>CM055121.1:302758964-303958964 GCA_029206835.1 Rana muscosa | reverse complement strand
TGAGATGTGACACCAGAGCCCCCCCTTACATGAGATGTGACACCAGAGCCCCCCTTACATGAGATGTGACACCAGAGCCCCCCCCCTTACATGAGATGTGACACCAGAGAGCCCCCTTACATGAGATGTGACACCAGAGCCCCCCCTTACATGAGATGTGACACCAGAGCCCCCCTTACATGAGATGTGACACCAGAGCCCCCCCCCTTACATGAGATGTGACACCAGAGAGCCCCCTTTCCCCTGTACTCAGTTTCTTATTTCTCTCCAGGCTCCACACAGTCCGGGTTCCTTCCTCTGCAGTGCTGCTGAGACTTTTCAGTCAGGGCCGCTCTCTATTGCCACCTGCAGGCTAGAGGAAGGAGAATACCTAATCCTCTCTCTAGCTTTGAGCCACGATCCTATCTGAATAATGTGTCCGCTTTTCAGGGGGGCTCAAAAACCAGGCACGTGATTCAAATCCCGGACTGTACGGGTCAATCCCGTACAGGTGGCAACCCTATGTCTGGGTCCCTGGCTTGGCACTTGCTGAAGTTTTCCCAATTCTTCACCTTCCCCGGTTGGTGAGAATACTGCTCCGGTACTTGCTTCAGCTACTCACTGTGGTCCCTGGTAACAAGGTGGTTGGTCCCTTAGTGGCGACAGCTTCCTCTCTACCTCCGACCACGACAGGTTCTCCGGCCGGCAGAACTGTTCTTCTGGTTGGACTGCAAGCCGCAATCCCAACCCTACGCTGCTCTCCTGCTTCTGGGTAGGCCCTCAGACAGCCTAGCAGCCAGATGTCCCCGGGATAGGCCTCAGACTCTGGCCTAGCAGCCCGGGGGAATACAACACACTTCCACCCAGACAGCCGTCCAGGTGGCACAGAACCCCGATCACCTGACTCCACCCGAATAAATAGGTTCTCCCAGCAGTCCAAGGGACTCAAGTAAACCCCTGCTGCCCATTGGCTGAGATACCCCACTCATTCTTAATCTGACCTTGCATTGCCCTTGTCTTATCTAATGTCACCACCTAGTGACAGAAGAGAAAAGTGCAGCAATTCCAGAATGAGGGCGAAATGAATTAATCTCCTAGTGATTGGCCAATGCAACTAACACTTGGCAAATAAATTTAACAGCAACCCTGCCTAGACATCAGGGGGCTACATGTAAAAAACTAAAAGTAATAATATAATTTGTTTTACATTTTTTTTTAAATACAAAAAAATACCTAGATCAAGGTTTGATCTAGGTCAGTGCCTGGGTTGGTTTTGGGTCAAGGTCAGGGTCAAAGGTTAAGGTCAGGTTCAGTATTTTGTGTCAGTGTCGGTGTGTTTTAGGTAGGATACAAAAAGCGAAATGCGTACCATTGTTTCTGGGCTGTACTCCGGGTTCAAACATCAACTAACATCCACATATGTGGTATCGCTGCGATCGTCAGGGGCAGGAGAATTTATTTTGGGTTGTTTTTTGCTGAAAGGTTATGGGAGTAACAAGAATTTTTTTAAAAATATATATTTCTTTACTATTTTGGGCCAGTTATTCCTTGGTAAAAAAAAAAAAAAGAAAAGACTCCTCTGTATGATTCCTCCTTTCACTCGTGGCTCTAAGACGGGCGCGGTACGACGCTGAGCGATGACTAGCTGGTTAATCTGAGCCTGTGATTATCATCCATTTCTCATTTCACCGCTCTTACATTTATTCTTCAGGCCCCACTTTACACATCTATTTCTTCACTCTGGACCAACTCAAATTACAGCCCTTTCCTTAATGGCAGAATCGATAGAGATAGTGAAATTTCTCGCCGTTGCCATGGAGGCCCCATCAGCGGAAGGAACAGGCGGGACGGACTTTATGGCAGGCAATGAAATCATAATGCAATATTGTAACAATGCCCTAAACTTTCTTCCCGAGAACGACAGAAGGAGAGTTTTTCTCTTACAGGAACGTAGAATATCGATAAATAAAAGCTCTTTCTGCCCAAAACACTGTTATTTTGCTTTTACAAAGCGCTCAGCATTATGTTACTGCACTTTTACCGACACCATTGATTTATTAACTGGGATGACATTTATGGACTATTTCAGGACTTTTTTTGAATACTTATAGTCCTATGTAAACAACCTTAAAATTGAAGTCTGTATAGCTCCCAACTGTCCCGGTTTTTGAGGGACTGTCCGGTTTTTTGAGGGACTGTCTTGGGTTTTGAGGGGCTGTCCCAGAGTTCGAGGGGCTGTTCCGTATTTCAAGGGACTGTCCGGGCTTTCGAGGGACTGCCCGGGCTTCCGAGGGGCTGTCCCGGATTCCGAGGGGCTGTTCCGGATTCCGAGGAACTGTCCGTGTTTTCGAGGGACTGCCCCAGATTTCGAGGGGCTGTCCCAGATTTCGAGGGACTGTCCGGGTTTTCAAGGGACTGTCTGGGTTTTCGAGGGACTGGCCGGGTTTTCGAGGGGCTGCCCCAGAGTTCGAGGGGCTGTCCCGGAGTTCGAGGGGCTGTCCCGGAGTTCGAGGGGCTGTCTGGGTTTTCGAGGGACTGTCCGTGTTTTTTGAGGGACTGTCCGTTGTGTTTTGAGAGACTGTCCGTTTTTTTGAGGGACTGTCTTGGGTTTTGAGGGGCTGTCCCAGAGTTCGAGGGGCTGTCCCGGATTTTGAGGGACTGTCCGGGTTTTCGAGGGGCTGTCCCGGAGTTTGAGGGGCTGTCCCGGATTCCGAGGGGGTTGTCCCGTATTTCGAGGGACTGCCCGTGTTTTCGAGGGGCTGCCCCGGATTCCGAGGGACTGTCCGTGTTTTCGAGGGGCTGTCCCGGTTTCCGAGGGGGCTGTCCCGGTTTCCGAGGGGGGCTGTCCCGGATTCCGAGGGGGCTGTCCCAGATTCCAAAGGGACTGTCCCTGAATTCAAGGGACTGCCCCTGATTTCAAAGGGACTGTCCCTGATTTCAAAGGGACTGTCCCTGATTTGGGAAAAATGTCCCTCTGTCCCTCTTTCCTCCCCATTTGTCCCTCATTTTGGTCTGATCCATATAGTTGTATATAAAATTAACTTTTTATCTTTCAAAAAGTGTTTCCCAGGGCTAAACCTTTCATCCAAATTCTAAATGGTTGCATTTGTCAATTGTAAAATGGAAGTAAACCCTCTGGGGGAAGTTACACCTACAGGATGGCCTAGATTGAGGCTTACCTGTAGGTGTTTGCAATATCTTCAAGACCTACACGGTTTAGGAGATATTTCCCAAAAAGAATGCACCGATGTCTACGGCGCATGCGCGCCACAGACAACGGCGCAGGCGCACTGAGAATGCCGGTTTTATGAATGGCTAATGCCGTCTTTGATGTCTCTTCGCCGCTCCGGCCAATCACAGCGCCGGAGCGGCGATACCCGGAAGTAACCTTCTGGAGAGATGTCTGCGGCCGGAGGGGGAGACGAGGACGGCTTCGGGGGCTTCGATCTAAGGTAAGTAATTCATAATGAGCTAGTATGCTAGTCATACTAGCTCATTATGCCTTTGTCTTGCAGGTTTTTTTTTTTTGTTTTTTAATTTTGGGTTTACAACCACTTTAAAAGCCAATACAAAGGAATTGTAGTGGTAAAAAAAAAGCACTTGTAGATTTAATAAACCTTTTTTTGGGGGGTTAATTCTCCTTTAACCACTTAAGGACCGAGCCTCTTTCTGAGATTTGTTGTTTACAAGTAGGTATGAGCTTCGTGTTCGAGTCGAACATACGTTCGACTCGAACATCGGCTGTTCGATCGTTCGACGAAGATCGAACGATTTGGGCCGTTCGCGCCATATTCGAGTGACGCGAACGGCCCACAATGCACTACGCCATCGCAGTGTCATCCAGGCGCTGTGATTGGCCAAGCATGCACTGTGACCCCGCATGCTTGGCCAATCACAGCGTCGGCAGCGAGGAGAGCAATGATTGGCCACAGGCAGGATGCCTGTGGCCAATTATTGCTGAGGGTGTTTAGTACACGCCCCACACTATAAAAGGCCGCCAGCACGGCGGCCTAGTGTAGTGTGTTCCGGAGCAGGGATAGAGCAGCATAGGCAGGGACAGTGACTTTTATTTCTTTCTTGCTTAACCTGGATTCCTTTAGTTTAGGGAAAGAGAAGGATAGGTAGGGAGAGTGTCAGTGTGTTTTACTGTGCGAATCCTTGTTTCTAGGGACAGGGAAGGACAGTGAGGGAAATTCTCCTTGTGCTATAGTGTGCTTTAAAAAAACATTTTTTCTAGGGACAGAAAACTATAGGTAGGAAGAGTGTCAGTTTCTTTCACTGTGATAATCCTTGTTTCTAGGGACAGGGAAGGAAAGTGAGGGAAATTCTCCTTGTGCTATAGTGTGCTTTAAAAAAACATTTTTTCTAGGGACAGAAAACTATAGGTAGGAAGAGTGTCAGTTTCTTTCACTGTGATAATCCTTGTTTCTAGGGACAGGGAAGGACAGTGAGGGAAATTCTCCTTGTGCTATAGTGTGCTTTAAAAAAACATTTTTTCTAGGGACAGAAAACTATAGGTAGGGAGAGTGTCAGTGTGTTTTACTGTGCGAATCCTTGTTTCTAGGGACAGGGAAGGACAGTGAGGGAAATTCTCCTTGTGCTATAGTGTGCTTTAAAAAAACATTTTTTCTAGGGACAGAAACCTATAGGTAGGGAGAGTGTCAGTGTGTTTTACTGTGCGAATCCTTGTTTCTAGGGACAGGGAAGGACAGTGAGGGAAATTCTCCTTGTGCTATAGTGTGCTTTAAAAAAACATTTTTTCTAGGGACAGAAAACTATAGGTAGGAAGAGTGTCAGTTTCTTTCACTGTGATAATCCTTGTTTCTAGGGACAGGGAAGGACAGTGAGGGAAATTCTCCTTGTGCTATAGTGTGCTTTAAAAAAACATTTTTTCTAGGGACAGAAAACTATAGGTAGGAAGAGTGTCAGTTTCTTTCACTGTGATAATCCTTGTTTCTAGGGACAGGGAAGGACAGTGAGGGAAATTCTCCTTGTGCTATAGTGTGCTTTAAAAAAACATTTTTTCTAGGGACAGAAAACTATAGGTAGGAAGAGTGTCAGTTTCTTTCACTGTGATAATCCTTGTTTCTAGGGACAGGGAAGGACAGTGAGGGAAATTCTCCTTGTGCTATAGTGTGCTTTAAAAAAACATTTTTTCTAGGGACAGAAAACTATAGGTAGGAAGAGTGTCAGTTTCTTTCACTGTGATAATCCTTGTTTCTAGGGACAGGGAAGGACAGTGAGGGAAATTCTCCTTGTGCTATAGTGTGCTTTAAAAAAACATTTTTTCTAGGGACAGAAAACTAGAGGTAGGAAGAGTGTCAGTTTCTTTCACTGTGATAATCCTTGTTTCTAGGGACAGGGAAGGACAGTGAGGGAAATTCTCCTTGTGCTATAGTGTGCTAAAGCATTCCTCATCAACCATCTTTGAAATCCTTGTTTTTTGGACAGTCAGGGAAATTGTCGTTGTGCTATTCTGTGCAAAAGCAATCATCCTCAACCATATTTAGAAATCCTTAAGTAAAGGGACAGAGAAGGACACCTGAAGGTAGCCCTTATTGCTTTTTTCCCATCTCCCTGCAGGCCATCTATTAGAATGTCTGGAAGGCAAACAAGGAGAGGCAGACAGTCAGGAGGCAATAAAAGAGGGCAAGCAGGCTCTGTGTCTGGGGGCAACAGTGCTGGTCGTGGACGCGGTGCATTGTCATCAGCACATGGCCATGGGACACGCTTGTCCTTCTTTTCGGCAGCTGGACATGTTGAGCCACATCATGCTGAAGACTTGGTAGAGTGGATGACCAAGCCCTCCTCCTCCTCCTCATCCTCTCTCACCCAGGCTCAGGGTACTGGCAAAGCAGCTGCCAAAGCGTCCTCTTCCCTGGTATCAATGTCAGACTCATCATCAGTCACTCCTTCCCTAGACCCACCATGTCCTCCTCCTGAGGAGTCCCCCGAACTGTTTGAGCACAGTGTTGGGTACATGCTCCAGGAGGATGCCCAGCGTTTCGAAGGGTCTGATGATGAAACCCAGCTACAGGAAGGCAGTAGCGTGAGAGCAGACAGAGGGGATGCTCAAGAAGGACACCAATCTGGCAGTCATGTTCCAGCAGCTGCAGCATACTGCCAGATTGGCTCCAGTGATGAGGAGGGAGGGGATGATGAGGTCACTGACTCCACGTGGGTGCCTAATAGGAGAGAGGAGGAGGAGGAGGATGAGGAGGAGGCACATCTCCAACGAGGCAGGATGCCCTTTGGTGGCCGGCGTAAGGGCAGTACACCGACGGAATCACACCGCAGAGCTCCGTCTGTGCAGGGCGCTGCCTCTGCCCGTCATTCAAAAAGTTCTTTGGTGTGGGCCTTTTTTGAGGCTAGTGCATCAGATCGCACAGCTGCTGTTTGCAACATATGTCTCAAGCGTATATCGCGTGGCCAAAACATCAGCCGCTTGGGTACCACATGCCTGACCAGACATATGTTGACCTGCCATGCAGCTCGTTGGCAAGCCTACCTCAAAGACCCACACCAAAGAACAAAGCTGACCTCTTCTTGCACCGCATCAGCTGGGATCTCCAACCCCACTATAACTTCAGTCCTCTCTGAAACATGCACTGAGAGGAATGAAGGTGTAGAATTAGGTGTGTCACAGCCAAGTACTTGCGGCCACTCTGCTAGCAGTACACCGACGTCCGATTCTAGCAGGCAAATTTCCCTGCCCCAGCTGCTGGACCGTCGAAAGAAGTTCACTCCCAGCCATCCACATGCCCAGCGGTTGAATGCTAGCTTGGCTAAATTGCTAGCGCTTCAACTGCTGCCTTTTCAGTTGGTAGACTCGGCCCCCTTCCGTGAGTTTGTGCAATGTGCGGTTCCTTAGTGGCAGGTTCCCAAACGCCACTTTTTCTCACGGAAGGCTATTCCGGCTCTCTACCGGCATGTGGAAGGCAATGTCTTGGCCTCGCTGGACAGGGCGGTCAGCGGTAAGGTGCATATTACCGCTGACTCATGGTCCAGCAGGCATGGACAGGGACGTTACCTTTCTTTCACGGCCCATTGGGTCACTCTTTTGGCAGCTGGGAAGGATGCAGGACAAGGTGCAGTAGTGTTGGAGGTTGTTCCACCGCCACGCCTCCAAAATGCTACTACTGGTTGTGACACACCTCTCTCCTCCACCCCCTCCTCTTCTTCTTCCTCCATGGCCTCTTCCTGTGGTTTGTCCTATGAACCAGCGGTGCTCCGTAGCCGTTCAAGGGGCTACGCAAGTACGCAGGCAAAAAGATGCCATGCCGTGCTTGCGCTGGTGTGTTTGGGGGACAGAAGCCACACTGGGGCAGAGGTCCTGTCTGCTCTGCAGGGCCAGGCCGAGAGGTGGTTGACGCCACGCCAGCTTAAGCCAGGAATGGTGGTTTGCGACAATGGCACCAACCTCCTCTCCGCCCTCCGACAGGGACAACTGACCCATGTGCCCTGTGTGGCTCACGTCCTTAACCTGGTGGTGCAGCGGTTCTTGGGCAGGTACCCGGGCATACAGGATGTCCTGAGGCAGGCCAGGAAAGTCTGTGTGCATTTCTGCAGATCTTATAATGCCAGTGCTCGCCTGGCTGAGCTGCAAAAGGAGTTGAACCTGCCCAAGAACCGCCTTATATGTGACATGCCCACCAGGTGGAACTCAACGTTGGCCATGCTGCAGCGGCTGCACACGCAGCAGAGGGCCATCAATGAGTACCTGTGCGACTACGGAACCAGGACAGGGTCAGGGGAGCTTGGTTTTTTTTCTCCACGCCAGTGGGGCATGATCAGGGATGCATGCACTGTCCTGGCACCATTTGAGGAGGCCACGAGGATGGTGAGCAGTGACAGTGCATGCATCAGTGACTCTGTACCTCTTGTCCACCTGTTGGAGCACACGCTGCGTGGAATAATGGACAGGGCACTTGAGGCAGAACAGAGGCAGGAAGAGGAGGACTTCCTTGCCTCTCAAGGCCCCCTTTACCCAGACAGTGTTCCTTCTGTCCCACCCATCGCACAGGAAGAGGAGGAGGAGGAGGAGGAGGATTGTGTCAGCATGGAGGTGGAGGCTGGCACTCAGCATCATCAGCAGCAGTCTTTTAGGGATGATTTACAGTCCCAAGAAACCAGTGGACTTGTACGTGGCTGGGAGGAGGTGGCTGCGGATCATGTCGTCCTTAGTGACCCAGAGGACTCCGGAGCGAATGCCTCAGCAAACCTACGCTGCATGGCCTCCCTGATCCTGCAAAGTCTGCGGAAGGATCCTCGTATTCTTCGGATCAAGGAGAGGGACCATTACTGGCTGGCCACTCTCCTTGATCCATGGTACAAGGGTAAGGTTGCGGACCTTATGTTACCGTCGCAGAGGGAGCAGAGGATGAGACAACTCCGGGAGGCCTTGCAGAAAGGTCTGTGCAACGCGTTCCCAGAGACTGGGAGGTTACAAACTCCTGGTCCTGGACAACGAGTTGCTGAGGCTTCGGCCAGTCAAAGAAGGAGCGGTGGGGAAGGTGGCCGTCTGACCGATGCGTTCAGACAATTCTTTAGTCCGCAGCCCCAAAGTATGATCGGTTCCAGCAACCATCGCCAGCGTCTGATAAACATGGTGCAGGAATATCTAGGGGCAAGGTCAGACTTGGACACCTTCCCCACCGAAAATCCTCTGGCTTACTGGGTCTTGAGGATGGATCACTGGCCAGAGCTTGCACAGTATGCAATTGAGCTACTGGCCTGTCCTGCATCCAGCGTTCTTTCGGAACGCACATTCAGTGCTGCTGGAGGATTTGTCACGGATCACAGGGTGCGCCTGTCCACCGACTCGGTTGATCGACTGACTTTCATCAAGATGAACCAGTCTTGGATCACCACCAGCTACCACACACCTGATGCTGATATAACAGACTAATTGATTTTAACATGTCACATCCCTTCAAGACTGATGCTGATGCTGAGTGCCTGTGCTGTTATGTTGACTGGCTATCCTCCTCCTCCGAGTCCTCAATGATACGATTGATGATGATAGCTTGGAAGATCATTTTTGTTTATGGGTGCCGCCACCAGTGGCTAAGGCCCAATTTTTCAGCCCCTGTTTTACAGGGGCGTGTAATTACAATTTTTTTAGCAATAATTTGCCATAGGGCTCATTGCTGTGCTCCAAGTACAGTATCTGTGAGGGGTTGGAGTGTTGTGGCACCAGTGCCTAAGGCCCAATTTTTCAAGCCCCTGTTTAACAGGGGCGTGTCATTACAATTTTTGAAGCAATACTTTGCAACAGGGCTCATTGCTGTGCTCCAAGTACAGTATCTGTGAGGGGTTGCAGTGTTGTGCCACCAGTGCCTAAGGCCCAATTTTTCAGCCCCTGTTCAACAGGGGCATGTAATTACAATTCTTGATCTAATAATTCACAGCAGGGCCCATTCCTGCACCCACCAAGAGTAACTCTGAGGGCTTACAGTGTTGTGGCAACACCACCACCACCACCACTAAAGGCCCAATTTTTCAGCCCCTGTTCAACAGGGGCATGCAATTACAATTCTTGATCTAATAATTCACAGCAGGGCCCATTGCTGCGCCCACCAAGAGTAACTGTCAGGGCTTACAGTGTTGTGGCACCAGCACCACCATCAAAGGCCCAATTTTTACTACCACTGTTCAACAATTATATGTAATTAAAATTCCTGATATAATAGTTGACAGCAGGGCGTTCCAGCACCAACCAAGAGTAACTGTGAGTGCTTACAGTGTTGTGCCAACACCAACAACTAAGGGGCCTATTTCTGCAGAGCAGGGATGAGCCGAACACCCCCCTGTTCGGTTCGCACCAGAACCTGCGAACAGACAAAATGTTCGTGTAAACTTTAGAACCCTATTAAATACAATGGACTCGAACGTTCGAAATCTAAAGTGTTAATTATAAAGGCTTATATGCAAGTTATTGTCCTAAAAAGTGTTTGGGGACCCGGGTCCTGCCCCAGGGGACATGTATCAATGCAAAAAGAAGTTTTAAAAACGGCCGTTTTTTCGGGAGCAGTGATTTTAATAATGCTTAAAATGAAAAAATAAAAGTGAAATATTCCTTTAAATTTCGTACCTGGGGGGTGTGTATGATATGCATGTGAAGTGGCGCATGTTTCCCGTGCTTAGAACTGTCCCTGCAAAAAATGTCATTTTTGAAAGAAAAAAAATGCATTTAAAACTGACTCGCGGCTATTAATGAATTGTCGGCTCCCGGCAATACATACAAAAGTCATTGAGAAAAAAAAAAAAAAAAAGCGTGGGGGTTCCCCAGAATTCAATTACCAGGCCCTTCAGATCTGGCATGGATTTTAAGGGGAACTCCACCCCAAGTTTAAAAAAAAAATGGCGTGGAGTCCCCCTAAAAATCCATACCAGACCCCTTATCCGAGCACGCAACCTGGCCGGCCGCAGGGGAAAAGGGGGGGACGAGAGAGCGGCCCCCCCTCCCTCCTGAACCGTACCAAGCCACATGCCCTCAACATGGGGAGGATGTCCCCATGTTGATGGGGACAAGGGCCTCATCCCCACAACCCTTGCCCGGTGGTTGTGGGGGTCTGCGGGCGGGGGGCTTATCGGAATCTGGAAGACCCCTTTAACAAAGGGGACCCCCAGATCCCGCCCCCCCCCCCTATGTGAATTGGTAACGGGTACATTGTACCCCTACCATTTCACGAAGAAAGCGTAAATTTTTTTTTAAAAAAACACACAAACACCTTGAAAAAGTCCTTTATTTAAAAAAATAAATAAATAAACATTCCAGCGGTGAAATCCAGTGTCCCGCGGCGATCCCGATTGTCCAGCGCTGTCCTTCATTGGTTGTGCCTGAGCGGACCTGATGGGGAACTCCCTCTCAGTATTTTAAATGTATAGACCCGCCCCTTCTAAAGTTCCCCATCAGGTCCGCTCAGCGGACCAGATGCGGAACATGAGAAGGGGCGGGTCTATACATGTATTACCAAAGTGAGAGCAGTTCCCCATCAGGTCCGCCCCCTCGGTATGTCAGACCCGCCTACGTCATTGGCTTGAGCGGGGAACTTCCTTCACTATGTAAATTTAAATTTACATAGTGAAGGAAGTTCCCCGCTCAAGCCAATGACGTAGGCGGGTCTGACATACCGAGGAGGCGGACCTGATGGGGAACTGCTCTCACTTTGGTAATACATGTATAGACCCGCCCCTTCTCATGTTCCGCATCTGGTCCGCTGAGCGGACCTGATGGGGAACTTTAGAAGGGGCGGGTCTATACATTTAAAATACTGAGAGGGAGTTCCCCATCAGGTCCGCTCAGGCACAACCAATGAAGGACAGCGCTGGACATCGGGATCGCCGCGGGACACTGGATTTCACCGCTGGAATGTTGTTTTTTTGTTTTTTTAAATAAAGGACTTTTTCAAGGTGTTTGTGTGTTTTTTTAAACATTTTTTTACGCTTTCTTCGTGAAATGGTAGGGGTACAATGTACCCCTTACCAATTCACATAGGGGGGGGGCCGGGATCTGGGGGTCCTCTTTGTTAAAGGGGTCTTCCAGATTCCGATAAGCCCCCCGCCCGCAGACCCCCACAACCACCGGGCAAGGGTTGTGGGGATGAGGCCCTTGTCCCCATCAACATGGGGACATCCTCCCCATGTTGAGGGCATGTGGCTTGGTACGGTTCAGGAGGGAGGGGGGGCCGCTCTCTCGTCCCCCCCTTTTCCCCTGCGGCCGGCCAGGTTGCGTGCTCGGATAAGGGGTCTGGTATGGATTTTTAGGGGGACTCCACGCCATTTTTTTTTTAATTTGGGGTGGAGTTCCCCTTAAAATCCATGCCAGATCTGAAGGGCCTGGAATGGATATTTGGGGGAACCCCACGTCAATTTTTTTTTTATTTGCGGCGGGGTTCCCCTTAATATCCATTCCAGACCTGAAGGGCCTGGTAATTGAATTCTGGGGAACCCCCACGCTTTTTTTTTTTTTTTTATCAATGACTTTTGTATGTATTGCCGGGAGCCGACAATTCATTAATAGCCGCGAGTCAGTTTTAAATGCATTTTTTTCTTTCAAAAATGACACTTTTTGCAGGGACAGTTCTAAGCACGGGAAGCATGCGCCACTTTACATGCATATCATACACACCCCCCAGGTACGAAATTTAAAGGAATATT
Source organism: Rana muscosa (assembly GCA_029206835.1). Taxonomy (NCBI): domain Eukaryota; kingdom Metazoa; phylum Chordata; class Amphibia; order Anura; family Ranidae; genus Rana; species Rana muscosa. The sequence continues at coordinate 303,946,823 of CM055121.1, read as the reverse complement.
TCACTTTTATTTTTTCATTTTAAGCATTATTAAAATCACTGCTCCCGAAAAAACGGCCGTTTTTAAAACTTCTTTTTGCATTGATACATGTCCCCTGGGGCAGGACCCGGGTCCCCAAACACTTTTTAGGACAATAACTTGCATATAAGCCTTTATAATTAGCACTTTAGATTTCTCCCATAGATTTTTCGAATTTGCCGCGAACACCCCAATTTGTTCGCTGTTCGGCGAACGGGCGAACAGGCAATGTTCGAGTCGAACATGAGTTCGACTCGAACTCGAAGCTCATCCCTACTGCAGAGTATATACGGCAGGTCCCTACTTTCAAACATCCAACTTACAAACGACTCCTACTTGCAAACGAAAGAAGACAACAGGAAGTGAGAGGAAATCTACCCCTAGGAAGGAAAATTCTCTCCTGTAAGAATAAATATGGGAGAAAGGTGTCTCCTCTGTACTGATGCTTTATCACCAATCCTTGTTTCAAGAAAAACACCACATTTCAAAAACAGTTGTCATTGGGACGGAAAGTGAGGTGAAATGTTCTGAACAGGGGCACAGACAGCAAAACAAATGTTACAGGGGTGATAACCCTTACCTATGTTTTCCAAAAAGTTTAAAAATAGATTTTTGGGCTGGAGCTACACTTAAACAATGTACCTGTTCAAAATTACAAACACATTCTACATAAGAACAAACCTACAGTCCCTGTCTTGTATGCACCGCCTGTATACGGCTGTTCAGAGTATATAGGGCCTTTTTTATTTTATGTGCGGGTTCCCCTTAATATCCATACAAGACCCAAAGGGGCTGGTAATGGGCTGGGGTAGGGGGGGGGGGGGGGTCATGGGGTAGCTATGCCATTTTTCTTAAAGATTTTCATCCATATTACCGGGACCAGACATTACATTAAAGCCGCAAGCAGTTTTAAATGGCTTTTTTTTCCTTTAGAAGTGTCATTTTGTGCAGGGACAGTTCTAAACACGGGAAACACGTGGCACTTCACAGGCATACTTTAGACACCCCCCAGGTACGATATTTAAAGGAATATTTGACTTTTTTTTTTTCACTTTATGCATCATTAAAATGACTGCTCCCGAAAAACGACCGTTTTTAAAACTTCTTTTTGCATTGATACATGTCCCCTGGTGCAGAACCCGGGTTCCCAAACCCTTTTTAGGACAATAACATGCATAATAGTCGTTATAATTAGCACTTTAGAATTCGAACGTTCGCATCCATTGTATTTAATAGGGTTCTAATGTTCGTACGAACTTTCGGTCCGTTCGCGGGTTCTGGTGCGAACCGAACCCGGGGGTGTTCGGCTCATCACTATTTACAAGTTAAAAACAGTTTTGTTTTTTTGCTAGAAAATTACTTAGAACTCCCAAACATTATATATATATTTTTCTAACACCCTAGAGAATAAAATGACGGTCATTGCAACACTTTGTCACACCGTATTTGCGCAGCGGTCTTACAAACGCACTTTTTTTGGAAATAACACACTTTTTTTAATTAAAAAATAAGACAGCAGTAAAGTTAGCCCAATTATTATTTTTTTTTTTTTCATAACATTTTATTGATGTCCTTCAGTAAAGAATTACATACATCGTCTGATTAAAGAAAATAAAAACTCGACCAAGATAATATGTTCACAATAGACTTAGACAATAACTTTTTCAATTTTTTTAAAGTGAGAGAGGAAAAAGATGGGGGGAGGGAAATGAAAAATAAAATAAAGGTAGTGAAGGAAAGATATTAGTAATAGAAAAAGGAGACGAGAGTAGAAGAAGCGAACCTAGAGTTTAGAGAGAAAAAGGGGGGGGGGGAGCCGATGGGGGACCTCAAGACGCTGTCCCTCCTCGGCAGCCCACGACACAATCATTTTTTATTTTATTTTATATTGTGAAAGATGATGTTATGGCAAGAAAATTGATACCCAACATGTCACGCTTAAAAATTGCGCCCGCTCGTGGAATGGCGACAAACTTTTACCCTTAAAAATCTCCATAGGCAACGTTTTAAGAAATTCTACAGGTTGCATGTTTTGAGTTACAGAGGAGGTCTAGGGCTAGAATTATTGCTCTCGCTCTACCGATCGCGGAGATACCTCACATGTGTGGTTTGAACACCGTTTTCATATGCGGGCGCTACTCACGTATGCGTTCGCTTCTGCGCGCCAGCTCGGCGGGACAGGGTTTAAAAAATGTTTCTTTTTTTTGGCCTTTTATTTTTACACTGTTCTTTTAAAAAGAATGTAAACATTAGACTTGTGCACAACGGAAAAATTTGTTTAGTTTCAATTCGTTTATTTTCGGTCCTGTTGATTCGTAATCATTCGTAATTTTGCTAAACGGGATTTTTCGTGTTCGGACTAATTCGTATTTTCGCAAGCGACATTTTTCGTTGAATCGGAATGATTGGTATTAATGTAAGCCTTATTTTTAGTTGATTTATAATTCGTACTTTCGGTAGAGTACATTGTTTTTCGTTGATTCTGGACTCCTACTTTCCTAACTTTTTTTGGGTTTGTTGATTCGTAATTTTCCGTGTCTCTCTCACAACGACGCTGCCTATTATACCTAATGTGCTTCAAATGGATTTGTACTTTTCTAAATACTTTGCGGTTATTTGTAACGATTTGAAATCTCGTATTTTACTTTCGTTTTTGACATGCGGCTATAGCCTCCGCCCCCTGTACACCATTTTGAGAGGGAGTTCAGCTCAGTGAGGGAGGAGCAGAGAGCAGAGCAGAGCGTTATTGTGCTTCGTATGGATTCGTACATTCGTAACTTTTTTCATAAAGAATTATGCCGAAGATATTCCGGCATTCGCTATTTGCGATATAATTTATTTCGGATTCGGTTTTATTCGTAATTGCTTTGTTCGGAAATTCGAATGCTTCCGAATGTCCGAAAGTTGCTAAATTCAGACGAATTTCGATTTGTTACGAAACAAATTGCACAAGCCTAGTAAACATCCCTTGTAATAGAAAAAGGGCATGACAGGTCCTCTTAAATATGAGATCTGGGTGTCAAAAAGACTTCAGATATCATATTTACACTAAAATGCAAAAAAAAAAAAAATGGCCCTTTAAGAGCTGTGGGCGGGAGTTAGGGATGGGAAAAAAATCGATTTTAATCTTGAATCGAGTTTTGAGCTCAAATCGATTCAGATTTGAAGAAAATCGTTTTTTTTTAGATTTTTTAAAAAAAAAAACTTTTTTTTTTAAATTTTTTATTTTTTATTTTTTATTTTTTTCCTTCAAAGTTTCCGTAGCAGGGCTGCAGGGGGCGTATCCGGAATGGCACTGGGTGGCGTTACCCCAATTACATCTACTCGCCGCAGCTGCCACGAGTAGATGTAATGTAACACTAACTAACCGCAAGCCGCCGTCTGCCTATCTGATCAGCGTGTCATGCACACAGACGGCGGCCATTGCAGTGTTCAAAAGCCGCGCCTCCCGAGTCCTCGTCTGTGATAGGCGGAACACTCAATTTCACAGCAGGCAGTGTTCAGCCTATCACGGACATCCTCTCATCCTCGTCTGTGTTATGAGGATGAGCGGATGTCCATGGTAGGCGGAACACTGAATGCTGGGAAATTGAGTGTTCCGCCTATCACAGACGAGGAGGAGGCGCGGCTTTTGAATACTGGAATGGCCGCCGGTGTAGCAGTAAAATCCGTATCCCATGAAAATCTGCATCAGGTACGGGCGCAGTGATTGAAGCATGGGCACAGTGAGACACGGGCACAGTGAGGCATTGGGCACAGTGAGGCACGGGCACAGTAAGGCACGGGCACAGTTCAATTCAACTAAGAGTAACCTCAGGTTTTTTTGTTGTTTTATTAGCTAAATCCAAATAAAGTATTAATAATTTGGATGTTTAACAATCTTTGTTGCACACTGACTTTGCAGTTAGAGAAAGGGTTTGCCTTTGCAATTTTGTTTGTTGATGCACTTTAATTAATATGTGTATACAATGTGAGCGCTAAATACAATCCAAATAAATAAAAGCAATGACTATGTGAACGTGATACACAAGTGTTTCCACAGTGTTGTGTCACTGGTAAGTGAAAAGTTGAAAAACTCCACTGGTGAATAGTGATGAGCCGAACACCCCCGGGTTCGGTTCGCACCAGAACCCGCGAACGGACCGAAAGTTTGTACGAACATTAGAACCCTATTAAATACAATGGATGCGAACGTTCGGATTCTAAAGTGCTAATTATAACAACTATTATGCATGTTATTGTCCTAAAAAGGGTTTGGGAACCCGGGTTGTGCACCAGGGGACATGTATCAATGCAAAAAGAAGTTTTAAAAACGGTCGTTTTTCGGGAGCAGTCATTTTAATGATGCATAAAGTGAAAAAAAAAAAGTCAAATATTCCTTTAAATATCGTACCTGGGGGGTGTCTAAAGTATGCCTGTGAAGTGCCACGTGTTTCCCGTGTTTAGAACTGTCCCTGCACAAAATGACACTTCTAAAGGAAAAAAAAGCCATTTAAAACTGCTTGCGGCTTTAATGTAATGTCTGGTCCCGGTAATATGGATGAAATTCTTTAAGAAAAATGGCATAGCTACCCCATGACCCCCCCCCCTACCCCAGCCCATTACCAGCCCCTTTGGGTCTTGTATGGATATTAAGGGGAACCCGCACATAAAATAAAAAAGGCCCTATATACTCTGAACAGCCGTATACAGGCGGTGCATACAAGACAGGGACTGTAGGTTTGTTCTTATGTAGAATGTGTTTGTAATTTTGAACAGGTACATTGTTGAAGTGTAGCTCCAGCCCAAAAATCTATTTTTAAACTTTTTGGAAAACATAGGTAAGGGTTATCACCCCTGTAACATTTGTTTTGCTGTCTGTGCCCCTGTTCAGAACATTTCACCTCACTTTCCGTCCCAATGACAACTGTTTTTGTAATGTGGTGTTTTTCTTGAAACAAGGATTGCTGATAAAGCATCAGTACAGAGGAGACACCTTTCTCCCATATTTATTCTTACAGGAGAGAATTTTCCTTCCAAGGGGTAGATTTCCTCTCACTTCCTGTTGTCTTCTTCCGTTTGCAAGTAGTAGTCGTTTGTAAGTTGGATCTTTGAAAGTAGGGACCTGCCGTATATACTCTGCAGAAATAGGCCCCTTAGTTGTTGGTGTTGGCACAACACTGTAAGCACTCACAGTTACTCTTGGTTGGTGCTGGAACGCCCTGCTGTCAACTATTATATCAGGAATTTTAATTACATATAATTGTTGAACAGTGGTAGTAAAAATTGGGCCTTTGATGGTGGTGCTGGTGCCACAACACTGTAAGCCCTGACAGTTACTCTTGGTGGGTGCAGCAATGGGCCCTGCTGTGAATTATTAGATCAAGAATTGTAATTGCATGCCCCTGTTGAACAGGGGCTTAAAAATTGGGCCTTTCGTGGTGGTGGTGGTGGTGGTGGTGTTGCCACAACACTGTAAGCCCTCAGAGTTACTCTTGGTGGGTGCAGGAATGGGCCCTGCTGTGAATTATTAGATCAAGAATTGTAATTACATGCCCCTTTTGAACAGGGGCTGAAAAATTGGGCCTTTCGTGGTGGTGGTGGTGGTGGCGTTGCCACAACACTGTAAGCCCTCAGAGTTACTCTTGGTGGGTGCAGCAATGGGCCCTGCTGTGAATTATTAGATCAGGAATTGTAATTGCATGCCCCTGTTGAACAGGGGCTGAAAAATTGGGCCTTAGGCACTGGTGGCACAACACTACAACCCCTCACAGATACTGTACTTGGAGCACAGCAATGAGCCCTGTTGCAAAGTATTGCTTAAAAAATTGTAATGACACGCCCCTGTTAAACAGGGGCTGAAAAATTGGGCCTTAGGCACTGGTGCCACAACACTCCAACCCCTCACAGATACTGTACTTGGAGCACAGCAATGAGCCCTATGGCAAATTATTGCTAAAAAAATTGTAATTACACGCCCCTGTAAAACAGGGGCTGAAAAATTGGGCCTTAGCCACTGGTGGCGGCACCCATAAACAAAAATGATCTTCCAAGCTATCATCATCAATCGTATCATTGAGGACTCGGAGGAGGAGGATAGCCAGTCAACATAACAGCACAGGCACTCAGCATAAGCATCAGTCTTGAAGGGATGTGACATGTTAAAATCAATTAGTCTGTTATATCAGCATCAGGTGTGTGGTAGCTGGTAGTGATCCAAGACTGGTTCATCTTGATGAAAGTCAGTCGATCAACCGAGTCGGTGGACAGGCGCACCCTGTGATCCGTGACAAATCCTCCAGCAGCACTGAATGTGCGTTCCGAAAGAACGCTGGATGCAGGACAGGCCAGTAGCTCAATTGCATACTGTGCAAGCTCTGGCCAGTGATCCATCCTCAAGACCCAGTAAGCCAGAGGATTTTCGGTGGGGAAGGTGTCCAAGTCTGACCTTGCCCCTAGATATTCCTGCACCATGTTTATCAGACGCTGGCGATGGTTGCTGGAACCGATCATACTTTGGGGCTGCGGACTAAAGAATTGTCTGAACGCATCGGTCAGACGGCCACCTTCCCCACCGCTCCTTCTTTGACTGGCCGAAGCCTCAGCAACTCGTTGTCCAGGACCAGGAGTTTGTAACTTCCCAGTCTCTGGGAACGCGTTGCACAGACCTTTCTGCAAGGCCTCCCGGAGTTGTCTCATCCTCTGCTCCCTCTGCGACGGTAACATAAGGTCCGCAACCTTACCCTTGTACCGTGGATCAAGGAGAGTGGCCAGCCAGTAATGGTCCCTCTCCTTGATCCGAAGAATACGAGGATCCTTCCGCAGACTTTGCAGGATCAGGGAGGCCATGCAGCGTAGGTTTGCTGAGGCATTCGCTCCGGAGTCCTCTGGGTCACTAAGGACGACATGATCCGCAGCCACCTCCTCCCAGCCACGTACAAGTCCACTGGTTTCTTGGGACTGTAAATCATCCCTAAAAGACTGCTGCTGATGATGCTGAGTGCCAGCCTCCACCTCCATGCTGACACAATCCTCCTCCTCCTCCTCCTCCTCCTCTTCCTGTGCGATGGGTGGGACAGAAGGAACACTGTCTGGGTAAAGGGGGCCTTGAGAGGCAAGGAAGTCCTCCTCTTCCTGCCTCTGTTCTGCCTCAAGTGCCCTGTCCATTATTCCACGCAGCGTGTGCTCCAACAGGTGGACAAGAGGTACAGTGTCACTGATGCATGCACTGTCACTGCTCACCATCCTCGTGGCCTCCTCAAATGGTGCCAGGACAGTGCATGCATCCCTGATCATGCCCCACTGGCGTGGAGAAAAAAAACCAAGCTCCCCTGACCCTGTCCTGGTGCCGTAGTCGCACAGGTACTCATTGATGGCCCTCTGCTGCGTGTGCAGCCGCTGCAGCATGGCCAACGTTGAGTTCCACCTGGTGGGCATGTCACATATAAGGCGGTTCTTGGGCAGGTTCAACTCCTTTTGCAGCTCAGCCAGGCGAGCACTGGCATTATAAGATCTGCGGAAATGCACACAGACTTTCCTGGCCTGCCTCAGGACATCCTGTAAGCCCAGGTACCTGCCCAAGAACCGCTGCACCACCAGGTTAAGGACGTGAGCCACACAGGGCACATGGGTCAGTTGTCCCTGTCGGAGGGCGGAGAGGAGGTTGGTGCCATTGTCGCAAACCACCATTCCTGGCTTAAGCTGGCGTGGTGTCAACTAGACTTGTGCACAACGGAAAAATTCGTTCCGTTTTGGTTCGTTTCTTTCCGGTCCTGTTGATTCGTAATCATTCGTAATTTTGCTAGACGGGATTTTTCGTGTTCGGACTCATTCGTATTTTTGCAAGCGACATTTTTCGTTGAATTTTTTGTTGCTTTATAATTCGTACTTTCGGTAGAGTACATTGTTTTTTGTTGATTCTGGACACAACTCCTACTTTCGTAACTTTTTTTGGGTTCGTTGATTCGTAATTTTCCGTGTCTCTCTCACAACGACGCTGCCTATTATGCCTAATGTGCTTCGAATGGATTTGTACTTTTCTAAATACATAGCGGTTATTTGTAACGATTCGAAATCTCGTATTTTACTTTTGTTTTTTACATGCGGCTATAGGCTCCGCCCCTGTACACCATTTTGAGAGGGTTCAGCACGGTGAGGGAGAAGCAGAGAGCAGAGCAGAGTGAGTGTTATTGTGCTTCGAATGGATTTGAAATCTCGTATTTTACTTTCGTTTTTTCATGCGGCTATAGCCTCCGCCCCTGTACACCATTTTGAGAGGGAGTTCAGCATGGTGAGGGAGAAGCAGAGAGCAGAGTGAGTGTTATTGTGCTTCGAATGGATTCGTACATTCGTAACTTTTTTCATAACGAATTATGCCGAAGACCTTCGGGCATTCGCTATTTTGCGGTATAATTTATTTCGGATTCGGTTTTATTCGTAATTGCTCTGTTCGGAAATTCGAATGCTTCCGAATGTCCGAAAGTTGCTAAATTCGGACGAATTTTGATTCGTTACAAAACGAATTGCACAAGCCTAGTGTCAACCACCTCTCGGCCTGGCCCTGCAGAGCAGACAGGACCTCTGCCCCAGTGTGGCTTCTGTCCCCCAAACACACCAGCGCAAGCACGGCATGGCATCTTTTTGCCTGCGTACTTGCGTAGCCCCTTGAACGCCTATGGAGCACCGCTGGTTCCGAGGACAAACCACAGGAAGAGGCCATGGAGGAAGAAGAAGAGGAGAGGGGTGGAGGAGAGAGGTGTGTCACAACCAGTAGTAGCATTTTGGAGGCGTGGCGGTGGAACAACCTCCAACACTACTGCACCTTGTCCTGCATCCTTCCCAGCTGCCAAAAGAGTGACCCAATGGGCCGTGAAAGAAAGGTAACGTCCCTGTCCATGCCTGCTGGACCATGAGTCAGCGGTAATATGCACCTTACCGCTGACCGCCCTGTCCAGCGAGGCCAAGACATTGCCTTCCACATGCCGGTAGAGAGCCGGAATAGCCTTCCGTGAGAAAAAGTGGCGTTTGGGAACCTGCCACTGAGGAACCGCACATTGCACAAACTCACGGAAGGGGGCCGAGTCTACCAACTGAAAAGGCAGCAGTTGAAGCGCTAGCAATTTAGCCAAGCTAGCATTCAACCGCTGGGCATGTGGATGGCTGGGAGTGAACTTCTTTCGACGGTCCAGCAGCTGGGGCAGGGAAATTTGCCTGCTAGAATCGGACGTCGGTGTACTGCTAGCAGAGTGGCCGCAAGTACTTGGCTGTGACACACCTAATTCTACACCTTCATTCCTCTCAGTGCATGTTTCAGAGAGGACTGAAGTTATAGTGGGGTTGGAGATCCCAGCTGATGCGGTGCAAGGAGAGGTCCGCTTTGTTCTTTGGTGTGGGTCTTTGAGGTAGGCTTGCCAACGAGCTGCATGGCAGGTCAACATATGTCTGGTCAGGCATGTGGTACCCAAGCGGCTGATGTTTTGGCCACGCGATATATGCTTGAGACATATGTTGCAAACAGCAGCTGTGCGATCTGATGCACTAGCCTCAAAAAAGGCCCACACCAAAGAACTTTTTGAATGACGGGCAGAGGCAGCGCCCTGCACAGGCGGAGCTCTGCGGTGTGATTCCGTCGGTGTACTGCCCTTACGCTGGCCACCAAAGGGCATCCTGCCTCGTTGGAGATGTGCCTCCTCCTCATCCTCCTCCTCCTCCTCTCTCCTATTAGGCACCCACGTGGAGTCAATGACCTCATCATCCCCTCCCTCCTCATCACTGGAGCCAATCTGGCAGTATGCTGCAGCTGCTGGAACATGACTGCCAGATTGGTGTCCTTCTTGAGCATCCCCTCTGTCTGCTCTCACGCTACTGCCTTCCTGTAGCTGGGTTTCATCATCAGACCCTTCGAAACGCTGGGCATCCTCCTGGAGCATGTACCCAACACTGTGCTCAAACAGTTCGGGGGACTCCTCAGGAGGAGGACATGGTGGGTCTAGGGAAGGAGTGACTGATGATGAGTCTGACATTGATACCAGGGAAGAGGACGCTTTGGCAGCTGCTTTTCCAGTACCCTGAGCCTGGGTGAGAGAGGATGAGGAGGAGGAGGAGGGCTTGGTCATCCACTCTACCAAGTCTTCGGCATGATGTGGCTCAACATGTCCAGCTGCTGAAAAGAAGGACAAGCGTGTCCCATGGCCATGTGCTGATGACAATGCACCGCGTCCACGACCAGCACTGTTGCCCCCAGACACAGAGCCTGCTTGCCCTCTTTTATTGCCTCCTGACTGTCTGCCTCTCCTTGTTTGCCTTCCAGACATTCTAATAGATGGCCTGCAGGGAGATGGGAAAAAAGCAATAAGGGCTACCTTCAGGTGTCCTTCTCTGTCCCTTTACTTAAGGATTTCTAAATATGGTTGAGGATGATTGCTTTTGCACAGAATAGCACAACGACAATTTCCCTGACTGTCCAAAAAAACAAGGATTTCAAAGATGGTTGATGAGGAATGCTTTAGCACACCATAGCACAAGGAGAATTTCCCTCACTGTCCTTCCCTGTCCCTAGAAACAAGGATTATCACAGTGAAAGAAACTGACACTCTTCCTACCTATAGTTTTCTGTCCCTAGAAAAAATGTTTTTTTAAAGCACACTATAGCACAAGGAGAATTTCCCTCACTTTCCTTCCCTGTCCCTAGAAACAAGGATTATCACAGTGAAAGAAACTGACACTCTTCCTACCTATAGTTTTCTGTCCCTAGAAAAAGTGTTTTTTTAAAGCACACTATAGCACAAGGAGAATTTCCCTCACTGTCCTTCCCTGTCCCTAGAAACAAGGATTATCACAGTGAAAGAAACTGACACTCTTCCTACCTATAGTTTTCTGTCCCTAGAAAAAATGTTTTTTTAAAGCACACTATAGCACAAGGAGAATTTTCCTCACTTTCCTTCTTTGTCCCTAGAAACAAGGATTATCACAGTGAAAGAAACTGACACTCTTCCTTCCTATAGTTTTCTGTCCCTAGAAAAAATGTTTTTTTAAAGCACACTATAGCACAAGGAGAATTCCCTCACTGTCCTTCCCTGTCCCTAGAAACAAGGATTCGCACAGTAAAACACACTGACACTCTCCCTACCTATAGTTTTCTGTCCCTAGAAAAAATGTTTTTTTAAAGCACACTATAGCACAAGGAGAATTCCCTCACTGTCCTTCCCTGTCCCTAGAAACAAGGATTATCACAGTGAAAGAAACTGACACTCTTCCTACCTATAGTTTTCTGTCCCTAGAAAAAATGTTTTTTTAAAGCACACTATAGCACAAGGAGAATTTCCCTCACTGTCCTTCCCTGTCCCTAGAAACAAGGATTAGCACAGTAAAACACACTGACACTCTCCCTACCTATCCTTCTCTTTCCCTAAACTAAAGGAATCCAGGTTAAGCAAGAAAAAAATAAATGTCACTGTCCCTGCCTATGCTTCTCTTTCCCTGCTCCGGAACACACTACACTAGGCCGCCGTGCTGGCGGCCTTTTATAGTGTGGGGCGTGTACTAAACACCCTCAGCAATAATTGGCCACAGGCATCCTGCCTGTGGCCAATCATTGCTCTCCTCGCTGCCGGCGCTGTGATTGGCCAAGCATGCGGGGTCACAGTGCATGCTTGGCCAATCACAGCGCCTGGATGACACTGCGATGGCGTAGTGCATTGTGGGCCGTTCGCGTCACTCGAATTTGACGCGAACGGCCCAAATCGTTCGATCTTCGTCGAACGATCGAACAGCCGATGTTCGAGTCGAACGTATGTTCGACTCGAACACGAAGCTCATCCCTACTGGTGAATGTATGACCACAAACTCTATGTGAGTCCTCCAAATCTTAAGCGTGATCACTGTGTGTCAATAACATGTGACCATAAAACACAAAACAAAACTAAAAATGTGTTCACACTCAAATGAGCCACAGGGTGTAATGACCCGTATAAGTGAGAAATAAGCTGCAAGCAATAAAGATAACAACGTTGCTAATCATAAGATATGAATCAAAGGATGATCAGTAAAGTGCATATCTAACAAGAAAGCTATAGTGGTATAGTCTGTAGCAAGTGTCCACAACATCAGATGTGTATCCAATGTCCCCCAAATAATAAGTGATAAATGGCGGTCATATGGGTATATTGGGTATAATGTCCTCTTGGATATCAAATTCCTGGAATGTGGTGTAAATTTTTCCATTATTATTCTTCCAGGTGTGGATACATCGATGGTGGGAAGAGAGGGGACACTTCAAGGCTTTCAACTGATACAAGGTGATAGCATCATCATCTCAAGTATTAAAGAGAATTAAATACTCTTACCACAGGACTCGGACCCAAGTCACCGTACGATGCTGGGTCGTAAAGGCTTATGTCCACTCAGGTCGTGGCAATCTGCTGTTGTCCTTGTTCCTCCATGGCTGGAAGCCTGAACCGGATCAATCCCTTCAGCTCAGACCAAGACCAGATATCCAAGGAAAAAGTTGGTTCCAAGAAAAGAAAGAGATCCTCCACATGGTGTAAATCCAGATAACTGGAAATTGTATTTTAAAATCTAGAAAAGGTTCCAATGACAAACCATTTTTTCACTTACCAGTGACACAACACTGGAAACACTTGTGTATCACGTTCACATAGTCATTGCTTTTATTTATTTGGATTGTATTTAGCGCTCACATTGTATACACATATTTTTTCGCAATCAGTCAATTGTTATGTAAGCAGCTTATTACCATTCATTATTATTATTTGACATTTATTTATTCATTTATTTAATATTTTTTACACTTGTTGATTGGCGCAGTATTACCCGCATACCTACTTCAATTAATATAATCAAAAAAAAAAATCGAATCGAATCGTAAATCGAGTTTTTTATAAAAAAAATCGCAGATTTTGTTTTTGGGGAAAATCGCCCAGCCCTAGCGGGAGTGACGTTTTGACGTCGCTTCTGCCCTGCAATGGTATGGAGACGGGTCGGGCCCATCTTCCCCCTCACTTGTCTCCATACCAAGCAGCAGAGAGGACCTGATCGCCTCCGCCTCTACTGACGGCTCCGGTAAGCGGCGGAGGGCACCGGAGAGCGGTTGGAGGGGGAGGCCCTCTCTCGCCGCCAATAAAAGTGATCTTGTGGCGAATCCGCCGCAGGGACGACTTTTATCTGAAAGAGGACCGACCGCTGAAGAAGAGGATACCGGGGTTATGGTAGCTAGCTGCTGCCATAACAACGGTATTCCTCTTCAAAGTAGCGACGTAAACCTGCGGCGGGCGGTAAGTGGTTAAGGGGGTGTGGCAGGGGGCGTGTCCTCTGCCTACATATGTTTGCTGGTAGGTGTCCCTCATTCCCATCTCAAAATGTTGGGAGGTATGCTCTTTGTGATGTATTTGCTAATTTGATGTAAGTGTTATGTGCTGTGTATGATGTGGATGTACTTTGCTGTGATTGCTGTATGTGGTAGGTGTGGGTTTTTTTTTTTTTGCACTGGGTGTGTTCTGTCCGGCATTTTATGTGTTTTCAGTCTACCAGTCTGTCTTATCTGTGCATGATGTGAGTGCCGTGTATTATGTGAGCTACACTCTATTACCAAAAGTACATTGTACCCCTACCATTTCACAAAAGAAAGTGTAAAACAAATTAAAAACCACACAGACACAGTTGGGAGAAGTCCTTTATTAAAAAAAAAAAAAAAAAAAAAGAAAGAAAAAATTCCAACGATGTTCTCTCGAGCGATACGGAGGAAAAAAAAAAAGTCGACTCGATCCTCTCTACATGGGAGGTACCAACGGAATGACGGTCTCTCTCTGTGACATTTCTTTTATAGCTGAGGGCAGGGCCACCCGTCACCAGCGGCGTTGTAAGGGGGGAGTGGGGGGTGCGGTCCGCACCCGGGTGACACCCACCAGAGGGGTGACACCCGGCACAGCGCTGGATTGAGAGAGGCGCCGCGGCTCTCTCCTCCTCCTTCCCCTGCGCATTCCAGTATCTTTGCTGTGAAAATGCAATGTTCGGGAAGGGAGGAGGAGAAAGAAGGCATAGGCAGACAGCTCAGTAACACTTTTCACAGCCGACAGAGTCTAGGCTCCTCCTCCACACTGACAGTACATCCACAACAGGAGGAGGAGCCTAGGAGGAGGGACATCCATGTGGAGAAAGCCGCGCTATTCTAAGGTCTGTGAATGTGGGGAGGGGGAGATATTATACACTATATAGTCACAATAGGCAGATATACACGGGGGGGGGGGGTTACATTAGGGAGATTACAGAGGGGGGGGGAGTTACATTAGGGGGGTTACATTAGGGGATTACTCAGGGGGGTTACATTAGGGGCATTACACAGTGGGGAATTGCATCAGGGGGGTTACATTAGCGAGATTACACGGGGGGGAGTTGGGAGTTACATCAGGGGGGGTTACATTAGGGGATTACACACGGGGGAGTTACATCAGGGGGGGTTACATTAGGAGGATTACACAGGGGGGGTTTACATCAGGGGGGTTACATAAGGGGGATTACATAAGGGGGATTACATAAGGGGGGAGTTACATCGGGGGGGAGTTACATTAGGGGCATTACACAGGGGGGTTACATTAGGGGTATAACACAGGGGGAGTTACATCGGGGGGGGTTACATTAGGGGCATTACACAGGGGGGAGTTACATCAGGGGGGGATTAAACAGGGGGGAGTTACATCAGGGGGGTTACATTAGCGGGATTACACAGGGGGGGTTACATTAGGGGGATTACACAGGGGGTTACATCAGGGGGGGTTACATCAGGGGGGGTTACATTAGGGGGAGTTACATCAGGGGGGTTACATTAGCGGGATTACACAGGGGGGTTACATTAGGGGGATTACACAGGGGGGGGAGTTACATCAGGGGGGTTACATTAGGGGGATTACCCAGGGGGGTTACATTAGGGGCATTACACAAGGGGGAGTTAAATCAGGGGGTTACATAGGGGGGAGTTACATCAGGGGGGTTACATTAGGGGTATAACACAGGGGGAGTTACATCGGGGGGGTTACATTAGGGGCATTACACAGGGGGGAGTTACATCAGGGGGGGATTACACAGGGGGGAGTTACATCAGGGGGTTACATTAGCGGGATTACACAGGGGGGGTTACATTAGGGGGATTACACAGGGGGGTTACATCAGGGGGGTTACATCGGGGGGGTTACATTAGGGGGAGTTACATCAGGGGGGTTACATTAGCGGGATTACACAGGGGGGTTACATTAGGGGGATTACACAGGGGGGGGAGTTACATCAGAGGGGGTTACATTAGGGGGATTACCCAGGGGGGTTACATTAGGGGCATTACACAGGGGGAGTTAAATCAGGGGGGTTACATAGGGGGGAGTTACATCAGGGGGGTTACATTAGGGGCATTACACGGGGGGTTACATTGAGGGGATTACACTGGAGGGTATTTACACAGGGAAGGAATACACTGCAGGGGTTTTACACTGTAGGGATTTACACCGGGGAGTACAATGGTGGAGGGATTTACACTATGGGGGAATTTACTGGGGGAATTTACACCATGGGAGATAAAACTGGGGGGGATTTACTGGGGGGGGGGGATTTACACTGGGCTGCTCAGTCTAAAATGCCTGGGTCTATTTTTTGTCCCAGTCCAGGCCTGGGTGACACTATTAAGAAGGAAGTGATATCCGACAGTGATGGTGTCATCCCCATCCGTGACAGTGCATGGATTGGCACACTGGCATAAACCACAACATTTACAGGGGCTGGTTTGGGGTGCGCATCATTATCGTGTGCTGCCGCCCCGAAATTAGCCTGCCCAGCAAATTGCAGAGCACTGTGGCAGGCTAGACAGAAGAGAGCCCGATGCACTAGCCTGCCCAGTGTCTACTGCTCTGTTATGTTCCTGCTATCACTCTGCAGCAGCAGGATAGAGCATTGCGGCAGGCTAGGGGGGAGAGCTATGCTAATGCTCAGTGACCGGGGGGAGGGGGGTTGGGGGGTGACACCATAGTTTACCGCACCAGGTGACACCAACCCTAGTGACGCCACTGCCCGTCACGTGCGCGGGTGACCCCGCCCCCTCTGACACGTTGTGGGGGGGGAACCCATACCGTTTTTTTCAATGACTTTTATCCCTTGTCCCCATCAACATGGGGACATCCTCCCCATGTTAAGGGCATGTGGCCTGGTACGGTTCAGGAGGGGGGGCCTCTCTCATCCCCCCCTCTTTTCCTGTGGCCTGCCAGGTTGCGTGCTCGGATAAGGGTCTGGTATAGATTTTTGGGGGGAACCCCACCCAATTTTTTTTTTAAATGGCGCGGGGTTCCCCTTAATATCCATACCAGACCTGAAGGGCCTGATATGGACTTTGGGGGGACCCCCACGCTTTTTTTTTTTTGGTTCGGTGTTTCCCTTAATCTTCATACCAGACCCAAAGGGCCTGGTAATGGACTGGGGGGGGAACCTCTGACATTTTTTTTCAATGATTTTGATCTGTATTGCCGGGACCCGACAATTCATTAATAGCCGCGAGTGGTTTTAAATTACTTTTTTTCCTTTAGAAATGTAATTTTGTGCAGGGACAGTTCTAAACATGGGACACATGCGCTACTTTACAGGCATACTATAGCCACCCCCCAGGTACGATATTTAAAGGAATATTTCACTTTTATTGTTTCACTTTCAGCATTATTAACATCACTGCTCCCGAAAAAACTGCAGTTTTTAGAACTTCTTTTTGCATTGATACATGTCCCCTGGGGCAGGACCCGGGTCCCCAAACACTTTTTAGGACAATAACTTGCATATAAGCCTTTATAATTAGCACTTTTGATTTCTCCCATAGACTTTGAAAGGGTGTTCCGCGGCTTTTCAAATTTGCCACGAACACCCCAAATTGTTCGCTGTTCGCCGAATGAATGACTTGTGAGTAGACTTGTGCCATTTGCTTCATTATGAATTTCAGAGCTTCAACGAATCCAAAATAAATTCTAAGAAAATTAATTATCTGAATTTGAAATGGAAACTTATTGCAAAACAATAAAGTAATGTATAAAAGTGAAAGAAAAAACAGAAAAAAAAAAGTGAAAGAAGATGATGATTGCTACTCCGGATGCTTTATAGACTAGAAGAGAAGAGTGGTGTGTGCTGCCCTAGGCAAGACTAAAATCAGCCACACCCCCTCTAAATTTGTCCCACCCCTTCCTGTTTAAGATTCACCTCTTCACAAATGCCCCTATTCACAATCCTCCCCCACTCTTCACACCCCCCCCCCCCCACACACACTTCACAGCTCTCACCTCTTCACAAACCCCCCTTCACAGCTCTCACCTCTCCCCCCCCCACGCTTCACAGCTCTCGCCTCTTCACCCCCCCACTCTTCACAAATCCCCCCTCACTCTTCACAACCCCCCCACGCTTCACAGCTCTCACCTCTTCACAACCCCCCCCGCCTCACTCTTCACAACCCCCCCCCACGCTTCACAGCTCTCACCTCTTCACAACCCCCCACTCTTCACAAATCCCCCCTCACTCTTCACAACCCCCCCACGCTTCACAGCTCTCACCTCTTCACAACCCCCCCCGCCTCACTCTTCACAACCCCCCCCCACGCTTCACAGCTCTCACCTCTTCACCCCCCCCACTCTTCACAAATCCCCCCTCACTCTTCACAACCCCCCCACGCTTCACAGCTCTCACCTCTTCACAACCCCCCCCCCACGATTCACAACCCCCTCCCCCACACTTCACAGCTCTCACCTCTTCACCCCCCCCACTCTTCACAACCCCCCCCCACGCTTCACAGCTCTCGCCTCTTCACCCCCCCACTCTTCACAAATCCCCCCTCACTCTTCACAACCCCCCCACGCTTCACAGCTCTCACCTCTTCACAACCCCCCCTCTCACTCTTCACAACCCCCCCCCACGCTTCACAGCTCTCACCTCTTCACCCCCCCCACTCTTCACAAATCCCCCTCACTCTTCACAACCCCCCCACGCTTCACAGCTCTCACCTCTTCACAACCCCCCCCCCGCCTCACTCTTCACAACCCCCCCCCACGCTTCACAGCTCTCACCTCTTCACCCCCCCCACTCTTCACAAATCCCCCCTCACTCTTCACAACCCCCCCACGCTTCACAGCTCGCACCTCTTCACAACCCCCCCCCACGATTCACAACCCCCTCCCCCACACTTCACAGCTCTCACCTCTTCACCCCCCCCACTCTTCACAACCCCCCCCACGCTTCACAGCTCTCGCCTCTTCACCCCCCCACTCTTCACAAATCCCCCCTCACTCTTCACAACCCCCCCACGCTTCACAGCTCTCACCTCTTCACAACCCTCCCCTCTCACTCTTCACAACCCCCCCCCACGCTTCACAGCTCTCACCTCTTCACCCCCCCCACTCTTCACAAATCCCCCTCACTCTTCACAACCCCCCCACGCTTCACAGCTCTCACCTCTTCACAACCCCCCCCCACGATTCACAACCCCCTCCCCCACACTTCACAGCTCTCACCTCTTCACCCCCCCCCCACTCTTCACAACCCCCCCCACGCTTCACAGCTCTCGCCTCTTCACCCCCCCACTCTTCACAAATCCCCCCTCACTCTTCACACCCCCCCTACACACTTCACAGCTCTCACCTCTTCACAAACCCCCCTTCACAGCTCTCACCTCTCCCCCCCCCCACGCTTCACAGCTCTCACCTCTTCACCCCCCCACTCTTCACAAATCCCCCCTCACTCTTCACAACCCCCCCACGCTTCACAGCTCTCACCTCTTCACCCCCCCACTCTTCACAAATCCCCCCTCACTCTTCACAACCCCCCACGCTTCACAGCTCTCACCTCTTCACAACCCCCCCCCCCCACGATTCACAACCCCCTCCCCCACACTTCACAGCTCTCACCTCTTCACAACCCCCCTCACTCTTCACAACCCCCCCCCCACGCTTCACAGCTCTCACCTCTTCACCCCCCCCACTCTTCACAAATCCCCCCTCACTCTTCACAACCCCCCCCACGCTTCACAGCTCTCACCTCTTCACCCCCCCACTCTTCACAAATCCCCCCTCACTCTTCACACCCCCCCCACACACTTCACAGCTCTCACCTCTTCACAAACCCCCCTTCACAGCTCTCACCTCTCCCCCCCCCCACTCTTCACAGCTCTCGCCTCTTCACCCCCCCACTCTTCACAAATCCCCCCTCACTCTTCACAACCCCCCCACGCTTCACAGCTCTCACCTCTTCACAACCCCCCCTCACTCTTCACAACCCCCCCCCCACGCTTCACAGCTCTCACCTCTTCACCCCCCCACTCTTCACAAATCCCCTCTCACTCTTCACAATCCCCCACGCTTCACAGCTCTCACCTCTTCAACCCCCCACTCTTCACAAATCCCCCCTCACTCTTCACAACCCCCCCACGCTTCACAGCTCTCACCTCTTCACAAACCCCCCTTCACAGCTCTCACCTCTCCCCCCCCACGCTTCACAGCTCTCGCCTCTTCACCCCCCCCCACTCTTCACAAATCCCCCCTCACTCTTCACAACCCCCCCACGCTTCACAGCTCTCACCTCTTCACAACCCCCCCCCACGATTCACAACCCCCTCCCCCACACTTCACAGCTCTCACCTCTTCACAACCCCCCTCACTCTTCACAACCCCCCCCCACGCTTCACAGCTCTCACCTCTTCACCCCCCCCCACTCTTCA
This sequence comes from Rana muscosa, assembly GCA_029206835.1. Classification (NCBI taxonomy): domain Eukaryota; kingdom Metazoa; phylum Chordata; class Amphibia; order Anura; family Ranidae; genus Rana; species Rana muscosa. The sequence goes on along the minus strand of CM055121.1, from coordinate 303,927,088 downwards.
CAAATCCCCCCTCACTCTTCACAACCCCCCCACGCTTCACAGCTCTCACCTCTTCACCCCCCCCACTCTTCACAAATCCCCCCTCACTCTTCACAACCCCCCCACGCTTCACAGCTCTCACCTCTTCACAAACCCCCCTTCACAGCTCTCACCTCTCCCCCCCACTCTTCACAAATCCCCCCTCACTCTTCACAACCCCCCCACGCTTCACAGCTCTCACCTCTTCACAACCCCGCCCCCACGATTCACAACCCACTCCCCCACGCTTCACAGCTCTCACCTCTTCACAACCCCCCCCACGCTTCACAGCTCTCACCTCTTCACCCCCCCACTCTTCACAACCCCCCCCCACGCTTCACAGCTCTCACCTCTTCACAACCCCCCCCACGCTTCACAGCTCTCACCTCTTCACCCCCCCCACTCTTCACAAATCCCCCCTCACTCTTCACAACCCCCCCCCCACGCTTCACAGCTCTCACCTCTTCACAACCCCCCTCACTCTTCACAACCCCCCTCACTCTTCACAGCTCTCCCCTCTTCACCCCCCCCCCTACGCTTCACAGCTCTCACCTCTGTACAACCCCCCCCACTCTTCGCGCAAATACCCCCCCATGCTTCACAGCTCTCACCTCTTTACAACCCGCTCACTCTTCACAACCCCCCTTCACAGCTCTCACCTCTTTACAACCCCCCCCCCCTTCACAGCTCTCACCTCTTTACATCCCCTCCACTCTTCACAACCCCCCCTTTTTACAAAACCCCCTTCCCTTCACAGCCCTCCCTTCTTTACAACCCACCCCCCCCCCACTCCTTCACAGCTCTCACCTCTTCACAAGCCGGGGTTCAGGATCGGCATTCATACATCTTTGAAGCTCGGCGGACCCCGCTGTACTGAACTCGGGACTGTTTGGCTCATCACTATTGCTGAGCTGCAACACATCACAATACATGACATTTTTATTTATTTTTTGTTGTATTCGATACGCTTTAAATATTCCCAAGAAATTGGGTGGAATTTTTTATTTGACCAAACTGGAATTGTTTTCTCGATGGGAAGAATTAAGGAGCCGGAGTTCCTTTTTAAGACTAGAGAATGATCCAAAACAAAGTATTGATAACCTTTAAAAATATCACCCGTTTCTTCATAAGATTTAGTAGCATTTCTCTAACGAGTGTTCTGGCCGGATAGTTTTGTTTCGGCGGCCTCTTGTTGAGTATAACTCTCGGCCTCATTACTGTAAAATGACACGAAGGGATAAAAGGCTCGCCGAGGCAAATTAAAGAGGAAACGTCAATATTTATGGTGGGAATGTGGAGTATAATGTCGGTACGGCGTCACCGCACGGTGCCAGATGCTGCAGTAATTCATTAGACTCTTTATTAGAGATGCTTCCACCTTCCAGTCAATAATTGAGCAGTTGCCGGTGCCAGGTGGTACCGCAATAATGCCGCGCCACCCACCATCCGGCAGATACCGCTACGGCGCCCATTCATCAAAACTCGCATAACAAAGTGTAAATCACATTAGCGGCACTTCCTCTTCTACGGTAAGTCGAAGCAAAATTATTTACAGATGTTCCATGCGGGGAGAATCCGGGAGATTTATCATGTCTGCTGATGTTACTCCACAATGACTGTAACAGTACGGGGCCGATACGGTGATTTTCTATGTAACTGTGCAGATGAATTCCAGGTATGGACACTTTATACATTATCTGACAAAAGTAAGTACACCCCTCACATTTTTGTAAATATTTTCTTCTATCTTTTCATGTGACAACATTGAAGAAATTAAACTTTGCTACAAAAAGTAGCCCCAGACCATGACACTCCCACCACCATGCTTGACTGTAGGCGAGATAGACTTGTCTTTGTCCTCCTCACCTGGTTTCCGCCGCACACACCACTATTATTTTCCAGCACTGCCTTAACCCTTTTGGGCATGGAGGTCACCAGAGCTTCACAGGTTGCCACTGGAGTCCTCTTCCCCTCCCCCATGACGACATCACGGAGCTGGTGGATGTTGGAGACCTTGTGCTCCTCCACCTTCCATTTGAGGACCCCCCCACAGATGCTCAATAGGGTTTAGGTCTGGAGACATGCTTGGCCCGTCCATCACCTTTACCCTCAGCTTCTTTAGCAAGGCAGTGGTGGTCTTGGAGGTGTGTTTGGGGTGGTTATCATGTTGGAATACTACCCTGCGGTCCAGTCTCTGAAGGGAGGGGGTCATGCTCTGTTTCAGTATGTCACAGTACATGTTGGCATTCATGGTCCCCTCAATGATCTGTAGCCCCCCAGTGCCGGCAGCACTCATGCAGCCCCAGACCATGACACTCCCACCCCCATGCCTGACTGTAGACAAGACACACTTGTCTTTGTCCTCCTCACCTGGTTGCCGCCACACACGCCTGACACCATCTGACACCAAATAAGTTTATCTTGGTCTCATCAGACCACAGGACATGGTTCCAGTAATCCATGTCGTTAGTCTGCTTGTCTTCAGCAAACTGTTTGTGGTCTTTCTTGTGCATCATCTTTAGAAGAGGCTTCCTTCTGGGACGACATTCATGCAGACCAATTTGATGCAGTGTGTGGCGTATGGTCTGAGCACTGACAGGCTGACCCCTCCCCCCCCCTCACCCCTTCAACCTCTGCAGCAATGCTGGCAGCACTCATACCTCTATTTCCCAAAGACAACCTCTGGATATGACGCTGAGCACGTGACCTCAACTTCTTTGGTGGACCATGGCAAGGCCTGTTCTGAGGGGAACCCGTCCTGTTATACCGCTGGATGGTCTTGGCCACCGTGCTGCAGCTCAGTTTCAGGGTCTTGGCAATCTTCTTATAGCCTCGGCCATCTTTATGTAGAGAAACAATTCTTTTCTTCAGATCCTCAGAGAGTTCTTTGCCATGAGGTGCCATGTTGTACTTCCAGTGACCAGTATGAGAGAGTGAGAGCGATAACACCAAATTTACCACACCTGCTCCCCATTCACACCCGAGACCTTGTAACACTAACGAGTCATATGACATCGGGGAGGGAAAATGACTAATTGGGCCCAATGTGGACATTTTCACTTAGGGGTGTACTCACTTTTGTTGCCAGCGGTTTAGACATTAATGGCTGTGTGTTGAGTTATTTTGAGGGGACAGCAAATTTACACCGTTATACAAGCTGTACACTCACTACTTTACATTGTAGCAAAGTGTCATTTCTTCAGTGTTGTCACATGAAAAGATAGAAGAAAATATTTACACAAATAGGAGAGAGGGGTGTACTTACTTTTGTCAGATACTGTATATAGTTACATTGTTCCAGGTATGGAAACTTTATACATGGTTTCAGATAGGACTAATGGAACTCTGTATATATTATACCTGGCTGAAGCCCCTGGAAGCTGGAAATCACTGAACTCCGCTACACATGTTCGATTCGCTTCGATACGAATCAAAATTCAGACATATTTTTCGCTATTTGGAAATTTGAATGTATCCGAATTTCAAAGTTAAATTAGTAATGAATTTAAACAAATCCAAATTAACAAAACAATATTTTGGACGAAGTTCAAATTCAAATCAAATTCAAATTAAATTAGAAACATTTTTGAATTCGATTCGAATTCCAATTGTTTTCAAATGTGATTTGAATTTGAATTTTCAAATAGAATAGAAAATAAGGGACTAGAATAGAATAGAATAGAATAGAAGACAAAAGAAAAGAACAGAACAGAATAGAAAATAAAATAATATAAATATTAGAATAGATCATGGATATGCAGTTAGCGGACCTCCAGCTGTTGCAAAACTACAAGTCCCATCATGCCTTTGCCTCTGGGTGTCATGCTTGCTGCTGTCAGAGTCTCGCTATGCCTCATGGGACTTGTAGTTTGGCAACAGCTGGAGGTCCGCTAATTGCATATCCCTGGAATAGATAATAAAGGAATAGAATATAATAAAATAGAATAGAGTAAAGCAAAATAGAATAGAAAATAAAAGAACAGAATAAAAAAAATAGAAAATCAAGGATTAGAATAGAATAGAATAGAAAGAATATAACCATTTTTCTGAAATTCTCATCTCAAATAGAATAAATTTGAATTGGAATAGAATAAAAAAATAGAATAGAAAAAAAAACAATATAATAGAATAAAATAGAAAGGATATAACCATCTTCTGAAATGTGAATTTCAAAACATTTATTGAAACACATTTTTTCTTCCTGCACATGTCTACACAGGGCCGGATTTCCCACAAGGCCAACGAGGTCAGGCCTCGGGGCGGCACTGTGTGCAGGGGCGGCGCCGCGCGGCGGAGGAGACAAGTCATTTTTCAGCGGTGCTGGCCATGCGGCGGCGGAGAGAGGTTACATCATCTCTCATTGCCCGCACTGCTGTTCCAACTTCCGCCCTTACTTACAGGGCCGCGAAGGCTGCGCGACATCACACAGAAGGTGGCAAGTAGCGTGGCAAGTGACATCCCCATCTGGTGGCAGGCAATGTGGCAAGTGACATCCCCATCTGGTGGCAGGCAGCGTAACAAGTGACATCCCCATCTGGTGGCAGGCAGTGTAACAAGTGACATCCCCATCTGGTGGCAGGCAGTGTGGCAAGTGACATCCCCATCTGGTGGCAGGCAGCGTAACAAGTGACATTCCCATCTGGTGGCAGGCAGTGTGGCAAGTGACATCCCCATCTGGTGGCAGGCAGCGTAACAAGTGACATCCCCATCTGGTGGCAGGCAGCGTAACAAGTGACATCCCCATCTGGTGGCAGGCAGCGTAACAAGTGACATCCCCATCTGGTGGCAGGCAGCGTAACAAGTGACATCCCCATCTGGTGGCAGGCAGTGTAACAAGTGACATCCCCATCTGGTAGCAGACAGCGTGGCAAATCACTTACCTGCCCCCCGTGCCCCCCCCATATGTGATGGTGGGGGGGCGGCATTGAAGGACCCGGCCTTGGGGCGGCAAAGGGAGTAAATCCGGGCCTGTATCTACACTCCGCTACTACACCACTACTACATCTCTACTACCACGTTACTACACCACTATTACACCAATACTACACTGATACTTGACCACGACTACACTGCTGCTAAACCGCTGCTACCCCGTTACTACACCGCTACTACACTGCAACTTCACCACTACTACACCACTAGTATATGGCTACTACACTGCTACACTGCAACTGTCACGTACCTGAAGGGAGACTGAAATGACGAGGTCGGCCTCTCTTGTATCACCAGCCCAGGTCCTGCTGGAAGTGGAACAGAGGGAACCGAGGGACAGGAGGAACACGAGTGCCTGCAGATGTAGACCTGGAAACCTGTAGCAGAGGATGCGACCTTGGATGAGCAGGAGAACCATCAGATCAGGAGAGGCAGCCGTGCACCAAGGATCAGCCAGGGTTGAAGGGGCACTCCGTTGGAACGGTGGCACTGGGACGTCAGATGATGTAAAGTCCCTGGTAGACTTGCAGCAGGAAGTCGCAGAGAGTCGCAAGACTGAAGTCGCAGACACTCGGAGAGTGATGAGGAGCCACACAGGAAGCAGGTGCAGGATCACAAGGGTAGCCGGGTCTGGTAACAGGCGGGCAGCAAGGTACAATGCGATAAGCAGAATCAGGGTCACAAGGCAGGACGGGTCTGGTAACAGGCGGACAGCAAGGTACAAGGCAGCAGGCAGAAGCAGGGTCAAATGGGGAGCCAGGATCAGGAACCAGTAGTCAGAACAGAAGAAGAGTCCAGAAGCAGGGTTAAGGCAAGCCAGGTTCAGCAACAGGTATCAAGCAGGATAACAGCAGGATTCAGGATATCAGGTAACAGCTGAAGACCAGTCAGCAAAGGTCTGGGGTCAGGGCACTTCTTTAAATAGGCAGTCTGGCGGCAATTGGCATTAGGGGCGCGCTCCTGCGCGTGCACACAGTCCTTTGCGCATTAATGCGCCTAGGCATCTCTGGACGACCGCGTGTTACAGCCACTTCATCACTACTACACCACTACTACATGGCTACTACACCACTACTACACCGCAACTTTACCACTACTACACCGCAACTTCACCACTACTACACTGTAACTACACCACTACTACCCCATTACTACACCTCTACTACACCTTGGAGGTCATGTCCCCATCCCCGAATCTTTCCTCCAGTTAGTGTGAGGTCATGTCCCCAACCCATGTATCTTTCCTTCAGTTAGTGTGAGGTCATGTCCCCATCCCCGGATCTTTCCTCCAGTTAGTGTGAGGTCATGTCCCCAACCCATGGATCTTTCCTCCAGTTAGTGTGAGGTCATGTCCCCAACCCATGGATCTTTCCTCCAGTTAGTGTGAGGTCATGTCCCCATCTCCGGATCTTTCCTCCAGTTAGTGTGAGGTCATGTCCCCATCTCCGGATCTTTCCTCCAGTTAGTGTGAGGTCATGTCCCCATCTCCGGATCTTTCCTCCAGTTAGTGTGAGGTCATGTCCCCATCTCCGGATCTTTCCTCCAGTTAGTGTGAGGTCATGTCCCCATCTCCGGATCTTTCCTCCAGTTAGTTGAAGGTCATGTCCCCATCTCCGGATCTTTCCTCCAGTTAGTTGAAGGTCATGTCCCCATCTCCGGATCTTTCCTCCAGTTAGTTGAAGGTCATGTCCCCACCCCCGGATCTTTCCTCCAGTTAGTGTGAGATCATGTCCCTGTCCCCGGTTATTTCCTCCAGTTAGGGTGAGGTCATGTCCCTGTCCCCGGACCTTTCCTCCAGTTAGTGTGAGGTCATGTCCCTGTCCCCGGATCTTTCCTCCAGTTAGTGTGAGGTCATGTCCCCGTCCCCGGATCTTTCCTCCAGTTAGTGTGAGGTCATGTCCCCATCCCCGGATCTTTCCTCCAGTCAGTGTGAGGTCATGTCCCCATCCCCGGATCTTTCCTCCAGTTAGTGTGAGGTCATGTCCCTGTCCCAGGATCTTTCCTCCAGTTAGTGTGAGGTCATGTCCCTGTCCCCGGATCTTTCCTCCAGTTAGTGTGAGGTCATGTCCCTGTCCCCGAATCTTTCCTTCAGTTAGTGTGAGGTCATGTCCCTGTCCCCGGATCTTTCCTCCAGTTAGTGTGAGGTCATGTCCCTGTCCCCGGATCTTTCCTTCAGTTAGTGAGAGGTCATGTCCCTGTCCCCGGATCTTTCCTCCAGTTAGTGTGAGGTCATGTCCCCATCCCCGTCCCTTTCCTACAGTTAGGGTGAGGTCATGTCCCTGTCCCCGGGTCTTTCCTCCAGTTAGGGTGAGGTCATGTCCCTGTCCCCGGATCTTTCCTCCAGTTAGTGTGAGGTCATGTCCCCGTCCCCGGATCTTTCCTTCAGTTAGTGTGAGGTCATGTCCCTGTCCCCGGATCTTTCCTCCAGTTAGTGTGAGGTCATGTCCCTGTCCCCGGATCTTTCCTCCAGTTAGTGTGAGGTCATGTCCCTGTCCCCGGATCTTTCCTTCAGTTAGTGTGAGGTCATGTCCCTGTCCCCGGATCTTTCCTCCAGTTAGTGTGAGGTCATGTCCCCATCCCCGTCCCTTTCCTACAGTTAGGGTGAGGTCATGTCCCTGTCCCCGGGTCTTTCCTCCAGTTAGGGTGAGGTCATGTCCCTGTCCCCCTGTTCTTGATTTTGGTTTCATATTGAAAAAAACTGCCTTCCTGAACCTTATTCACCTCCTTGATATATTTTAAAGTTTCAATCAAGTCTCCCCTTTCGCTTCTAAGCACCATTCAATTAATGTTTTTAGCCTGAAGATGCGCTTTAGCCACATCCCAACCATGCTATATATCCGAATGACAGCCACAGCATGGTCGTCAATAGGGATGAGCTTCGTGTTCGAGTCGAACATACGTTCGACTCGAACATCGGCTGTTCGATCGTTCAACGAAGATTGAACGATTTGGGCCGTTCGCGCCAAATTCGAGTGACGCGAACGGCCCACAATGCACTACGCCATCGCAGTGTCATCCAGGCGCTGTGATTGGCCAAGCATGCACTGTGACCCCGCATGCTTGGCCAATCACAGCGCCGGCAGCGAGGAGAGCAATGATTGGCCACAGGCAGGATGCCTGTGGCCAATTATTGCTGAGGGTGTTTAGTACACGCCCCACACTATAAAAGGCCGCCAGCACGGCGGCCTAGTGTAGTGTGTTCCGGAGCAGGGATAGAGCAGCATAGGCAGGGACAGTGACATTTATTTCTTTCTTGCTTAACCTGGATTCCTTTAGTTTAGGGAAAGAGAAGGATAGGTAGGGAGAGTGTCAGTGTGTTTTGTGCTTGTGCTATAGTGTGCTTAAAAAAAACATTTTTTCTAGGGACAGAAAACTGTAGGTAGGGAGAGTGTCAGTTTCTTTCACTGTGCAAGTCCTTGTTTCTAGGGACCTGGAAGGACAGTGAGTGAATTCTCCTTGTGCTATATTGTGCTTAAAAAAAACATTTTTTCTAGGGACAGAAAACTGTAGGTAGGGAGAGTGTCAGTTTCTTTCACTGTGCAAGTCCTTGTTTCCAGGGACCTGGAAGGACAGTGAGTGAATTCTCCTTGTGCTATAGTGTGCTTAAAAAAAACATTTTTTCTAGGGACAGAAAACTGTAGGTAGGGAGAGTGTCAGTTTCTTTCACTGTGCAAGTCCTTGTTTCTAGGGACCTGGAAGGACAGTGAGTGAATTCTCCTTGTGCTATATTGTGCTTAAAAAAAACATTTTTTCTAGGGACAGAAAACTGTAGGTAGGGAGAGTGTCAGTTTCTTTCACTGTGCAAGTCCTTGTTTCTAGGGACCTGGAAGGACAGTGAGTGAATTCTCCTTGTGCTATATTGTGCTTAAAAAAAACATTTTTTCTAGGGACAGAAAACTGTAGGTAGGGAGAGTGTCAGTTTCTTTCACTGTGCAAGTCCTTGTTTCCAGGGACCTGGAAGGACAGTGAGTGAATTCTCCTTGTGCTATATTGTGCTTAAAAAAAACATTTTTTCTAGGGACAGAAAACTGTAGGTAGGGAGAGTGTCAGTTTCTTTCACTGTGCAAGTCCTTGTTTCCAGGGACCTGGAAGGACAGTGAGTGAATTCTCCTTGTGCTATATTGTGCTTAAAAAAAACATTTTTTCTAGGGACAGAAAAATGTAGGTAGGGAGAGTGTCAGTTTCTTTCACTGTGCAAGTCCTTGTTTCTAGGGACCTGGAAGGACAGTGAGTGAATTCTCCTTGTGCTATATTGTGCTTAAAAAAACCATTTTTTCTAGGGACAGAAAACTGTAGGTAGGGAGAGTGTCAGTTTCTTTCACTGTGCAAGTCCTTGTTTCCAGGGACCTGGAAGGACAGTGAGTGAATTCTCCTTGTGCTATAGTGTGCTTAAAAAAAACATTTTTTCTAGGGACAGAAAACTGTAGGTAGGGAGAGTGTCAGTTTCTTTCACTGTGCAAGTCCTTGTTTCCAGGGACCTGGAAGGACAGTGAGTGAATTCTCCTTGTGCTATATTGTGCTTAAAAAAAACATTTTTTCTAGGGACAGAAAACTGTAGGTAGGGAGAGTGTCAGTTTCTTTCACTGTGCAAGTCCTTGTTTCTAGGGACCTGGAAGGACAGTGAGTGAATTCTCCTTGTGCTATATTGTGCTTAAAAAAAACATTTTTTCTAGGGACAGAAAACTGTAGGTAGGGAGAGTGTCAGTTTCTTTCACTGTGCAAGTCCTTGTTTCCAGGGACCTGGAAGGACAGTGAGTGAATTCTCCTTGTGCTATATTGTGCTTAAAAAAAACATTTTTTCTAGGGACAGAAAACTGTAGGTAGGGAGAGTGTCAGTTTCTTTCACTGTGCAAGTCCTTGTTTCTAGGGACCTGGAAGGACAGTGAGTGAATTCTCCTTGTGCTATATTGTGCTTAAAAAAAACATTTTTTCTAGGGACAGAAAACTGTAGGTAGGGAGAGTGTCAGTTTCTTTCACTGTGCAAGTCCTTGTTTCCAGGGACCTGGAAGGACAGTGAGTGAATTCTCCTTGTGCTATATTGTGCTTAAAAAAAACATTTTTTCTAGGGACAGAAAACTGTAGGTAGGGAGAGTGTCAGTTTCTTTCACTGTGCAAGTCCTTGTTTCCAGGGACCTGGAAGGACAGTGAGTGAATTCTCCTTGTGCTATATTGTGCTTAAAAAAAACATTTTTTCTAGGGACAGAAAACTGTAGGTAGGGAGAGTGTCAGTTTCTTTCACTGTGCAAGTCCTTGTTTCAAGGGACAGAGAAGGACACCTGAAGGTAGCCCTTATTGCTTTTTTCCCATCTCCCTGCAGGCCATCTATTAGAATGTCTGGAAGGCAAACAAGGAGAGGCAGACAGTCAGGAGGCAATAAAAGAGGGCAAGCAGGCTCTGTGTCTGGGGGCAACAGTGCTGGTCGTGGACGCGGTGCATTGTCATCAGCACATGGCCATGGGACACGCTTGTCCTTCTTTTCGGCAGCTGGACATGTTGAGCCACATCATGCCGAAGACTTGGTAGAGTGGATGACCAAGCCCTCCTCCTCCTCCTCATCCTCTCTCACCCAGGCTCAGGGTACTGGCAAAGCAGCTGCCAAAGCGTCCTCTTCCCTGGTATCAATGTCAGACTCATCATCAGTCACTCCTTCCCTAGACCCACCATGTCCTCCTCCTGAGGAGTCCCCCGAACTGTTTGAGCACAGTGTTGGGTACATGCTCCAGGAGGATGCCCAGCGTTTCGAAGGGTCTGATGATGAAACCCAGCTACAGGAAGGCAGTAGGGTGAGAGCAGACAGAGGGGATGCTCAAGAAGGACACCAATCTGGCAGTCATGTTCCAGCAGCTGCAGCATACTGCCAGATTGGCTCCAGTGATGAGGAGGGAGGGGATGATGAGGTCACTGACTCCACGTGGGTGCCTAATAGGAGAGAGGAGGAGGAGGATGAGGAGGAGGCACATCTCCAACGAGACAGGATGCCCTTTGGTGGCCAGCGTAAGGGCAGTACACCGACGGAATCACACCGCAGAGCTCCGCCTGTGCAGGGCGCTGCCTCTGCCCGTCATTCAAAAAGTTCCTTGGTGTGGGCCTTTTTTGAGGCTAGTGCATCAGATCGCACAGCTGCTGTTTGCAACATATGTCTCAAGCGTATATCGCGTGGCCAAAACATCAGCCGCTTGGGTACCACATGCCTGACCAGACATATGTTGACCTGCCATGCAGCTCGTTGGCAAGCCTACCTCAAAGACCCACACCAAAGAACAAAGCGGACCTCTCCTTGCACCGCATCAGCTGGGATCTCCAACCCCACTATAACTTCAGTCCTCTCTGAAACATGCACTGAGAGGAATGAAGGTGTAGAATTAGGTGTGTCACAGCCAAGTACTTGCGGCCACTCTGCTAGCAGTTCACCGACGTCCGATTCTAGCAGGCAAATTTCCCTGCCCCAGCTGCTGGACCGTCGAAAGAAGTTCACTCCCAGCCATCCACATGCCCAGCGGTTGAATGCTAGCTTGGCTAAATTGCTAGCGCTTCAACTGCTGCCTTTTCAGTTGGTAGACTCGGCCCCCTTCCGTGAGTTTGTGCAATGTGCGGTTCCTCAGTGGCAGGTTCCCAAACGCCACTTTTTCTCACGGAAGGCTATTCCGGCTCTCTACCGGCATGTGGAAGGCAATGTCTTGGCCTCGCTGGACAGGGCGGTCAGCGGTAAGGTGCATATTACCGCTGACTCATGGTCCAGCAGGCATGGACAGGGACGTTACCTTTCTTTCACGGCCCATTGGGTCACTCTTTTGGCAGCTGGGAAGGATGCAGGACAAGGTGTAGTAGTGTTGGAGGTTGTCCCACCGCCACGCCTCCAAAATGCTACTACTGGTTGTGACACACCTCTCTCCTCCACCCCCTCCTCTTCTTCTTCCTCCATGGCCTCTTCCTGTGGTTTGTCCTATGAACCAGCGGTGCTCCGTAGCCGTTCACGGGGCTACGCAAGTACGCAGGCAAAAAGATGCCATGCCGTGCTTGCGCTGGTGTGTTTGGGGGACAGAAGCCACACTGGGGCAGAGGTCCTGTCTGCTCTGCAGGGCCAGGCCGAGAGGTGGTTGACGCCACGCCAGCTTAAGCCAGGAATGGTGGTTTGCGACAATGGCACCAACCTCCTCTCCGCCCTCCGACAGGGACAACTGACCCATGTGCCCTGTGTGGCTCACGTCCTTAACCTGGTGGTGCAGCGGTTCTTGGGCAGGTACCCGGGCTTACAGGATGTCCTGAGGCAGGCCAGGAAAGTCTGTGTGCATTTCCGCAGATCTTATAATGCCAGTGCTCGCCTGGCTGAGCTGCAAAAGGAGCTGAACCTGCCCAAGAACCGCCTTATATGTGACATGCCCACCAGGTGGAACTCAACGTTGGCCATGCTGCAGCGGCTGCACACGCAGCAGAGGGCCATCAATGAGTACCTGTGCGACTACGGCACCAGGACAGGGTCAGGGGAGCTTGGTTTTTTTTCTCCACGCCAGTGGGGCATGATCAGGGATGCATGCACTGTCCTGGCACCATTTGAGGAGGCCACGAGGATGGTGAGCAGTGACAGTGCATGCATCAGTGACACTGTACCTCTTGTCCACCTGTTGGAGCACACGCTGCGTGGAATAATGGACAGGGCACTTGAGGCAGAACAGAGGCAGGAAGAGGAGGACTTCCTTGCCTCTCAAGGCCCCCTTTACCCAGACAGTGTTCCTTCTGTCCCACCCATCGCACAGGAAGAGGAAGAGGAGGAGGAGGAGGAGGAGGAGGATTATGTCAGCATGGAGGGGGAGGCTGGCACTCAGCATCATCAGCAGCAGTCTTTTAGGGATGATTTACAGTCCCAAGAAACCAGTGGACTTGTACGTGGCTGGGAGGAGGTGACTGCGGATCATGTCGTCCTTAGTGACCCAGAGGACTCCGGAGCGAATGCCTCAGCAAACCTACGCTGCATGGCCTCCCTGATCCTGCAAAGTCTGCGGAAGGATCCTCGTATTCTTCGGATCAAGGAGAGGGACCATTACTGGCTGGCCACTCTCCTTGATCCACGGTACAAGGGTAAGGTTGCGGACCTTATGTTACCGTCGCAGAGGGAGCAGAGGATGAGACAACTCCGGGAGGCCTTGCAAAAAGGTCTGTGCAACGCGTTCCCAGAGACTGGGAGGTTACAAACTCCTGGTCCAGGACAACGAGTTGCTGAGGCTTCGGCCAGTCAAAGAAGGAGCGGTGGGGAAGGTGGCCGTCTGACCGATGCGTTCAGACAATTCTTTAGTCCGCAGCCCCAAAGTATGATTGGTTCCAGCAACCATCGCCAGCGTCTGATAAACATGGTGCAGGAATATCTAGGGGCAAGGTCAGACTTGGACACCTTCCCCACCGAAAATCCTCTGGCTTACTGGGTCTTGAGGATGGATCACTGGCCAGAGCTTGCACAGTATGCAATTGAGCTACTGGCCTGTCCTGCATCCAGCGTTCTTTCGGAACGCACATTCAGTGCTGCTGGAGGATTTGTCACGGATCACAGGGTGCGCCTGTCCTCCGACTCGGTTGATCGACTGACTTTCATCAAGATGAACCAGTCTTGGATCACCACCAGCTACCACACACCTGATGCTGATATAACAGACTAATTGATTTTAACATGTCACGTCCCTTCAAGACTGATGCTGATGCTGAGTGCCTGTGCTGTTATGTTGACTGGCTATCCTCCTCCTCCGAGTCCTCAATGATACGATTGATGATGATAGCTTGGAAGATCATTTTTGTTTATGGGTGCCGCCACCAGTGGCTAAGGCCCAATTTTTCAGCCCCTGTTTTACAGGGGCGTGTACTTACAATTTTTTTAGCAATAATTTGCCATAGGGCTCATTGCTGTGCTCCAAGTACAGTATCTGTGAGGGGTTGTAGTGTTGTGCCACCAGTGCCTAAGGCCCAATTTTTCAGCCCCTGTTCAACAGGGGCATGCAATTACAATTCTTGATGTAATAATTCACAGCAGGGCCCATTCCTGCACCCACCAAGAGTAAGTCTGAGGGCTTACAGTGTTGTGGCAACGCCACCACCACCACCACCACGAAAGGCCCAATTTTTCAGCCCCTGTTCAAAAGGGGCATGTAATTACAATTCTTGATCTAATAATTCACAGCAGGGCCCATTCCTGCACCCACCAAGAGTAACTCTGAGGGCTTACAGTGTTGTGGCAACACCACCACCACCACCACCACCACGAAAAGCCCAATTTTTCAGCCCCTGTTCAACAGGGGCATGCAATTACAATTCTTGATCTAATAATTCACAGCAGGGCCCATTGCTGCACCCACCAAGAGTAACTGTCAGGGCTTACAGTGTTGTGGCACCAGCACCACCATCAAAGGCCCAATTTTTACTACCACTGTTCAACAATTATATGTAATTAAAATTCCTGATATAATAGTTGACAGCAGGGCGTTCCAGCACCAACCAAGAGTAACTGTGAGTGCTTACAGTGTTGTGCCAACACCAACAACTAAGGGGCCTATTTCTGCAGAGTATATACGGCAGGTCCCTACTTTCAAACATCCAACTTACAAACGACTCCTACTTGCAAACGAAAGAAGACAACAGGAAGTGAGAGGAAATCTACCCCTAGGAAGGAAAATTCTCTCCTGTAAGAATAAATATGGGAGAAAGGTGTCTCCTCTGTACTGATGCTTTATCAGCAATCCTTGTTTCAAGAAAAACACCACATTTCAAAAACAGTTGTCATTGGGACGGAAAGTGAGGTGAAATGTTCTGAACAGGGGCACAGACAGCAAAACAAATGTTACAGGGGTGATAACCCTTACCTATGTTTCCCAAAAAGTTTAAAAATAGATTTTTGGGCTGGAGCTACACTTCAACAATGTACCTGTTCAAAATTACAAACACATTCTACATAAGAACAAACCTACAGTCCCTGTCTTGTATGCACCGCCTGTATACGGCTGTTCAGAGTATATAGGGCCTTTTTTATTTTATGTGCGGGGTTCCCCTTAATATCCATACAAGACCCAAAGGGGCTGGTAATGGGCTGGGGTAGGGGGGGGGGGGGGGGTCATGGGATAGCTATGC
Organism: Rana muscosa; assembly: GCA_029206835.1. Classification (NCBI taxonomy): domain Eukaryota; kingdom Metazoa; phylum Chordata; class Amphibia; order Anura; family Ranidae; genus Rana; species Rana muscosa. The sequence goes on along the minus strand of CM055121.1, from coordinate 303,912,031 downwards.
CATTTTTCTTAAAGATTTTCATCCATATTACCGGGACCAGACATTACATTAAAGCCGCAAGAAGTTTTAAATGGCTTTTTTTTCCTTTAGAAGTGTCATTTTGTGCAGGGACAGTTCTAAACACGGGAAACACGTGGCACTTCACAGGCATACTTTAGACACCCCCCAGGTACGATATTTAAAGGAATATTTGACTTTTTTTTTTCACTTTATGCATCATTAAAATGACTGCTCCCGAAAAACGACCGTTTTTAAAACTTCTTTTTGCATTGATACATGTCCCCTGGTGCAGAACCCGGGTTCCCAAACCCCTTTTAGGACAATAACATGCATAATAGTTGTTATAATTAGCACTTTAGAATTCGAACGTTCGCATCCATTGTATTTAATAGGGTTCTAATGTTCGTACAAACTTTCGGTCCGTTCGCGGGTTCTGGTGCGAACCGAACCCGGGGGTGTTCGGCTCATCACTAGTCGTCAATAGGGATGAGACGAACACCCCCCGGTTCGGTTCGCATCCAGAACATGCAAACGGACCGAAAGTTCGCGCAAACTTTCGAATCCCATTAAAGTCTATGGGACCCGAACGTGAGAAATCAAAAGTGTGAATTTTAAAGGCTAATATGCAAGTTATTGACGTAAAAAGGGTTTGGGGGCCCGGGTCCTGCCCCAGGGGACATGTATCAATGCCAAAAAAAGTTTTAAAAACGGTGTTTTTTTTCGGGAGCAGTGATTTTATTGATGCTTAAAGTGAAAAAAAAAAAAAGGTGAAATATTCCTTTAAATATCGTACCTGGGGGGTGTCTAAAGTATGCCTGTGAAGTGGCGCGTGTTTCCCGTGTTTAGAACTGTCCCTGCACAAAATGACATTTCTAAAGGAAAAAAAGTCATTTAAAACTGCTTGCGGCTTTAATGTAATGTCCCAGCAATATGGATGAAAATCATTGAGAAAAATGGCATGGCTACCCCCCACCCCCCCGCCAGTCCACTACCAGGCACTTTGGGTCTTGTATGGATATTAAGGGGAACCCTTAAAAAAAGGCCCTATATACTCTGAACAGCAGTATACAGGCGGTGCAAACAAGACAGGGACTGTAGGTTTGTTCTTATGTAGAATCTGTTTGTAATTTTGAACTGGTACATTTTTAAAGTGTAAGCTTTTTGGAAAACATAGGGAAGGGTTATCACCCCTGTAACATTTGTTTTGCTCACTTTCTGTCCCAATGACAATTGGATTTTGAAAATTTGGGGTTATTTGGGAAGCAAGGATTGGTGATAAAGCATCAGCGTAGACACCTTTTTCCCATATTAACTCTTACAGGAGAGAATTTCCCTTCCTAGGGGTAGATTTCCTCTCACTTCCTGTTGTCTCCTTCCGTTTGCAAGGAGGAGTCGTTTGAAACTCTGATGTTTGAAAGTAGTGGCCTGCCCTATATACTCTGCAGAAATTTGGGCCTTAGGTGTTGGTGTTGCCACAACACTGTAAGGCCTCACAGTTACTCCTGGTGGGCGCAGGAATGGGCCCTGCTGTGAAATATTAGATCAAGAATTGCATTTACATGCCCCTGTTGAACAGTGACAGAAAAATTGGGCCTTAGGCACAGGTGCTGGTGCCACAACACTGCAACCCCTCACAGAAACTCTAGTTGGAGCGCATGAATGAGCCCTGCTGCAAATTATTGCAGCAAAAATTGTAATTACACGCCCCTGTTAAACAGGGGCAGAAAAATTGGGCCTTAGCCACTGGTGCCACAACACTGCAACTCCTCACAGATACTATAGTTGGAGCGCAGGAATGAGCCCTGCTGCAAAGTTTTGCATCAAAAATTGTAATTTACACGCCCCTGTTAAACAGGGGCAGAAAAAATGGGCCTTAGGCACTGGTGCTGGTGCCACAACACTGCAACCCCTCACAGAAACTCTAGTTGGAGCGCATGAATGAGCCCTGTTGCAAAGTATTGCATCAAAAATTGTAATTACATGCCCCTGTTAAACAGGGGAAGAAAAATTGGGCCTTAGCCACTGGTGGCGGTGCCCAGAACCAAAAATGTTCTTACAAGCTATCAGCATGAACATTAAGGGGGAAGAGGATAGTCACTCAGCATAACAGGATAGTCACTCAGCATCAGAATAGGCAGTCATGAAGGGATCTCACATTAAAAAAATTAATATTCGGTTACATCAGCATTAGGTGCTTGGTAGCTGGTGATCCAAGACTGATTAATTTTTATGAAGGTCAGCCGATCGACCGATTCGGTGGACAGGCACACCCTGTGATTGTTACAAAGCCTCCAGCAGCACTGAATGTTCCGAAAGAACGCTCTGGCCAGTGATCCATCCTCAAGACCCAGAAACCCAGAAGATTTTTGGTGGGAAAGGTGTCCAAGTCTGATCTTGCCCCTAGGTATTCCTGCACCATGTAAATCAGACGCTGGCGATGGTTGCTGGAACCAATCAGACCTTGGGGCTGCGTACTAAAAAATTGTCTAAACGCATCAGTCAGACGGCCACCTTCTCCACCACTCCTTCTGTGACTGACCGAAGCCTCAGCAACACGTTGTCCAGGACCAGGAATTTGTAAACTCCCAGGCTCTGGAAACGCATTGCACAGACCTTTCTGCAAGGCCTCCCGAAGATGTTTCATCCTCTGCTCCCTCTGCGACGGCTGGATAAGGTCCGCAACCTTACCATTGTAACGTGGATCAAGGAGGGTTTCCAGCCAGTAATGATCCCTCTCCTTGATACCACAAATACGAGGATCCTTTCGCAGGCTTTGCAGGATCAGGGAGGCCATGCAGTGTAGGTTTGCTGAGGCATTCGGTCCGGAGTCCTCTAGGTTACTAAGGACGACATGATCTGCAGCCACCTCCTCCCAGCCACGTACAAATACATGGGTTTCCTTTGGACTGTAAATGATCCCTTGAAGACTGCTGCTGATGCTGAGTGCTAGGCTCCACCTCCATGCTGACACAATCCTCCTCCTCCTCGTCCTCTTCCTGTGTGATCGGCGGGCCAGCAGGAACACTGTCTGGATAAAGGGGGTCTTGAGAGGTAAGGAAGTCCTCCTCTTCCTCCCTCTGTTCTGCCTCAAGTGTCCTGTCCATTATTACACGCAGCGTGTGCTCCAACAGGTGGACAAGATGGACAGTGTCACTGATGCATGCACTGTCACTGCTCACCATCCTCGTGGCCTCCTCAAATGGTGACAGGACAGTGCATGCATCCCTTATCATGACCCACTGGCGTGGCAAAAAAAAAACAAGCTCCCCTGAGCCTGTCCTGGTGCCATAGTCGTAAATATACTCATTGATGGCCCTCTGCATGTCACATATTAGGCGGTTCTTGGGCAGGTTGTATTCCTTTTGGAGGTCAGCCAGCCGAGCACTGGCATCATATGACCGGCGGAAATGCACACAGACTTTCCTGGCCTGCCTCAGGACATCCTGTAAGCCGAGTACCTGCCCACCAAGTTAAGGACGTGAGCCAAACAGGGCACATGGGTCAGGTGTCCCTGTCGGAGGGCGGAGAGGAAGTTGGTGCCATTGTCGCAAACCCCCTTTCCTGGCTTAAGCTGACGTGGTGTCAACCACCTCTCGGCCTGCCCCTGCAGAGCTGACAGAATCTCTGCCCCAGTGTGGCTCCTGTCCCCCAAGCACACCAGCTCAAGCACCGCATGGCATCTTTTTTCCTGCGTATTTGCGTAGCCCCTTGAACGCCTACGGAGCCAGAGGACAAATCAGCACAGGAAGAGGCCATGGAGGAAGAAGAAGAGGAGGGGGTGGAGAAGAGAGGTGTGTCAGAATCACCACTAGTAGCATTTTGGAGGCGTGGTGGCGGAACAACCTCCAACACTACTGCACCCTGTCCTGCATCCTTCCCAGCTGCCAGCAGAGTCACCCAGTGGACCGTGAAAGATAGGCAACGTCCCTGTCCATGCCTGCTGGACCATGAGTCAGTGGTAATATGCACCTTACTGCTGACCGCCCTGTCCAGCGAGGCCAAGACATTGTCTTCCACATGCCGGTAGAGAGCCGGAATCACCTTCCGTGAAAAAAGTGGCATTTGCGAACCTGCCACTGAGGTACCGCACATTCCACAAACTCACGGAAGGAGGCAGAGTCTACCAACTGAAAAGGCAGCAGTTGAAGTGCTAGCAATTTAGCCAAGCTAGCATTCAACCACTTGGCATGTGGATGGCTGGGAGCGAATTTCTTTTGGTGGTGCAGCAGCTGGGGCATTGAAATTTGCCTGGTACAATCGGACGCTGGTGTACCGATAGCAGATTGCCCACAAGTACTTGGCAGTGACACACTTAATTCTACATTCCTCTCAGTGCAGGTTTCTGAGAGGACTGAAGGTATAGTGGGGATGCAGATCCCAGCTGATGAGGAACAAGGAGAGGTCCACTTTGTTCTTTGGTGTGGGTCTTTTATGTATGCTTGCCAATGGACTGCATGGCAGGTCGACATATGTCTGGTCAAGCATGTGGTGCCCAAGTGGCCGATGTTTTGGCCACGCGAGATACGCTTCAGACATATGTTGCAAATAGCAGTGGTGCGATCTGCTGCACACGTCTGAAAAAAGGCCCACACCAAAGAACTTTTGGAATAACGCGCAGGTGACAGCAGCGCCCTGCACATGCTGAGCTCTACGGTGTGATGCAGTCGGTGTGCTGCCCTTAAGCTGGCCTCTGTAGGGCATCCTGCCTCGTTGCAGATGTACCTCCTCCTCCTCCTCCTCCTCTCTCCTATCAGGCACCCATGTAGAGTCAGTGACCTCATCATCTCCTCCCTCCTCATCACTGGAGCAAACCTGGCAGTATGCTGCAGCTGGGAGAACATGACTGCCAGTTTGTTGTCCTTCTTGGGCACCCCCTCTCTCTGGGCTCACGTTACTGCCTTCCTCAAGCTGGGTACCATCATCAGAGCCTTCAAAACGCTGTGCATCCTCCCGCTTTGGCAGCTGCTTTGGCAGACAAAGTACCCTGAGCCTGGGTGAGAGAGGATGAGGAGGATGAGGACAGCTTGGTCATCCACTCTACCAACTCTTCTACATGTTGCGGCTCAACACGGCCAGCTGCCGAAAAAAAAGAACAAGTGTGCCCCACGGCCACGTGCTGATGAGGATGCACTGTTGCCTCTAGACACAGAGTCTGCTTGCCCTCTTTTATTGGCCTGTGTGTGTCTGCCTCTCCTTGTTGGCCTTCCATACATACTTTATTTGATGTATTGAAATAGGTACACAAGGAATTGTCTGCAGTCAGCTTTAGCTGCACATTGTGCCCAGTATACAGTGCACTGACTTAATATACTCCAGCTTAGCTCAATCAACTGCCTGTATTATCAGTAATAGAAAAGGAATAGTCTGCAGTCAGCTTTACGTGCACACTGTGCCCAGTATACACTACACTGACTTAATATACTGCAGCGAGAATAACAGGAACACTCTGAAGTGACATCTAGCTAAACTGAATACAGTGTATATATATATATATATACACACAACTCCTGGGATGCATATATATATACTAAATACACTGCAGCTACCTGAATCGCCTGCCTGCTCTATCTAACTGAAATGAAATGACTCTCTCTCTCTATCTCTCTGACTCTCACAACGCCGCAACACACTACACAAGGCCGACACGCGGGTGGCCTTATATAGTGTGGGGCGTGTACCTACTCCCCTGAGCCATGATTAACCAAAGGCACCCTTCCTTTGGCCAATTATGGCTCTCTGTGCTGACAGCGCTGTGATTGGCCAAAGCATGCAGGTCATAGTGCATGCTTGGCCAATCATCAGCCAGCAATGCACTGCGATGACGCAGTGAATTATAGGCCGTGACGCACCACTCAAATTTGGCGCGAACAACCCATATTGTTCGAAATTCGGCGAACGGCCGAACAGACAATGTTCGAGTCGCACATGAATTTGACTCGAACACGAAGCTCATCCCTAGTCGTCAAGTTCTGGGAGGGCGTTATATGACATCCTCCCTGATCCGCAAGCCTATCAGTGCCTGAAAGTGCACATCAGTGAAGGAGAAAAATCACTTTTTTACAAAAAATTTTGAAAACTATGAAAAACTTTATTTTTTCAAATTTTTTGACCTTTTTTTGTTTATTTAGCAGAAAAAAAAACCCCAGTGCAATTGTCATTCAAAGTGTGACAGCGCTGAAAGCTGAAAAAATTGGCCGGGGCAGGAAGGGGGTGAAAGTTGCCGGTATTGAAGGGGTTCAATCATGTCTCCATTTTCCCTTCTAAGCCCCTTTCAAAGAATAGTTTTTGCTCGAAGATGAGCTTTAATAAATGAATACCGTGACCAGTGGCTGTCCGTCCATTAGGGGCGCTGGAGTGCCGCCCCCTTTATCCACGGCCACAACCCCCATGCTCTATCCGCTATTTTGACAGGACACTGCCATCCCCTATTCATGAGTCCGGCCCCTTTCAGGACGCCGGACACCTGAATTACAGCGGCGGGGGGTGTTTTTTTTTCTAAGCACCTGATTAGAGCCAGAGGCTCTAATAGGCTTCAAAATCGGGTGGCCTCGTGGTGCAGAGGATTGCGCCAGGAGCCCACCCAGGTGTTACAACAGCGAATTAATATTCGCTATTGAAACACTGAACCTCAATCCGGCCAATCAGAAGCAGGTCTGAGACATTTTCTGATTGGCCGAAAAGAGAAGAGTCCCAATTGGCCGCCGAGGAGGAAGGAGGAAACGGAAGCCGTCGTGATGACCGTGGAGAGCAAGGGAAGGGAAAGCCGTCGCTGAGCAAGGGAAGCCACTGGTGAAGCCCAGTAGAAGCAGCCCACCATAGATGGGGTAAGTGCACCAGACCAACCTGATTGACCGTCCGCCGACCGACTGACCGACCGGGGGGGGGGGTACTGTTTGCCGCCCCCCCAAAAAAAAATTACCACTGGCTGCCACTGGATTAAAGGTTCAATCATGTCTCTCCTTTTTCCCTTTTATGCACAATTCAAAGAATAGTTTTTTTTTGCTCAAAGATGGGCTTTAATAAAAGACTCCCGTGACATGAGGTACAACGTTTGTGCAAATTGGAGTCACTTATCCACTGAGTCTAGCGCAAGCCAGATGTCTGAATAGTTGGATCCATTTGCCTATCTCAGGCTTGACTTAGATCACCAAATTTATCAAAAATCTGAAAAAATTAGCTTAGGGAATCATTAGCGAAGTTTAGCCACAGAACGCGTTATAGCCCACCGCGTCCCGCAACATTGACTTTTTCCATTCCACAATTCCTCGATAATCCATTCTGGCCGTAACTCGGAAACTACGTGAAAAAGGTAATATCCTGTCATTTAAAAAAAATTATCGCAATCACAGCCGGTGGATAGTGAGATTATTCCATTTTGTCATGATAGAGCCCAAATTACCTCGTGCTCAGTGACCGTGCCCGGTCCTCGCTATGCCGCGCATTAATTCCCGACTCTTTATCCCCAAAAGGCGGGAACAGACAGTAACAATAGCATTAACCTCCATTACTTCTAATTGTTAGAATGTGTGAAAGACTAACATATCAAGAGAGGCCGGCGGAGTTGGAGCTTCTTCCGCTACTTTGTGACAAACAATGACGGTTTATTCACTCGGCGCGCCATTCCAGTCAGGTCTTCAAGATCAAATATCTGCCTCGGGTTCTACTGTAATAATCTGCTGCTCAACATGGAAAGGTCAATAGTGGCCTCCAAACAAAACGTCGAAAGGTGATCAATTTCTTTGGACACGCTGCGAAGATGCCGAGGCCTATTTATAAAACGCCAAGTAGTTTGATTGCCACTTTTTCATTCTGGTGTCACCATTGTTTACCGCTTTCCAAATTAAACTTTATTGGAACGGCTTTGTACAGCGGTTGAGTTTTTTTTTTTTTTTTTTTGGGGTCTCCTCTCATAAGTTTCTAACATTTAACCACTTGCCACCCAAGGAAGTCCACGGAGGTCCTTAACCACTTCAGCCCCGGACCATTTGGCTGGCCAAAGACCAGGCCACTTTTTGCGATTCGGTACTGCGTCGTTTTAACTGACAATTGCGCGGTCGTGCGACGTGGTTCCAAAACAAAATTGACGTCCCTTTTTTCCCACAAATAGAGCTTTCTTTTGGTTGTATTTGATCACCTCTGCGGTTTTTATTTTTTGCGCTATAAACAAAAATAGAGCGAGAATTTTGAAGCAAATTCAATATTTTTAACTTTTTTCTATAATAAATATCCCCAAAAAATATATATAAAAAAAAGTATTTTTTTCCTCAGTTTAGGCCGACACGTATTTTTCTACATATTTTTGGTAAAACAAATTGTAATAAGCGTTTATTGATTGGTTTGCGCAAAAGTTATAGCGTCTACAAAATAGGGGATAGTTTTATGCCATTTTTTATTAATAATTTTTTTTTTTACTAGTAATGGCGGCGATCTGCGATTTTTGTCGTGACTGCGACATTATGGCGGACATAGCCGACACTATTGACACTATTTTTGGGACCATTGGCATTTTTACAGCGATCAGTGCTATAAAAATGCACCGATTACTGTAAAAATGTCACTGGCAGGGAAAGGGTTAACACTAGGGGGTGATCAAGGAGTTAATTGTGTTCCCTAAAGTGTGTTCTAACTAAAGATCATACTTTGTATGAACAATGATCAGTGATTTCTCCCCCTGAAAGAACCAAGAGCTGTGTCACGAGCGATTGCGGGTGCCCGGCGGTCACTCGCATCGGCTTCCGGCGGCGCGCGCGTGCCACTAGTGGCCACAGAGTGAAATTACGTTATAATGGGTGATTTTCGCGCAGCCGAGCCAACCTGCCGCAGTAAAACTGCGTTGGGCGGTCCGGAACTGGTTAAAGGAGAAGTACGGGGAAAGCTCATTTAGCTGTACTTCTCCTGTGGATCACATGGAGGGCAGTTCGTTCTGCACTTCTGTGACTCATTTTAACCACTTCAGCCCTAGAAGGATTTGCCCCCTTAATGACCAGGCCCTTTTTTGTGATACGACACTGCGTAGTTTTAATTGACAATTGCGTGGTCATGGGTTGTTGTACCCAAACAAATTTTTCTGTCCTTTTTTTCCCACAAATAGAGCTTTCTTTTGGTGGTATTTGATCACCTCTGCTTTTTTGACTTGAGTGGTTTAAGGGGAAACATGTAAATGTGTTGGAATGGCCTAGTCACAGCCCAGACCTCAATCCAACAGAAAATCTGTGGTCAGACTTCAAGATTGCTGTTCACAAGAGCAAACCATCCAACTTGAAGGAGCTGGAGCAGTTTTGCAAGGAGGAGGAATGGGCAAAAATCCCAGTGGTAAGATGTGGGAAGCTCATAGAGATTTATCCAAAGGGACTTGGAGCTGTGATAGCCGCAAGAGGTGGCTCTACAAAGTATTGACTTTAGGGGGGTGAATAGTTATGCACATTGACTTTTTCTGTTATTTTGTCCTATTTGTTGTTTGCTTCACAATGAAAAAAAAAAATCTTCAAAGTTGTGGGCGTGTTCTGTATATTAAATGATGCAAATCCTCAAACAATCCATGTTAATTCCAGGTTGTGAGGCAACAAAACACAAAAAATGCCAAGGGGGGGGGGGGGGTGAATACTTTTGCAAGGCACTGTAAGTGATAAAAATGTTTTTTAACTGCTTGCCGACTGTATAACACAGAGATAGGGCGGAAAGTTGGTTCTTCTGTGCTTGATCAACTTCAGTACAACCAGCCTGTCGTTTTTTCTTTTTTTTTAGTGCAATCACTATCAGCGACTATAGCTGCCAGCAGTGATCACTGTATTCTGATGGTGGGGAAATCTCCCGCTGTCAGAACACAATAGCGCAGCGGGAGGGGTTCCCCCATCAACACTAACTTTGATGATGGGGGGGGGGGGGGGTGATTTCGTTTTTTTTTTTTTTTCTTCCTTCTAACTGTGTAATTGTATAATCTATAGACATGTGCACTGCTTAAAAACCTGTTCAATTTCGTTTCATTTTTTATTTTTATTTTCATTTTTCGGGTGATCTCAATTTATAAATCCGAAAATTCCTAAATTTGAAAATCCGAAAATAAGAAAGAAAATCCGAAAATTCAAAAGAATAACTAAGTAACTACTGTAATTAACTAATAATAACTAACTATTAAATTATAGGTATTGGAATTTCCTTTCAAATTTGGCTGTTAGTGAACGTAACAAATACAAATTTATCAGAAGTTACAAATTATCCGAAATAATGAATGGAACGTAACAAATTAATAATAAATAATAATAATAATACAATGTTTTTATTATTATTATTGTTAATTATTATTATTAATAATTAGTTACGTTCCATTTGTGTAGATACGGCATTCGTTATTTCGGATAATTTGTATTTGTTACGTTCACTAACAGACAAATTTGAATGGAAATTTCAATACCTATACTTTAATATGTGGAAAAACAAACAATCCGGATGGCCGCACTCCAACAAAAATCCTTGATTAAAGACAGTCCATACAAAATTGGAATAAAAACAGATCACTAACTAACTAATAACTTAACTATTAACTTAACTTAACTATTACTAACTATTAAATTATAGGTATTGGAATTTCCTTTTAAATTTGGATGTTAGCGAACGTAACAAATACGAATTATCCGAAATAACGAAATGTATGCTTTGAATAATCTTCAATAAAACCTTTGATTATGAAAAAAAAAAAAAAAGAAATAACGAATGGAACGTAAAAAATTAATAATAATAATAAAACATTTATTATTATTATTTATTATTAGTTTGTTCTGTTCCATTTGTTTAGATGCGGCATTTGTTATTTCGGATAATTTGTAACTTTGGATATTCATATTCGTTACGTTCACTAACAACCAAATTTGAAAGGAAATTACAATACCTATAATTTATTAGTTCGATATTATTAGTTAGTTAATTAGTTATTCTTTCGAATTTTCGGATTTTCTTTCTTATCTTTGGATTTACAAATGTATGAATTTTCGAATATTCGAATATTATAATTTACGAATATTCTGAAAAATTGGTTAAACGGGTTTTCGTTTATTTTGACAAATTTTTTAAATGAATTCGGAATGAAACGAATTGCACATGTCTAATAATCTATAGGCTGTCCAGCCCGGTGAGCAGAGAGTACCTGGGGCGGAGCTTCATCATGGGAAGGGGGTCAGAAGGAGGCAGGGAAGAGGGACAGCGGGAGGGGGCTGAGTTGCTGCATCATGGGCCTCTAGGTTGAATTTTCCCCCCTGGGCCAAAAGTTGCCAGTCAGTTCCTGACCCCCCCCCCTATTTTCCGCACTCTCCACGTACCTATATAGCCAGATGTTCCCCAACAGCACACTCACAAGCCTAGTGATCAAAGGGTGTTCTCTAGGGATCCGGATTTGATAGCGGGTAGGCTGTATTCGCTTTTTTTTTAATTATTTATATTTGTTTTATTATTATTTTTTTATTTTACTTTTATTTTAATTTTTTTTTTTACTTTATTGCCATCACAAGCGGACTAACAAACTCCCCTATGTGATCGCTTTGGGCAGGTGACAGGTCCTCTTTATGGGGACATTAGGGGTCTATTAGAGGCAGAATATATGCATTATGGTCAGGAAGTGGTTAACTGACGCATGCCGATGCTGCTAAATTCAGTCTGGACATCTACATACGGTATCAGTGACCTATTTATGGTCATGAAAGGGTTAGTGATGCTAATAAAACTCAATGGAAAAAATATGATGATTTATAGATTGCGGCGGTATCTTCGTCATCTCTGTATGGCGAGTCTGGCAGTCTCCGAGCGCCACTGATGAAATGTACAAAGTCCCATCCTCCGCCTGGCACGCTGAATTTCACTTTTTTTAATCCTAAACAAGGAAAGGCAGTAACTGACAGACTAATACAATTTCTAAAGCTGTATGAGGTTTGCAGATTCCTGGAGCGATTTCAGTGCACCGGCATCAAAATCGAATAAATCAATGCCGCCGTCGCCATGTTGTGATGAAATTCTCAGATAATGAAAACAGAGCGAGGGAGGTTTACATACTAACTGCGCCTTTACAATAAAGTAACAGGAGAGCCGAGTCTATTGTTCTAAGTGGGAGGTGAAGGCTGTGTGACAGGTTGGGAAGTTGGTGAAGGGTTCAGGAAGGTTCTATGGAAGTCATATTACAGGCTGGTAGATGGAACCAAGCATGGGGGCAACAACAAAAAAAAGGACACAGACCCAACACCAATCAGCCATAATATTCTGATCCTTGACAGGTAAAGTGCATAACATTGATGATCTTGTGACAATGGCATCAAAAGTGGGTGGGATATATTAGTCAACAAATAAACATGTTATCCCTGAAGTTGATGTGTTGAAAGCAGAAAAAATGGGCAAGTGTAAGGATTTGAGGGTCTTTGACAAGGACCAAATTGTAATGTCTAGATGATTGGGTCAGAGCAACTCCAACACTGCAGCTCTTATGGGATGTTACTGGTCTGCAGTAGTCGGGACCAACCAAAAGTGGTCCAAGGAAGGAGAACCGGCCAACCTGGCGACAGGGTCATGGGCAGCCAGAGCTCATTGATGGAGGTGGGGAGGGAAGGCTCATTGATGGAGGTGGGGAGGGAAGGCTCATTGATGGAGGTGAGGAGGGAAGGCTCATTGATGGAGGTGGGGAGGGAAGGCTCATTAATGAAGGTGGGGAGGGAAGGCTCATTGATGGAGGGGGGGCGGGAAGGCTCCTCATTGATGGAGGTAGGGAGGGAATGCTGAATGATGGAGGTGGGGAGGGAAGGCTCATTGATGGAGGTGCGGAGGGAAGGGTCATTGATAGAGGTGGGGGAGGGAAGGCTCATTGATGGAGGTGGGGGAGGGAAGGCTCATTGATGGAGGTGGGGGAGGGAAGGCTCATTGATGGAGGTGGGGGAGAAAAGGCTCATTGATGGAGGTGGGGGAGGGAAGGCTCATTGATGGAGGTGGGGGAGGGAAGGCTCATTGATGGAGGTGGGGGAGGGAAGGCTCATTGATGGAGGTGGGGGAGGGAAGGCTCATTGATGGAGGTGGGGAGGAAGGCTCATTGATGGAGGTGGGGGGGAAGGCTCATTGATGGAGGTGGGGAGGGAAGGCTCATTGATGGAGGTGGGGGAGGGAAGGCTCATTGATGGAGGTGGGGGAGGGAAGGCTCATTGATGGAGGTGGGGGAGGGAAGGCTCATTGATGGAGGTGGGGGAGGGAAGGCTCATTGATGGAGGTGGGGAGGGAAGGCTCACTGGTGGAGGTGGGGAGGGAAGGCTCATTGATGGAGGTGGGGAGGAAGGCTCATTGATGGAGGTGGGGAGGGAAGGCTCATTGATGGAGGTGAGGAGGGAAGGCTCATTGATGGAGGTGGGGAGGGAAGGCTCATTAATGAAGGTGGGGAGGGAAGGCTCATTGATGGAGGGGGGGCGGGAAGGCTCCTCATTGATGGAGGTAGGGAGGGAATGCTGAATGATGGAGGTGGGGAGGGAAGGCTCATTGATGGAGGTGCGGAGGGAAGGGTCATTGATAGAGGTGGGGGAGGGAAGGCTCATTGATGGAGGTGGGGGAGGGAAGGCTCATTGATGGAGGTGGGGGAGGGAAGGCTCATTGATGGAGGTGGGGGAGAGAAGGCTCATTGATGGAGGTGGGGGAGAGAAGGCTCATTGATGGAGGTGGGGGAGGGAAGGCTCATTGATGGAGGTGGGGGAGGGAAGGCTCATTGATGGAGGTGGGGGAGGGAAGGCTCATTGATGGAGGTGGGGAGGAAGGCTCATTGATGGAGGTGGGGGGGAAGGCTCATTGATGGAGGTGGGGAGGGAAGGCTCATTGATGGAGGTGGGGGAGGGAAGGCTCATTGATGGAGGTGGGGGAGGGAAGGCTCATTGATGGAGGTGGGGGAGGGAAGGCTCATTGATGGAGGTGGGGGAGGGAAGGCTCATTGATGGAGGTGGGGAGGGAAGGCTCACTGGTGGAGGTGGGGAGGGAAGGCTCATTGATGGAGGTGGGGAGGAAGGCTCATTGATGGAGGTGGGGAGGGAAGGCTCATTGATGGAGGTGGGGGAGGGAAGGCTCATTGATGGAGGTGGGGGAGGGAAGGCTCATTGATGGAGGTGGGGGAGGGAAGGCTCATTGATGGAGGTGGGGAGGGAAGGCTCATTGATGGAGGTGGGGAGGGAAGGCTCATTGATTGAGGTGGGGAGTGAAGGCTCATTGATTTAGGTGGGGGAGGGAAGGCTCATTGATGGAGGTGGGGAGGGAAGGCTCATTGATGGAGGTGGGGAGGGAAGGCTCATTGATAGAGGTGGGAGGGAAGGCTCATTGATGGAGGTGGGGAGGGAAGGCTCATTGATGGAGGTGGGGGAGGGAAGGCTCATTGATGGAGGTGGGGGAGGGAAGGCTCATTGATGGAGGTGGGGGAGGGAAGGCTCATTGATGGAGGTGGGGAGGGAAGGCTCATTGATGGAGGTGGGGAGGGAAGGCTCATTGATAGAGGTGGGAGGGAAGGCTCATTGATGGAGGTGGGGAGGGAAGGCTCATTGATGGAGGTGGGGGAGGGAAGGCTCATTGATGGAGGTGGGGGAGGGAAGGCTCATTGATGGAGGTGGGGGAGGGAAGGCTCATTGATGGAGGTGGGGAGGGAAGGCTCATTGATGGAGGTGGGGAGGGAAGGCTCATTGATTGAGGTGGGGAGTGAAGGCTCATTGATTTAGGTGGGGGAGGGAAGGCTCATTGATGGAGGTGGGGGAGGGAAGGCTCATTGATGGAGGTGGGGAGGGAAGGCTCAGTGATGGAGGGGGGGCGGGAAGGCTCCTCATTGATGGAGGTAGGGAGGGAATGCTGAATGATGGAGGTGGGGAGGGAAGGCTCATTGATGGAGGTGAGGAGGGAAGGGTCATTGATAGAGGTGGGGAGGGAAGGGTCATTGATAGAGATGGGGAGGGAAGGCTCATTGATGGATGTGGGGGAGGGAAGGCTCATTGATGGAGGTTGGGGAGAGAAGGCTCATTGATGGAGGTGGGGGAGGGAAGGCTCATTGATGGAGGTGGGGGAGGGAAGGCTCATTGATAGAGGTGGGAGGGAAGGCTCACTGATGGAGTTGGGGAGGGAAGGCTCACTGGTGGAGGTGGGGAGGGAAGGCTCATTGATGGAGGTGGGGAGGGAAGGCTTATTGATGGAGGTGGGGAGGGAAGTTTCATTGATGGAGGTGGGGAGGGAAGGCTCATTGATGGAGGTGGGGAGGGAAGGCTCATTGATGGAGGTGGGGGAGGGAAGGCTCATTAATGGAGGTGGGGAAGGAAGGCTCATTGATTGAGGTGGGGAGTGAAGGCTCATTGATTTAGGTGGGGGAGGGAAGGCTCATTGATGGAGGTGGGGAGGGAAGGCTTATTGATGGAGGTGGGGAGGGAAGGCTCCTTGATAGAGGTGGGGAGGGAAGGCTCCTTGATAGAGGTGGGAGGGAAGGCTCACTGATGGAGGTGGCGAGGGAAGGCTCCTTGATGGAGGTGGGGGAGGGAAGGCTCATTGATGGAGGTGGGGGAGGGAAGGCTCATTGATGGAGGTGGGGGAGGGAAGGCTCATTGATGGAGGTGGGGGAGGGAAGGCTCATTGATGGAGGTGGGAGGGAAGGCTCACTGATGGAGGTGGGAAGGGTAGGCTCACTGGTGGAGGTGGGGGGGAAGGCTCATTGGTGGAGGTGGGTAGGGAAGGCTCATTGATGGAGGTGGGGAGGGAAGGCTCATTGATCGAGGTGGAGGAGGGAAGGCTCATTGATTTAGGTGGGGGAGGGAAGGCTCATTGATGGAGGTGGGGAGGGAAAGCTCATTGATGGAGGGGCGAGGGGGGATGCTGATGCCTAAACATTTTTTACCTTAATGCAAGGAATGCATTAAGGTAAAAAAAGTTTAGGCTTTAGAACCACTTGAATTACCACATGCATTTATTTATTTATTTCCTTTAATGAATTGACTTGGGAAAATGCCTAAATACCGCATGTGATATGTTTTTGTAAATAGAGCCCTGAGACACATGATTCCGAGTATATAACTGAGATTTACAAACCGGCGGTATTCTCATTACAGGGAAAAGTGAAAAGTCTGAACTGGTGATACTTCGTGAATAAAAGCAATACGCATCGATTTAATAAGAGTTGTTCTTTGGTGACCTAAATCACTGAGTTAATTTCCAGATTGCTCAAGAGGGGTCCCAAAATAAAATGACGCTTCCGTCTTAACCAGCCAGCAAGCGCTGAGTATAATGTAGGCAGTAAAATTTGAAAATTGTTAGACTGCCAAGTCCCCAGTTACATTCTACATGTGCAAAGTGATAAAAAGTTTCCTGCGAGGTCGATAATGTTTCTATAAATATACTGCGACATTTTTATGGATGAACAACCTAACTAAAAAAAAAAATTACAGTTTCTTCAATAATCAAATCCAGAGTTAAATAATGTCAGTCTGGGTTCTTGCAGGTTGCAAGGCAATGCAATGCTTTCATTGATGTGTTGAAGAATATAAAAGATTGTTTGTTCTATTGAGTGAAGAATTTGGAGATGTAGAAAGCTGTTCAGGTAATACATGACACTACAATTGTCATTAGATTCATCCAGGGCTGGGCCAAGACAGAGGCAGAAGAAGCTACCACCTTGGGCGCCATGCTGCCGGAGATGCAGCTGGGGTGGGAACATCTCCTACCTCTGTATCACCCAGCTGTGACATGTGCTGTGCAGCAGCACAAGCCAAACAAGATGTTTTCCTTCGGTGGCATTTTTCAGGGGGCGGCGCTGCCCCCAGCAGAAAGGACACTACGAGCAGTGGAGTCAATATGGGGGGGGGGACCGCACCCGGATGACTCCTGCCAGAGGGGTGACACCAGGGGCAGCTGCAGACTGATCGTTTGGTGACGGGAGCAAAGCTGCAGCAGGAGGCAGTGGTGGCCACGACCTCCGATCCCGAAAGTAGCTCACTTGGCAGAGCACGTCTAGGTTGTGATCGTGTTTCGGCAGCCTCACTACACACAGCTGGTAAAACGGAGCAAGCGGGAAGGTGAGAGTCCGGTGTAGTTTTTTTTTATGGGGGTGATGGGAGAACCTCCGGGTGTAGTATGGGGGTAGGGGAGCCCCCCTCTCTCTGACCCTCTCTCTCTCAACCCCCCTTCTCCCTCACCCCCTCCCTCTTTCACCCCTCTCTCTCACCCCCCTCTCCACCACCTCTTTTCCCCTCCCTCTTCCTCTCACTCCCTCTCTTTTTCCCTCCCCTCTCTCTCCCCCCCACCTCTTCAGCCCTCCCTCTCCCCCAACATCTTCGCCCCTCTCTCTCACCTCTCTCTCTCTACCCCACCTCTTCTCCCCTCCCTCACCTCCCCCTCTCCCTCTACCCCACCTCTTCCCCTCTCTCTCTCATTTAAATGTGTCAAAAGTGTCCAATGTGTCCGCCATAATGTCACAGTCACGATAAAAATCGCTGATCGCCGCCGTTACTAGTAAAAAAAAAAAAAATATGAATAAAATTGCCATAAAACCATCCTCTATTTTGTAGACGCTATAACTTTTGCGCAAACCGATCAATAAACGCTTATTGTGATTTTTTTTTTAATCAAAAATATGTAGAAGAATACGTATCGGTCTAAACTGAGGAAAAAAAAATGTTTTTTTATATTTTTTGGGGGATATTTATTATAGCAAAAAGTAAAAACTATTGCATTTTTTTCCAAATTGTCGCTCTATTTTTGTTTATAGCGCAAAAAATAAAAACCGCAGAGGTGATCAAATACCACCAAAAGAAAGCTCTGTTTGTGGGGGAAAAAAGGACGTAAATTTTGTTTGGGAGCCACGCTGTACGACTGCGTAATAGTCAGTTAAAGCGACGCAGTGCCAAATTGTAAAAAGACCTCGGTCTTTAAGCTGACAAACGGTCCGGGGCTGAAGTGGTTAAAAGTCAGCAGCTACAAAAAGTGTATCTGCTGGCTTTTAATAAACAGACGCTTACCTGTTTCACTGTCCAGCGACGTGGCCGAACTGAGCTTTGCTCCTCTCCCCCCCCCCCCCTCTCTCCGCCAGCGCCTCCATTCCTACTGTGGGCACCCAGCCGTGACAGCTTTCGGCTTCACGGTCGGGCACTCACTGCACATGCGCGAGCGGCACTGCGCAATCTGAGTGGACAGGCGATCGCCTGGGACCTGTCATGTGTCCCAGGTGATCACCAACAGGGAGGGGCCGCCAAAAGGCGATATGACGAGTCGCCTAAGCGGTCCCTGGCCGGAAGGAGGAAGTGGGACGGGAAGTCCCACTCCTACTGACGCCCCCACTCCCCCCCAAAAAAAATTACATGCCAAATGTGGCATATAATGCTGCGTACACACGACCGTTTTTAATGTCATTGAAAAAACAATTTTTTTCTCGACGTGAATCTTCTCAAGCCTGCCTTGCCTACACACGATCGTGAAAAAAAATGCACAAACAAAGCGCGGTGACGTACGAAACGTACAACGGCACTGTAAAGGGGAAGTTCCATCCGGATGGCGCCACCCTTTGGGCTGCTTTTGCTGATCCTCGTGTTAGTAAAGTTTGGTGAGAGACGATTCGCGCTTTTCAGCCTCGTGCTCTTCAGTCCGTTACAGCGTGACAAATGTGCCATCTCCATTATGAACGCTATTTTTACCAGAACGAGCGCTCCCGTCTCATAACTTGCTTCTGAGCATGCGCGTTTTTTTCACGTCGTTAAAGCCTACACACGGCCGTTTTTCACAACGAGAAAAACGATGACGTGAAAAACGACGAGAAAAAATAGAGCATGTTCAAAATGTTTAATGCCCATTTTTCACGTTGCAAAAAATGCTCTGTAGCCCACACACGACCGTTTTTAATGACCAAATAAAAAAATTGCATTTTTCTCGTCATGAAAAACGGTCGTGTGTACGTGGTATAAGTGGTGAGGGGTGGTTTAAGCGGAAGTTCCACTTTTGGGTGAAACTCCGCTTTAAACAGGAATCCAGAGATCAGCATAGTCAGAAGCAGCAAACGGAATCAGGAACCAGAAGGGAAGTCAGCCAGGCAAAAGTCTTTAACAGGAAAACACAGCAGAGAGTATCTGGATATGGTGACCAGGCAAAGTCACAGGAGATCTGATCCAGGCAGTTTAAATAGCCAGCAGGGCTGACTGACGAGCAGGAAATGATCATCAGGTGAGTCACTGTGGAATGATGGGTACTGGCAATTAACCGACAGCTGAGAAGCCTGAGCTCTGAGAAGGGAGGGCTGAGCCCAGCTCTGACAGGGGTGGAGTTTACAGATGAAGGGGTGGATTTTAAAAAGGAAGGTGTGGGATAAATTTAGTTGGGGGGTGATTTTAGTCTTTTCTAGGGCAGCACAAAACCAAAATACACCAATGCTGTGCAGGGCTGAGCTGTGAAACTCCGTGCAAAAAAAAAAAAAAATACATTACAATGTGAGATCCCCTTCTCAATCCAATACTAGACCCTATGGGGGAGATTTACTAAAATTGGAGAGTACAAAATCTGGTGCTCTGCATAGAAACCAATCAGCTTCCAGATTTTATTGTCTTAACTGAACACGCTGAAGTTAGAAGCTGATTGGTTACTCTGCACAGATGCAGCAGATCCTGAATGTTCCAGTTTTAGTAAACCCCCCCCCCCCCTTGATGTCTGGTATGGATTTTGGGGGGAACCCAATACAAAAAATTCAGGGAAAAAAGTGTGAGTTCCCCTCAAAAATCCATACCAGACCATCATCCTACCACGCAGCTTGGCATGCCAGGAAAGTGGGAGGGCGAGTGTGTGCCCCCCCCCCTCTAGAACCATACCAGGCCACATGCCCTCAACATGCACTAGACATATGCACTGCTGAAAAATGTGTTCCTTTTCGTTTTATTTGTTTTGTTTTTTTTTTTTTGTTTTTTTAGGTCATTTAATATGATCGAAATTTGTGAATTGGTCAATTTGAAAATTCGTAAATTCACAGATTTGAAAATCCGAAAATTCGAAAATAAGAAAGAAAATCTGAAAATTAAAAATAATAGCTAATTAACTAATAATAACTAACTATTAAATTATAGGTATTGGAATTTCCTTTCAAATTCGGCTGTTAGCGAACGTAACGAATACGAATTTATCCGAAGTTTTGAATTATCCGAAATAACGAATGCCGCATCGAAACAAACAAAATAATAAGACCCCTTTCACGCTGAGGCATTTTTCAGGCGCTTTTGGGCTAAAAATAGCGCCAGTAAAGCGCCTGTAGTCTCAGTGTGAAAGCCCGAGGGCTTTCACACTGAGGCGATGAGCTGGCAGGATGTTAAAAAAAACTCCTGCAAGCAGCATCTTTGGAGCGGTGAAGGAGCGGTGTATACACCGCTCCTCCACCGCTCCCATTGAAATGAATAGGCAGCGCCGCCAAATCATCGGCACAGCGCCGCTTTGCGGGTGGTTTTAACCCCTCTTCGGACACTAGCGGGGTTAAATACTCCCCGTTAGCGGCCGAAAACCTCCGCAAAAATTACGGTAAAGCGCAGCTAAAAAAAGCGGCGCTTTACCGCCGACGCCTCAGTGTGAGAGCACACTAAGAAATAACAATAATAATAAAAAAAAAATAATATTATTATTATTGTTATTTATTATTAATAATTTGTTATGTTCCATTCGTTTAGATGCTGCATTCGTTATTTTCGGATAATTCGTAACTTCGGACAAATTCGTATTCGTTACATTCACTAACAGCCAAATTTGAAAGGAAATTTCAATAACTATAATTTAATAGTTAGTAATAGTTAAGTTATTATTAGTTAGTTATAATTTCAGATTTTTGAATTTTCGGATTTTCGTTCTTTCAAATTTTCGTTCTTATTTTTGGATTTTTGTTCTTTTGAAGATTCGTTCTTATTTTCTGACTTTTTACATTTTCGGATTTTCAAATTTTCGAATTTCCGAATTTTCAGATTTCGAACTTCCGATTTCCCGGATTTCCGAATTTTCGAATATTCGAATTCACGAATTTTAGAATTTACGAATATTTGGAAAAATCCGGGTTTCCGTTAATTCGGATATTTTGGAATTAACTAATTTGCCGAAATTCATTAAAAAACTACTTCGGAGGGAAACAAATTGCACATGTCTAACATCCACTAACTAGCCACTTGATTGCTATTACAAGCAACGGGAGGGGATGACTCCTGCTTGCATGCAAACCATTTACCACAGGTAACACTCCCCTCCCCCAGACTTAGCTTAGTTATAGAGCTTAGGTCTCATTCACACTTGGCAATTCTGTCCGCGATTCCAAATGATGTGGCAATCACTGCAAAACGCGCAATTTGGGTGACATTCGCTTTAAATGGCACCCCAAAAATGTTGCCACGAGAGTCCTTTAAAAGCCGCATGAATCTTACCACCCAAAGAGGGGAGCAGGAGCTTCTTTTGGGTCACAAACACAGATAGGGCAGCCCAATGCGTGGAATCGTGAGTTCCCGCTACGTGAAGTTATCTCTCTGGCTCCTCAATGCTGTGCCGTCATTTGTCTTAGTGACGGGGACCTCGGGCAGAGGGGGGGAGCGAGATCATAAGAGACAGTCAGAAACTGCCGGCTCACATGGTTAAAGTCTATCTCTCCGAGAAGCCCAAAGCCATGTCTTCATTGGTGTCATAGATCTCACTCCGAGCTTCTCCACTAAATAGAGAATTCTTTTCTAGTTTTATTTCCAATCCTTTCCACCCAGTACGAATCATTAACCCGTTGCCGCCTGGCCTATGGCCAGATGACGCCGGGGCCGACCTCTCATGGATCCGCGTGGATGTCCTATAAGGTCCTGGCCTTTGAGTGGAGATATCTGGATGATGGGCAGGGCCGGTGCTAGACTATTTTGCACCCTAGGCAAGACCAGCTACTTGCACCCTCCAACCCGTCAGCAATGTTATATCTGTGAAGAAATATAGGAGATGAAATAAACTCCCCTGAATGAACACAAGGCTGTAACGGGCTTACCAGTCCAACTGCACAATCCAGGGAAAGAAACAAAGGGTAGTACCACCAGTGCCTCCTCAAGGCCAAATGACCTACCAATACCACCCTATATACTCCCCACGGGAGGGAACGCACCGCCCACACCAGTATCCCATCCGGTGCGCAGTGCTTGCCTAGTTCAAGACCCACATCAGAACAAAGGACTACTGTTGCTATCTTGAAAGAGGGCAGGGCGGCGGCATACCAAGCTCCAGACATTGGAGCCAACAGGGAGTGTGGGACAAACTGTCTGCATGACCCCAAAGACCCAGGCATCTAAAAAAAAAAATATATAAAAATACGACAGGGACTACAGTAGGTCAAGGTCAAACAGTACGAACCAGCGGCTGTGGCTGCACCCTAGACAGCAAAGCACCCTAGGTGGCTGCCTAGTTCGCCTAGTGGTAGCACCAGCCCTGATGATGGGTGCAGCTACAGGAATCATTCAGATTTTTTTTTTTTTTTAGACAGTAATTACCTGTGTTGTAAAAGCCATCTGAGTGGCTGGTTAGCTGCTGGATTGCTTTTACGGGCAGCGGGAGGGGGCGTCCTCCCTCCCGCCGGCCTCAGGTGCCTCTCCAGGCTCCCCCAATGCTCAGGGAAGCTGGAGATCCGATCTGGCAGCACCTCCAGTTTACCATAGTGCTGGCTGGGGACCAGATGGTCCCTGGCCAGCTCTATGACCCTGGGAGGCCAGAAGCGATGTCATGATCTCTCCATAAAGAGGACCTGTCATCCTTATTTCTATTACAAGGGATGTTTACATTCCTTGTAATAGGAATAAAAGTGAATTAAATGAATTAAAGGGAAAAGAGTAAAAATAAAAATAAAAAAAATGTAAAGCACCCCTGTCCCCTCGTGCTCGCGCGCAGAAGCGAACGCATACGTAGATCGTGTCCATATATGTAAACGGCGGTCAAACCACACATGTGAGGTATCGCTGCGATCATTATAGAGAGAGCAATAATTCTAGCACTAGACCTCCCCTGTAACGCTAAACTGGTAACCTGTAAAAATGTTTAAATGGTCGCCTATGGAGATTTTTAAGTACCATAGTTTTGCGCCATTCCATCAGTGACATGTTTGATGTATATTTACTCGGTGTAACATCATCTTTTTTATTATACCAAAAAAATTGGGTTATATTTTGTGATTTTTTTTTCATTAAAATTAATTAAAGTTTATTTTTTTCAAATCGCGTTTGGAAAATTGCTGCGCAACTACCGCGTGTGACATAAGAATAATTGCAACAAACGCCATTTTATCATGGTAACAACATTTTTCACTCTCGTGAATGGGTTACCTTCATAACATCTGTGAATATTACTAGTGATCTGTGATTGGCTACAGCTAATCACCCGGTACAGGGTGCTGTGATTGGCCCAGGTGATCGCTGTGGGCCAATCACAGCATTCACTTAATAGGAACCACACATAAAATTCATTCATAAGAGCTTTTTTTGGTTGCTATGCGATCACATGATCACTGGGCCTCTCAAAGCAGCTGGGTACCGGGAGCCGCAATCCACTGTGACTGGTGGCCACAGCAGTCATGGGAGCGGCGCGGCACAGGCTTCGTGATGTACATGTACGTGATCCCACCTGCCCGTGCAGCCCACCTGCAGTAAATGTGTGCAGAGGTTTTGCACAGAGCAGCACAGATTCTCCCTCACCGGCGCTCCTGGCCCCTCCCTCCTGCCGGGTCCTCACCACAGCAAGCAGCTTGCTATGAGGACACCCAAGCAGGCGTGCTCCCGAGCCGCAGCTCTGTGTGTCCCTTCACACACGGTGCCCGGGCTCAGCAATGCCCCCTCCGTCTTCTGATTGGCTCACTGACTGTGATTGACAGCAGCGGGGGCAAATGGCCAACAGCCAATCAGGAGTGCGAGTCCTCGGAGAGCCAAGGCTCTCGTGGACATATGTATTGAAAGGGGGCTCAGGTAAGTATTAGGTGGGGGGGGGGGGCTGCTGCATATAGAAGGTTTTTTACCTTTATGCATTAAATGCAAGGTTGTGGGGATTCATTATTTGTGTTTTAGGTGATTAGCACTTTATAACAACGGGAAAAATATAAAGACATGAGCCTGGCTGAAGCTTGAGCACCACGTCCCTATTGTAACTGATAAAGACCAAAATGTAGTAAGGTACAACTTTATAGGTGCTGAAAAACCTCCTCTCAGAATAAATTACCAATATATATATATATATAGGATTAAACAGGTTTTATTACAAAAAAAGGATAAAATAGACAAAATAAGAGATATTATCTCATTAAAAACATGAATTAACTCCACACATATTAGCTCCAACCAAGACACCCCTGAAGATAGAGGTCCTTCCCTATGTGTATACCGTACATACATATAATATGGCGTATAAATCATATTAATGCAAAAATACACATTTCAAAATAGGAAAGGAAAGGATGACTCATACCGACGCGTTTCGCCTGGTTGGCTTCTTCGGGGGCTCAGGCAGGTGCGTGGTTAGAAAGACTAAGAAAATTAAAAAATATATATAAAATACAGCATTACAACATTAATGATCAATTTGTATCAGCTGTATTTATATATATATATATATATATATATATATGTATATATACATTAATTTTCCTAGTCTTTCTAACCACGCATCTTCCTGAGCCCTTGAAGAAGCCGACCAGGTGAAACATGTCAGTTTGGTCAACCTTTCCTATTTTAAAATGTGCATTTTCTCATCAATATGATGTATACGCCATAATATACATATGTACGGTATACACATAGGGAAGGACCTTTATCTTCAGGGGTGTCTTGGTTGGAGCTAATATGTGTGGAGTTAATTCATGTTTTTAATGGGATTGTATCCCTTATTTTGTCTATTTTATCCTATTTTGTAATAAAACCTCTTTATTCCTATTACACATGTGCACTGTTCATTTTTGTTTCATTTGTTTTTTTAGTTTTTTTTTAGTTTTTCGGGTCATTCGTTATGATCGCAATTCTTAAATTTGTAAAATTTGAAAACTTGAAAATAAGAAAGAAAATCTGAAAATTCAAAGAAATAACTATTAAATTATAGGTATTGGAATTTCCTTTCAAATTTGGCTGTTAGTGAACGTAACGAATACGAATTTATCCAAAGTTACAAATGATCCGAAATAACAAATGCCGCATCTAAACAAATGGAACAGAACTAATTAATAATAAATAATAATAAAACGTTTTTATTATTATTATTGTTATTTATTATTATTAATTCGTTACGTTCCATTCGTTTAGATGAGGCATTCGTTATTTTGGATAATTCGTAACTTCGGATAAATTCGTATTTGTTACGTTCACTTACAGCCAAATTTGAAAGGAAATTCCAATACCTATAATCTAATAGTTAGTAATAGTTAAGTTAGGCCCCTTTCACACTGTGGCAACTTGAAAGTTGCGCGGTTTTGCCGCAATTTCACTGCCAAAGTCGCGCGGTTTTGCCGCAATTTCACTGCTCTGATTTTGATGTGGTTTTGACACGATTTTAGGAAGTGCCTGTGTAAACTTGAGGTCTATGGATCTCAACTAGCATCAAAGTCAGGCCAAAGTAGTGCAGGTACTACTTTGATGTCGATACGACTTGTAGTCGCACAGATAGGAATGGTACTCTGCAGTCCCAGGATAAGTCGCACAAGTGTGAAAGGGGCCTTATTATTATTAATTCGTTATTTCAGATTTTAAAATTTTCGGGTTTTCGGACTTTCGAATTTCGAATTTACTAATTTTAAAATTTTAAAATTTACGAATTTATGAATTTACGAATTTTCGAGTTAACTAATTTATGAACTTTCAAATTTTTTGAATTTACGAATGTTTGAACTTTCAAATTTTCAAACTTTCGAATTTACGAAATTATGAATTTCCGAACTTTCGAATATCAAATTTACGAATTTCCAAATTTTCTAATTTCCGAATTTTTGAATTCTTGAATTTCCGAATTTCCGAATTTTCGAATTTTTGAATTCTTGAATTTACTAATTTTTGAATTTCCGAATTTTCAAATTTCCGAATTTGGAAATTTACGAATTCTTGAATTTTAGAATTTACGTTTTTTTGACCTTCCGAATTTGCAAATTTGTGAATTTTCCAATTTCCTAATTTTTGAATTTCCTAATTCTCTAATTTTCTATCTAGTTTACAAATTTACTAAATTTTTTATTTTTTATTTTACGAATTTTCAAATGAAAGAATATGTCGAAATTCGTTAAAACGAATTTGGAACAAAACTAATTGCGCATGTCTAATTACTATATATGTATCGGTTATTATTCTGAGACTCTTTCTACACTTTATAGCAGAAGCTACCTTTTTGTTTTTCATTTATGTTATCATAGCGTGGGTATAATTGAATTTTTTATTAAAATTGAATAAATGGAACTCGGAGGGTTAAATGTACCCCCCCCCCCCCCCATGCTCCTTTGTTCTTGCATTTGTCATTTTAGATTGTTCTATTGAAGACGGTATTATTATTATCATTATTGTTGTTGTTTTTCTCTCAAAAAGAAATCCCCTTTTACGAATGAACCCGACATGGCACACTGTGCCCATAGGAAGCCGACCCCTTCTGTCGCTGTTGGCTTTGCAGCGCGCTCGCAGTGCACGGAACACAGAGAATATTAATAAGAGAGGTGAGGATACATTGTCAATGTATTATTGATGCCGCCTGGAAGCGCGTCAGACATTCTCGCTCTTCGTTATAAGTCCAATCCGGCTCCTTGCTACGAGATCCTATAAGAAGAAGGAAATTGATTTATTCCTCCTAGTAGGTTACTCAGTATACTTCCCGGTAATGATGTGCGAAGAGCTGCCACTGTTTTCATTTACATTCAGCTCAGATACATTGTGATACATTGAGGGAGATTATAACAAATCCGGAGAAATAAGTACGGTGTGGATCTCCATATATACCGAATGTCGGTGTTGTGTTAACACAAGGACTCCGTTAAACGCGGTTTGAATATCAAATGGCCGCCTAGCGTGCCCCAGAGCTACTTTTGAAAAAACTAACAAGCAGAAAACAAAAAACAGATAAAAAAACAAAAAACAAACTCTTACTAGGAAATTCAATAATAAAAAAAATAAATCTCAAAGCCTAAAGAGAGATTTCCATGAAAGAAATGAAGAAACAATTTGTCTTTCGAAGAAAAGAAAAAGAGTCACCGGCTGTGGAAGGGATTCTGCATTGTAATGCCGGTCAAAGCTATTGATCTGATTGTTCGATAAAGTAATTGTGTCAATAGTCTGATTGAATTTAGCAATTAATGGTTATTATGCATACAGTGCCATGAAAAAGTAATCATACCCCTTGAAATTTCCCATATTTTGTCATGTTGCAACCAAAAACGTACCGTATATAGTCGAGTATAAGCCGACCCGAATATAAGCCGAGGCACCTAATTTTACCACAAAAAACTTGGAAAATTTATTAACTCGAGTATAAGCCTAGGGTAGGAAATGCAGCAGCTACTGTAAGTGGAAAAGAGGGTCAACAGTGCCCATTTGCAGCCTCACTGTGCCCATTTGCAGCCTCACTGTGCCCATTTGCAGCCTCACTGTGCCCATCGCAAGACTCACTGTGCCCATCGCATGTCTCACTGTGCCCATTGCGTGCCTCACTGTGCCCATAGCCAGCCTCACTTTGCCCATCGCATGCCTCACTGTGCCCATTGCAAGCCTCACTGCGCACATTGCAAGACTCACTGTGCCCATCGCATGTCTCACTGTGCCCACTGCGTGCCTCACTGTGACCATTGCAAGCCTCACTGTGCCCATTGCAAGCCTCACTGTGCCCATCGCAAGACTCACTGTGCCCATTGCAAGACTCACTGTGCCCATCGCATGACTCACTGTGCCCATCGCATGTCTCACTGTGCCCATTGCAAGCCTCACTGTGCCATTGCATGCCTCACTGTGCCTATCGCATGCCTCACTGTGCCCATCGCATGCCTCACTGTGCCCATCGCATGCCTCACTGTGCCCATTACATTTCTCACTGTGCCCATTACATTTCTCACTGTGCCCATTGCAAGCCTCACTGTGCCCATTGCAAGCCTCACTGTGCCCATCGCAAGCCTCACTGTGCCCATCGCATGTCTCACTGTGCCCATTGCAAGACTCACTGTGACCATTGGAAGCCTCACTGTGCCAATTGCATACCTCACTGTGCCCATTGCAAGCCTCACTGTGCCCATTGCAAGCCTCACTGTGCCCATTGCAAGCCTCACTGTGCCCATTGCAAGCCTCACTGTGCCCATAGCAAGCCTCACTGTGCCCATCGCAAGCCTCACTGTGCCCATCGCATGCCTCACTGTGCCCACCGCAAGCCTCACTGTGCCCACCGCAAGCCTCACTGTGCCCGCCGCAAGCCTCACTGTGCCCATCGCATGCCTCACTGTGCCCATCGCATGCCTCACTGTGCCCACCGCAAGCCTCACTGTGCCCACCGCAAGCCTCACTGTGCCCATCGCAAGCCTCACTGTGCCCATCGCATGCCTTTTTTCAGTATCGCTTTCGGCACCAAAAAACGATTGGTTGCAATCTATTAAAAACCAAGACATCTACTCACATTTAGGAGAATTATTCAGGCATATCACTTAAACAGTATTGAGTGCGCCCCAGCGGATGTAATGACGTCACCACTAAAACTCTTCCCAACATGTTTTGTCCGAACGTACGTCGGACTCGTCACCCGGGCAGTGGAGTTGCCATTGTCATTTATGAATTAGGTATTTATTATTATCTTTATAAGCACTTGTTTGATTGATTTATGTACTATTTGACAGTCAATAACTGTTTTGCCATATATTGTATTGATTGTAAACGACCACCTTGTTAATCAAGTTTAAAATAGAAATGAAAGGCAAAACTTTTTGTTGTATAGACATAAAAAAAAAGAAACATTATCAATACCTTTTTTCTTTTTTTTAATAAGTAATTACAATCCCTCTGTTCTCAGTTGCATAAGAGCTGGAGGGAGGAGAAGCAGCAGCAGCATATTAATCTTCCCAGTGAATGGCTGTGCAGGGGGGGCATGTCAGGACATTGGAGGAGAGCAGGCTGAGTTCCTAGCATAGTTGAGAACTGACCACAGTGTGTTCTCCTGCTTAGTGTGGTCAGTTTTGGCAGGATTACCAGGGATTTCACACAAAGTGTCACGTACCTGATAGGAGACTGAGTTGATGAGGTCGGCCTCTCCTGTATCTCTCGCCTTGGCCCCACTGAAGATGAGACAGAGGAAGATGAGGGACAGAAGGGACACGAGTGCCTGACGTTGTTTGCAGAACCTGTAGCAGAGAGTGCGACTCCAAGGAGACCGTGGAACCAGAGAAACAGCAACAGCGGTAATATTTAAAGGCCTGGTCCAGGTTAAAGGGGCACTCCGCTCATGTTGATGGTTCTGGGCTGGCAGCTTGTCAGAACTCTGGAGGCTGGAGCATACAGCGGTGAGCAGAGCTGGTGCAGCAGACAGCCGGGCAAGCACTCGAAGGTTAACGGCAGAGTCAGGAACGGAGCCGGGTCAAAGGTGAACAGCAGGACAGAAGCAGGATCCACAGCCAAGGTCAAGGTACATGCCAGGTCAGCAACAGGGAGAACATGCAGGATCAATCAGGATACAGGACACAGCTGAAGATCAGTCAACAAAGGATACGAGAATGAGCTCCCTTTAATAGCCCGTCTGGCGCCAAGAGGAATTGTGTCCATGCAAGTGCACATGTGCATTCACGCTCGTGAATTGCCACGCAGATGCGCGCGTCCGTTAGCTGTTCTTCGGGAAATACCATGCGCACATCTATGTGCCAAACGTCTCACAAGGATTCCCTGACACAAAGAGAACAGGAGACTTCTTCATACAAAGTACATGATACAGCCGCCACATATCAGGAACATGAAGTGATGGGGTAATAAACACTTTAAGTCGTTCGTTCAGACAATGGATCCTCGATGGTTGATTACATGCAAAAAAATATATATATATGTATTGACAGCACAAGAAAGATGAATAAATGTCATAGTCTTCAACTCAAATGAGTTTTAGCAGATAAGTAGAGACGTCTTTAAGAAACAGTTTGGATGTTTTCCTAAAGGAACGAAATCTAAGAGGTTTCTTGGGTTTCTAAAGAAAATGATTGTAAAATATTGATCTGCGCCATTTATCTGATTTGCCATTAGGGATCAAGAATTGTTTTTTTTTTTTCCTATTAAGTGCCAGATGTACAACAATTACAATGATTTTCCATCTTCTTCTGGATCCTGTGGAAGTTATAAAGATGAAAATGTTTGTGTTAAAATATTTGATTTCATTGCAGGTGTTTTTGGTGCTGATGATGGTAATTCCTGGTCTGGAGATCTAAAAAACAGCCTAGATACAGGGCCTCTGATAGGGCAGTACAGCCAGCCCTCCTGTAACGGGCCTGGGACCCATCAGTTCAAAAAGGGGGAGGGGGGCTGGGACCCATCAGTTCAAAAGGGGGGGGCTGGGACCCATCAGTTCAAAAGGGGGGCTGAGTTACCTGCCAGGAGCAATGGCTGTACAGCAGTGGCTGTTAGTGATTTTTAGTTTGGGGGGTGGGGCAGCAGACAACCACCCCCCCCTTGCGGCACCTCAAAAAAAAACAACACCCCCTCCCCCACTGTCTTCCGGTCCACCAGAACTTACCCCATCGGCGGCAGTGATCGGGCGGGGATCAGCGGGCACATCAGGTGGGGATCAGTGGGCGGATCGGTGGGCATATCAGGCGTGGATCAGCGGGCACATCAGGCGGGGATCGGCGGGCACATCAGGCAGGGATCGGCGGCCACACAGCGGCGGAGGATTGGCGGGCACATCAGGGGTGGATCGGTGGGCACATCGGACGGGAATCAGCAGGCGGATCAGTGGACACATCAGGCGTGGATCGGCGGGCACATCAAGCAGGGATTGGCAGACACATCAGGCGGGGATCGGCAAGCACACAGCGGCGGGGGACCGGCGGACACATCGGGATCAGACTGCAGCTTCCTCTTCTCTTCCGCTGTGCAATCGGGTGACAGGTACCAGACCCGCTTCCCAATTGGCCGGGAGGACGATCATTGTTGCAACAGTGAATATTCAATGCTCTGCGTCCCGAGCCCACCCTATTTTGAAGCCTATTAGAGCCTCTGGCTCTAATCAGGTGCTTCAAAATACGCACCGCCATAGGTATTCATGCGCCCGATGTCCTGAAAGGGGTCGGGCGCATGGATAGGGAGGGCGTTGCAGGTGTTGGGGGGGGCCCACAATGGATGGGCTGCCCCTGCTGTACCACCTTATTGCTGACTGATGCTCTTGGGCCTCCCCTATTCTCCTGCTCCACTTTAAGAGGGGACGGTTGGATGGGGGGGGGGCACAAAAACCGCAGCCTAACCATATGCATATAATGCCCCTCCAGCACAAGTCCAAATGCACCCTAACAAGTATCTGTTGAATTTGGTACCACGAAAGTCCCAAATTGTTGGATATTATCTGTTGAATATAACATTTTATTGGCTTGTACTTTACGCGCCCTCATTGATTTTTGCACTTTTTATTGGACCGCGCCTAATTCGATTCCTACGAAGGTCTCTTCAACTTCCGATCGATCCAATAAGGTGTCACCGGGGTTATTGTACCCATCCAGGTAATAAGCCGACGGCGGAGATTTACGGCCGACTTCCATCACCAGCACATTTTGTTCTCTCTTTTCATTCAGTAATTTTAGAAGCTCGGTAGATCATCGGCAACTGACACCAAATAAAGAATATTTACACCCGGTAATATATCCAACATTTTTATGTTCTACTCCCTAATATATGTTCTCGCTGGATTTTTTTTTATTTGTATTTTTTTGCAAAACTGTACCGGTGTAAATTATCCCCGCTGAGCTTTGGAATATTTTATGTTTTCTCGCCGTGTTTTCTTATTATTCATCGCAAAAATTAATTAGGAATAATAAATATATATTGACTTGGAGGGGGAAACGTTGAGTTCCCTTTTCTTCCATTTTGTTGCCTGTGATCCAGAGACGGAGATGAAGAAGAAGAGAGTGGCGATGACGGCGTTCAGTATAATTCCAGGAAAATTTGGACGTATCGGACGCGCTGGGTTTTGCCGCAAAATGGAGTAATGGAAGTGAAAACGGTAAAGTGTGACATTTTGTTTGCTCTGTGCTCTCCGTATCATAAATTCTTTATTTTTTTTTAACCACTTACAGACCGGAAGATTTCCCCCCTTAATGACCAGGTAAATTTTTTGCTATACAGCACTGCGTTATTTTAACTGACAATTGCGCGGCCGTGCGACGCTGTACCCAAATAAAATTGACATCCTTTTTTTCCCCCCCCACAAATAGAGCTTTATTTTGGTGGCATTAGATCACTTTTTTTTTATTTTTTGCGCTATAAACAAAACAAGAGCGAGAATTTAACCGCTTCAATACCGGGGGGGGGGCATTTTCACCCCCTTCCTGCCCAGACCAATTTTTAGTTTTCAGCGCTGTCGCAGTTTGAATGACAATTGCGCA
Organism: Rana muscosa; assembly: GCA_029206835.1. Taxonomy (NCBI): domain Eukaryota; kingdom Metazoa; phylum Chordata; class Amphibia; order Anura; family Ranidae; genus Rana; species Rana muscosa. The sequence continues at coordinate 303,879,480 of CM055121.1, read as the reverse complement.
GTCATGCAACACTGTACCCAAATGAAATCTTTATGTTTCCCCCCCCCCCCCACAAATAGAGCTTTTGTTTGGTGGTATTTGATCACCTCTGCGGTTTTTATTTTTTGCGCTATAAACAAAAGAAGAGCGAAAATTTGAAAAAAAACACAATATTTTTTACTTTTTAATTTAATAAATATCGCAATTTAAAAAAAAAAAAAAATTTCCCTCAGTTTAGGCCGATACGTATTCTTCTACATATTTCTGGTAAAAAAAAAAAATCACAATAATCGTTTATTGATTGGTTTGCGCAAAAGTTATAGCGTCTACAAAACAGGGAATAGATTTATGGCATTTCAATTATTTATTTATTTTTTTACTAGTAATGGCGGCGATCAGCGATTTTTATTGTGACTGTGACATTGCGACGGACACATCGGACACTTTTGACACGTTTTTGGGACCAGTCACATTTATACAGCGATCAGTGCTATAAAAATGCATTGATTACTGTATAAATATGACTGGCAGGGAATTGGTTAACACTAGGGGGCGATCAAGGGGTTAAATATGTTCCCTAGGGAGTGATTCTAACTGTAGGGGGAGGGGACTCACAAGGGGAGGAGACCGATCTGTGTTCCTCTGTACTGGGAACACACATCGGTCTCCTCACCTCTGACAGGAGGTGGATCTGTGTGTTTACACCCCATCATTACACATACAGATCCACGGTCCTGCCGTGATTGCGGGCAATCGCGGGTGCCCGGCGGACATCGTGGCCGCCGGGCACGCGCACCGGGTCCCGAGCGATGCCGCGGGCACGCCCCCTAGCCGCCCGGGGAGCCCAGGACGTCATATGACGTCCACCCGGAGGGAGGGAGGGAGGGAGGGTTCCTGCCGACGTCATTTTACAATGACTCGGTAAGGAAGGGGTTAAAAACAAAACAAAACAATATTTTTTACTTTTTGCTATAATAAATATCCACAAATAATAAAAATAAAATGTATTTATCAGTTTAGGCTGATATGTATTCTTCTATATATTTTTGGTAAAAAAGAATCGCAATAAGTATATATCGATTGGCTTGCGCAAAAGTTATAGGGTCTACAAAATAGGGGATAGATTTATGGCATTTTTATTATTTATTTACTTTTTTACTAGTAATGGCGGCGATCTGCGATTTTTAGTGGTACTGCGACATTGTGGCGGACACATCGGACACTTTTGACGCTTTTTGGGACCATTCACATTTATACAGCGATTAGTGCTATAAAAATGCACTGATTACTGTATAAATGTCACTGGCAGGGAAGGGGTTAACCACTAGGGGGCGATCAAGGGGTTAAATGTGTTCGCTGGGAGGTGTTTCTAACTGTGGGGGGAAGGGACTGATTGGTGGAGGAGAGAGATCGCTGTTCCTATTTATTAGGAACAGCAGATTTCTCTCTCCTCCCCTGTCAGAACGGGGATCTGTCTGTTTACATTGACAGATCCCCATTCTGGCACTCTTTCCCACGATCGCGGGTGGCTGGCAGACATCGCGGCCGCTGGCCGTGCGCGCCTGCGATGGCTCTTAAAGGAGCCAACGATGATTTGCGGGGAGGAGCCGACCTGTCGCAGTATAATGACGGCGGCTCGTCGGCAAGTGGTTAATAAAGGACTTGTCAAAAACTCATGTAGTGTCTTTATTCACTTTTTATACATTTTTGGTGAATGACTAGGGGAGCATCATTTCTACCCGGATCTGGGGGCCCCCTTATTAAAGGGGGCTTCCAGATTCTGAATAATCCCCCCACCCGCAGACCCCCATAACCACCAGCCAGGGTTGTGGGGAAGAGGCCCTTGTCCCCAGCAACATGGGAACAAGGTGCTTTGGGGGGGGGGCAGGGCCCCCTGCCCCGAATCACCCCCCCATATTGAGGGCATGTGGCCTGGTATGGTTGGGGGGGCACTAGCTCATCCCCTCCCTTTCCTGACCTCCTGGCTACATGCTTGGATTTTTTTTTTTATATTTTGGCGTGGGGTTCCCCTCAAAATTCATACTAGACCCGTAGGGCCTGATATTGATTGGGGGAGGTACCCTATGCCATTTTTTGGCCGATTTTTTTTTTTTTTATTGCTGTCAATACTTGTTTCTACATTCAGCTGTCAGTGGGGAAGCCCGACTCATCGGTTGTTAACCCCTTCAATACCGGACACTTTCACCCCCTTCCTGCCCAGGCCATTTTTCAGCTTTCAGCACTGTCGCACTTTGAATGACAATTGCGCGGTCATGCAACATTGTACCCAAATGAAATTTTTATAATTTTTTCCCCACCAATAGAGCTTTCTTTTGGTGGTATTTGATACCCTCTGTGGTTTTTTTTTTGCGCTATAAACAAAAGAAGGGGGTCAAGTTTGAAAAAAAAAAACACAATATTTTTTACTTTTTGCTATAATAAATATCCATTTTTTTTTTTTTTAAACAAATTTTTTCCTCAGTTTAGGCCGATACGTATTCTTCTACATATTTTTGGTAAAAAAATCGCAATAAGCGTTTATTGATTGGTTTGCACAAAAGTTATAGCAGCTACAAAATAAGGGATAGATTTATAGCTTTTTTTTTTTTTTTTTTTTACTAGTAATGGCGGTGATCTGCGATTTTTATTGTGACTGCGATATTGCGGCGGACACTCGGACACTTTTGACACATTTTTGGGACCATTCACATTTATACAGCGATCCCTGCTATAAAGATGCATTGATTACTGTATAAATGTGACTGGCAGGGAAGGGGTTAACACTAGGGGGCGAGGAAGGGGTTAAATGTGTTCCCTGGGAGTGATTCTTACTGTGGGGGGGGAGGGGACTGACTGGGGGAGGTGACCGATCTGTGTCCCTATGTACAAGGGACACACCATCGGTCTCCTCTCCCTGACAGGACGTGGATCTGACAGGACGTGGATCTGTGTGTTTACACACACAGATCGACGGTCCTGCTCAGTTACTGGGCAATCGCGGGTGCCCGGCGGCCATCGCAGCCGCTGGGCATGCGCATCGGGTCCCCAGTGACGCGGCGCGCACGCGCCCCCTAGTGGCTTGGGAAGGCGATCACGTCATAGGACGTCCGCCCAGAACAAGAGAGTCTTCTTCCTGCCGTCATATGACGGCGGTCGGTAGACAACTGGTTAAAGACGTGGCTGTCGGCTTCCTGGTCCACTCCTTAACAATCAGCTACTGTATACGCAGTCTGTTAAAGAGAAAAAAAAATGCATGTTCAAAAAATGCAAAATGCACGGCAAAACGCGCCTTAAAACTGCATCAACCGCATGGATGTGAACCTGGGTTATTCTTTTTACATTTCCATGCTGCTGATCCCCTGCAGCCCCTTTACCGCTACTTCCTGCCTTCCAGCGATGGCCGAACGGCATTTGCTAGGATGGGGTTTCTTTTTGGTGTCATCAGTGAACCCTGATGTGTGCTGAAATGGCCACATGTATTCTCCATGATAAGGTGACAACAAAAGCACAGCTGGGAGACAGGGTCTAAGCATTGTCACCCCAATACAGGAAGTGCCTGAAGAAGGGATATCATGGCAGGATCTCCGAGGGATTATTTTAACTGCTTCCCACCTGGCCTATAGACCAGGGGTCAGCAACCTGTGGCCTTCCAGCTGTTGCAGAACTACAAGTCCCATCATGCCTCTGGGAGTAATTGTAACTGCCAACCTTGCAATGCCTCATGGGAAATGTAGTTCTACAACAGCTGGAGGGCCCCAGGTTGCCTACCCCTGCTATAGACGAATGACGGCCGAGCAGGAACTCTTTCATTCTGGGTGAACGTCATATGATATCCTCCCGATCACCTGCCTCACATGTGACCTAGGGGCTGTGCTGCAGTGCCATCTGCTCCCCGCTATGACAGATCATTTTACCAGCCTGGCCCCTGGTACCCTGTGATTGCTGTGGCCATTCATGGCCGCTCATTGTGTACATATTTGATGATCTCTGTGATAGGTCAGAGTGATCACATGGTTCAGACAGGGCCAATCACATTGCATCTGTACCATGTGATAGCGGTGGCCAATCACAGCTATCACAATAGTACTCAATGAATGACTATAAATGAATGAATGCCATTCATAAAAAAAGATTGCTTTTAACAGTGATCATCACTGTTATAAGCAATCATAGTGTAAAAAAAAATCTTGAACACTTTCCTAGAGTAGTACAGTGTCACTATGGGAACATTCCACTGCTCTGGTCACAGTATGTAAACGAAAAATAAAATGTAAAAGAAATGAAAAAAAAAAAAAATTGAAAAAAAAATAAAAATAATAATATTTATTTTTTACAGTGTCCCTGATCACCACTACACCACAAAATGTAGAAAAAAAAAAAAAGGTGTTTTTCTTTGTTTCTGTTATACAATTTTGAAAATAAATTATCTTTCTTTATAAATTTAGACCAAAATGTATTCTGCTCCATTTCTTTGGTGAAAATAACCCAAATCAGAGTATATTATGTAGTCTGTAGGAAAGTTGTAGAGTCCACACACTACGGGATATATATCTGAAAATCGATCAATCCTGATGTACTGACGGCCGATCTCATTTCTTGAGGCCTGAGAACGCCGGGACATTACAAATACCCCCCCCCCCCCCCCAAATGACCCCTTTTTGGAAAATAGATAGTCTGAGGTATTTCGTAAGAGGCATGGCGAGTTTTTGGAAGTTGTAAATTTCGGTCACAATTTTTGGGAAATGTTAGAAATTAAACATATTTTTTTTTTAAATGTTGGTCTTTTTTTGTTTATATAGTAAACAAAAAAAAAAAAAAACCCAATGGGGATTACATACCAGCTAAAGAAATCTCTATTTGTGTGAAAAAACTGATAAGAATGTCCTATGTGTACAGCGCTGTATGACCGCGCAATTGTCATTCAAAGTGTGACAGCGCTGAAAAGCTGAACATTGGCCTGGGCAGGAAAAGGGGTGGAAGTGTCCGGTATTGAAGGGGTTAAAGAGGGTCGCCAGTGTTGCCAACCGTACGTATTTTTACGGACATTAGGTAAAAACGGGCACTTTTTCACCCGTCCGTAATTGTCCGTGCTAGCGGGGAAGTGCCAGTAAAAAATAGCCCCGACCGTTCCGACTTGGAACTGCGCATGCGCAGTTCCGGAGCTTGCCGAGCCGAGCCGATCCTGTATTCGGCCGGGCCCGGCAGGGGGGCGGATCTCACAGGGGCTGTGCGGCGCGCTATGCTGACGAGGCGAGTGATGTAATAACACATCCCGCGACAGCGCCAGTTTTTAAAATTGTAACCAGGAGCACTGGAGCAGCCAGAAGGCTGAGCACTGCAGCACGCGGAATGGAGGAGCCCTGCATCCAGCTTCGGGCACGGAGTGACAGCCCAGCCAACGACGGTGACAGATGACTGCAGGTGATGGTAGCAGGCTGCAGAGGGGAGTGAATGATGGTGGCAGAGGGGGTTGGACTCGAGGCAGCAGGAGGTGTTGGAGGCAGTTGGTGTTGATGGTGACAGGGGATGATGATGGTGACAGGGGAGGGGATGATGATGGTGACAGGGGATGATGATGGTGACAGGGGAGGGGATGATGATGGTGACAGGGGATGAAGATGGTGACAGGGGAGGGGATGATGATGGTGACAGGGGAGGGGATGATGATGGTGACAGGGGATGATGATGGTGACAGGGGATGATGATGGTGACAGGGGCTGATGGTGGTGACAGGGGCTGATGGTGACAGGGGATGATGGTTCAGTTTTTGACTTTTGTTTAACTTAAACACATTGCTAATAGCTTTAGCTACATGTTTATAGTTTAAATACTAAAAGTTGCACAGCTTAGCACTGAAAACAGGCATTTTAGGTGTTTTTTGGAAGTGTCATTAAAAAAATTGGTGTTGTTCGTAATTTTTAGGCATCTTGTCAGTAAATTTAACTTGGGGGGGGGGGGGGGGGTTGGCAACACTGAGGGTTGCAGTTTTTTAAAGATTTTAATATAACTTTTGAAATGGAATTATCAGGTTAGAGCTTGTATGAGGTTTTAATGATTGGGATACAGGATGTTGGATTTATACTAGAAGAGAAGATATGTGAAGTTTAGTCTGCTTTTATTTTGCTTTCCTTGCTTCACATTAAAGCGCAGTCCCACCCAAAAATTGAACTTCTGCTTTTCGGAACTCTCCCCCCCCTCCAGTGTCACATTTGGCACCTTTCAGGGGGGAGGGGGGTGCAGATACCTGTCTAATATAGGTATTTTCACCCACTTCCAGGAATAGACTAGCGCGGCAGACGCCCCTAAACGCAACCCCCCCCCCCCGCCGTCTCCTGGGAAATACACTGTTCCCAGGAGAGAGCAGGGACCAGTGACGGCGCACCGCGCTACTCGCGCATGCGCAGTAGGGAACCGGGCAGTTAAGCCGCAACGCTTCACTTCCTGATTCCCTCACCGAGGAGCAGAAGTGCAGAAGATTTAATAGATGGAAAGTTAAAAAAAATGACAGAAGTTCCGCTTTAAGTATCAATAAATCACTGCTCATTTCAAAATGATGTTTTTTACATGTCCCCCAGGTCAGTACCTGGACCCCCATAACCATTGTATGCCCAATTACTTGTGTAGCACTACCCCCATAGGAGCTGCTGGTTTGTTTTTGGGCCTGCACTCTGCCTATCAACCCCTGTAAGTTTGGCTCAATTCCCCTTGGCACAACTGGACGACACAATGATTGGGGAACCCACTGACAGTTAAGAACCCCAATGATACCATGCAGTAATACAAATACAGCCGAATACTGTTACCTTGTACTGGCCACCTCTCCAATGGTAACAGATAAGACTCCACACCAGATGCAGTTTAACCAAGAAATAAGTGTTTACTTGGTAAAGAAAAATAAGCAGAGTTAAACAACAACACACGGTCGGACTTCCATCTGACTTCTCCGTGGATTTTTGTCCGAACGGAGTTGGCCGGGCACACCCATAGCACACACACCACAGGACTTTTCTGCAAACTTTCCCAAAACTTTTTGCAACATCACGTGGTTTTTCTGCTCTTTTCTGCTCTTTACCGCCACCCTTTGGTCAACTTCTGCTATTGTTGGTTGATTTTAACATTAGTTGTTTTGTCCATCGGACAAAAGTCCGATGGTTTTCTGTACACACGGTAAGACTTTGCTCCATCGGACTTTTGTTGGGCAAAAGTTTGTCCGTTTGCAGACCCAACTTTTGTCCGATGAAAACAAAACCAAACGAAAAAACGTTTGTCGGATGGAGCGTACACACGGTCGGATTGTTGGTCCAACTTGCTTAAAATGAAGTTTGTTGGGCAAAAATCCGACCGTGTGTACGGGGCTTTAGAGTCAATGATATGAGAGTAGATAACAAGTTTAACAATGCAAGGTGAAGTCAGACCTGAGTAAGTACACAGTGGAGGGATCTCCCCAATGCAATACGTCAGCACTGGAGTACCTCTCCGCCAGGCCTCACCCAGCTCTCAGAAATAATACTGACTGTATAAACAAGTTCTATTATACAGCTGAGTCTTTATTCTCTTTGGTTCCCTCTAGCGGGCAATTCCCATACACGTGTCCTACTGCATTAGCTCAGACAAACAAGCTGAATCCTGTAAATGTTCCTTCCAGTTAACAGTAGTCTTCGCTAGCTTTAGTTGGTGCACATTAATAATTTGTAATCCAGGGAAAAGGTGAAGGAAGATTACACAGTTAACATGTGTGGTGAAAGGGACAAATGGGACGCTGATCCTTTCCAAAGCGCTAAATCACTCCTGAATATGGCGTGACTCTGCTTGCGGTACTGCAGTTACCAGCAAGCATGAGTAACAAGTATGGAAGTCACCTTCCTGCGACACAGTTAGTTATGTTGGTGGGCAGGTGCCCTCTCACCACATGAGGTCTTGCCTCGCTGGTATCCTCAGACAGGGCCCTCTTGGTTCACAACCTCCGGATGATGCACGGTCCCTGGTCCTCCGATTAGCCGTTCATGAGGCGCCGGTGGATAAGTGACTCTGGATGCTCAGGGGTGTGGAGCTGTCTCTCTCCCGGGTTCGATCAGCCAGGCTCTAGCGGGGATCCCTCCGACAGGCGATCCGGTCTCCGTCACTCTAGACCCAGGCTTCTCCGGCCTAAGCACCCTCGCTGCAGGCCTCTTGCCGATTGCAAGATGGCGTCCCAAGAGACTGTGCTGAGGCCTTACTGGTCTGTTATATAACATCCCCCAGCAGGCTGTGCGGTGGCACACTGCATTCTGGTAGTACAGTTGCAGTGTGGGTTTGTAGTTCTCTCTGTGTACCAGTCTATGGGGCTGTTTGGTGTGAGAACATCATGTCCCAGAATCCATTTCTGCTCTCCTCAGTTCTGTACAATCTTCTCCATTGGCTGTTGTAACTCTGCTGGTAATTGGTTTTTCTCTCCAGCCATAGGAACACAATAGAAGTCACTCAATCCAGAGCTGTGTGTGTGTGTCAGCTCATATTACACTCCCTCAAGTCTGTGAAAACAGGAAGGAGGAGGGGTGGAAATAAACCCAGACATGGCAGGCAACTTCTCCCTAACTGAAGCTAGAAAGCCTGTGTACATTGTTCTGGCAAACTTGGCAGGATCTGCTGGTTATATTATGAGACACCCGCTACACTTGCATGTAAGCCTTCAAAATGGGCACTTTTGATTTTTCCAGTTCGGGTCCCATAGACTTCAATGGGGTTCATTATGCGGTTCCAAACTTTTGAAATGTTTTTGCCACAAACCGTACCGGGGGGTGTGTTGCCCTTGTCTAATAGATAGATGGAAAGACAGACAGATAGATAGATAGATAGATAGATAGATAGATAGATAGATAGATAGATAGATAGATAGATAGATAGATAGATAGATAGATAGATAGATAGATAGATAGATAGATAGATAGATAGAAAGATAGATAGATAGTTTCCATAGCACCATCTCCCTATACATTCAGTATTTTTAATTGGCATGATTTTAGGTATCTAGGTGACTCGGCTCTCTGTAATCCTATCACAATGACAAATACATTGTTGCCTTTTTGAATGCTAATTCACATTTCTGCCCCGAAAATTTATATTTACATGACAATGTAATCAATTTGCATTATTATGAAAAAAAAAAAAAACTATTATGCTAAATGGTGGCAACAGGAAAATAAATTAAGGAAGCCGTTTCTCTGCATTGATTTTGACTGATGGGAGCCACACCAGAAAAATCACAGTTTTCAGTTTAGGGAGGAAAAACTCCTATTATGTGGATAATATACAACAAGATGTTTATTTCTGGAGTCCTGCTTTTTTTAACCACTTCAATACCAGGGGGGGGGGCACTTTTACCCCCTTCCTGCCCAGGCCAATTTTCATCTTTCAGCGCTGTCACATTGTGAATGACAATTGTGCGGTCATGTGACACTGTAAACATAGGACATTTTAATAATTTTTTTACCCCCAAAATAGAGTCTGTAGGAAAGTTATAGAGTCCAAAAACGACGGGATATATATATCTGAAAATCGATCAATGTACTGATCTCATTTCTTGAGGCCCGAAAATACCAGGACAGTACAAATACCCCCCAAATCACCCCCCAGTACGAATAACCCCCAAATCACCCCCAGTACAAATACCCCCCAAATCACCCCCCAGTACGAATAACCCCCAAATCACCCCCAGTACAAATACCCCCCAAATCACCCCCCAGTACGAATACCCCCCAAATCACCCCCAGTACAAATACCCCCTAAATCACCCCCCAGTACAAATACCCCACAAATCACCCCCCAGTACAAATACCCCCCAAATCACCCCCCAGTACAAATACCCCACAAATCACTCCCCAGTACAAATACCCCACAAATCACTCCCCAGTACAAATACCCCCCAAATCACCCCCAGTACAAATACCCCACAAATCACCCCCAGTACAAATACCCCCCAAATCACCCCCCAGTACAAATACCCCCCAAATCACCCCCCAGTACAAATACCCCACAAATCACCCCCCAGTACAAATACCCCCCAAATCACCCCCCAGTACAAATACCCCACAAATCACCCCCCAGTACAAATACCCCACAAATCACCCCCCAGTACAAATACCCCACAAATCACTGCCCAGTACAAATACCCCCCAAATCACCCCCAGTACAAATACCCCCCAAATCACCCCCCAGTACAAATACCCCCCAAATCACCCCCCAGTACAAATACCCCACAAATCACTACCCAGTACAAATACCCCCCAAATCACCCCCCCAGTACAAATACCCCACAAATCACTCCCCCAGTACAAATACCCCCCAAATCACCCCCCAGTACAAATACCCCGCAAATCACCCCCCAGTACAAATACCCCACAAATCACTGCCCAGTACAAATACCCCCAAAATCACCCCCCCCCAGTACAAATACCACACAAATCACTCCCCAGTACAAATACCACACAAATCACCCCTTTTTGGAAAGCAGACAGTCTGAGGTATTTAGTAAGAGTTTTTTAAAGTTGTAATTTTTTGTCAAAATTATTTGGAAAATTAAGATTTTTTAATTTTTTTTCACATTTCCTTTGTTTTTGTTTTTACATCCTGTCACCAGTGCAGTACAGTGCCATCATATAACTGGTGTGGTGGTGATCAGGGACACTGACTGGTGATAGTACGTAAAAATAAATAAAAAATGAATGTAGATTTAAATATGAAAAGAGGTCTCTGATGTAAGGGGTGTGTTTGATGGGGACCCTGGTGCAAAGAAGGACTCTAACGCCTTGTACACACGACCGGACTGTCCGTCGGAATAAAGTCAGATGGATTTCTGACGGAATTCCACTCAAGCTGTCTTGCATACACACGGTCACACATAAGTCCGACCGTCAAGAACGCGGTGACATACAAGACGTACGACGTGCCGAGATTAATGAAGTTCAATAGGCAGTTCGGCTCTTCTGCTTGATTCTGAGCATGCGTGGGTTTTAGTCCGTCGGAACTGCATACAGACGAACGGACTTTCCGATAGAAATTTTTGTCCGTCGGAAAAAAAGGGAACAAGTTCTCTATCTAAGTCTGTCGGAATTTTAGAAGGAAAAAGTCCGATGGGGCATACACACGGACGGAATATCCGATGAAAAGAGCCCGTCAGACTTTTTCCATCGGAAAATCGGGTCGTGTGTACAGGGCATAATAGGGAACCTAATGTAAGGGAGGGGGCTCTGATGGGGACCCCGATGTAAGGGAGGACTTAGATGGGGAATCTGATGTAAGGGGTCTCTGATGTAAGGGGACTCTGATGGGGGACCCTAATGTAAGGGGGGCACTAATAGGGAACTTGATGTAAGGGAGGACTTAGATGGGGAACCTGATGTAAGGGGGCCTCTGGTGTAAGGGGGGCTCTGATGGGGACCCCAATGTAAGGGAGGACTTAGATGGGAAACCTGATGTATGGGGTCTATGACGTAAGGTGATGTTGATTGATGGGGAACCTGATGTAAGGTGGGCTCTGATGGGGACCCTGATGTAAGAGGGGCAGTAATAGGGACCCTGATGTAAGGGAGGACTTAGATGGGGAACCTAATGTAAGGGGGCCTCTGATGTAAGGGGGGCTCTGATGGGGACCCCGGTGTAAGAGGGGACTCTCATGGGGAACCTGATGAAAGGGGGGCTGTAATGGGAACCCTGATGTAAGGGAGGACTTAGATGGGGAACCAGGTGTAAAGGGGTCTCTAATGTTGGGGTACTCTGGTGGGAATTTTGATGAGGACCCTGATGCAAGAAAAGACACTGATGTGGACATTGTAGTATTAGGGACTCTGGTGGGGAACCTGAGGTAAGGTGGGCTCTGATGGGGACCCTGATGTAAGGGGGGCACTAATAGGGACCCTGATGCAAGGGAGGACGTAGATGGGGAACCTAATGTAAGGGGGCCTCTGATGTAAGGGGGGCTCTGATGGGGACCCCATTGTAAGAGGGGACTCTCATGGGGAACCTGATGAAAGGGGGGCTGTAATGGGAACCCTGATGTAAGGGAGGACTTAGATGGGGAACCAGGTGTAAAGGGGTCTCTAATGTTGGGGCACTCTGATGGGAACTTTGATGAGGACCCTGATGCAAGAAAAGACACTGATAGGGACATTGGTGTATTAGGGACTCTGATGAGAAACCTGATGTAAGGGGTTCTCTGATGTAATGGAGACTCTGATCGGGCCCTGATGTAAGGGGGAATTTTGTTTTTAATTTTTTTGAGCCCCTGTTCTTAATAAAGAACAATTTAAAAAAAAGAGCTTTCTTAAAATGCAGGAGCCATTAAAAAAAATAATAATAATAATAATATCTTCTTTCTTATTGACTCCAATGCATTGGAAATTGTAACATTTTACCAAAATTTCCATATTTTTGGAAAAATCTCAGCAAAGCGAAAACACTCAATCCTACCTCCCAGAGCTAATCTGTAGATGAGATGCAAGAGGTTGGACGGGCAATGTCCTCCAGATCCTCCATTCACTAGATTCGCAATTTGGCCAATTAGATAGTGGGAATGGGTGAGGCATCCATGTGCACAACACGAACGTGAGCGAGCACAGGCGCCAGGCGGCTGCACTTTTGCCGTTCCTTGTGAATCTGCTCCCGTTCCTGTGTTGACTCTGTGCTACCAACTTGATCCGCTCCTGACCCCACCTGAATGCCTCCTTCTGCTTATCCACTCATCTGCACACTGTTACCGACCCTGACCTGACTCCCGACTATTCTCCTGCCTGCTGTCTGTGCCTGACCGGCCCGCTTGTTGCTGACCCGGAGTGCCTGACCCTGGTTATGGACTTCCCGCATCTGAGTCTCCTGCTTCAGTCTTTCTGCCAGTGGGCATCTGGTCTGTCTTCCCTGCTGTGCCTGGATGCACAGCCAACTCATCAGCACCTGTCAACGGAAGACCGAGCTGGCACTTGTGCCCACCTGTTACCTTATCAGGGCTCCTGAGCCAGAGGTGTAAGAGAAGGCTACCTTTGGATGCTAGGCTCCACCACCAGGTACGTAACCCCCCTCCCCCCTGTATTTATCAACACCGTCTTTGGCCTGGCTCCCTACAGCGCCTGTTACCGGTCTCAAAACATAAATTAAGAGAGCTGATGATTGTAGACGCAATGAGGTAATGTGATCAGCTCGGCGTGGACTGCAAAGAAATACACGAACAGGGGAAGATATGACCACTCATCTTTATGGCTGAAGCAGTTTCACTTTTACATAACAATACATATATTACCGTATATACTCGAGTATAAGCCGAGTTTTTCAGCCCTTTTTTTAGGGCTAAAAGTATACCCCTCGGCTTATACTCGAGTCAGTACCTGAAAATCGTGTTATTCCGCGGCCGGCGTCCATTGTTTAAATCTCGCGCCTTTCTCCCTGTCCCTTCCGCGATAGACGTTTCCAGCAAACACTGTGTTGAGTGTTGCGCCTATCATGGACGTTCTCTTGTCCGACGTCCGTGATTGGCAGAACACCGAACACAGTGCCTGCTGGGAAACGGAGTCCGAGAATGAGAGGATCTCCGTGATAGGCAGAACACTCAACACAGTGTTTGCTGGAAACGCCTATCACAGAAGGGACAGGGAGAAAGGCACGAGATTTAAACAATGGACGCCGGCCCGAATAAGAAGATTTTCAGGTACACTGACTGACTCGGGCACAGGGAGGCTGCAATGGACACAGTAAGGGGGCTCAGTGAGGTGGCAATGGGCACAGTGAGGTGGCAATGGGCAGTGAGGTGGCAATGGGCACAGTGAGGTGGCACAGTGAGATGGCAATGGGCACAGTAAGGTTGGGCAATTGGCACAATGAGGTGGCAATGGGCACATTTCCCCCCCCCCCCGGCTTATACTCGCATCAATACGTTTTCCCAGTTTTTTGTGGTAAAAGTAGGTACCTCGGCTTATACTCGGGTCGGCTTATACTCGAGTATACACGGTACATTTTTATAGTCACATGTTTATAACCGTTAACATATAAATAGTACAGATTTTGACTGAAATACTTTAAAACATAGTTACAACAATGAACATTATTATATTTTAATAAACATATATTTTCCTTTTATTCAGTATTATATATAATTATCTTTATCTCTCTGGTATACTTTAGCCGTGCCATAATAATTGCATTGTATTGCTTTAATACAGTTTTAATGCAAATACCTTTCAGTAGTTCTCTTTTTTGACCACTAGATGGTGCACATTGCACATCTGTACGAAGCAATGCATAACCTTTACAATACAATACGTTTTTAAACATTTAATGTCGTTTTAAACATGTGGCTTCTAATTTATGCAACTTTGCATAAACCAGGTTTAAATATACCTCTGCATAACAGTTTAGTGCTTACAATAAACATTTGTTCTGACTAATACAATAGTTTTATGATTTTGCGCCCTTTTCACTGTTCCTTACACATGCTGTTCTGAATCTCTAATTACAGCAAAACGATTGCATAAAATCTGCTGAAACTTTTCCTGAATCTGCTCAAGATGTTTAAGAATCTTTCTATCACAGTATTAGAAGGATTAGAAACAATTTAAAGTACATACCTACAAAGAAATACACGAACAGTAGAAGAAATGACCACTCATCTGTATGGCTGAAGCAGTTTCACTTTCAGTCACATGGTGTGTGGTCTTATATAGACTTTGCTCGTGTGTCTTCTCTACTGGTTGTTGATAGAATAGCAGGATAGCAATTCCATTTTCTTTGCTTAGAAAAATAAATAAATAAATGAATGTGGACTATAGGGTGTCTGTATTGTCTTTTATGTGATCATATATACCCCAGTCCATCACACGCCCCCTAATGATTACTCATAGTTGATGGTCCCAACCCTTAACAGCACCTCCATTACCACAGCTGAAATAATTGCGCATGATAACTTGCCTTCCCGAATAAGTAGCAATACAAAGGAGAACGACTAAAGTTTCTATCTGCCGACTTAAATAAAAAAAGTGCCCCGGGGCCAGCTGCTGCGCGATGGCGCCGTGTCAAGGACGGCTCAGATAAAGTGATGAAGTTGCAGGAACATGATTAAACTATGTCTCCGCTCCGGTCTCTAAAGGAACGGGAACAAAAGGACAAATCAACCCGCTCTTCTCAAATGAAATTTAATTAACCATTGAGACCGCGCAGAAGGATTGTGCAAACGTCAATGTCGATAATGTCATTCCTCGCTTCCCATTGTCACCGAATTCTCGAAAACATCCACCAAACAAGTGTTTGTGGAGAAGAGCCTAAAGGAGATGTCCCCGGTGTTCTCTCCAGTGCTGAAATATATGGCAGCAATTTTAAATAGCTAGATTTATTTTTTATATGTCTTGACAATTGTCAATGTCATTGTCAAAGTTACACAATGGATGAGTTTCTTTCTTCATATTACCGGCACACGCGTCAAAGAAATCCAGTCAATAGTGTTGTTGCTGTTTGTGTACAAGTTAACCCCTTCCTGCCGCCCCAGCATCCCTTTAACCACTTTAAGACCAGACCCCTTTTTTTGTTTTTAAGTAACAATCTGGTTTTGATGCTAGAAAATTACTTAAACCCCCCCAAACATAAATTTATATATTTTTTGGCAGAGACCCTAGAGAATAATATGATGGGTTTTGCACCTTTTTTTTTTTTTATTTTTTTTTTTTTTACAGTAGTGAAAATAATGAATTGATCCCTGCAGACTGTGTAAGTTTGCCCACTTACAAAGAAATGAAGGGTCTATAATTTTTATCATAGGTGTATTTTATATGATAGAGACAGAATGTCAACCAAACATCTAGAAAAAAACACATGAAACAACTGTTATAAATTGAGTTGCAGTTCAGTGAGTAAAATAAGTATTTGAGCCTCAAGCAAAACACGATTGAGTACTTGGTGGGGAAACCCTTGTTGGGAAGCACAGAGGTCAGACGTTTCTTGTAGTTGGTGATCAGGTTTCCACACATCTCAGGAGGGATTTTGGTTCTCTCTTCTTTACAGATCTTCCTTTGGCCAATCATGGCTCAGGGGGACTAAGTACACGCCCCACACTATATATGCGCGTCGGCCTTGTGTAGTGTGTTCCGGCGGCTCACAGAGAGAGAGAGAGATTGTCATTTTATTTCAGTTAGCTAGATTGAGCAGGCAGTTGATTCAGCTAGTTAGATCAGTATATTTAGTATATATATGCATTGCACGCTTTGTATATATATATATATATATATATATGTAGCGCCCCTCTACTTTGAGGGGTGCTGTGTGGGGTTGGTCTGATTGATAGGTACGGTTGTTTTGTTCCTCAGGTGTTGTACTGGTGTGCAGTTCCCTGTGGCCTGTAGGTGAAGGAGAAGCAACATGTCCGCTACTACTCCATGGATTCCAGTTCCACCGGGACCGCGAATGTTCCCTACTGCTTCAACCATGGATATTGCTTCCTTCACTGCCCCCCCTGACGGATACAGGGATCTGGCTCAAGCCCCGGGGCTGCTTCGTGCTCTATACCTGTAGGGATGCGGAGGCCCTGGGCGTGCTCTGTCCGAGTTGCCAAGGACTGACTGTGCAGATACGGCCATTCGGAAGATGCCTGACCTGTGGAGAGTTCTTGTTCGAAGTGGAACAACCTACCGAGTCACCCCGAGTTTTCCAGGTCAACTTCCTTACGGGGATGGTTACTTCCGAGGAAGAGAAACACGCCCCCAGTGGCCGGGCCCATGCGCATCACTACGGTTGTAGCAGATGTAAAGGATGAAGTCCCAGTCACCGCAGAGCCAGCGACGGATGCTACAGCGGATGCTGCCTCCATCACTACTGAGACGTCCATCCCGCCTGCCAAGAGAAAGGTGGGCTACGTAAAAGCCTCCCACGGCCGAGGTCCACCCCAGTGCCTGTCTGAAACGGAGATCCAGCCCGGAGGGACCTCCAGGAGATCCACAGCTGGAGACGGTAAGGAGGCTGGGGACATTGTGGTGAAAAGTTTGCCGGGGAAGGGGAAGAAGCTTCAGTGTCCGTACCATTGGGAATGCTTTGATACCCGACCCGCGGAAACTTTTAAAGGACAGTGAGTCTGCGTCTACTAGAGACTACCTGCCAGCGGAGGAGTGTGACACTTCCGACCTGGACTTGTCCTCAGACGTGGGGGATGATTTTGAGGTGGACGAGTTGTTTGTAAAGAAGGGTTGGGACAGAATTTTGTTAACCTCAGCCCGAAGCGTTACAGAGGGCTCACCCATGGACTCCCGGGTTGAGGCCCCTACACATGAGGAAGAAATTGTTCCCACACCTACATTACCCGTTCCCGCATCACCAGCACCTGCCCCTACAGCTGGACGTGTACCTCTCCCGGCACCTTTGCCGGAGCTTGAGGCAGTGAAAGTGCCTAGATCCCCGGACGCAATTGTCTTGCCTGGTAGAGGAGACCGTGCAACCCTTCCACCTATTGCCACAAGTCCCATCATGCCTCTGCCTATGGGAGTCATGCTTGTAACTGTTTAGCCTTGCAATGCCTCATGGGAATTGTAGTTCTGCAACAGCTGGAGGGCCACCAGTTTGAGACCCCTGCTTTATATGTTCAGCTGCTAAGGCGGATCGTTTTAAAGGATGCCGGAAAGAATGGAACTTTGGTCGGCACATACATGCAGACCGAGTGGTAGTTTGCAACAAGGAGCGAGAAGACGCTGTGTACTCGATTGAAACTTTTAACACAAAGTGGAAACTTCTTGTCTTGCCGGATCCTCACTATTATCTCTAGAGTGGGAGCTTGTGTTTTTTTTAGCCTACTCTGGGGGTTGTTCTGGAACTTGATAAATTTGCCCTCCACTACTTGGGGTGATCTACTCTGCTGGTCAAGGAGAGCTGTTGCTGTTTGTTTCTCTCCATCTGCAGCACCGCTAAGAACTGAACTTTGGGGTAGATGAGTTAGGGCAAAGGCTGGAAACCCGTCGTGTTCAAGATAGGAAATGCTTGATTTCTGGCCGCATTTCTATGGAACAAGTGTTGGTTGCAGTGACTTTGCGCTGCCACCAGATGGCAGTGTTCCGCAGAACTTTTCAGTAGCCTGCAATTAGGAGAAATCTTATAGCATGTGCTAGGCTTAGTATGTGAAGTTCTTATTGAAGGAAGTTATCTTCCTCTTTTGGAGATAGCTCACTTCTTGTAGATAGTGTAAAGATAGGATGTCTTATTGTGTGAATTGTTTTCTCTCCCTCTACAGGTGAAACTGCAAGCAACTCTACTGAGAATGGGGTGGAGTAGTTAGTCAGGAGGGGGTGGATTGTATAATGTGTATTTTATAAGTATGACATTGAGAATGGGATGTTAAAAATATTTTTTTTGTACTCTTTGTTCTTCTGTCCTTTCTTTTCTGTCCCTTCCCTTTATATTGGTTCAGGCACCAATGTTCAAATTTGTGTATAGGCTTGGAAATAAATTCTTGCCTACTCAGGCTTGAGGTGGCTCAAGCTTATTTCAGACTCTGGGGACAGTGTCTACTTTAGGAAGGGGTGCGTGTAGCGCCAATCTACTTTGAGGGGTGCTGTGTGCCTAAATTTTGGGGTTGGTCTGAACTAGTAGCCAGGCTGAGACCGATTTTATTGATAAGTACGGTTGTTTTGTTCCTCAGGTGTTGTACTGGTGTGCAGTTCCCTGTGGCCTGTAGGTGGCACTGCCATGACAGGTCAGGGTTGAACCACTGGTAACAGTGCTGTGCCTTAGGGTGTCCTCTCTCGGCAGTAGTACAGTGGGCGTGGTCAACCTGCTGCGCATGCTGGGAGAGGATACATAAGGGGCAGACGCCGTCTGGAGGTGGTTCCAGAGTTCCGGGGCTCCGGAGTTCAGGTCGCGTGACCTGGTCCTCCAGGCCAGGGGTGCGCATATGCATCGGTCCCAGGCACATTTAGCCTGGGGCTGCAACTTCACCATTGGGCCCAGCACCTTTAGCTGGGGCTCAGCTCTAAGAGGAGGAATACCAGGGTGCCCCTGAGAGGGGACCCGCTCTAAGAAGAAGAGATCGGGGGAGGACCCTTCTGAGGGACCGGTGAGAGTTTCACGGTGAAAGAGAGGCCCGGTAAACTTCTGGAGGGATTCCACTAATCATCTGAGGCCTTGTAATGTGCAGCAACTTGCACCTGTTCTTTAATTACAAGTGCTGAGAGGTTCGGGGCTCAGAGATTCTGTGGCAGAGCATCTCCCGTATCGTATCTCCAAAAGAGGGAATTAAGAGAAGTAAAGTTCGTGCATCACTCCGGCTGCTAGGCCCGTGAGAGGGGACTATTCGGGTGAGCAGAGTCCACTCGGGATTGAGTGGTGATACCAAGTGCCTGAACCTACCTCCCTGTTTCTTTTATTCTTCAACTTCAACTTTCCTATCCAGTTGTCAGCATAAAGAAAATAAACCGTCCTTCATTAAGGTTTAACCTTGTCTGGACATTGGCCTTATTGGTGCACCTACAACAGACTCTTCCCTACACTCTGGGGGTGAGAACCAACCGAGGGAAGGTAACTCGCTGCGGGACCCAACAATTTCTGAACACCGCTCACCCTCTTATTCAAGAAGGAACCAGGGCATTGTGGTACGGTGTGTCCTGCCTTGAGGAGGTAAGGCCAGGGATCTGTGTGCTACATATATATACTGTGAGGGGGTTAGCTCGGCAGCGGGTGTGTGTGACCCCCGGGATGGGCTCCCCACACAAAACAGGCCCAGCAAACGGAGGTTGTGGTTTTCAAAATCAAAAAGGTGCGGTTTATTTTCTATTTACAGTGACAAAACACAGCAAAGCAAAAGAAACATAAACAAAATAAATCCTGGTCAAGTTGACCTCTGACTAAACATACAGGTTTCCTAACTAACAACTGGGATCAGCCTAGTGCTGTCCTAGTCCCTAAGTCCCTGGTTTTAAATGTCCAAGCAAATAGCCACACAGGCTTTGTCTCACCGCACAGGGGTTCACTCTCCCTAGACAGTCCACACAGGTCTGGTTCCAGGCATGAGCTAACATCTAATGAAGCTGGGAGTTCTTATAGAGGCCTAAATGAGCTGACAAGGTTCAGCTGGTCTCCTCATCTCTGTCTGCACGACGCCCCACACTCTCCCTAGAGGTATGAGTCATCCATGAGCCCACTAGCCTTATACAACTCTCCACCTAGTTGTATAAGTCGGCGTAAAGCCTGAATCTGGGCGAAATATATCTACCCCCCTGGATGCAACCAGGTGACTTTACCTTCCTGCTGTCACATACCCCCCCCTCTTGTTTTAACCTCGGGGTTGGAACACCAGCAATCAGGCATTCATGTACTCGAGACAAAGCATCCACATTCCCCATTTGAACACCAGGGCGATGCTTTACTGTGAAGTTGAATTCCTGGAGGGCCAGGAACCACCTATTCACTCTTCTATTTGTTTCCTTGTTTTGAGCCATCCACTTTAACGGAGCGTGATCCGTAACCATGTCAAAGTGCCTACCTAGCAGGTAGTACCGAAGGGAATCTAGAGCCCACTTCACCGCTAAACACTCCTTTTCAACGGTGGCGTAATTTACCTCATGGGACTTCAACTTCCTGCTGAGGTAAATGACTGGGTGCTCTTCCCCGTTCCAGACCTGGGACAATACTGCTCCTAACCCCACATCTGACGCATCACTTTGTACGACAAAGTCTTTAGAGAAGTCGGGTGAGTACAACACTGGCTGGCTACATAAGGCTTGTTTCAAGAATTGGAATGCTGCCTCAGCCTCGGGGGTCCATTTAATCATGACCGACCCTTTCCCCTTCGTCAGGTTGGTTAGGGGCACAGCCTTAGAAGCAAAGTGGGGAATGAATCGCCGATAATACCCAGCGATTCCCAGAAAGGCTCGTACCTGCTTCTTGCTGTTGGGACGTGGCCAACTCTGGATGGCCTCGACTTTGTTGAGTTGGGGTTTTATTACTCCCCTCCCAATGGTGTACCCAAGATATTTGGCCTCCTCCTGCCCAATGGTACACTTCTTGGGGTTAGCCGTAAACCCTGCTTCCCGAACAGAGTCCAGGACTGCTTGCACTTTTGGCAGATGTGAGGCCCAATCTGTGCTATGGACAATTACGTCATCCAGGTAAGCCGCAGCATACTTCCGATGGGGCCTCAGCATCTGGTCCATTTTCCGCTGGAATGTGGCCGGCGCATTCTGTAACCCGAACGGCATTCTTTTATATTGGAACGCCCCGTCTGGGGTTACAAATGCGGTTTTCTCTTTGGCCGACTTGGCCAGGGGGATTTGCCAATACCCTTTTGTGAGGTCAAGAGTCGTCATGTATCGGGCTGTTCCCAGCCGGTCGATCAACTCATCTATACGTGGCATGGGGTAGGTGTCAAATTTTGTAACTTTGTTCAACTGACGAAAATCGTTACAAAATCGCCAGCTCCCATCCGGTTTAGGCACCAACACGATGGGACTAGACCAATCACTTTGGGACTCCTCTATCACCCCTAAGTTCAGCATTTTCTGTACTTCCTCCCGTATTGCCTCCCGTCGGGCCTCTGGGATCCGATAGGGTTTTAACTTCACCCTTTCACCGGGCGGGGTAATGATGTCATGCTCTACCCCAGATGTTTGTCCCGGCAGCTCAGAGAATACCTCCTTGTTGCGAAGCACAAACTCCTTAACCTCCTGTTGTTGGGGTTGTGACAAGGTGGCTGCTATTCCAACCTCAGGAATCACGCAACCAGTTTGAGCTGGTGACCAAGTGTCTGCGACTAGGGACTCTCTATCCCTCCAGGCTTTCAACAGATTAACGTGATAGATCTGTTCGGGCTTTCGCCTTCCTGGTTGTCTGACCTTGTAATTCACTTCGCTCACTTTTTCCATTATCTCGTAGGGGCCTTGCCATTTGGCAAGGAATTTACTTTCAACCGTAGGGACAAGTACCAGTATCCTATCCCCCGGGGAAAAGGTACGGGTCTTGGCTCCACGGTTGTACACTCTCTGCTGTGCTAACTGCGCTTGGGCCAAATGTTCCTTCACGATGGGCATTACCTGTGCAATTCGGTCTTGCATCAGGGCGACATGCTCAATCACACTCCTGTGGGGAGAACTCTCACTTTCCCAAGTTTCCTTGGCAATATCCAACAGCCCTCTTGGGTGTCTCCCATACAGTAACTCAAAGGGGGAGAATCCCGTAGAGGATTGGGGCACCTCCCTAATAGCAAACATCAGATAAGGAAGTAGACAGTCCCAATCCTTTCCATCTCTATCCACCACTTTCTTCAACATTTGTTTTAGGGTTTTGTTGAATCTTTCAACCAGCCCATCGGTTTGGGGGTGATACACAGATGTACGTAATTGCGTCACTTTGAATAATTTACACAGCTCCTTCATAACTCGGGACATAAAGGGTGTACCTTGGTCCGTAAGCAGTTCTTTACAAATACCCACCCGGCTAAACACAAGAGATAGCTCTTTGGCTATGGTTTTGGCCGAGGTATTTCGGAGAGGGATCGCTTCTGGATAACGGGTGGCATAGTCCATTATAACTAATATGTACTGGTGCCCCCTAGCGGACTTGATTATAGGACCTACCAAATCCATGGCGATCCTCTCAAACGGGACCTCAATGATGGGTAGAGGGACCAGCGGGCTACGGAAATGTGGCATCGGGGCCGACCTCTGACACACAGGGCAGGAGGAACAATAATTTTCTACGTCCTTCATCACCCCCGGCCAATAGAATCTCTGTAATACCCTCTCTCGGGTTTTCTCTGTCCCCAGATGACCTCCAAGAATGTGCCCATGGGCCAACTCCAACACCAACTTCCTGTAAGGTTTGGGCACCACAAGCTGCTCAACGGTTTCTTCTGCCCTTTTTGCCACCCGATACAGTAGGTCCTTCTCTACGCTGAAGTATGGGTAAGTGCAGGTATTATCTGGGTTCACTAACTCGCCATCTATTTTCACTACGTTTTCCCGTGCCTTTATTAGGGCGGGGTCTTTCAACTGTTCTGTGGCAAAGTTTTCCCTGTGAACCTCAAGATCAGAAAACTCCACAGACGGTAGGTTTTCGTCTGAGGAGGTGGGCTCCTCTCCAGTTTCTTGAGTCTCCCCTGCCAATACTGATAAGGGAAATTCCGGAGAGTCCTCACCACTCTCAGGGGAGTTCTGGCTATCACATTCCTGGTACATAGGGGCACCAGTGAGGGGCTCAGGATCATCCCACAGTTCCCAGAACTTCGGAAAATCCCTTCCCACAATGGCGTCATGCGGTAACTGAGATACTAAGCCCACTGGATGAGAGAGGGTACCTTTGGGGGTCTCAAAACACACTGTAGTCACTGGATACTCTCGGGTGTCCCCATGCACACAAATAACAGCTACCTTGCTATTCCCAGAGACCTCTGTTTTAACTAACTCAGCCTTTATCAGGGTCACAAGGCTACCTGAATCCAGCAATACCACAACATTTCTACCATTAACACACATTTTGCATAAATGTTTCTCAGTTCCTCGAATGGCAGTGCATGCGACTGTCGCACACAGCGACTGACGTCTGCCCGTCAGAAAGTCACACTGCATGGGTTCCTCCACAACCGGGCAATTGGCTGCAATACGTCCCGCTTGCCGGCAGCGGTAGCAAACGATCCTTCTTGCCGCCTCTTGAGCCGCTGATTTCCCAGGCTGTTCTCGCCAAACTTGGGGTAGAGCTCCCACCCTCTCACTCTCTCCACCCTCACCCCTTGGAATCCTCTTATCCGCCCCTGGGGATGGTCTGGTCTTAGGGTGGAAAGTCCGAGTGTCTCTGGAAGAGGCCGTCAGGTTCTCTGTAGCCAAGTATTTCTCCACACGATCCACAAGACCATCGGCCGTCTCTGGGTCTCCATGGCTTACCCACTTTTGGATGGCAGTAGGAAGAGCTCTCAAAAACCGATCCATTACAACACGTTCCACAATCTTTGGTGCGGACAAAGTCTCTGGCTGTAGCCACTTTCTGCTCAGGTGAATGAGATCATACATTTGAGACCTGGGGGGTTTTCCAAGCTGGAAAGTCCAGTTATGCACACGCTGAGCCCGGACAGCCTGGGTGACACCCAGCCTTGCCAATATTTCAGCTTTTAGCATCACATAGTCTTTTGCTTGGTTAGGCTCTAGGTCATAGTAAGCTTTCTGCGATTCACCAGTTAACAGAGGAGCCACCAGTCCAGCCCACTGCTCCTCAGGCCACTTTTCTCTTTCAGCGGTCCTTTCAAATGTGGTCAAAAATACCTCTGGATCATCCTCTCCAGTCATTTTTGTCAATAAACGACTCACCCCAAAGGACGCGGTATTAGTGGGACGGCTTTCCTCACTGGTCTGCGGACGTTGCTGCATTACTGCTTCCATCTGTTGTTGTAGTCTCTGCTCTTGCTTCTGCAACAGGTCTATGAAGCGGGCCTCAGATTGCTGCTGGGCTCGTTGCTGAGCCTCCAGACTCTGTTGCAAAGTTGCGTTTGTCTGCTGCTGGGCTGCAAGGCTCTGTTGATGAGCTTGCTGCTGGGCTGCGAAGTTCTGTTGTTGAGCTGCAAGGCTCTGTTGATGAGCTGCAAGGCTCTTTTGCAAACCTGCATTTGTCTGCTGTTGATTGGCATTTGCTAGAGCCAGCTGCTTCAGTATCTCCTCCATGCTGGCTTAAAAAAAAAACTGCCACTGGTTCTCCACCAACTGTGAGGGGGTTAGCTCGGCAGCGGGTGTGTGTGACCCCCGGGATGGGCTCCCCACACAAAACAGGCCCAGCAAACGGAGGTTGTGGTTTTCAAAATCAAAAAGGTGCGGTTTATTTTCTATTTACAGTGACAAAACACAGCAAAGCAAAAGAAACATAAACAAAATAAATCCTGGTCAAGTTGACCTCTGACTAAACATACAGGTTTCCTAACTAACAACTGGGATCAGCCTAGTGCTGTCCTAGTCCCTAAGTCCCTGGTTTTAAATGTCCAAGCAAATAGCCACACAGGCTTTGTCTCACCGCACAGGGGTTCACTCTCCCTAGACAGTCCACACAGGTCTGGTTCCAGGCATGAGCTAACATCTAATGAAGCTGGGAGTTCTTATAGAGGCCTAAATGAGCTGACAAGGTTCAGCTGGTCTCCTCATCTCTGTCTGCACGACGCCCCACACTCTCCCTAGAGGTATGAGTCATCCATGAGCCCACTAGCCTTATACAACTCTCCACCTAGTTGTATAAGTCGGCGTAAAGCCTGAATCTGGGCGAAATATATCTACCCCCCTAGATGCAACCAGGTGACTTTACCTTCCTGCTGTCACAATATATATATATATATATATATATATATATATACTGTATACAGCTTATCTAGATCTCACTGCAGAGCGTTCCTGTTATTCTATTCCTAATAATACAGGCAGGCAGGCAGTTGATTGAGCTAAGCTGCAGTATATTAAGTCAGTGTACTGTATACTGGGCACAGTGTGCAGGTAAAGCTGACTGCAGACCATTCCTGTTCTCTTCCTAATAATACAGGCAGGCAGTTGATTCAGTTAGCTGCAGTATAATCAGTATATATATATATATATATATATATATATATATCCCAGCTTTGTACAGCTACATCTCACTGCAGGCCATTCCTTGTGTACCTATTCCAATACATCAAATACAGTATGTCTGGAAGGCCAACAAGGAGGGGCAGACAGTCACAGGCCAATAAAAGAGGACAAGCAGGCTCTGTGTCTAGAGGCAATAGTGCTGGTCGTGGACACATTGCATACTCATTAGCACGTGGCCGTGGAGCACGCTTGTCCTTTTTTTCGGCAGCTGGCCGCGTTGAGCCGCAACATGAGGAAGAGTTGGTAGAGTGGATGACCAAGCCGTCCTCATCCTACTCAAGGTCATCAGTTACTCCTTCCCTAGCCCCACCATCATGAACTGTTCGACCACAGTGTTGGGTACATGCTGCAGGAGGATGCACAGCGTTTTTAAGGCTCCGATGATGGTACCCAGCTTGAGGAAGGCAGTAACGTGAGCCCAGACAGAGGGGGTGCCCAAGAAGGACAACAAACTGGCAGTTATGTTCCCCCAGCTGCAGCATACTGCCAGGTTTGCTCCAGTGACGAGGAGGGAGGGGATGATGAGGTCACTGACTGTACGTGGGTGCCTGATAGGAGAGAGGAGGGGGAGGCACATCTCCAATGAGGCAGGATGCCCTCCAGGGGCCAGCTTAAGGGCAGCTAACCGACTACATCACATCGCAGAGCTCCGCATGTGCAGGGCGCTGCTGACTGCGCATTTTTCCAAAAGTTCTTTGGTGTGGGCCTTTTTTGACACGTGTGCAGCAGATCACACCGTTGCTATTTGCTACATATGTCTGAAGCGTATCAAGCGTGGCCAAAACAGCAGCCGCTTGGGCACCACATGCTTGACCAGACATATGTTGAAGTTACATGAAGTCCGTTGGCAAGCGTACTTAAAAGACCCACACCAAAGAACAAGGCGGACCTCTCCTTGCTCCTCATCAGCTGGGATCTCCAAGCCCACTATACCTTCAGTTCTCTCAGAAACCAACACTGAGAGGAATGAAGGTGTAGAATTAGGTGTGCCACTGCCAAGTGCTTGCGGACAATCTGCTATCGGTACACCAACATCCGATTGTACCAGGCAAATTTCCCTGCCCTAGTTGCTACACCGGTGAAAGTAATTCGCTCCCAGCCATCCACATGCCCAGCGGTTAAATGCTAGCTTGGCTAAATTGCTAGCACTTCAACTGCTGCCTTTTCAGTTGGTAGACTCTGCCCCCTTCCGTGAGTTTGTGGAATGTGTGGTACCTCAGTGGCAGGTTCCCAAACGCCACTTTTTTTCACGGAAGGCGATTCCGGCTCCCTACCGGCATGTGGAAGGCAATGTCTTGGCCTCACTGGACAGGGCAGTCAGCGGTAAGGTGCATATTACCGCTGACTCATGGTCCAGCAGGCATGGACAGGGACGTTACCTATCTTTCACGGCACACTGGGTGACTCTGCTGGCAGCTGGGAAGGATGCAGGACAGGGTGCAGTAGTGTTGGAGGTTGTTCCACCACCACACCTCTAAAATGCTACTACTGGTGATTCTGACACACCTCTCTCCTTCACGGCCTCTTCCTGTGCTGATTTGTCTTTGGAACCAGCGGTGCTCTGTAGGCGTTCAAGGGGCTACGCAAGTATGCAGGCAAAAAAGATGCCATGCGGTGCTTGGGCTGGTGTGCTTGGGGGACATGAGCCACACTGGGGCAGAGATTCTGTCAGCTCTGCAGGGGCAGGCTCAGAGGTGGTTGACGCCATGCCAGCTTAAGCCAGGAATGGTGGTTTGCGACAATGGCACCAACCTCCTCTCCGTCCTCCGACAGGGACAGCTTACCCATGTACCCTGTTTGGCTAACGTCTTAAACTTGGTGGTGCAGCGGTTCTTGGGCAGGTACCCGGGCTTACAGGATGTCTTGAGGCAGGCCAGCAAAGTCTGTGTGCATTTCCGCCGGTCATATAATGCCAGTGCTCGGCTGGCTGACCTCCAAAAGGAATTTACCTGCCCAAGAACCACCTAATCTGTGACATGCCCAACAGGTGGAGCTCAACATTGGCCATGCTGCAGAGGCTGCACATGCAGCAGAGGGCCATCAATGAGTCATGCTGTGTGACTATGGCACGTGGACAGGGTCAGGGGAGCTTGTTTTGTTTTTTTGCCATGCCAGTGGGTCATGATCAGGGATGCATGCACTGTCCTGTCACCATTTGAGGAGGCCACGAGGATGGTGAGCAGTGACAGTGCATGCATCAGTGATACTGTCCCTCTTGTCCACCTGTTGGAGCACACGCTTGTAATGCTTTACGTCTATCTATTAAGTTCTTGTGGTAAAACCAAGGAAGCTTAAACTTCTGTAGTGTATCAATGCTTTACTAAACAAGGGAAAATCTGCACATACAACTGTAGGATGCACAACACAACACAATTCATAGCTTACAAAATATATGCCTACAAATATATAAGCATGTACAACATGTACACATTAAGTAAACTAAATAATTACTCAACTTAGGGGTCAAATTATCCTCCATGATCCTTTGCTCAGTCCATCTCAAAAGTTCTTCAAAGCTCTCCAGCTCCAGGCAGTCATGTCTCTATCTTTGTCCTCCCCAACATCATTTGTTGTTCAAAACACATGTGTCTCCAAAAACCCTTTCCAAGCCCCTACCACCCATTTCCTGATCAATGGAGGTGGAGATAAGGGGCTCTGTACACATATCCTTTTACTACCTAAACTCTAATTATTACAATAAAGTCACTATAGAAATTGCCATAGCAACACAACGCTGCATGGAATAATGGACAGGGCACTAGAGGCAGAACAGAGGGAGGAAGAGGAGGACTTCCTTACCTCTCAAGGCCCAATTTATCCATACAGTGTTCCTGCGGGCCCACCGATCGCACAGGAAGAGGACGAGGAGGAGGAGGATTGAGTCAGCATGGAGGTGGAGCCTAGCACTCAGAATCAGCAGCAGTCTTCAAGGGATCATTTACAGTCCCTAGACACCCATGGACTTGTACGTGGCTGGGAGGAGGTGGCTGCGGATCATGTCATCCTTAGTGACCCAGAGGACTCCGGACCGAATGCCTCAGCAAACCTACGCTACATGGCCTCCCTGATCCTGCAAAGACTGTGAAAGGATCCTCGTATTCGTGGTTTTAAGGAGAGGGATCATTACTGGCTGGCAACCCTCCTTGATCCATGTTACAAGGGTAAGGTTGTGGACCTTATTCAGCCGTCGCAGAGGATGAAACATCTTCGGGAGGCCTTGCAGAAAGGTTTGTGCAACGCGTTTCAAGAGCCTGGGAGGTTACAAATTCCTGCTCCTGGACAACGTGTTGCTGAGGCTTCGGTCAGTCACAGAAGGAGCGGTGGAGAAGGTGGCCGTCTGACTGATGCGTTCAGACAATTTTTTAGTCCGCAGCCCCAAGGTATGATCGGTTCCAGCAACCATCGCCAACGTCTGATTTAAATGGTGCAGGAATACTTAGGGGCAAGATCAGACTTTGAGACCGTTCCAACCGAAAATTCACTTGGTTACTGGGTCTTGAGGATGGATCACTGGCCAGAGCTTGCACAGTATGCAATTGAGCTACTGGCCTGTCCTGCATCCGGCGTTCCTTCTGAACGCACATTCAGTGCTGCTGGAGGCTTTGTAACCGTTTACAGCAGGGATATGCAATTAGCGGACCTCCAGCTGTTGCCAAA
This sequence comes from Rana muscosa, assembly GCA_029206835.1. Classification (NCBI taxonomy): domain Eukaryota; kingdom Metazoa; phylum Chordata; class Amphibia; order Anura; family Ranidae; genus Rana; species Rana muscosa. The sequence continues at coordinate 303,850,267 of CM055121.1, read as the reverse complement.
CTACAAGTCCCATGAGGCATAGCGAGACTCTAAAAGCATCCAGCATGACACCCAGAGGCAGAGGCATGATGGGACTTGTAGTTTGGCAACAGCTGGAGGTCCGCTAATTGCATATCCCTGGTTTACAGAGTGCGCCTGTCCACATACTCTGTTGATCGGCTCACCTTCATAAAAATTAAATCAGTCTTGGATCACCAGCTACCAAGCACCTGATGCCGATGTAACCAATACATTTTTCTATAAATGTGAGATCCCTTGAAGACTGCCTATGCTGAGTGACTATAATGTTATGCTGAATGTCTATCCTATTCCTCCTCAATGTTCATGTTGACAGCTTCTAAGAACATTTTTGTTTCAGGGCACCACCACCACTGCCTAAGGCCCATTTTTTCTGCCCCTGTTTAACAGGGGCATATAATTATAATTTTTGCTGTAATATTTCACAGCAGGGCTTGTTCCTGCGTTCAACTAGAGTATCTGTGAGGGGTTGTAGTGTTGTGGCACCAGCACCAGTGCCTAAGGCACAATTTTTCTGCCCCTGTTTTACAGGGGAGCGTAATTACAATTTTTGATCTAATATTTCACAGCAGGGCCCGTTCCTGCGCTCAACAAGAGTATCTGTGAGGCTTTACAGTGTTGTGCCACCACCACCAGTGCCTAAGGCCTAATTTTTCTGCCCCTGTTCAACAGGGTCATGTAATTACTAGGGATGAGCTTCGAGTTTGAGTCGAACTCACGTTCGACTCGAACATTGCCTGTTCGCCCGTTCGCCGAACAGCGAACAAATTGGGGTGTTTGCGGCAAATTTGAAAAGTCTATGGGAGAAATCTAAAGTGCTAATTATAAAGGCTTATATGCAAGTTATTGTCCTAAAAAGTGTTTGGGGACCCGGGTCCTGCCCCAGGGGACATGTATCAATGCAAAAAAAAGTTTTAAAAACTACAGTTTTTTCGGGAGCAGTGATTTTAATAATGCTTAAAGTGAAACAATAAAAGTGAAATATTCCTTTAAATTTCGTACCTGGGGGGTGTGTATGATATGCCTGTAAAGTGGCGCATGTTTCCCGTGCTTAGAACTGTCCCTGCATAAAGTGTAATTTTTAAAGGAAAAAAAGTCATTTAAAACTCACTCGCGGCTATTAATGAATTGTCGGCTCCCGGTAATACATAAAAAAGTCATTGATAAAAAAAAAAAAAAAGCGTGGGGGTCCCCCAGAATTCAATTACCAGGCCCTTCAGGTCTGGTATAGATATTAAGGGGAACCCCGCCGCAAATTTAAAAAAAAAATGTGGTTCCCCCAAATATCCATACCAGGCCCTTCAGATCTGGCATGGATTTTAAAAAATGTAAAAAAAAATGGCGTGGAGTCCCCCCAAAAATCCATACCAGACCCTTATCCGAGCACGCAACCTGGCTGGCCGCAGGAAAAGAGGGGGGGACGAGAGAGCGCCCCCCCTCCTGAACCGTACCAGGCCACATGCCCTCAACATGGGGAGGATGTTCCCATGTTGATGGGGACAAGGGCCTCATCCCCACAGCCCTTGCCCGGTGGTTGTGGGGGTCTGCGGGCGGGGGGCTTATCGGATTCTGGAAAACCCGTTTAACAGAGGGGACCCCCCGATCCCGCCCCCCCTATGTGAATTGGTAAGGGGTACACACACACCTTGGAAAAGTCCTTTATTAAAAAATAAAAAATAAATAAAAATAAAAACCATTCCAGCGGTGAAATCCAGTGTCCCGCGGCGATCCGATGTCCAGCGCTGTCGGTCATTGGCTGAGCCTGAGCGGACCTGATCGGGAACTTCCTCCGCAGTCTATTACATGTATAGACCCGCCCCTTCTAAAGTTCCCCATCAGGTCCGCTCAGCCAATGACTCGGTGTAAGGCTGAGGACCTGATGCGGAACATGAGAAGGGGCGAGTCTATACATGTATTACACAGTGAGGGAAGTTCCCCATCAGGTCCGACGCCTTGGTATGTCAGACCCCGCCTACGTCATTGGCCTGAGCGGGGAACTTTAAATTTACACAGTGAAGGAAGTTCCCCATCAGGTCCGCTCAGGCCAATGACGTAGGCGGGGTCTGACATACCGAGGGGGCGGACCTGATGGGGAACTTCCCTCACTGTGTAATACATGTATAGACCCGCCCCTTCTCATGTTCCGCATCAGGTCCTCAGCCTTACACCGAGTCATTGGCTGAGCGGACCTGATGGGGAACTTTAGAAGGGGCGGGTCTATACATGTAATAGACTGCAGAGGAAGTTCCCCATCAGGCCCGCTCAGGCTCAGCCAATGACGGACAGCGCTGGACATCGGATCGCCGCGGGACACTGGATTTCACCGCTGGAATGTTTTTTTTTTTATTAATTTTTTATTTTTTAATAAAGGACTTTTCCAAGGTGTTTGTGTGTTTTTTTTTAATTTTTTGACACTTTCTTTGTGAAATGGTAGGGGTACAATGTACCCCTTACCAATTCACATAGGGGGGGCTGGGATCTGGGGGTCCCCTTTGTTAAAGGGGTCTTCCAGATTCCGATAAGCCCCCCGCCCGCAGACCCCCACAACCACCGGGCAAGTGTTGTGGGGATGAGGCCCTTGTCCCCATCAACATGGGGACATCCTCCCCATGTTGAGGGCATGTGGCCTGGTACGGTTCAGGAGGGAGGGGGGGCCGCTCTCTCGTCCCCCCCTCTTTTCCTGCGGCCTGCCAGGTTGCGTGCTCGGATAAGGGTCTGGTATGAATTTTTGGGGGGACTCCACGCGATTTTTTTTTAAATTTGGGGTGGAGATCCCTGGTAATTACTATATTTGCTCTAATATTTCACAGCAGGGCTCGTTCCTGCACTCAACAACATTATCTGTGAGGGGTTACAGTGTTGTGGCACCACCACCACTGTCTTAAGACCCAATTTTTCTGCCCCTGTTTGACAGGGGTGTGTAACTCCAATTTTTGATCTAATATTTCACAGCAGGGCCCATTCCTGTGCCCACCAAGAGTAACTGTGAGGGCTTACAGTGTTCTGGTACCACCAACACCTAAGGCCCAATTTTCTGCAGAGTATATAGGGCAGGCCGTATAGTATATACAGGCGGTCCCCTAAATTTTAAACATCCGACTTGTAAACGACTCCTACTTACAAATGGAGGGAGACAACAGGATGTGAGAGGAAATCTACCCCTAGGAAGGGAAATTCTCTCCTGTAAGAGTTAATATGGGAAAAAGGTGTCTCCTCTGTACTGATGCTTTATCACCAATCCTTGTTTCCCCAAAAAACCCAAATTTTCAAAATCCAATTGTCATTGGGACAGAAAGTGAGGTGAAATCTTCTGAACAGGGGCACAGACAGCAAAAACAAATGTTACAGGGGTGATAACCCTTCCCTATGTTTTCCAAAAAGCTTAAAAATAGATTTTTTGCCTGGAGCTACACTTAAACAATGTACCTGTTCAAAATTACAAACAGATTCTACTTAAGAACAAACCTACAGTCCATGTCTTGTTTGGACCGCATGTATACGGCTGTACAGGGTATATAGGGCCTGGGGGCCCCACGCCTTTTCTTTTTTAAATTTGGGTGCGGGATTCCCCTTAATATCCATACAAGACCCAAAGGGCCTGGTAATGGGCTGGTGGGGGGTACCCATCCGTTTTTCTCAATATTTTTCATCCATATTGCGGTGACCCGACATTACATTACAGCCGCAAGCAGTTTTAAATGAATTCACAGGCATACTATAGACACCCCCTAGGTACAATATTTAAAGGAATATTTCACTTTTATTGTTTCACTTTAAGCATCATTAAAATCACTGCTCCCGAAAAAACTTCAGTTTTTAAAACTTCTTTTTGCATTGATACATGTCCCTTGGGGCAGGACCCGGGTCCCCAAACACTTTTTAGGACAATAACTTGCATATTAGCCTTTAAAATTCTCACATTTGATTTTTCACGTTCGAGTCCCATAGACTTTAACGGTGTTTGAATGTTCGCGCAAACTTTCGTTCAGTTCGCATGTTCTGCCGCGAACTGAATCGGGGGGTGTTCGACTCATCCCTACTTGCCACTGTCACCTGCCACCAGATGCGGCTTGTCACTTGCCAGCCACCGTTTCCTGCCACCAGATGCAGCTTGTCACTTGCCACCATCACCTGCCACCAGATACAGCTTGTCACTTGCCACCGTCGCCTGCCACCAGATGCAGCTTGTCACTTGCCACTGTCACCTGCCACCAGATGCAGATTATCACTTGCCACCGTCACCTGCCACCAGATGCAACTTATCACTTGCCAGCCACCGTTTCCTGCCTTCAGATGCAGCATGCCACTTGCCAGCCACTGTTTCCTGCCACTAGATGCAGCTTGTCACTTGCCACCATCACCTGCCACAAGATGCAGCTTGTCACTTGCCACTGTCACCTGCCACCAGATGCAGCGTGTCACTTGCCACCATCACCTGCCACCAGATACAGCTTGTCACTTGCCACCATCACCTGACTCCAGATGCAGCTTGTCTCTTGCCAACGTCGCCTGCCACCAGATGAAGCTTGTCACTTGCCACTGTCACCTGCCACCAGATGCAACCTATCACTTGCCAGCCACCGTTTCCTGCCTTCAGATGCAGCGTGCCACTTGCTAGCCACCGTTTCCTGCCACCAGATGCAGCTTGTCACTTGCCACTGTCACTGTCACCTGCCACTAGATGCATTGTGTCACTTGCCACCATCACCGGCCACCAGATACAGCTTGTCACTTGCCACCGTCGCCTGCCACCAGATGCAGCTTGTCTCTTGCCACCGTCACCTGCTACCAGATGCAACTTATCACTTGCCAGCCACCGTTTCCTGCCTTCAGATGCAGCATGCCACTTGCCAGCCACCGTTTCCTGCCACCAGATGCAGCTTGTCACTTGCCACCATCACCTGCCACAAGATGCAGCTTGTCACTTGCCACTGTCACCTGCCACCAGATGCAGCGTGTCACTTGCCACCATCACCTGCCACCAGATACAGCTTGTCACTTGCCACCATCACCTGACACCATATGCAGCTTGTCACTTGCCACCGTTGCCTGCCACCAGATGCAGCTTGTCACTTGCCACTATCACCTGCCACCAGATGCAGCTTGTCACTTGCCGCTGTCACCTGCCACCAGATGCAGCTTGTCACTTGCCACTGTCACCTGCCACCAGATTCAGCTTGTCACTTGCCAGCCACCGTCACCTGCCATCAGATGCAGCGTGTCACTTGCCACAGTCACCTGCCACCAGATGCAGCGTGTCACTTGCCACGTCACCTGCCACCAGATGCAGATTGTCACTTGCCAGCCACCGTTTCCTTCCACCAGATGCAGCTTGTCACTTGCCACAGTCATCTGCCAACAGATGCATCTTGTCACTTTCCACTGTCACCAATTGAAGCTTATCACTTGCCACGTCACCTGCCACCAGATGCAGCTTGTCACTTGCCATCGTCGCCTGTCACCAGATGCAGCTTGTCACTTGCCACTGTCACCTGCCACCAGATGCAGCGTGTCACTTGCAACCACGCCTGCCACCAGATGTGGCGTGTCACCTGCCACTGTCACCTGCTTGTCACTTGCCAGCCACCATTTCCTGCCACCAGATGCAGCTTGTCACTTGCCACCATTTCCTGCCACCAATTGAAGCTTATGACTTGCCACGTCACCTGCCACCAGATGCAGCTTGTCCCTTTCCACTGTCACCAACTGAAGCTTATCACTTGCCACGTCACCTGCCACCAGATGCAGCTTGTTACTTGCCATCGTCGTCTGCTTTCAGATACAAATTGTCACTTGCCACCGTCGCCTGCCACCAGATTCAACTTGCTAACTGCCATTGTCACCTGCCACCAGATGAAGCTTCCCACTGTAGCCTGCCACCAAAAAATACCAGATGCAGCTTTTCCACTATCCTGCCACCAAAAATACCAGATACAGCTTCTCACTTTATTAATTTAAAGGTAATTTGTAAGGATTTTTCTTTCTCGTACATCACGGGACACAGAGCGACATAGTCATTACTAATGGGTTATATAGATACCGTCAGGTGCTGGCACTGGCAACTTCCAAAACCGGAAGTACCCTCCCCTATATAAGCCCCTCCCATCCGGGAGCACCTCAGTTTTTTGCCAGTGTCTAAGGTGTTGGCCAAGAAGAAACATGTGTTTTTCACTGAGCTTGCGTACAGGTTCTTTTGGGCCTCAGTAAGCTATTCCGGATCCGACCAAAAAAGCTTCATAGCTAAACGGTCGGTACCCGGGCCTTGCAAAGAAGAGCAAGGTTTTGCCTGTAATGCTTCTCTTAGGAGAGCTGGACCCTGGGATCCAGAGCTCTGGTCATACCCACGACCAAGATGTTTTCTGTGCAGGGTGCTATACAGGTCCAGGGGAGTGGAATCCTTGGGAACCCGGTCCCTGAAGGTTTGATTACAATGCCTGCCATGATAGGTGAAGTTTGGGCTTTTGTGGACCAAACAAAGTCCTGCGGCGGGGAACAGGTAAGTGGGGGCCCCCAGGAACTTGGTTCTATTGGGGGACCCCCAAGCCTAATTTGTCTTTCTGTCTGCTACCTAATGGTATTCCCGCTAATATCTGTGCATGCCTGTAACTGCTAAAAAAATGTAATAATTTTTAATGGTGGTCAAGAAAAAAAAAAAAAAAATTTTTTATATATATATATATTTAATATATTAGACTGCGGTACCTGTGTTTGTCCACTAGAGGCCGCTGTGGAACGTTTCTTGTCATGTGGACTAGTTTCTTTTCATCAGAGCAAGTCCAGGCAGATGGTGAGTTCTCTTATGGGAAACTGCTTCCTCTGCCATGTTGCAATGCTCGTCCATCCCCCGGCCTGCGGCAAAGGGGCCCTGGCTCTTGTCCCTGGTTTCCATTTTCGAAATTAGCGCCGAAGGCGCACGTGGCCGCGCGCGTGCGCGTGCACGCGCCTCTATATATAGAGGTGAGCCGGGAAAGGGGGCGGAGCCTGGGGGATGACGCTCTGTGCGCGCCGCAGCGCTTCTGCGCATGTGCGGGCGTCCCAGCATGTTAAAAACCACAATTTTGTGTGGTGAGCTGGGTATGAAGTACAGAGACAGAGCTGGCAACATTTAAAGAAGGCATACAGCAAGCGGTTGATACAGGCATCCCCTAGAAAGGCACATTAGTAGACACCAACTGTTTCTTATAGCAGCATTTATGCTAGACTATTGTCAGTAACTGGTGTATTTCGGCTGGAATACCTCAGCTTTGTGGCTTAGGAATATGCCGTCTAAAAACTCCGGGACTAGAAATTCCAGGAGGAATAGGGGGTCTCCATCGGGCTCTGAGGATCTTGGGCATGCTTTGGCTGCACCAGTCTCCCCTGAAGAATCAGAGGTTAGTGACCGTAGAGCACCCTCAGGAGTACCTGGTACTGTGGCTGTCCTCAGTTCACCTGCTCCTGTGTATGTAACAGAGGAGGTTTTTTCCTCAGCTCTGGGAGGGCTGGAAGAGAGATTGTCAGCATTGATCGCGGCTTCCCTGTCACAGGAGAAAAGCGCCCGATCTCCGTCTCCTCCCTCAGAGTGCCTGTTAACAGAGCAACAGTCCCATACAGGGATCGACCTACCTGAAGGGGATCAGGATGAGGTCGATTCGGTTGTAGAGGAATCAACAGTGGAAGAGCCGTTCTCAGCATCACATGCTGAAAGGTTATGGGTTCAGTCCCTGACTAATATGGTCCGATCAGCATTTAAAATGCCACTTGCGGAGCCATCATCCACTTCTGTCTCCTCGTTGGGGTCGCTAAAAGCTCCCCAGACTGTTTGTTCCTTTCCGATCCATCCTTTACTGGAAGGGCTCATTTACCAGGATTGGGAGCATCCTGACAAAATATTTACTCCCCCCAAGAGATTTCCGGTGGTCTATCCCATGGAGGATAAGTTCATCAGAAAATGGAGGGTCCCTACAGTGGACGCAGCCATCTCTTGTGTGAATAAATCACTGACATGTCCGGTGGATAATGTCCAAATGTTCAAGGACCCAATAGATAAAAAATTGGAGTCCTTATTAAAATCTGCTTTCTCTACAGCAGGATTGGTGACACAACCAGCAGTGGCAGCTATTGGGGTCTGCCAAGCAGTGAAGGATCAGTTGAAACAGGTCTTAAGGGACTTGCCAGATCAGCAGGCTCTTGCCCTAGCTGATCTACCTAGAGCCTTATGCTTTGCGGTGGACGCTATAAAGGATTCAATCCATCAGGCCTCCCGCCTTACGCTGTCTGTAGTACATATGCGCAGGCTTCTATGGCTCAAAAACTGGTCTGCTGAAGCTCCCTGTAAAAAATTGCTGGTCAGCTTCCCATTTCATGGTGAACGCTTATTCGGGGAAGACCTGGACAAATATATCCAGAGAATTTCCAGCGGTAAAAGTACACTTTTGCCGGTTAAAAATAGAGTTAGAGGTCCCTCTTTTAAGAGGCCTGCTTCTCCAGTCCCTAGGACATCGGCTGTGAAACAGTTCCGACGGCCTCCTCGGTCAAATCCCGGAGGTAAAAATCAGGGACAATTGCAGGGTAACAAGAAGCCCTGGAGCAGGAGAGGTACAAAACCTCCCCCAAAGTCAAATGCATGAAGGGTTGCCCCCACCCAATCGGGTGGGGGGAAGACTTCAGTTGTTCACAGAGACCTGGCGGGACACGATCCGAGACAGATGGGTGCTCTCCGCAGTAAATCTGGGATACAAATTGGAGTTAAAAAACTCCCCTCCTTCCCGCTTTATAAGGTCAAACGTGCCAAGGGATCCCCAGAAGAGAGGATCCCTCCTGTTGGCACTAGAACAATTATTGCTCCAAGCAGTAATTATAGAGGTTCCCCTGGAAGAATGGGGGTTCGGGTTTTACTCAAACCTCTTTACAGTCCCGAAGCCAAACGGGGACGTGAGGCCCATATTAAATCTAAAAGGGCTAAACAAATTCCTACATATCAGGACTTTCCGGATGGAGTCGATCCGATCGGTAGCCACTGCCCTACAAGGGGAGGAATGGTTAGCCTCGATCGACATCAAAGATGCTTATTTGCACATCCCCATCTTTCCAGCCCACCAAAAATTTCTACGCTTTGCGGTAGAAGGGCGCCATTTTCAGTTCAGAGCCTTACCCTTCGGTCTGGCCACAGCACCAAGAGTGTTCACAAAAATTCTGGCCCCATTATTGGCCAATCTAAGAACACGAGGTGTAACGATAATGGCATATCTAGACGACTTGTTGCTGATAGACCACTCAGTGGAAAAACTAGAAGTGGTTGTTCACGAGACAATCAAGTATCTGGAATATCACGGTTGGATTATCAACCGAGACAAGTCAGCCCTAAAACCAGTCAAAAGTCTGGAATACTTGGGGCTAAGGCTGGATTCAGACCAGAGAAAAATTTTCTTGCCTCAAGAAAAGGGGTCGTCTTTGAGAGATTTGATCCACTTAGTGGGTTCAAAAAGACAGCCATCCATACGCATGTGCATGAGGCTGCTGGGAAAAATGGTGGCATCATTCGAAGCAGTACCCTACGGTCAATTCCATTCAAGGAAGTTGCAAAGGGCCATACTGTCAGCCTGGAACAAAAAAGTTCAGGCTCTGGACTTACCAATGTCCTTGTCCCCTTCCGTTCGCAAGAGCCTCCGCTGGTGGTTGGTTCCCCAGAATCTGGAAAGAGGGAAATCCTTCAGTCCGATTTCCTGGAAGGTGGTCACTACAGATGCCAGCCTTATAGGCTGGGGAGCAGTACTGGAGCAATGGTCTCTCCAGGGCAGATGGTCGGATGCGGAAAAGGCCCTGCCCATCAATCTCTTAGAGATACGAGCAGCTCAGTATGCCCTAGTAGCATGGACATCCAAACTCCAAGGGTCCCCTGTCAGAATTCAATCAGACAATGCCACAGCAGTGGCATATATCAATCGTCAGGGGGGCACCAGGAGTCGTGCAGCCCAAAGGGAAGTAAATTACATCCTGAGATGGGCAGAAAGATATGTCCCAGCCATATCTGCGGTATTCATTCCAGGAGTGGAGAATTGGAAGGCGGACTTTCTAAGTCGCCAACAATTATGCCCAGGGGAATGGTCCCTTCATCCCGAGGTTTTCCGGACAATATGTCAACGGTGGGGAACACCGGATGTAGATCTGCTAGCATCCAGATTCAACACAAAAGTGGACAGGTTTGTCTCTTGGACAAGGGATCCCCTAGCTTGCGGCTCGGATGCCCTAGTGTTCCCTTGGGATCAGTTCAAGCTGATATATGCATTCCCACCGCCACAATTGTTACCTCGATTACTCCGCAGAATCAGGGTAGAAAAGAAACCAGTGATTCTGGTGGCTCCAGCGTGGCCCCGAAGAGCATGGTACGCGGAGATTGTAAAAATGTCTGTGGGGAGTCCTTGGACCCTCCCACATCGTCCGGACCTGCTTTCGCAAGGACCGATATACCACCCTTCCTTACCAGCCCTAGGTTTGACGGCCTGGCTATTGAAGCCCACATTCTAAGAAAGAGAGGGCTCTCTAATGCTGTGGTATCTACCATGATCAATGCCAGGAAGCCGGTATCCAGGCAGATCTATTATAGAATCTGGAAGGCGTACATCGCCTGGTGTGAGGCCAAGAAATGGCATCCACGTAAGTACGTAATAGGTAGGATTCTGGACTTCCTACAGTGGGCTGTAGATAGGAAGCTTGCCTTGAGTACTATCAAGGGTCAGATTTCGGCCTTGTCAATATTTTTTCAAAGGCCCTTGGCTTCGCATTCACTAGTCAAAGCCTTTATACAAGGAGTGATGCGTATTAGTCCTCCGGTTAATATTCCCATATGTCCATGGGATCTAAACTTGGTTCTGTCGGTTTTACAGAAACAACTATTTGAACCATTACAGCATATTTCCTTGGTGCTTCTCACCAGGAAATTGATTTTTCTAGTAGCCATTTGTTCGGCTAAAAGAGTGTCGGAATTAGCAGCTATGTCCTGTAAAGAGCCATATCTGGTTATCCATAAGGACAGAGTAGTATTACGTCCTCAGCCAGCCTTTCTTCCTAAGGTGGTATCGAGGTTTCATTTGAACCAAGATGTGGTTCTTCCTTCTTTTTTCCCCAAACCTACTTCGGTAGAGGAAAAGTTATTGCATTCTTTGGATGTAGTAAGAGCAGTTAAAGCTTATCTAAAAGCCACTGCTCAGATTCGCAGAACGGATACTTTGTTTATTCTGCCGGAAGGCCCCAGAAAGGGTCAGGCAGCGTCAAAATCTACTTTAGCCAGGTGGATTCGACAGGTCATAATACAAGCCTATGGCTTGAGAAGGAGACCGCCTCCGTTCAAAGTTAGAGCGCACTCCACGAGAGCAGTTGGAACTTCATGGGCAGTGCATCACCAGGCCTCCCTGGCTCAAATCTGTAAGGCCGCAACATGGTCTTCAGTTCACACGTTTACTAGGTTCTACCAGGTGGACGTTAGAAGTCAGGAGGATGTCGCCTTTGGGCGCAGTGTGTTGCAGGCCGCAAAAGATCCTCATGTCTGATAGCGCTCAGCTTATATATGGTGTATCCCCCCCCTCATTTGGCATTGCTTTAGGACATCCCATTAGTAATGACTATGTCGCTCTGTGTCCCGTGATGTACGAGAAAGAAAATAGGATTTTTATAACAGCTTACCTGTAAAATCCTTTTCTTGGAGTACATCACGGGACACAGAGCTCCCGCCCCTCTTTGGGGACACTTATTGCTTTGCTACAAAACTGAGGTGCTCCCGGATGGGAGGGGCTTATATAGGGGAGGGTACTTCCGGTTTTGGAAGTTGCCAGTGCCAGCACCTGACGGTATCTATATAACCCATTAGTAATGACTATGTCGCTCTGTGTCCCGTGATGTACTCCAAGAAAAGGATTTTACAGGTAAGCTGTTATAAAAATCCTATTTTTTTTCCTGCAGTGAAAGACTTACACCTTCTTTTTGCAGCCGCTCCCCAGCGCTACGAGTGGGTAAACCAGCATATTCGCAGTTGCTGGATTCTGTCCTATCTTAGAGTGAGGGTGGAACAGAGGTGATGCGGGCAGGGTGGTGAGAGATGATGTCTCCGACAGTGCAGCCTTTGCGGCCCGGCTGCAAACAGGCCACAGAACGGTGCCGATCTGCGGCCCAGGGGTTGGGGATCCCTAGTCTAGAATGTGTGCTTTCAGAAAACATAAAATGTTTGGGGGGGGGGGGCTTTACCTAATCTTCAGGTCTTAAATTATTTTTTAACATGCGCAAAAATCTTAAAAATGACCCAGGCAGCGAAAAGGTTAAAGCTGAATCACTTTGAAGTTACAAATCGTATTAATATATCTTAAACATGGAAAAACGATTTTTTTTTGTATGATTTGTAGTGATATTTGTATGGGCTGGGGAAGGAAGGTGGGGGGGGGGGGCAGCCATTTTTGTACTTTTCATATGCAGGCTCTGCTTCCTACTTTGCAGATGTACTCTACCAGTGAATATCGGAGAATAATGAACCTCAGAGCATGGACTTGGCAGGTAGGTCTCTGATTATAGAAGTGACTGCCATCTAAGATAAAAAGCCACCGGTCATTATTAGATATTGCTGATTGATCTGGAAGCAGCAATTTTGTGCAGATGAAAATGGTTCTGCAGGAAAAGATCAATATCCATTGTAATAAGCAAAACTATTGTCAGATAACAGAAGACGGCTTATAAATCCCATCCAATCACTCTCCCGGTGATTGGATTTGGGAGAAGGTTGCCAGTTCCAGCTTTCATAATTCACTAAGTCGGAGGCTGCAATAATCAACCCGCTATTGATAATCACAGTTATTTGTGCAGCTAAATCTCCGGCACTCATTGCACAACTTTCCAGGAATAACTGGCAAAAGACAGGCAGTTATAGAAAAGATGGATCTACAGAAGCATCAAGGGGTCTCCAGGGACTACATGAACAGGCTCAGGAATACAGAGGTCATTTAAAGCCTAACTACAGGCTCTGCCCCGACATGCCAAATTATCGACCCTACGGCCCCCAGACATATGTCTTCCTTTATTTTTAGTTTATATCTTGTTTTTGTCAGATGTCTCCAGACGTGATACATTCAGTCCCTTTCCTCTTTGGTCTTCTCTTGGAGGTAGGTGGTTCTATGATGATGCAAAGGGCAGTGCTGTCAGGACCTGGATCACCCACTAGTGTCACCCAGTGGCGTCACTAGGGTTGGTGTCACCTGGTGCGGCAAAACATGGTGTCACCCCCCCTCCTGTCTATCCTGCCCAGCGCCCTCCAGGCAGCGCACAGTCACGAGGTGCACCCCCAAATGACCCCTGTAAATTAAAGTATAGGGTGGTATTGGGCTGGCTGGAGCGATATAGGGCAGGTTGGGGTAATATAGGGCAGGTTGCAGTGGTATAGTGCAGTCTGGGGTGGCATAGGGCAGGTTGGGGTTGTATAGGGAAGGCTGGGGTGGTATAGAGCAGGTTGGGGTGGTATATGGCAGGCTGGGTGGCATTGGGCAGGTTGGGGTTATATAGGGCAGGGTGTGATGGCATAGAGCAGGTTGCAGTGGCATAGGGCAGGTTGGGGTGGTATAGAGCAGGTTGGGGTGGTATAGAACAGGTTGGGGTGGTATATGGCAGGCTGGGTGGCATTGGGCAGGTTGGGGTTATATAGGGCAGGGTGTGATGGCATAGAGCAGGTTGTGGTGGCATAGGGCAGGTTGGGGTGGTATAGGGAAAGCTGGGGTGGCATAGGGCAGGGTGCGGTGGTATAGAGAAGGCTGGGGTGGCATAGGGCAGGGTGCGGTGGCATAGGGCAGGGTGGGGTGGTATAGAGCAGTTTGCGTGGCATACAGCAGGTTGCAGTGGCATAGGGCAGGCTGGGGTGACATAGGGCAGGTTGCGGTGGTATAGGGAAGGTTTGGGTGGCAAAGGCAGGGTGCGGTGGTATAGGGCAGGCTGGGGTGGCATAGGGCAGGCTGGGGTGGTATAGGGTAGGCTGGGGTGGCATAGGGCAGGTTGCAGTGGCATAGGGCAGGTTTCGGTGTCATAAGGCAGGTTGCGGTGGCATAAGGCAGGCTGGGGTGGTATGGTGCCAGGTTAGGACTCCATCATGGGGTGCAAGGTGGTCTGCTGCTGCTAGACAAAGCTATAGATTATATATAGATATTATGTAATATAGCTGGTCCATCCGCCCCTCCCCCCACCAGTCCAGCTAACTGAACTACTGTGCCTATTATATGTAATATAATATATCTGTGTCCAGCATCACCCCCCCCCCCCCATTATCATCATCAGACCAGCTCAGGGTGGGGGTGTCTCAGTCAGCTAATATAAATTATATAGTCAGTGTTGTCTGTCTGATAATGGGGGGGGGGGGGGGTGATGCTGGACACAGATATATTATATTACATATAATAGGCACAGTAGTTGAGTTAGCTGGACTGGTGGGGGGAGGGGCGGATGGACCAGCTATATTACATAATATCTATATATAATCTATAGCTGTGTCGCAGCAGGCCACCTTGCACCCCCCCCTTCATTATCATACAATACAGGTCAGGGCGCCAGACAGACTGAGTCCTCCTCCCACACTAGCTAGTAGCTCTGCCTCTTACAATGGCAACCGCCCCCCCCCGCTCCCCACACACACACACACCTACCTCATCTTGTGCTTGTGCTCGGGAGTCGGGCCGGCGGTGGAGACCCCCCCCCCACCTGTTCTGGAGTCTTGACTGGAGAGGAGGAGGGCTGGGCAGCGACCCTCACAGCGTGCAGCCGGAGAAAGTTGTGTGTGACGTCACATCATCACAGTGCAGTGTGATGATGTGACAGGCTGACGCTCTGTAGGGTAGGGAGGGAGGAGGAAGAAGAATAAGGAACCGGAGGACACACACACACCAGGCGCGGCGGCGCTGGAAGTGCTGTTCCAGCCCAGCGGGGTGAAGTTGCTGAATTAAAGTGTCAGCTGTAAAAAAAAAAAAAAAGTCAAAAAAAAAAAAAGTCAAAAAAAATAAATACATTTTTTTTCTCACCGTCGGAAGGGTGTCACCCCTCTAGCGGGTGTCACCCGGGTGCGGACCGCACCCCCCGCACCCCCCTAGCAACGCCTCTGGTGTCACCTTGCTTTCCAGAGCAGAAGATTGTATTTACGGTGTCCGCCAACAGGTGTCTCCCAGCAGCCAGCAGAACTCAGTAATCAATTTCCACCTGATGCTGGCTGCTGGGAGGGTATTTAGGTCCTCCCCTACCTAGTAGTACCTCTTGCTCCAGTGTTTTGCTTGCTGCCAGATACTGCGGTGCAGGGAGTAGCTGGGAAGGGGGGGGGCAAAACTGGGATCAGGAACAAGGGAGAGCAGGTACAAGGCAGCAGGGTACAGAATACTGGGCAGAGACAGGGTTATCCTGCAGGCCATCCATTAAAATGTCTGGAAGGCAAACAAGGAGAGGCAGACAGTCAGGAGGCAAAAAAAGAGGGCAAGCAGGCTCTGTGTCTGGGGGCAACAGTGCTGGTCGTGGACGCGGTGCATTGTCATCAGCACATGGCCATGGGACACGCTTGTCCTTCTTTTCGGCAGCTGGACATGTTGAGCCACATCATGCCGAAGACTTGGTAGAGTGGATGACCAAGCCCACCTCATCCTCCTCATCCTCTCTCACCCAGGCTCAGGGTACTGGCAAAGCAGCTGCCAAAGCGTCCTCTTCTCTGGTATCATTATCTTCATTAGTCAATCCTTCCCTAGACCCACCATGTCCTCCTCCTGAGGAGTCCCCCGAACTGTTTGAGCACAGTGTTGGGTACATGCTCCAGGAGGATGCCCAGCGTTTTGAAGGATCTGATGATGATACCCAGATAGAGGAAGGCAGTAGCGTGAGAGCAGAGAGAGGGGATGCTCAAGAAGGACACCAATCTGGCAGTCATGCTCCAGCAGCTGCAGCATACTGCCAGATTGGCTCCAGTGATGAGGAGGGAGGGGATGATGAGGTCACTGACTCCACGTGGGTGCCTAATAGGAGAGAGGAGGAGGAGGAGGATGAGGAGGAGGCACATCTCCAACGAGGCAGGATGCCCTTGAGTGGCCAGCGTATGGGCAGCACACCGACGGAATCACACCGCAGAGCTCCGCCTGTGCAGGGCGCTGCCTCTGCCCGTCATTCAAAAAGTTCTTTGGTGTGGGCCTTTTTTGAGGCGAGTGCATCAGATCGCACAGCTGCTGTTTGCAACATATGTCTCAAGCGTATATCGCGTGGCCAAAACTTCAGCCGCTTGGGCACCACATGCTTGATCAGACATATGTTGACCTGCCATGCAGCTCGTTGGCAAGCCTACCTTAAAGACCCACACCAAAGAACAAAGCGGACCTCTCCTTGCACCGCATCAGCTGGGATCTCCAACCCCACTATACCTTCAGTCCTCTCTGAAACCTGCACTGAGAGGAATGAAGGTGTAGAATTAGGTGATTCACAGCCCAGTACTTGCGGCCACTCTGCTAGCAGTACACCGACGTCCGATTCTAGCAGGCAAATTTCCCTGCCCCAGCTGCTGGACCGTCGAAAGAAGTTCACTCCCAGCCATCCACATGCCCAGCGGTTGAATGCTAGCTTGGCTAAATTGCTAGCGCTTCAACTGCTGCCTTTTCAGTTGGTAGACTCGGCCCCCTTCCGTGAGTTTGTGCAATGTGCGGTTCCTCAGTGGCAGGTTCCCAAACGCCACTTTTTCTCACGGAAGGCGATTCCGGCTCTCTACAGGCATGTGGAAGGCAATGTCTTGGCCTCGCTGGACAGGGCGGTCAGCGGTAAGGTGCATATTACTGCTGACTCATGGTCCAGCAGGCATGGACAGGGACGTTACCTTTCTTTCACGGCCCATTGGGTCACTCTTTTGGCAGCTGGGAAAGATGCAGGACAAGGTGCAGTAGTGTTGGAGGTTGTTCCACCGCCACGCCTCCAAAATGCTACTACTGGTTGTGACACACCTCTCTCCTCCACCCCCTCCTCTTCTTCTTCCTCCATGGCCTCTTCCTGTGGTTTGTCCTCGGAACCAGCGGTGCTCCGTAGGCGTTCAAGGGGCTACGCAAGTACGCAGGCAAAAAGATGCCATGCCGTGCTTGCGCTGGTGTGTTTGGGGGACAGGAGCCACACTGGGGCAGAGGTCCTGTCTGCTCTGCAGGGGCAGGCCGAGAGGTGGTTGACGCCACGCCAGCTTAAGCCAGGAATGGTGGTTTGTGACAATGGCACCAACCTCCTCTCCGCCCTCCGACAGGGACAACTGACCCATGTGCCCTGTATGGCTCACGTCCTTAACCTGGTGGTGCAGCGGTTCTTGGGCAGGTACCCGGGCTTACAGGATGTCCTGAGGCAGGCCAGGAAAGTCTGTGTTCATTTCCGCAGATCTTATAATGCCAGTGCTCGCCTGGCTGAGCTGCAAAAGGAGTTGAACCTGCCCAAGAACCGCCTTATATGTGACATGCCCACCAGGTGGAACTCAACGTTGGCCATGCTGCAGCGGCTGCACACGCAGCAGAGGGACATCAATGAGTACCTGTGCGACTACGGCACCAGGACAGGGTCAGGGGAGCTCGGGTTTTTTTCACCACGCCAGTGGGGCATGATCAGGGATGCATGCACTGTCCTGGCACCATTTGAGGAGGCCACGAGGATGGTGAGCAGTGACAGTGCATGCATCAGTGACACTGTACCTCTTGTCCACCTGTTGGAGCACACGCTGCGTGGAATAATGGACAGGGCACTTGAGGCAGAACAGAGGCAGGAAGAGGAGGACTTCCTTGCCTCTCAAGGCCCCCTTTACCCTGACAGTGTTCCTTCTGTCCCACCCATCGCACAGGAAGAGGAGGAGGAGGAGGAGGATTGTGTCAGCATGGAGGTGGAGGCTGGCACTCAGCATCATCAGCAGCAGTCTTTTAGGAATGATTTACAGTCCCAAGAAACCAGTGGACTTGTACGTGGCTGGGAGGAGGTGGCTGCGTATCATGTCGTCCTTAGTGACCCAGAGGACTCCGGACTGAATGCCTCAGCTAACCTACGCTGCATGGCCTCCCTGATCCTGCAAAGTCTGCGGAAGGATCCTCGTATTCTTCGGATCAAGGAGAGGGACCATTACTGGCTGGCCACTCTCCTTGATCCACGGTACAAGGGTAAGGTTGCGGACCTTACGTTACCGTCGCAGAGGGAGCAGAGGATGAGACAACTCCGGGAGGCCTTGCAGAAAGGTCTGTGCAACGCGTTCCCAGAGACTGGGAGGTTACAAACTCCTGGTCCTGGACAACGAGTTGCTGAGGCTTCGAGCAGTCAAAGAAGGAGCGGTGGGGAAGGTGGCCATCTGACCGATGCGTTCAGACAATTCTTTAGTCCGCAGCCCCAAAGTATGATCGTTTCCAGCAACCATCGCCAGCGTCTGATATACATGGTGCAGGAATACCTAGGGGCAAGGTCAGACTTGGACACCTTCCCCACCGAAAATCCTCTGGCTTACTGGGTCTTGAGGATGGATCACTGGCCAGAGCTTGCACAGTATGCAATTGAGCTACTGGCCTGTCCTGCATCCAGTGTTCTTTCAGAACGCACATTCAGTGCTGCTGGAGGATTTGTCACGGATCACAGGGTGCGCCTGTCCACCGACTCGGTTGATCGACTGACTTTCATCAAGATGAACCAGTCTTGGATCACCACCAGCTACCACACACCTGATGCTGATATAAAAGACTAATTGATTTTAAAATGTCACATCCCTTCAAGACTGATGCTGATGCTGAGTTCCTGTGCTGTTATGTTGACTAGCTATCCTCCTCCTCAATGATCCGATTAATGATGATAGCTTGGAAGATCATTTTGGTTTATGGGTGCCGCCACCAGTGGCTAAGGCCCAATTTTTCAGCCCCTGCCATTTTTCTTAAAGATTTTCATCCATATTACCGGGACCAGACATTACATTAAAGCCGCAAGCAGTTTTAAATGGCTTTTTTTCCATTAGAAATGTAATTTTGTGCAGGGACAGTTCTAAACACGGGAAACACGTGGCACTTCACAGGCATACTTTAGACACCCCCCAGGTACAATATTTAAAGGAATATTTGACTTTTTTTTTTTCACTTTATGCATCATTAAAATGACTGCTCCAGAAAAACGTCAGTTTTTAAAACTTCTTTTTGCATTGATACATGTCCCCTGGTGCAGAACCCGGGTTCCCAAACTCTGTTTAGGACAATAACATGGATAATAGTCGTTATAATTAGCACTTTAGAATCCGAACGTTCGCATCCATTGTATTTAATAGGGTTCTAATGTTCGTGCGAACTTTCGGTCCGTTCGCGGGTTCTGGTGCGAACCGAACCCGGGGGTGTTCGGCTCATCACTAATGGTCAGAGACTGTGGACCTAATACAGGAGATGGTCAGAGACTGTGGACCTTATACAGGAGATGGTCAGAGACTGTGGACCTAATACAGGACATGGTCAGAGACTGTGGACCTCATACAGGAGATGGTCAGAGACTGTGGACCTAATACAGGAGATGGTTAGGGACTGTGGACCTTATACAGGAGATGGTCAGAGACTGTGGACCTAATACAGGAGATGGTCAGAGACTGTGGACCTTATACAGGAGATGGTCAGAAACTGTAGACCTAATACAGGAGATGGTCAGAGACAGTTGACCTAATACAGGAGATAGTCAGAGACTGCGGACCTAATACAGCAGATGGTCAGAGATTGCAGACATGATGCAAATGATGGTCAGAGACTGAGGACATGCTGCAGGAGACTGTGAACATGCTATAGGAGTTTTTGGAGACTGGGGACATGGTTCAGGAGAAAGTCATAGCCTGGAGACAGCAGATCCACAATAGGTTTAGTCAAAGACTATTGGCATGATACAAGACATTGTCAGAGACTGCAGGCATGATACACAAGATGGTCAGAGATTGCAGACCTACAACAGGAGATGGTCAGAGACTGCAGACTTGATGCAAGTGATGGTCAGAGACTGCAGACATGATACAAGGGATGGTCAGAGATTGCAGGCCTACTACAGGAGATGATCAGAGACAGCAAACATGATATAAGAGATGGTCAGAGATTGCAGGCCTACTACAAGAGATTGTCAGAGACTGCAGACATGATACACAAGATGGTCAGAGATTGCAGACATGATACAATAGATGGTTAGATATTGCAGACCTACTACAGGAGATGGTCAGAGACTGCAGACATGATGCAAGTGATGGTCAGAGACTGAGGACAGGCAGCCAGACTGTGAACATGCTATAGGAGTTTTTGGAGACTGGGGATGTGCTTCAGAAGAAAGTCATAGCCTGGAGACATATTACATCACTGCCATTGCATAGTGCCTGAAGGGGCCCTGAGGAAAGTTCAAAAGGCCCGCATCCACAGGTTGAGGGTCAGATGTTGAATCCCTCCACATCAGTCTGTGTTAGATCATACAGGGTGTTCTATCCCACCCACAATGTGTTGGGGCTGTATTTGATAAATATTGTTCTGACATCTACTGATGGTTTAAAGTCACTACAACTTGTTTATTTGTGATTTGGTCCATTCCTCTGCTTCTCCCTTCCTGCTCAGTGCTAGTTGGGACAGTTTTAGTTAGACTATCGCGGTTTCCTCCGTGCTCCCCCTCCTTAGTAATGTGTTAGTCCTCCTAGAAACATTGTATAGAAAGTCATTGTCTTCTTGCACTTCAAAAGGCTGCAAAAACATCCTCTGTTCTGCACTTATCTGAAGTTTAATTGCATTGGATTCAACTTCTGTGTCTTATTTAAGAGTAAAGCTGCCTGTGGATGATGCCAAGTCAGCAGGTGACCAGACTGCCTGAACCGATTGGGTCTAACAAGGTTTGTCAATGCATAAACCAGCATTTGAAACAGAACATAGTTGGTTAATTATTTATTTTTTATTATTTTTTTTTATTATTTTTCCCCACATGGCAATGTTTGGGTCTAACGATTGGCCGCTTATGCCTGAGCACTAGATTCTGGAAAGAATGGGGAAAAAGGCAGTGTAACGGGAGGGCCCGTGGAACCCAGAATCTCTTGGAAAGTATGAGATACCCTTGCCTCAGCTCCACATGCACCTCTTATGTCTAAATCACCCTATGTCCATTAGGGGCATAGGGTGACTGAGAAGATATATCTTGGACTACTTAAAATGGGACAGTGATATTTATCCACAATATCTCCCAGGATATATGTAAAACACTATTTGAGAGTTTGATTCTGAACTCAACATGTTGATTGAAAGAGGCTGATGTGTTCAACTTCAGCCACCTGTCTGCCTGTTGTAATGTAAATTAAGTCCAGGCTAACTTATAAGGATCTTTTCTTTGTGGATTGGGCTAAATGACCCTGTATTGTATGAAGGAGTCCTGTGATGATGTGTATTGGAGTTTAGGAGACAGCCAGGCTAGGAAACTCTGAGACAGCCAGGCTGCTTAAACTGATTAGGTACCGTATTTATCGGCGTATAACACACACAGGCGTATAACACGCACCTTAACTTTAAGAGGGAAGTTTCAGGAAAAAAACTTTCCACAGCCCCTGCGTATAACACGCAGGCACAGTTTACCCTCTATTTTCAGGGTAAAAAAGTAAGTGTTATACGCCAATAAATACAGTAATTAGCTAATGTTAATTAGGTCTGGTCACAGGTGTATTTTCAGAGTAATGTGAGCAAAATGTAAGAACCTCCTCTTTTGACTGGGTATAAAACTTGTAGTCTTTTCAATAAAGATTGTCAGTCCTGCTTGAACCTCAAGACAGAGCTTCGTCTTGTTATTGGGGGAAAATTATTGTTATGGGTCTTGTTCGCCTGACTGGAGTGTCAGGAGCTGCCTTGGTGTTCGGAAAGGGAATATCCTAAACGGCTTTAACCCCTCTCATACTTGGGATGTCGTTACAGGCAGGTATTTCTAATGCCGCGTACACACGGTCGGAATTTCTGATGGAAAAAGTCAGATGGGAGCTTTTCGTCGGATATTCCGACCGTGTGTATGCCCCATCGGACTTTTTCTGTCGGAATTTCTGACGGAGTTAGATAGAGAGCAGGTTCTCTATTTTTCCGTCTGGAAAAAATCTGATCGGAATTTCCGATTGTGTGTACAAATTCCGACGCACTAAATTCCGACGCATGCTCGGAAACATAGAACTTAATTTTCTCGGCTCATCATAGTATTTTACATCACCGCGTTCTTGGCAGTCAAAAGTTCACCAAACTTTTGTGTGATCGTGTGCATGCAAGGCAGGCTTGAGCAGAATTCCGTCTGAAAAACCATCCAATTTTTTTCCGACGGGAATTCCGCTCGTGTGCACGCAGCATTAGGGTAATTAATATACTGTACTTTTACTTTATCCATCGACCCATCCCTCATACAGTTATTACCTTTTGCATTACTTGCCCCTTCCTTTTAGATTGCAAGCTCTGACGAGCAAGGCCCTCCTCACCCTCTCGGTGAATGGTATTGTGACTGTACTGTATTCCTGCAGTTTGTAAAGCACTGAGAAAACTGTTGGCACTATATAAATCCTGTATAATAATAATTATCAAGTGCTAGGTTATTCACTTAATACAATTCCATAGAGAGGAATCAGGTCTATGCGGTGTAGAAGGAGTGCAATGTTCTTCCTCCTGTAAGATTCCTATCACATAATTGACAGGTTGGTATTAATGAATACATTCCTGTGTAGGTGTGATCATTGTGAATCACTCCTGAGATCACTCACATATAAGTCATGTTCTCCTGTCATTGTATCAGAAGCTATACATCCAATAAATGGAGGATTCCAGCAAGTGCCCTATATAACAGTACAGAGGAGACAAAACTGCTACAATGTAACGTGTGTAGAGAAATGTATCAGAGCGACTTCCTCCTCGTCTTATAGCCCCCATGTAATGTATTGTAGGTGTAATTTTACATATATATACAGTGGGTACGGAAAGTATTCAGACCCACTTAATATTGTCACTCTTTGTTATATTGCAGCCATTTGATTAAATCATTTAAGTTCATTTTTTTCCTCATTAATGTACACACAGCACCCCATAATGCACACACAGTACCCCATAATGTACATACAGCACCCCATAATGTACACACAGCACCCCATAATGTACACACAGCTCCCCATAATGTACACACAGATCCCCATAATGTACACACAGCACCCCATAATGTACACACAGCCCCCCATAATGTACACACAGCCCCCCATAATGTACACACAGCACCCCATAATGTACACACAGCACCCCATATTGACAGAAAAACACAGAATTGTTGACATTTTTGCAGATTTATTAAAAAAGAAAAAGTGAAATATCACATGCTCCTAAGTATTCAGACCCTTTGCTGTGACACTCAGGTATATAACTCAGGCGCTGTCCATTTCTTCTGATCATCCTTGAGATGGTTCTACACCTTCATTTGAGTCCAGCTGTGTTTGATTATACTGATTGGACTGGATTAGGAAAGCCACACACCTGTCTATAGAAGACCTTACAGCTCACAGTGCATGTCAGAGCAAATGAGAATCATGAGGTCAAAGGAACTGCCTGAAGAGCTCAGAGACAGAATTGTAGCAAGGCACAGATCT
This sequence comes from Rana muscosa, assembly GCA_029206835.1. Classification (NCBI taxonomy): domain Eukaryota; kingdom Metazoa; phylum Chordata; class Amphibia; order Anura; family Ranidae; genus Rana; species Rana muscosa. The sequence goes on along the minus strand of CM055121.1, from coordinate 303,826,644 downwards.
GGCCAAGGTTACAAAAAAAATTCTGCTGCACTTAAGGTTCCTAAGGCCCCATGCACACGAGACGCAGGTGCAAACTCTGCTGAACACACATTTTTTTGCTTCTGGAAAAACGAGGTTAAACGCAACTGCTTGTAAACGCCAAAAAACGAGAGTGTGTGCATGGACACATAGGATAACATTGAATGGGTTCAGGGGCAGTTGAAAAAAGCATCCAACTGCCTCTGAACGCGTGTTTAACAGCAAATAACAGCGTCTCATGTGCATGGGGCCTAAGAGCACAGTGGCCTCCATAATCCTTAAATGGAAGACGTTTGGGACGAGCAGAACCCTTCCTAGAGCTGGCCGTCCGGCCAAACTGAGCTATCGGGGGAGAAGAGCCTTGGTGAGAGAGGTAAAGAAGAACCCAAAGATCACTGTGGCTGAGCTCCAGAGATGCAGTCGGGAGATGGGAGAAAGTTGTAGAAAGTCAACCATCACTGCAGCCCTCCACCAGTCGGGGCTTTATGGCAGAGGGGCCCGACGGAAGCCTCTCCTCAGTGCAAGACACATGAAAGCCGCATGGAGTTTGCTAAAAAACACCTGAAGTACTCCAAGATGGTGAGAAATAAGATTCTCTGGTCTGATGAAACCAAGATAGAACTTTTTGGCCTTAATTCTAAGCGGTATGTGTGGAGAAAACCAGGCAATGCTCATCACCTGTCCAATACAGTCCCAACAGTGAAGCATGGTGGTGGCAGCATTGTGCTGTGGGGGTGTTTTTCAGCTGCAGGGACAGGACGACTGGTTGCAATCGAGGGAAAGATGAATGCGGCCAAGTACAGGGATATCCTGGAGGAAAACCTTCTCCAGAGTGCTCAGGACCTCAGACTGGGCCGAAGGTTTACCTCCCAACAAGACAATGACCCTAAGCACACAGCTAAAATAACGAAGGAGTGGCTTTACAACAACTCCGTGACTGTTCTTGAATGGCCCGGCCAGAGCCCCGACTTAAACCCAATTGAGCATCTCTGGAGAGACCTAAAAATGGCCGTCCACCAACGTTTACCATCCAACCTGACAGAACTGGAGAGGATCTGCAAGGAGGAATGGCAGAGGATCCCCAAATCCAGGTGTGAGAAACTTGTTGCATCTTTCCCAAAAAGACTCATCAAAAGGGTGCAAATACTAAATACTGAGCAAAGGGTCTGAATACTTAGGAGCATGTGATATTTCACTTTTTATTTTTTAATAAATCTGCAAAAATGTCAACAATTCTGTGTTTTTCTGTCACTATGGGGTGCTGTGTGCACATTATGGGGTGCTGTGTGTACATTATGGGGTGCTGTGTGTACAGTATGGGGGGCTGTGTGTACATTATGGGGTGCTGAGTGTACATTATAGGGGGCTGTGTGTACACTATGGGGGGCTGTGTGTACATTATGGGGTGCTGTGTGTACATTATGGGGGGCTGTGTGTACAATATGGGGTGCTGTGTGTACATTATGGGGTGCTGTGTGTACATTATGGGGTGCTGTGTGTACAGTATGGGGGGATGTGTGTACATTATGGGGGGCTGTGTGTACATTATGGGGTGCTGTGTGTACATTATGGGGGGCTGTGTGTACAATATGGGGTGCTGTGTGTACATTATGGGGGGCTGTGTGTACATTATGGGGTGCTGTGTGTACATTATGGGGTGCTGTGTGTACATTATGGGGGGCTGTGTGTACAATATGGGGTGCTGTGTGTACATTATGGGGTGCTGTGTGTACATTATGGGGGGCTGTGTGTACACTATGGGGTGCTGTGTGTACATTATGGGGTGCTGTGTGTACATTAATGAGGGAAAAAATGAACTTAAATGATTTTAGCAAATGGCTGCAATATAACAAAGAGTGAAAAATTTAAGGGGGTCTGAATACTTTCTGTACCCACTGTATATGTAGCGGGGTCCCCAAATTTAACCCCGCTATACCTAAATTCAGGGGTGACCAGAGTAATAGTTTGGCTCGAGTCTCTTAATTATTTGGGCTCTGCCTTACTGCTGTGTCACCTGGCGTGCAGTTCCCCTTTGGGCGTATAGGTGGTGTTGTCACCTGTACCCGGGGTTGAACCACAGGTGATGGAGTAGGTATTGGATGTCCTTTCTCGGCTGCCGTTGGTGGGCGGTTCTGGCCTTCTGTGCATGCCGGGAGAGGATATATAAGGGGCAGACGCCATTACACAGGAAACCAATACCTGGGGGCCCATGCCCGGACGACCATTCCGGGGCCCACTGCCCAAAGGGAGCTACCTCTCAGAGGGGGGTGCGCCCAATCTTGATCAAGGAGTCTCGGGCACCTTCAGCCCGAGGCTACAGAGTTCCAGGTAGGCCCAGTACCTTTTGACTGGGTCTACAACCGAAGAGGAGTCCCAGGGAACCCGCGTGAGGGTATCCGCTCTGACACAGAGGAAACCAGGGGAGGATCGATCCCATAACAAGAGGGCGAGTGATAAAGTATTGCTGACTCGGGAAAGGCCTGGTGACCTGTCGGAGGGAAGGATTCCTCGCTTCGCAGACTGCCTCTGTGGAGTGTTGAAAGTTCAGGAGGGATCTCCTTGATTTGGTCCTTGGAGGGGACTGAGCCATTGTTCCAGCATCACGCCGGCTGCTAGTGCTACTGAGTGACTATCCGGGTGAGCTGTACCCACTCGGGACCGAGTGGCGACGAAGCCAGGAGTGTGCCGGAATCCACTTCTATCTGCTAACCCTTTTCTCACTTCAACTCTCTGGTTCCTGAAAGCAAGATAAAATAAACTCACGTTGGAGTTGATATGTTGTGTGGACATTGACCTCATTTGGGAAAGATAAAGACTCGCCTCTATAAACATAGAGGGGAGAACCAGAAGAAGGAAGCAACTCGCTGCGGGACCCAAGTATGGAACACCGCCTGACCTTTATAATCTAGAGGACACTGGCATGTGGCATGGTGTGTCTTATCCCCCTGCTTGAGAAGGTAAGAGGGGGAAAAAGGATCCATGTGCTACATATATATACACAGTATCTCACAAAAGTAAGTACACCCCTCACTCACATTTGTGTAAATATTTTCTTGTATCTTTTCATGTGACAACACAGAAGAAATGACACTTTGCTACAATGTAAAGTAGTGAGTGTACAGCTTGTATAACGGTGTAAATTTGCTGTCCCCTCAAAATAACTCAACACACAGCCATTAATGTCTAAACCGCTTGCAACAAAAGTAAGTACACCCCTAAGTGAAAATGTCCAAATACAAGAAAAGATTTACAAAAATGTGAGGGGTGTACCAGGGGGGCAGGGGACAAATTCAATGTTGATGTCTTTGTGTAGGAATGTGATTTGGCCATAAACAATGAATGGAACTGGAAGATAACTGAACAACAAAAGGGGTGGTAAGCAGGGCCGTCTTTAATATTGATTGGACCCTGGGCAAAAAATTTCTTGGGCCCCCCTCCCCCTCCATGCAATTTCACTCTCCACCTGCTCTGAGACATACAATAAATAACAGCTAGACTCAAAATCAGTTTACTGTATCAGATCAGGCAGCGATTCGTTGCCAGAGGTTACTTACAGCATATCATTACCGCTTACTGACTGGTTGCTAGAAGTTACAGCCCACATTACGGCTCACTGATTAGGTGCTAGAGGTTACAGCACATGATTTCTTGATTTCTGCTTGTTGATTGGTTGCTAGAGGTTGGTTGGTCCTCACTGCCTGCACACCATGGACTGGGGAGGTCAGCGGACCCATCAAAAGACGGAAAACCTCCTAGGCATTCTAGAACTCTTGGAATCAGTGGCAGTGCTGGGGAGGAGGGGAGGGTGTGATCAATGGCAATGCTGATTTTTTTTTTACCGACTACCAATATAAAGAGGAGTTTCAACACTGGCCACCAATGTAATAGGGGTTTACACTGACCACTAATGTAATAGGGGTTTACACTGACCACCAATGTAATAGGGGTTTACACTGACCACCAATGTAATAGGGGTTTACACTGACCACCAATGTAATAGAAGCATTCACAGTAACCACCAATGTAAGGAGGGATTTACACTGAGCACTAATGTAAGGGGAACATTCACACTGGTCACTAGTGGGAATGAAAGGATTCTACACCAAGCCCCATTGTAATGAGAAGATTTACACTGATCACCAATGTAACTGGGACATTTAGCCTGCGTTTACATTTGTGTGTCGGGAACGCATGCAAAATCGCTTTCCTGACATCACAGAAACGTGCTGCCCTTAATAAAACCCTCACACATCTGCTGACATGTGCTGTGCAACCGTGTGATTTTGAAAAAGGGTTAGGGACTTTCTTCCGCATTGAAATGAATGGGCTGCCTTACACGCTACCTGAATCTTTTTCCACCCTGTCAGTACACCTTTTCATCCTAAAACCCATGCTAACCTCTGCACCCCAAACCTCCCCCATCCTCTCCACTCTAACCCCCCACCCCACCCCCTTTAACTCTACCTGCCTCCTCTGCTCATCTTTCCACCCACCTTCCCTACCTATATAATCCCCTCCTTGCTCACCTGTGCATCCCAAACTGTAATTCCTTCTCTGCCTACCTTTGCACACCCCACACTCCCCCCCCCCCCTACAATTTGCTTACCTTTGCAGAACGGGCTGATGTCAGGCTTAATTACAGCTGCAGGCAGGACTTTCAAGCATGCCCCTTTATCTCCCTAGTGTAAGGTGACCAGACATCCCCAGTTTCAGGGGACAGTCCCCGGATTGAGAACACTGTCCCCGGACCAAGTCTGTCCCCGGTTTTGTCCCCGGATTGGATTTGAACAGGGGCTGGGGCAATTTCAAAGACAGTCAGTGCAGAATAAAAAATATAAAAAATCTGAATTACACCCCCCCCCCCCCGCTGCTCCTACTAGCTTAGGGGGGGGGTGTATTTTTTCCATTATCTGTGCCCCTTTCTGATGATCATGTGCTGGTCGGAGCGGAGGGAATATTTATTCAGTTTCGGGTGCCCATTCAGCTCCGCTCCCATGTTCTTCTGCCTTGGTTCAAGTCCTGGCCAGCCACCTGTCTGCTTATCTCCTTGCCTTCCCTGGCGGAGTGATCTTCCTCCTCTTCCCACCCAGTAGTAGCCCGGAGAGTTAAGCCCTGTACACACAATCGGTTTTACCGATGAAAACAGTCCGATGGACTTTTTTCATCGGACAAACTGATCGTGTATGGGACCCATCGGTCTTTTTTCCATCGGTTTTAAAAAATAGAACATGTTTTAAATTTTTCCGATGGATCAAAAAACGATAGCAAATTCCGATTGTCTATGGGCAAGTCCATCGGATAAAAAACCCACGCATGCTCAGAATCAAGTCGACGCATACTCAGAAGCATTGAACTTCATTCTTATCGGCTCATCGGAGTGTTTTATGTCACCGCGTTTGGAATGGTCGGTTTTTTGACTGATGGTGTGTAGGCAAGACTGATGGAAGTCAGCTTCATCGGATTTCCGATGGACAAAACCATCCGATTAGAATCCATAGGATATCCGATCGTGTGTACGAGGCTTTAGACTTGACAGGCTGTGAGGCGGGCGGTGGCGACGACGGGCAGAGAGTCGCTGATTGCCGCCATCACTAGTAAAAAAAAAATATGTCCCCGGATTTCATTTTAAAAATCTGGCCACCTTACCCTAGTGGGCAGCATTCAGTATGAATGATGGTGGATATGACCTTAGGGGGGCAAGATATACATATGAACTTTATTTACATATGAGTGCTGTTGGCCGCTGCTATTTACATATGAATGCCGCCGGTATTTACATATGAATGACGGTTATTTAAATGTACAACACGGGGTCTGCAGGTGAGTCATCTGTACACAACAATAGGGCAGAGCTGGGCAGCATTAGTAGCAGCACTTCACACTGGGATATCAGGACACAGCACAGGACTAAAACTTCAAAGGACAAGGGAATTTAAACCGGGATAGTTGGAAAGTATGAGGCAGCTGCTTCGGGCCCCACAACAATGACTGGGCCCAGGGCAGCTGCCCCTTTTGCCCTGCCCTAAAGACGGCCCTGGTGGTAAGTATATATTGTTCATGATAAGTAAAATTCTTCAAACAGTGACTTGCTTATCTAATTAACCCCTTTGTGCCTAAAGCCTCGTACACACAGCCGAGAATCTCTTCAGGAAAAAACACGTCATTTTTCCCTGACGAGATTCTTGAACAAGAATCTTGTGCCGGCCGAGTGCACACACGCTCGATTCAAAAGAACCGCTGTTCTTCTGAATGGAATGAACGCGGTGACGTCATCGACTACGACGAGCGTGCCCTCGTTACATTCGATGCCGCCGCCGCCATTTTGCTACACCCTACCTATGCCTAGGAAGCTACCGCGCATGCGTCAAAGTCATTTCGAGCATGCGCGGGTTTCCACGGCGACAGGTAAGCGTACACACTCTCGGGTTTCTCGTCGGGAAACAGGCCGCCGAGAATCTTGACGAAAAAATAGAGAGCAGGTTCTCTATTTTTCTCGTCGAGATTCTGGCCAGTTTTCTTGATGAGAAACCTGAAAGCCTCGTACACACGGCCGGTTTACTCGGCAAGAAAGCTCTGCCAGCAATTTTCTTGTCGTTTGACGAGAAAACCGGTCGTGTGTACAAGGCTTTAGGGTAAAACAAACCTAATGCCTTAGCACAATTTTGCAACTTTGACATGTATTAGTAAAACAGATCACCACAACTACTTTGTGCATCCAGGTGGAATTATTCCGAAATTTTTTCAGGACAAATTGGTCTTTCATTTGGTGGTAAATGGTAATGGATATCTCCTGATTTTATTTTTTTATTATCAAAGGAAAACTGGCCCAGAATAGTAAAAAAAAAAAAAAAAAAAAAAAAATTAAATTTAACTGTATATTTATTGCCGTGAGCAAAAAGAATTCTGGTTGGACGCACGTCCAGTAAAATCACTTTTATTTCAGCAAGTCTATAAAAACATATCCAAAGACACAAATAGAAGGGAACAGCATCATTCATCAGCTAACGTGTTTCACGCTTCCTTAGCAATTAGTCATAGCTCACGTATTTAGTATATTTCTTGTTACTACCATAACCTAACACCAAGGAACAACCCAAAAAAAAATTCTCCTGCTCCTGACGATTGCAGCGATACCACATACTGTATGTGTAAAGAGATATAAAGCCACACTATAAATACCGTATATACTCGAGTATAAGCCGAGTTTTTCAGCACATTTTTTTGTGCTGAAAATGCCCCCCTCGGCTTATACTCGAGTCACCTTTTTGTGACTAATCTCCCGGACTTTGGGGACCCGGTACTTGGCACACATGTAGCCCCACTCTTCCTCTACAAGTGTGCAAAGTTTATTGTCCGGGGGACCTACGGCCGGGGAGCACCGATTTTTCGAATCCGGACACCCCTTCCATAGACTCCCATGTTAAACGGTAATTTCTCTGGTAACTTTGGGGACCCGGTACCGATCGGTCGTAGGTCCCCTGGACCCGGAACTTGGCACACATGTAGCCTCATTTCTCCTCTACAAGTGTGCAAAGATTGTTGTCTGGAGGACCTATGGCCGGGGAGCACCGATTTTTCAAACCCAGGCACCCCTTCCATAGACTCCCATGTTAAACGTCAGTCTAGTCATGGACACAGTGAGGCATGCGCACAGTGAGGCATGGGCACAGTGAGGCATGGACACAGTGAGGAATGGGCACAGTGAGGCATGGACACAGTGAGGCATGGACACAGTGAGGCACAGTGAAGCATGCAGATGGACACCCTAGGCTTATACTCGAGTCAATAAGTTTTCTCATTTTTTTGTGGTAAAATTATGTGCCTTGGCTTATATTCGGGTCAGCTTATACTCGAGTATATACGGTAAGTGAAATTCTATAATGAGGTTCTCAAAAGAAACAAGAGTTCATAAAAAATTGAAGACCAATCCTCATAGATGATAGGATGGAAATAAATTGCATCAAATCCTCCCCATAGGTAATAGGATGGAGAAAGAGTGCATCAAATCACCAATAGGGTCTCCAGATTATGACACTACCACCTCATTTAGGATGCGGGATTACCAGATATTGTGGACCTTCTAATTAAAGAAAGGTCAGATTAGCATATGGCCAAAACACCCTGGCCAGGGTAATCCTAGGATTCTCCCACAGGATCCCCTCAAAGGATATGGATATACACTGAAGTTCTTATCCCGATAGTATCCAGATGTAGCCGCAATCACCATAAAAGAAGAAGCTCCACATAGTGTAAAACCTTCTTATGTACTTTATTATAAAGATACATTGCACGTACATATCACAGGTAATTCAATCGCATGGTAAAATTTGCTGGTCAGATAAAACATAGAAGTGTCCCGCACTTCCTGGAACACGCAATGATGTCAGCACGTCGCTCCGCCCTACACGTTTCGTCACATGATTTATCCTCCCTGTAACACATTGAAAGTCCCTCTTGTGACTCCCCCCCCCCTTTACACGAGGAGAGAGAGGATAGTATATTGCAATGTTCAGATTGATGGGATGGTGCCCTAAGGAGGATCCCACAATTTTAAAAGTTTGGCTCTGGTAATGCTGGGCTCTGTAGCTCCAGAGCTAATCTGCAGTACAAGGGACAAGGGAATTTAAACTGGGATAGTTGGAAAGTATGAGGCAGGGAACTACATCTCCCAAAAGCCCTTGCACCTCCCAGCAGGCTCTGGCCTTTCCCAGGCTGCACATCAACAGGATTTACCTCTTCCTCTTTTTTCTTGGGTGGTGGGTGGGGCTTTTCCCTGGCTGCACACAGTCCTGCAGCAGTCATTGTCCTCTCCTCTCTCCTCACCCAGCAGAGGAAAGGGAGAAAATCTGCAGCCCTGGCTGTGTGTGAGTGGCTGTCAATGACAGCCTGGTCCATGCAGCTGTAGTCCGAGGGAGTGACTTGGACTGTGATGAGCCTGGTATTTGCTATCCAAAGTGGGGTAAATGTACATAGAGGCAAAGGGAATGCAGCACAATGTAATAACACAAAGTTCCAACAAGGTGGCAACAGACCTCTGCTACATGGGGCAGGTATCACGTCCACTACTGATGAATAGGCTGGTACTTCATTAATTAATAAATTCCTTTGGTGAGTTTGGATTCTAGGATCCTTTTATCTCTTTTTTGCTGTGTAGAACTACCTCTGCAGGGGCTGCTGGTAACTGGCTCCCCTATTCCTGCAAAGCCAGGCAGCACGCCTTTTTCACTTGCATCCGGATACAATAAATCAGTCCCTGGGCTTGTTTTTGCTGTTTTTATTAGGGTTTAGAACTTGGATGGGGTAGAGGGGCTTTGGGATGCCCAACTTGACTGAAACAACAGATGAAGACAACTTCCTTCCTATGTACAGAGAAAAGATCCTGGACTGTTCTCCCTCCTGGACACAATCAGTCTTCAAGGATCAGTTAGCAAAAGTCCCTTGCGGACTAGAAGCACTTAGTCCCCTTTGGAAAATAGCACAACATGTTAAAGGAGGATCTCCTCTCCTCTGTAGAACTGCTCCCAGCTCCACTGCCTGCAGATACTACTATTGGCTGGTTGTCTACAGCCCACCTGGCTAATCTGAAGATCTCCCAGGACAAGGGATAAAGGATTAAGCACATCGCTGTCCTTTGAAAGTTTGCTACATCTGGCATTGTCTCCCCTTGTGAATCTCTGGGTGTACTGATGTACCCCCTCTGTCCTCCTTGCTCCCTGCTGCCCTTAGGCAAGATTCCTTCTCAAACCGGATGCTGAAAGGATTCTTCCCAGCCAGCCTAAGCTCAGCCTGGAGGCAAAGCCCCCTTAGATCTAAGGGACCGCTTCTAGGCCACTGGCAACCTCCTTAGCACTCCATCTTCCATCAACTCAACTGCTGGCATAGCTCCACCATATTTAAGGGCTGACCTAGCCACCCTACAAGGACATTATTCCTGGGGATTGGCCAAGTTCCCTCAAGTATAAAGATCAGAACCACTTGGCCTCTGCTCACTAACTTCCAGAAGATTCTACAAGCTTCTAGATCCAGGGGGAGGTACCAGAGATCTGCATCTGTAGATGCATTCAGCCTGACCTGCATAAACCCGACCCGATTACAGACTCACATAATGTACCATGAGTCATAAGCCTAAATTTACCTACACTAACACTAGTAGCACACTAGATGGTGCTACACCTGTATAACACAGCTGATTCCGGGACAGCAATACTTTACAAAAGGTCTTGCAGAATACAGTCTCAGTGTTATAGAAGACACTCTAGAAGGCTTACAGTGCCTGGCAGCATCTGATGAAGGAGGAGGCTCAAGGCAGTATGGATGCAAAGGCACCCAAAAGGCAGAAGGATCATACAGTCCCTACTCTGTTCCTCCTCCTCTGGAACCTTTCTCTTATGCTAGTCACACTCTCCCTCACTAGCATGTTTCTGACCCTGACCTAACCACTTGGCAAATGGGCGCCAACTGCAATGGGACAGTGGTATTTGTTAGCACTGCCCACACTAAAGATGGCCAAATAGGTTATCCAGCACAGTAGTGTCCAATTGGATGGCTGCTTCCCCGATGACCAGCATGGCGATGGCCATAACAGCGCCATCTGTGCCTGGGGTGGAACTAATCCTGCCTAAATATATTCGGTATTGCACAGACCAGGATCATGATACAGGGAGATCCCAGAGTCTTCAAATCTCCACTAGTGATGAGCCGAACACCCCCGGGTTCGGTTCACACCAGAACCCGCGAACGGACCGAAAGTTCGCACGAACTTTAGAACCCTATTAAATACAATGGATGCGAACTTTCGAAATCTAAAGTGCTAATTATAACGACTATTATGAATGTTATTGTCCTAAAAAGGGTTTGGGAACCCGGGTTCTGCACCAGGGGACATGTATCAATACAAAAAAAAGTTTTAAAAACGGACGTTTTTCGGGAGCAGTCATTTTAATGATGCATAAAGTGAAAAAAAAAAGTCAAATATTCCTTTAAATATCGTACCTGGGGGGTGTCTAAAGTATGCCTGTGAAGTGCCACGTGTTTCCCGTGTTTAGAACTGTCCCTGCACAAAATTACATTTCTAAAGGAAAAAAAGCCATTTAAAACTGCTTGCGGCTTTAATGTAATGTCTGGTCCCGGTAATATGGATGAAAATCTTTAAGAAAAATGGCATAGCTACCCCATCACCCCCCCCCACCCCAGGCCATTACCAGCCCCTTTGGGTCTTGTATGGATATTAAGGGGAACCCCGCACACAAAATAAAAAAGGCCCTATATACTCTGAACAGCCGTATACAGGCGGTGCATACAAGACAGGGACTGTAGGTTTGTTCTTATGTAGAATCTGTTTGTAATTTTGAACAGGTACATTGTTTAAGTGTAGCTCCAGCCAAAAAATCTATTTTTAAGCTTTTTGGAAAACATAGGGAAGGGTTATCACCCCTGTAACATTTGTTTTGCTGTCTGTGCAGTGTGCACCTGTTCAGAACAGTTCACCTCACTTTCCGTCCTAATGACAAATGTTTTTTGAAAATTTGGGGTTTTTATTGAAACAAGAATTGGTGATAAAGCATCAGTGGAGAGGAGACGCTTTTTTTCCCATATTAACTCTTACAGGAGAGAACTTGCCTTCCTAGGGGTAGATTTCCTCTCACTTCCTGTTGTATCCTTCCATTTGCAAGGAGGAGTCGTTTGCAAGTTGGATGTTTGAAAGTAGGGGCCTGCCGTATATACTCAGCTGAAATTTGCCCTTTACATGTTGGTGTTGCCACAACACTGTGAGTCCTCACAGTTACTCTTGGTGGGCGCATGAATGGGCCCTGCTGTGAATTATTAGATCAAGAATTGTAATTGCATGCCCCTGTTGAACAGGGGCTGAAAAATTGGGCCTTTGGTGGTGGTGGTGTTGACACAACACTGTAAGGCCTCACAGTTACTCTTGGTGGGCGCAGGAATGGGCCCTGCTGTGAATTATTAGATCAAGAATTGTAATTACATGCCCCTGTTAAACAGGGGCAGAAAAATTGGGCCTTGGGCACTGGTGCCACAACACTGCAACCCCTCACAGATACTGTACTTGGAGCACAGCAATGAGCCCTGTTGCAAAGTATTGCATCAAAAATTGTAATTACACGTCCCTGCTAAACAGGGGCTGAAAAATTGGGCCTTAGCCACTGGTGCTGGTGCCACGACACTGCAACCTCTCCCAGATACTCTAGTTGGAGTGTAGAAATGAGCCCTGCTGCAAAGCATTGCATAAAAAATTGTAATACATGCCCCTGTTAAACAGGGGCTGAAAAATTGGGCCGTAGCCACTGGTGGCGGCACCCAGAAACAAAAATGTTCTTCCAAGCTATCATCATCAATCGGATCATTGAGGAGGAGGAGGATAGTCAGTCAACATAACAGGACAGTCTCTCAGCATCAGTCTTGAAGGGATGTGACATTTGAAAATAAATTAGTCTGTTATATCAGCTTCAGGTGTTTGGTAGCTGGTGGTGATCCAAGACTGGTTCATCTTTATGAAGGTCAGTCGATCAACCGAGTCGGTGGACAGGCGCACCCTGTGATCCGTGACAAATCCTCCAGCAGCACTGAATGTGCGTTCTGAAAGAACGCTGGATGCAGGACAGGCCAGTAGCTCAATTGCATACTGTGCAAGCTCTGGCCAGTGATCCATCCTCAAGACCCAGTAAGCCAGAGGATTTTCGGTGGGGAAGGTGTCCAAGTCTGACCTTGCCCCTAGGTATTCCTGCACCATGTATATCAGACGCTGGCGATGGTTGCTGGAACCGATCATACCTTGGGGCTGCGGACTAAAGAATTGTCTGAACGCATCGGTCAGACGGCCACCTTCCCCACCGCTCCTTCTTTGACTGACCGAAGCCTCAGCAACTCGTTGTCCAGGACCAGGAGTTTGTAACCTCCCAGTCTCTGGGAACGCATTGCACAGACCTTTCTGCAAGGCCTCCCAGAGTTTTCTCATCCTCTGCTCCCTCTGCGACGGTAAGATAAGGTCCGCAACCTTACCCTTGTACCGTGGATCAAGGAGAGTGGCCAGCCAGTAATGGTCCCTCTCCTTGATCCGAAGAATACGAGGATCCTTCTGCAGACTTTGCAGGATCAGGGAGGCCATGCAGCATAGGTTAGCTGAGGCATTCGGTCCGGAGTCCTCTGGGTCACTAAGGACGACATGATCCGCAGCCACCTCCTCCCAGCCACATACAAGTCCACTGGTTTCTTGGGACTGTAAATCATCCCTAAAAGACTGCTGCAAATGATGATGAGTGCCAGACTCCACCTCCATGCTGACACAATCCTCCTCCTCCTCCTCCTCCTCTTCTTCCTGTGCGATGGGTGGGACAGAAGGAACACTGTCTGGGTAAAGGGGGCCTTGAGAGGCAAGGAAGTCCTCCTCTTCCTGCCTCTGTTCTGCCTCAAGTGCCCTGTCCATTATTCCACGCAGCGTATGTTACAACAGGTGGACAAGAGGTACAGTGTCACTGATGCATGCACTGTCACTGCTCACCATCCTCGTGGCCTCCTCAAATGGTGCCAGGACAGTGCATGCATCCCTGATCATGCCCCACTGGCGTGGTGAAAAAAACCTGAGCTACCCTGACCCTGTCCTGGTGCCATAGTCGCACAGGTACTCATTGATGGCCCTCTGCTGTGTGTGCAGCCGCTGCAGCATGGCCAACGTTGAGTTCCACCTGGTGGGCATGTCACATATAAGGCGGTTCTTGGGCAGGTTCAACTCCTTTTGCAGCTCAGCCAGGCGAGCACTGGCATTATAAGATCTGCGGAAATGCACACAGACTTTCCTGGCCTGCCTCAGGACATCCTGTAAGCCCGGGTACCTGCCCAAGAACCGCTGCACCACCAGGTTAAGGACGTGAGCCCCACAGGGCACATGGGTCAGTTGTCCCTGTCGGAGAGCGGAGAGGAGGTTGGTGCCATTGTCCCAAACTACCATTCCTGGCTTAAGCTGGCGTGGCGTCAACCACCTCTCGGCCTGCCCCTGCAGAGCAGACAGAACCTCTGCCCCAGTGTGGCTCCTGTCCCCCAAACACACCAGCGCAAGCATGGCATGGCATCTTTTTGCCTGCGTACTTGCGTAGCCCCTTGAACGCCTACGGAGCACCGCTGGTTCCGAGGACAAAGCACAGGAAGAGGCCATGGAGGAAGAAGAAGAGGAGGGGGTGGAGGACAGAGGTGTGTCACAACCAGTAGTATCATTTTGGAGGCGTGGCGGTGGAACAACCTCCAACACTACTGCACCTTGTCCTGCATCCTTCCCAGCTGCCAAAAGAGTGACCCAATGGGCCGTGAAAGAAAGGTAACGTCCCTGTCCATGCCTGCTGGACCATGAGTCAGCGGTAATATGCACCCTACCGCTGACCGCCCTGTCCAGCGAGGCCAAGACATTGCCTTCCACATGCCGGTAGAGAGCCGGAATCGCCTTCCGTGAGAAAAAGTGGCGTTTGGGAACCTGCCACTGAGGAACCGCACATTGCACAAACTCACGGAAGGGGGCCGAGTCTACCAACTGAAAAGGCAGCAGTTGAAGCGCTAGCAATTTAGCCAAGCTAGCATTCAACCGCTGGGCATGTGGATGGCTGGGAGTGAACTTCTTTTGGCGGTCCAGCAGCTGGGGCAGGGAAATTTGCCTGCTAGAATCGGACGTCGGTGTACTGCTAGCAGAGTGCCCGCAAGTACTTGGCTGTGACACACCTAATTCTACACCTTCATTCCTCTCAGTGCAGGTTTCAGAGAGGATGCCTGTTGGTGTAATACACCCGGAAAAAGCAGCAATACAGGCTAACTTCAGGTGTATAATGTGCAGGAGGCTTAGCAACAATGACACTGACACTGTCCCCTGCCTATCCTTCTCTCTCCCTGCACACAAGGTTTAGCAAAGAATATGACACTGACACTGTCCCCTGCCTATCCTTCTCTCTCCCTGCACACAAGGTTTAGCAAAGAATATGACACTGACACTCTCCCTGCCTATCCTTCTCTGTCCCTACACACAAGGTTTAGCAAAGAATAGATTTGACACTGTCCCTGCCTATCCTTCACTTTCCCTGCTCCGGAACACACTACACGAGGCCGCCGCGCTGGCGGCCTTTTATAGTGTGGGGCGTGTACTAAACCCCCTCAGCTATAATTGGCCACAGGCATCCTGCCTGTGGCCAATCATTGCTCTCCTCGCTGCCGGCGCTGTGATTGGCCAAGCATGCAGGGTCACAGTGCATGCTTGGCCAATCACATCGCTGGGATTACACTGCGATGGCGCAGTGTATTGTGGGCCGTTCGTGTCACTCGAATTTGGCGCGAACGGCCCAAATCATTCGTTGTTCGCCGAACGCGCGAACAGCCGATGTTCGAGTCGAACTTATGTTCGACTCGAACACCGAGCTCATCCCTAATCTCCACTATATATTCTTGTTTAGCTGTTCCTGACCAGCTGTATCACAAGATGTGTTCATAACTATACTCCGCTACGCCGTGTTAACGACAATCCCGATGGAATAAAGGATTTCTGCCGAGTTAGGTCATTTCAATTTATTGTATCCGTGTAGAGCTGTTATCTCGCTATAAGCTGTCTCCTCATTGATGGAAGAGAACACCCCAAAGTCCTCTTACCTTGTCATCTGGGGAGCAATATATCTCCATGCAACTCTGGACGTTGGCCAACTTCCAAGATGAAAGTATAAAGTCAAAAGCTCTGAATCAGCCATTTAAGCTCTACATCTAACTTTTCCTTTCCCTGCATCGTTAAAGTCCCCCGGGTTTATTGTTCCACTAAACTCATTAACAGTAATCTTTGCATACGAGCAGACTGGCAGATGAGAGCGGGAGAGATGTATGGATATCTCACAACCTATTATCAGCGATGAAACTGGTATCACATCTAAACTTAATTAATAAAATAGAAGCCTGCGAAGAAAAATGAATGTCCATCTGTCAGCACCAGACAGCTGGAAAGTTATGGGGATCAGGGAGATGTTTCTGCAGCTGGTGTGGAAAAAGGTTACTGCAAGCTAACGAGAACGACCATGACAAGCTATGTCCAGGCCACGAGGAATGGCCATGATGGGCTGTGTACAGGCCACTGGGGGAACGGCAATGACGGGCTGTGTACAGGCCACCGAGGAACGGACATGACGGGCTGTGTACAGGCCATCAGGGGAACAGCCATGACGGGCTGTGTACAGGCCACCGGGGGGAACAGACATGACGGGCTATGTACAGGCCACCAAGGAACAGCCAGGACGGGCTATGTACAAATCCTCGTGACAGCAATAAGCATGTGACAGTTACTCTTTATGGAGAGATCTGGGGTCTATAAGACCCCACATTCCTCCTCTGCATTTAAAAGCATTTGGTCACGCCAAGATCAGTGTTTTCAAATGCTTTTGATTTTTTGAAAAATGGCGCAGTTTACATCCGGGTAAATCTAGGCTTTGTTTGGCTCCCAGACTAGCTGCCGGACATGCCGGCTGGTCGCTTAGGTCTCCTGGTGGGATGTGAGAACCAGAGAAAACCGCTGAATGTGGCCAGGGGGGGGGGCGTCCCCTCCCGCTGGCTTGTAAAAGCAACCCATTGGCTAGTTAGCCAATAAGATTGCTTTTACACGAGAGCCGACTGCCGTCTCTAAAAAAATGGGGGGATGCCTGCAGCTGTATATCATCCCGGTATAACCACCCGGGATCCAGCGATGTATGGGTCAGAAGTGGATATGCACAGGGTAGAAGGAACCAAAAAATGCACTTGCCTCCTCAAACTCTACAGAGCACGTATGAGGCACTCGCCTACGGCAATTCAGATATACAGGGGCATATTTATAAACAAATACTTGGATTCAAGCTCGCTTGGCAGTGTTCATCCCTCAGGCGTTTGCTCGCAGATGGCAAAGATTCAGGGCACTGAAAGTGCGGAGACAAATGAGCAGGATCGATTGTGGCAGGTATTCTGTATCCATCGGAATTCTGTATCAATTTTGAATTTATATATATTTCTAATATAATACATGATTTATTTATGTGGCGGTCTCCCCGACTTCCAAGGGCCTGATGGTGACCCCCAGAGCCAGGGAGAGAACTGACATTCCTCCTCAGGGTGCAGGTTACTAGGCATAGTGGGTGTTGTGCAAGGTGGAAAGATTGGGCGCCAGTCACTTTTTGTAAAAATGAACAAAGAGTTTTATTTCTCTTAACAGGAACATTGGGAAGAGAGGGGTAGGGCACAGGACACCCTTAGGCAAATGCAATAGCAATTAAGGCCAACAATTTATTGTAATCCATCATTCTAATGCCAAGGGCAACAGTGCCACCTATTGACAGAAGAGAGAGACTACATTAAAACTCAGACTTGGGACAGAAATCAATGGATCAACCTACCAATTTGCCAGGCTAGTTACCACCTAGCACAACTAGATTTATTAGCAGCCCTGTCTACATTTAGTTTGCATAGCACAAAATTAAGGGAGATGGTACAGTTACAATTCAATCCAAAATGATGGATCTTCTCATAAAAAACTTGCAAACTAAAGAGTGAGGCCAATGATACAAAAGGTAATAACTATGTGAGGGGTGAGTTGATGGAGAAGGTAAAATTTCAGATGTTAGGTAGTGGTGGGATAGGCTTCCCTTAAGTGATGAGTTCTCAATGATCACCTGAAGGCAGGACAGAGCTAAAAGATAGCAAGATGGATTAGGGTAGAGAGTTCCAGCAGATGGGAGAGGCTCTGGAGAAATCCTGGAAGATAGCATGTGAAGCAGGTCGGCACCAGCGTAAGGCTGCTTAGGCTGCCACCTTTGGGTGCCAAGATAGGGATGGCGGTGCTGGCAGAGCTCAAGGGGTCACAGGGATTGCAATGGTGACCCCCACCAATTCTCCAGATGGCCTCCTGTCACATTAGGTTTTACACCAGAACAGGAGCGGCAGTTACTGGGACCGATCCCTGTATTTTCCTCCAGAAGCTGATGAAAGCCTGCTTCTCCTCCTCTCCCTCCCATCGGCATTCAGCTGCCACAGGAAAATACAGGGAATCAGTACCAGTAAATGCCCCCCCGCCACCCCTCCTGTTAAGGTTCCCCTTCCTTCTGTTGCCTGGCCCCCCAGTGTGCTCCCCTGGTCCCATCCCCCCTTCCTCTCGCAGCACTGCCGGATTCCCCTCCCGCTGGATGCTGCAAGGGATTTTCAGGATGGAAGGCAGGGGAGAATGTAATTTACCGGCCCCTTCCTTTTCCGAATGAACACACTGAGTGATCATTGCTGATCACTCACTGTCTTCATTCATAACTGAAGCATAGTAATCTGTGTTTACTATCCTTCAGTTTGTGAATAAACAGGGGGGCTGTGCAGATCTCTTCCTGTTCATTCATTCTATGATGCTGAAGCTGCAGAGATGTAAGTTGAGGACTGCGTCCTTCATCTCCTTTCTCTGTCCCAAAAGTTAGACAACCAGGGTCTGTTTAGACCCCTGATATTTCATCAAAGCCCCCCCCCAAATTTAAAATAAATAAATAATAAGGATAGAAAAAACTGCTGATACCTTCCACTACCTCTACCCGCCTACAGGCTCCCTCCCTAGTGGTCGGTATCCAATAGCAATTGGATCCAAGCCCACTTTACGGAGATCTATGGCCTGGTTATTGGGTACAGAAAGGAGAGAGCGTGCATGAGGTCTGCGCAAGGTGCACGACAGGACCCCATTCTGTTACTGGTGGACTGGACGCATGCTCAGCCAGTCCCTCGTATTGCAAATATACAGGTTACAGGGTGTAGTGACACGGGACAAGTCCTTTCAGAGGAACTCACACAGTGAAGGCTCATCTCTAAGTCAGGGAACTGCCTTAATGTTGGCCCACACGACCGCAGTCCCGGTCTGGTCCTGGACATTGATGAGCACGATCCGCGCCAGTGGTACCCCCACGTGCACGGGCGCAAATGACCCCGCCTACAAGCATTACATTGAGGCACTTAAAGTGGAGCTCCGGGCTCCCCTCCAAAAAAAATTAAAAGTCAGCAGCTACAACTACTGTAGCTGCTGACTTTTAGTATAATGAGACTCACCTGCCCCTGAATGCAGTAATGCCGATCCAGCGATTCGGCTTTGGGTGCAGACGCCGACATCTGAAGTAATGGAAACAGGATATGAAACCTTGCGGCTTCAAAGCCAGTTTCCTACTTGTGACAGGGGTCACTTTTGGCACAGGGTGAGCAAGAAAATAATGGACATTAAGAATATGTCTTGGATTGCTTTAAAATGGGACAGTGATATTTTTCCACAATATTCCCCAGGATATCTGTAAATAACTATTTACTGTTTGATTATGAACTCAAGAGGTTAACTGAAAAGTGACTCCTTCATGATGCTGGGACACATACTGTTAGATGCTAATGTCACCACATCCAGCCCCCACCTGTGTCTGCTAAGATGTCAGATGTGTATTGGGAGACAGTGAGGCTAGCCTAAAGGTCATGTGTCTGAGTCATCACTGTAGTTAATTAGCTCATGTAAATTAGGTCTGGTCAAAGGTGTATTGTCTGAGGAGAATGTAAGAACCTCCTCTCTGTGTGTATAAAACTGGGAGTTTGTCATTAAAGATTGTCAGTCCAGTTGGAAACCTTATACACAGCGTTTGTCTCGTATGTTTGGAAGGATTAATCCTATGGGAAGCGGTCGCCTGACTGTGGAGGATCGGCAGTGGATGTGTGTCCAGAGAGGGAATATCCTAAACGGCGTTAACCCCTTTCATACTTGGGGTGCCGTTACACTACTGTGAAGGCATGAGCCGCACTGCGCCTTGTGAATGGTCCCATAGTCAAGGGGAAAACAAAACAACAATAGAAGTAGCAAAAAAAAATTATATTTATTACAAAAATACAGATAAATTAACACAGTGTTCAAGAATAAAAACCATACAAGATATTCAAAAGTATAGATTTGGTCCCTTGTGCGTCTACGCATTTCACCGCGAGGCTTCTTCAGGACGAACAACAAGAGATAGAAAGAACAGAGAACAAGATGGACAGGATCTCATATATAAACATCCGAATATCGGAAACTCTAGGGAAAAGTTCCATAGGAAATATAGTAGAGATAGTATGTATATAATATGTATATTTGGGATTCTGCTAGCAGATGCTAGCAGATGAAATACAATATACTATTGGGCAAACGTTCCCTATGTGGGGAATATCCAATATAGGAAATGCCAGTATACTGCACGCTAGTGAATATATAGTCCGTGATTTATAAGATGACAGATATCTCGCTTGATGGGGGCAGGTGTCCAGAAAATAGGGCTTATGAAATCCACAAGGCATCAATATGTAACACCAGGTGTCCAATAAGACAAAACCGATTGGTATAAGAAAATGAAGCCCGCCTGATAACTGGATCCGGACAGCGAGATAATCGTCAGAGGACGTGTGCAGTGGAACCCCCAAGAGACAGCCTCACGCTGTACACAGGGAAGTTACGACCATTGGTTACCCCCTCTGAGTAATCTTCCATGTTTTCCCCTTGAACAAATACGGATGTGGCATTTTGAGTGCTTCCCCTTTTCTTCTGGGACCTGTGATGTGTCTCAGAAGACTGCGGGGCAAGGAGGGGGGCAAACTTCTGTCTCAGTTCGCTGTGGCAATTTGAGCCAGAAGTGAGAGCAGGTACCTGTCAAAACCAGGTACCCGCCCCCCCCCAAGAAAAGTGGCAATTACAGTGGAGGGGAGGGGGGGTACGAACAAGCAAAGCTTCCCCTTTTGGGTGGAACTCTGTTTTAAAATGCTCAGTAAAGCCATTAGAAGGAAAAAAACGAACAAGAATAGACGTGTGCACTGCCGAAAAATGTGTTCTCGTTTTTGTTTCATTCGTTTTTTTGGGGTCATTCGTTATGATCGCAATTCGTAAATTCATAAGTTTGAAAATTCGAAAATTTGGGAAATTCGTAAATTCGAAAATTCATAAATGTGAATATTCAAAAATTTGTAAATTCGTAAAATCATAAAAAAGTAAATTCGTAAATTTGAAAACTCGAAAATCTGAAAATAAGAAAGAAAAAAATTCTAAAGAATAGCCAACTGGGTCATTCGTTATGATCGCAATTCGTAAATTCTTAAATTTGTAAATTTTTAACATTTTAAAATTTACGAATTTACAAATTTAAGAATTTACGAATTGCGATCATAACGAATGACCCAGCTAGCTACAGTATTCTCTTGAATTTTTGGATTTTATTTCTAATTGGGTCATTCGTTATGATCGCAATTCGTAAATTCCTAAATTTGTAAATTCGTATATTCAAAAATTCAAAAATTTGTAAATTCGAAAATCCCTAAAATGTGAAAATCCCAAAATAATAAAGAAAATCCGATTAATTTTAAAGAAGGAAATATAAAAATATAAATAATAACTTACTAACTAACTAATAATAACTAGCTATTAAATGATAGGTATTGGAATTTCCTTTCAAATTTGGCTGTTAGTGAACGTAACAAATACGAATTTATCCAAAGTTTTGTGTTATCCGAAATAATGAATGCCGCATCTAAACAAATGGAACGGAACAAATTAATAATAAATAATACTAATAATAATAAAAAGTTTTTATTATTATTGTTATTTATTATTATTAATTCGTTACATTCCATTCGTTTAGATACGGCATTTGTTATTTCGGATAATTCATAACTTCGGATAAATTTGTATTCATTACGTTAACTAACAGCCAAATTTGAAAGGAAATTCCAATACCTATCATTTAATAGCTAGTTATTATTATTTATTATTTAAAATTTTCGAATTTTCAGGTTTTAAAATTTTCTAATTTATGAATTCACAAATTTTCTAATTTACGAATATTCAGAAAAATTTGTTAAACGGGCTTTCGTTAATTCGGATATCTCAGAATTTGTCGAAGATTTGTTAAAAAACGAATTCGGAAACAAGACTAATTGCACATGTCTAAACAAGAATCTGAAACGATCCACATTCAACATGACAATTTGTGACCACACACACACACATCATAGGCAACAAATCAGGCGATCTGCAAATCTGGCTAGTCAGTGCTTCCCCCCATCCCAGCCCAGATTTACCACCCTGTAACTTCAGCTTGTTTGGTCCAATGAAGGACAGTCTTCGGGGACAATGGTCTAAAGACACAGAGGAAGTGAAAGTGGCTGCGAAGAAATGGCAACAACAGTGGAATTTTGTTAGAGGATTTAAAAGTTGGGTTAAGCGATGGAGCAAATGCATTGCTTGTGATGGAGATTATGTTGGGAAGAACCCGTTTGTATAGAGCAGGGGTCTCCAAACTTTCTAAACAAAGGGCCAGCTTACCGTCTTTCAGATTTTAGGGGGGCCAGACTGTGGCAATTGGGAGTAGAGAAGGTCCTGAGGTCAGTGAAGAAAAAAAAATAGTGTCCCATCATTTGTTTCAGTGGAAGCAATTGTGCCTCATCATTGGTGTCAATGGGGGGAATTGTGCCCCATTTTTGATGTCATTTGGCCCCATTGTTGGTCCCATTGAGAGGAATAGGGCCCCATTGTTGGTGTCATTGGGAAAAATTGTGTCCCAGCATTGGTATTAGTGGGAGGAATTGTGCCCCTTCATTGGTGTCAGTGGACCCCATTGTTGGTGTCATAGGGAGAAATTGTTTCCCCATTGTTGATCCCATAGGCGTGCGCACAGGGTGTGCCAGGTGTGCCCAGGCACACCCTAATCCCCCTGTGCAGCACAGATTCCCCCTACTGCCCTGGCTCCCATCTTTCCCCCCGCAGCGCTGCCAGCTTCCCTCCTCTCCTATCTGCTGTTGCTGCTGGGATGTTTTAGGAGTGGGGAAGGGGCCAGTAAATATGTAATTTACCAGCCCCTCCCCTTTCTGAATGAACATAGTGAGTGATCGGTAGTGTGTGTTTGGGCTTTGGGGTGCACACCCTAATGCAATAGGCTGCGCACACCTATGGTTGATCCCATTGAGAGGAATAATGCCTCGTTATTGAGTGTAATTGGGCCCCATTGTTGGCACCATTGGGAAAAATTGCCCCTCAGCATTGGTATTAGTGGGAGGAATTGTGTCCCGTCATTGGTGTCAGTGGGAAGCAATTATGGCTCCAAGGGCTGGATAAAAGCAAGCAAAGGGCCGCAGTTTGGAGACCACTGGTATAGAGCAAAAAGGGAGAAAATTAATAGGGAGTCCCCATAAAGAGTATAGGTAACATCAATATGTTAATCTAGGAGATATATCAATTTTGTATTTTTTTTTATTATTATTATTATTTATCAGTAGCTTCTTCATGTATTTAATTTGAAAGCTCAGAATTTCATTTCCTCTGCCTGGGACTGTGTCTTTTGATTCCCCCAGGGGGCGCCTTTGGTCGCTGCATCTGTTTGGTGTTTGGAACGTCTCACCCCATGTTTGAACACAGTGAGACATAAGTGTTATTTATTCTTCCAAATGTATTTCCTTATATAGTGAGGGAAAAAAGTATTTGATCCCCTGCTGATTTTGTATGTTTGCCCCACTGACAAAGAAATGATCAGTCTATAATTTTAATGGTTGGTACATTATAACAGTGAGAGACAGAATAACAACCCAAATATCCAGAAAAACGCATTTAAAAAAAGTTATGAATTGATTTGCACTTTATTGAGTGAAATAAGTATTTGATCCCTTATCAAGCTGCTTGGCGATGGTCTTGTAGCCCATTTCAGCCTTGTGTAGCTCTACAATCTTCTCCCCGACATCCTTGGACAGCTCTTGGGTCTTGGCCATGGTGGAAAGATTGGAATCTGATTGATTGATTGCTTGTTTTAAGACCACTTTCACACTGAGGCGCTTGAAAAACTGCCAGTAAAACACTAAGCGCTTTTGAAGCGCTTTTCAGGCGCTTTTGAAGCGCTTTCCATTCATTTAAATGGAGAGGGGCGTTTTTTCAGCGCACTGCCCCAGTGTGAAAGGATTCATTGATTTTAATGGAAATACGTTTTCAGGCGCTTTATTTAGTGTGAAAACGCCTGAAAAGCGCCTCAGTGTGAAAGTGGTCTTAGGGAGTGCTCCTAATCTCAGCTCGTTACCTGTATAAAATACACCTGTCCACAAAGGCAACCAATCAGATTCCAATCTCTCCACCATGGCCAAGACCAAAGATCTGTCCAAAGACATCAGGGACAAGACTGTAGACTAGGGATGAGCTTCGAGTTCGACTTGAACATTGCCTGTTCACCCGTTCGCCGAACAACGAACAAATTGGGGTGTTCGCGGCAAATTCGAAAAGTCTATGGGAGAAATCTAAAGTGCTAATTATAAAGGCTAATATGCAAGTTATTGTCCTAAAAAGTGTTTGGGGACCCGGGTCCTGCCCCAGGGGACATGTATCAATGCAAAAATAAGTTTTAAAAACGGCAGTTTTTTCGGGAGCAGTGATTTTAATAATGCTTAAAATGAAAAAATAAAAGTGAAATATTCCTTTAAATTTCGTACCTGGGGGGTGTGTATGATATGCATGTAAAGTGGCGCATGTTTCCCGTGCTTAGAACTGTCCCTGCAAAAAATGTCATTTTTGAAAGAAAAAAAATGCATTTAAAACTGACTCGCGGCTATTAATGAATTGTCGGCTCCCGGCAATACATACAAAAGTCATTGATAAAAAAAAAGCGTGGGGGTTCCCCAGAATTCAATTACCAGGCCCTTCAGGTCTGGAATGGATATTAAGGGGAACCCCGCCGCAAATGAAAAAAAAATGGTGTGGGGTTCCCCCTAAATATTCATACCAGGCCCTTCAGATCTGGCAAGGATTTTAAGGGGAACTCCACCCCAAATTTAAAAAAAAATGGTGTGGAGTCCCCCAAAAAATCCATACCAGACCCCTTATCCGAGCACGCAACCTGGCCGGCCGCAGGGGAAGAGGGGGGGACGAGAGAGCGGCCCCCCCTCCCTCCTTAACCGTACCAGGCCACATGCCCTCAACATGGGGAGGATGTCCCCATGTTGATGGGGACAAGGGCCTCATCCCCACAACCCTTGCCCGGTGGTTGTAGGGGTCTGCGGGTGGGGGGCTTATCGGAATCTGGAAGACCCCTTTAACAAAGGGGACCCCCAGATCCCGCCCCCTCCCTATGTGAATTGGTAAGGGGTACATTGTACCCCTACCATTTCACGGAGAAAGTGTCAAAAAATGTAAATAAAAACACACAAACACCTTGGAAAAGTCCTTTATTAAAAAATCAAAAAATAATAAAAAAATAAAAACATTCCAGCGATGAAATCCAGTGTCCCGCGGCGATCCCAATGTCCAGCGCTGTCCGTCATTGGTTGTGCCTGAGCGGACCTGATGGGGAACTTCCTCCGCTGTGTTTTAAATGTATAGACCCGCCCCTTCTCATGTTCCCCATCAGGTCCTCAGCCTTACACCTAGTCATTGGCTGAGCGGACCTGATGGGGAACTTGAGTAGGGGCGGGTCTATACATGTATTACAAAGTGCGAGAAGTTCCTCATCAGGTCCGCCCCCTCAGTATGTCAGACCCCGCCTACGTCATTGGCCTGAGCGGGAAACTTCCTTCACTGTGTAAATTTAAATTACACAGTGAAGGAAGTTCCCCGCTCAATCCAATGACGTAGGCGGGGTCTGACATACCGAGGGGGCGGACCTGATGGGGAACTGCTCTCACTTTGGTAATACATGTATAGACCCGCCCCTTCTCATGTTCCGCATCTGGTCTGCTGAGGACCTGATGGGGAACTTTAGAAGGGGCGGGTCTATACATTTAAAACACAGCGGGGGAAGTTCCCCATCAGGTCCGCTCAGGCACAACCAATGACGGACAGCGCTGGACATCGGGATCGCCGCGGGACACTGGATTTCACCGCTGGAATGTTTTTTTTTTTTTTAATAAAGGACTTTTTCAAGGTGTTTGTGTGTTTTTATTTACATTTTTTGACGCTATCTTCGTGAAATGGTAGGGGTACAATGTACCCCTTACCAATTCACATATGGGGGGGCGGGATCTGGGGGTCCCCTTTGTTAAAGGGGTCTTCCAGATTCCGATAAGCCCCCCGCCCGCAGACCCCCACAACCACCGGGCAAGGGTTGTGGGGATGAGGCCCTTGTCCCCATCAACATGGGGACATCCTCCCCATGTTGAGGGCATGTGGCCTGGTACGGTACAGAAGGGAGGGGGGCCGCTCTCTCGTCCCCCCCTCTTCCCCTGCGGCCGGCCAGGTTGCGTGCTCGGATAAGGGTCTGGTATGGATTTTTGGGGGGAACCCCACGCCATTTTTTTTTTAATTTGGGGTGGAGTTCCCCTTAAAATCCATGCCAGATTTCAAGGGCCTGGTATTTACAGGTCCTTCTCAAAAAATTAGCATATTGTGATAAAGTTCATTATTTTCTGTAATGTACTGATAAACATTAGACTTTCATATATTTTAGATTCATTACACACAACTGAAGTAGTTCAAGCCTTTTCTTGTTTTAATATTGATGATTTTGGCATACAGCTCATGAAAACCCAAAAATCCTATCTCAAAAAATTAGCATATTTCATCCGACCAATAAAAGAAAAGTGTTTTTAATATAAAAAAAGTCAACCTTCAAATAATTATGTTCAGTTATGCACTCAATACTTGGTCGGGAATCCTTTTGCAGAAATGACTGCTTCAATGCGGCGTGGCATGGAGGCAACCAGCCTGTGGCACTGCTGAGGTGTTATGGAGGCCCAGGATGCTTCGATAGCGGCCTTAAGCTCATCCAGAGTGTTGGGTCTTGCGTCTCTCAACTTTCTCTTCCCAATATCCCACAGATTCTCTATGGGGTTCAGGTCAGGAGAGTTGGCAGGCCAATTGAGCACAGTAATACCATGGTCAGTAAACCATTTACCAGTGGTTTTGGCACTGTGAGCAGGTGCCAGGTCATGCTGAAAAATGAAATCTTCATCTCCATAAAGCTTTTCAGCAGATGGAAGCATGAAGTGCTCCAAAATCTCCTGATAGCTAGCTGCATTGACCCTGCCCTTGATAAAACACAGTGGACCAACACCAGCAGCTGACATGGCACCCCAGACCATCACTGACTGTGGGTACTTGACACTGGACTTCAGGCATTTTGGCATTTCCCTCTCCCCAGTCTTCCTCCAGACTCTGGCACCTTGATTTCCGAATGACATGCAAAATTTGCTTTCATCCAAAAAAAGTACTTTGGACCACTAAGCAACAGTCCAGTGCTGCTTCTCTGTAGCCCAGGTCAGGCGCTTCTGCCGCTGTTTCTGGTTCAAAAGTGGCTTGACCTGGGAAATGCGGCACCTGTAGCCCATTTCCTGCACACGCCTGTTCACGGTGGCTCTGGATGTTTCTACTCCAGACTCAGTCCACTGCTTCCGCAGGTCCTCCAAGGTCTGGAATCGGTCCTTCTCCACAATCTTCTTCAGGGTCCGGTCACCTCTTCTCGTTGTGCAGCGTTTTCTGCCACACTTTTTCCTTCCCACAGACTTCCCACTGAGGTGCCTTGATACAGCACTCTGGGAACAGCCTATTCGTTCAGAAATTTATTTCTGTGTCTTACCATCTTACTTGAGGGTGTCAATGATGGCCTTCTGGACAGCAGTCAGGTCGGCAGTCTTACCCATGATTGCGGTTTTGAGTAATGAACCAGGCTGGGAGTTTTTAAAAGCCTCAGGAATCTTTTGCAGGTGTTTAGAGTTAATTAGTTGATTCAGATGATTAGGTTAATAGCTCGTTTAGAGAACCTTTTCATGATATGCTAATTTTTTGAGATAGGAATTTTGGGTTGTCATGAGCTGTATGCCAAAATCATCAATATTAAAACAAGAAAAGGCTTGAACTACTTCAGTTGTGTGTAATGAATCTAAAATATATGAAAGTCTAATGTTTATCAGTACATTACAGAAAATAATGAACTTTATCACAATATGCTAATTTTTTGAGAAGGCCCTGTATATTTAGGAGGAATCCCACGCCATTTTTTTTTTAAATTTGCGGCGGGGTTCCCCTTAATATCCATTCCAGACCTGAAGGGCCTGGTAATTGAATTTGGGGGAACCCCCACGCTTTTTTTTTTAATCAATGACTTTTGTATGTATTGCCGGGAGCCGACAATTCATTAATAGCCGCAATTCAGTTTTAAATGACTTTTTTTCCTTCAAAAATGACACTTTGTGCAGGGACAGTTCTAAGCACGGGAAACATGCGCCACTTCACATGCATATCATACACACCCCCCAGGTACGAAATTTAAAGGAATATTTCACTTTTATTTGTTAATTTTAAGCATTATTAAAATCACTGCTCCCGAAAAAACAGCAGTTTTTAAAACAATTTTTTGCATTGATACATGTCCCCTGGGGCAGGACCCCGGTCCCCAAACACTTTTTAGGACAATAACTTGCATATAAGCCTTTATAATTAGCACTTTAGATTTCGAACGTTCGAGTCCATTGTATTTAATAGGGTTCTAAAGTTCACACGAACATTCTGTCTGTTCGCAGGTTCTGGTGCGAACCGAACAGGGGGGTGTTCGGCTCATCCCTGCTGTAGACCTACACAAGGCTGGAATGGGCTACAAGACCATCGGAAAGCAGCTTGGTGAGAGGAGACAACAGTTGGGGGGATTATTATTCGCAAATGGAAGAAACACAAAATAACTGTCACTCTCCCTCGGTCTGGGGCTCCATACAAGATCTCACCTCGTGGAGTTTCAATGATCACGAGAATGGTGAGGAATCCGCCCAGAACTACACTGGAGAACCTTGCTAATGATCTCAGCTGGGACCATCGTCACCAAGAAAACAATTGGTCACACACTACGCCGTGAAGGACTGAAATCCTGCAGCGCCCGCAAGCACCTCCGTGCTCAGGAAATCACATGTACAGTCCGTCTGAAGTTTGCTAATGAACATCTAAATGATTCAGAGGAGAACTGGGGGAGTGTTGTAATCAGATGAGACCAAAATCAAGCTCTTTGGCATCAACTCAACTCGCCGTGTTTGGAGGTAGAGGAGGATTGCTGCTTATGACCCCAAAAACACTATCCCCCACTGTCCTACATGGAGGTGGAAACATTATGCTTTGGGGCTGTTTTTCTGCTAAGGGGACAGGACAACTTCCCCGCATTAAAGGTCGATGGATGGGGCCATGTAGCATCAAATCTTGGGTGAGAACCTTTTTCCCTCAGCCAGGGCAATGAAAATGGGTCATGGATGGGTCTTCCAGCATGACAATGACCAATGAACAAGGCAAAAAAGGAGTGGCTCAAGAAGAAGCACATCACGGTCCTGGAGTGGCCAAGCCAGTCTCCGGACCTTAATCCCATAGAAAATATATGGAGGGAGCTGAAGGTTCGAAACCTCAGCCTCGAAACCTGAATGACTTGGAGAAGATCTGCAAAATGGGACAAAATCCCTCCTGAGATGTGTGCGAACCTGCTCAGCAACTACAAGAAACGTCTGACCTCTGTGATCGCCAACAAGGGTTTCTCCACCAAATACTAAGTCATGTTTTGTGAAGGGTTCACATACTTATTTCACTCATTAAAATGCAAATCAATTTATAACTTTTTTGAAATGCGTTTTTCTGGATATTTTTGTTGTACATACATAGGGAGATATCACGATCTTCAGGAGTGCACATGATAAGAATTAGGGATGAGCCTTATGTTCGGGTCGAACATGAGCTCGACTCGAACATTGGGTGTTCGCCCGTTTGCTGAATAGCAAACAATTTGGGGTGTTTGCGGCAAATTCGAAAGCCGCGGAACACCCTTTAAAAGTCTATGGGAGAAATTAAAAGTGCTAATTTTAAAGGTTAATATGCAAGTTATTGTCATAAAAAGTGTTTGGGGACCCGGGTCCTGCCCCAGGGGACATGTATCAATGCAAAAAAAGATTTAAAAACGGCAGTTTTTTCGGGAGCAGTGATTTTAATAATGCTTAAAGTGAAACAATAAAAGTGAAATATTCCTTTAAATTTTGCATGTTTCCCATGTTTAGAACTGTCCCTGCACAAAATGACATTTCTAAAGGAAAAAAAGTCATTTAAAACTACTCGCGCCTATACTGAATTGTTGGGTCCCGGCAATACAGATAAAAGTCATTGAAAAAAACGGCAGAGGTTCACCCCCATTCCATTACCAGGCCCTTTGAGTCTGGTATGAATATTAAGGGGAACCCCGAACCAAAATTAAAAAAAAAATTGCGTCGGGGTCCCCCCAAAAATCCATACCAGATCCTTATCCGAGCACGCAACCTGACAGGCCGCAGGAAAAAAGGGGGGGACGAGAGAGCGCCCACCCCCTCCTGAACCGTACCAGGCCACATGCCCTCAACATGGGGAGGATGTCCCCATTATTGATGGGGACAAGGGCCTCAACCCCACAACCCTTGCCCGGTGGTTGTGGGGGTCTGTGGGCGGGGGGCTTATCGGAATACGGAAGACCCCTTTAACAAAGGGAACTCCCAGATCCCGGCCCCCCCCTATGTGAATTGGTAACGGGGTCACCCGTCCACGTCACGGGGGGCCCCGCCCTCGGTTATTTAAGAGTTGTCAGACAGGTCGCGTGTCATTTGGCCAAACGCCTCCTATGGAGGAGGCTGTATCGTTCGTGGCGGCGGGTCGTAGAAGGATTACAGCGCTGGAATAATTTTTTTATTTTTTATTAAATGACTTGTCCCAAAGCTGTGTGTGTGTTTTTTTTACCTTTTTGGTCACTTTTTTGTGGGCATGTGGCCTGGTATAGTTCAGGAGGGGGGGGGGGGGCGCTCTCTTGTCCCCTCCTCTTTTCCTGCGGCCTGTCAGGTTACGTGCTCGGATAAAGGTCTGGTATAGATTTTTGGGGGAACCTCACACCATTTTTCTTTTAATTTTGGTGCGGGGTTCCCCTTAAAATCCATACCAGACCTGAAAGGCCTGGTAATGGAATTTGGGGGGGACCCCCACGCAATTTTTTTAAAAATTTTGGTTCGGGGTTCCCCTTAATATTCATACCAGACCGAAAGGTCCTGGTAATGGACTGGAGGGGGAACCCATGTCGTTTTTTTCAATGACTTTTATCTGTATTGCCGGGACCCGACAATTCATTACAGCTGCGAGTAGTTTTAAATGACTTTTTTTTTCCTTTAGAAATGTCATTTTGTGCAGGGACAGTTCTAAACACGAGAAACATGCGCTACTTTACAGGCATGCTATAGACACCACCCAGGCACGAAATTGAAAGGAATATTTCACTTTTATTGTTTCACTTTAACCACTTGCCGACCGCCGCACGCCGATGTACGTCGGCAGAATGGCTCGGGCAGGCAGATTGGCATACAGGTACGTATCTTTAAATCTGCCACCCTGTGGGCACGCGAGTGAGGCCACGGGTCCCAGGAACTCGATATTCCCGGGAGTCCCGCGATTGCGGTCGTCAAGAGCAGAACAGGGGAATGCCTTTGTAAACAAGGCATTCACCTATTCTGCCTAGTGACACTGTCACTGATGACCATTCCCAGTGATCGGGAACGGTCATCAGACGTGTCACGTGTAGCCACGCCTCATAACAATAAGAATCACTCACTAGGGCGCACTTACCCCTGCAGCGCCACCAAGTGGTTAAACCCTTCACTGCCAGTGTCATTTTTACAGTAATCAGTGCATTTTTATAGCACTGATCGCTGTAAAAATAACAATGATCCCAAAATGGTGTCAAAAGTGTCCAGTGTGTCCGCCATAATGTCACAGTCACGATAAAAATTGCTGATCACCGCCATTACTAGTAAAAAATAAATTATTAATAAAAATGCCACAAAACTATTCCCTATTTTGTAAAAGCTATAATTTTTGCGCAAACCAATCAATAAATGCTTATTGCGATTTTTTTAACCAAAAATATGTAGAAGAATACGTATCGGCCTAAACTGAGGAAAAAAATAAATTATATATTTTTTGGAGATATTTATTATAGCAAAAATTAAAAAATATTGATTTTTTTTTCCAAGATTGTCGCTCTATTTTTCTTTATAGCGCAAAAAATAAAAACCGCAGAGGTGATCAAATACCACCAAAAGAAAGCTCTATTTGTGGGAAAAAAAGGACGTCAATTTTGTTTGAAAGCCACGTCGCACGACCGCGCAATTGTCAGTTAAAGCGACGCAGTGCCGAATCTCAAAAAGTGGCCTTGTCCTTGACCACCAAAATGGTCCCGAGGCTGAAGCGGTATAGCATTATTAAAATCACTGCTCCCGAAAAAACGGCTGTTTTTAAAACCTTTTTTGCATTGATACATGTCCCCTGGGGCAGGACCCGGGTCCCCAAACACTTTTTATGGCAATAACTTGCATATTAGCCTTTAAAATGAGCACTGTTGATTTTTCATGTTCGTGTCCCGTAGACTTTAACGGTGTTCGCGTGTTCTGCTGCGAACTGAACCTGGGGGTGTTCGGTAGACATGTGCATTCCGTTTCGTTCCGAATCGAAATTCGGACGAATTTTCATTATTCGGACGTTCGGATGCATCCGAATTACCGAATTACAAATGCTAACGAATTCGACCGAATCCGAAATAACGATTCGAATCGAAAAAAATTCTATTCGAATCGAATTTGAAAACAATTAGAATAGAATCGAAAATATTGGAAAGAATCAAATAGAAAAACAATAGAACAGAATAGAATAAAATAAAATATATATATATTATATTTTATTCTATTCTGTTCTATTTTTTTTCTAGTCTATTTTCTATTTCTATTCTAATCTTTTCTAATTGGAATTCGAAAAATCGGTCGCATTCGAAAATATTTCAACCAAATTCGAAAATATTTCTACCGCATTCGATAATATTTCATCCGCATTCGTTAATATTTCAACCAAATTCGATAATTTTTCAACCGGATTAGAAATTATTCCAACCGAATAGAAAAGATTATAATAAACCATGTTCCGACATTCGAATTTCGTATAGAATGAATTCTAATTCCAATTATAAAAGATTAGAATAGAATTAGAAAATAGACTAGAAATAGTCTATTCTCTGTTTTTCTATTTTATTATAATCTTTTCTATTCGGTTGAAATAATTTCGAATCACGTTGAAATCATTTAGAATCCGGTTGAAATATTATCGAATCCAGTTGAAAGTCTGAAAGATGATCGAATCCGGTTGTAATTTTTTCGAATGCGGTTGAAATATTTTCGAATGCGACCGATTTTACGAATTCGGTCGAAAACGGAACGAAAGCCGAAAACGAATGTAACGAATCGAACTAAACGAAATTAATTAATTAACGAAATAAAACGAAACGAAACGAAACAATTTTTTTCCTTTTGCACATGTCTAGTGTTCGTCTCATCCTTAATAAGAATTATGAATTATTATAGATTAGTTTGTTTTTAAAGGGGATGTCTATCCCTAACATTACACTGTTTTTATACATTTTGTAAAAAAATAATAATCCTTTTTAGTATACGCTCGTGCACTTTTAGAGGAGGTTTCAACACCTTTAGGCTGGGTTCACTGGGTATTGGATGAGGGTTTCCCAGTCCTGTGCGTCTTTTGGTCCATTTCAGGTCCGAATTCAGCCCAAAATTCAGACCGAAATTGGACCTGAAACGGTGAACGGGGACACACTGGACCCCCAGCGGTGAGCCGCCGCATGTACGAGTGTGAACCCAGCCTTAAAGTCCCAATTCATTTTCTCTCTTTTTTGATACATAATAATATTTGGATACGCTTGAATGCTGCCCATAGTTATGAGACTTTGCACCATTTCCTACGTTTGGATATATTTATGCTTTGTAGGAGGACACTTTGTATTTCTCTGAGCTTGGGGGGTAAACTATGGAGTTGCACTAATAAAACATCTTTTTTTATCCCGACACTTGTTGCTAAGAGACTTCTCTTCATACAGAAAGAGATTATTTCCCTTTGAGCTTTGAAAATGGATTACGGTGTTTGGTTCCCTATTTGTAATAATAAAATCTCTTCCTGATGTCAGTACAATATTTGTTACAAAAGAGATTGCAGAACTCGTAACAGTTCATGAGAACCGAGATAAACCGAGAACGGCGGGTGTTGAGGGATGGGAATATCGGGGGTGACATCTTATTTTGTCTCATTGTATGTAAAGTACACTATTCCGTACATAATAGAACACGTAACTGTCTCGCTCAATTATCTACTCGGTACCAGTGTGGGGGGGGGGGGCAAACAATGCACCCACAATCCACCCCCCCCCCGTGGGTCGGTCGGTCACACAGCTGTCAACACTGCACATTGTACTGCACCAGTGGCGGCCGGTGGACATTTTTTTTTGGGGGGGGGGAGGCAAGCTGTATGCCACCCCTTCCCTGTCGTGTTACATATAAATTTGGAAGAAGTATGGGATGCCACTCACCCAGCCTGGAACGCCGCTCATCCAGCCCAGGTTGCCGCTCACCCAGCCGGGAACGCCACTCACCCAGCCCAGGACACCGCTCACCCAGCCTGGAACGCCGCTCTTCGAAAGCCCAAAACGTCGCTCACCCAGCCCAGGACACCACTCACCCAGCCTGGAATGCAGCTCACCCAGCCCAGGACGCTGCTCACTCAGCCTGGAACGCCGCTCTCCGAGCCCAGGACACCACTCACCCAGCCTGGAATGCCGCTCTCTGAGCCCAGGACACCACTCACCCAGCCGGGAATGCCACTCACCCAGCCCAGGACACCGCTCACTCAGCCTGGAACGCCGGTCACCCAGCCCAGGACGCTACTCACCCAGCCCAAGACGCTGCTTACTCAGCCTGGAACGCCGCTCTTCGAAAGCCCAAAACGTCGCTCACCCAGCCCAGGACACCACTCATCCAGCCTGGAATGCAGCTGACCCAGCCCAGGACGCTGCTCACTCAGCCCAGGATGCTACTCACTAGGGATGAGCTTCGTGTTCGAGTCGAACATACGTTCGACTCGAACATTGGCTGTTCGATCGTTCGACGAAGATCGAACGATTTGGGCCGTTCGCGCCAAATTCGAGTGACGCGAACGGCCCACAATGCACTACGCCATCGCAGTGTCATCCAGGCGCTGTGATTGGCCAAGCATGCACTGTGACCCCGCATGCTTGGCCAATCACAGCGCCGGCAGCGAGGAGAGCAATGATTGGCCACAGGCAGGATGCCTGTGGCCAATTATTGCTGAGGGTGTTTAGTACACGCCCCACACTATAAAAGGCCGCCAGCACGGCGGCCTAGTGTAGTGTGTTCCGGAGCAGGGATAGAGTAGCATAGGCAGGGACAGTGACTGTTATTTCTTTCTTGCTTAACCTGGATTCCTTTAGTTTAGGGAAAGAGAAGGATAGGTAGGGAGAGTGTCAGTGTGTTTTGTGCTTCTGCTATAGTGTGCTTAAAAAAAACATTTATTCTAGGGACAGAAAACTCTAGGTAGGGACAGTGTCAGTTTCTTTCACTCTGCAAGTCCTTGTTTCCAGGGACCTGTAAGGACAGTGAGTTAATTGTCCTTGTGCTATATTGTGCTTAAAAAAAACATTTATTCTAGGGACAGAAAACTCTAGGTAGGGACAGTGTCAGTTTCTTTCACTCTGCAAGTCCTTGTTTCCAGGGACCTGTAAGGACAGTGAGTTAATTGTCCTTGTGCTATATTGTGATTAAAAAAAACATTTATTCTAGGGACAGAAAACTCTAGGTAGGGACAGTGTCAGTTTCTTTCACTCTGCAAGTCCTTGTTTCCAGGGACCTGTAAGGACAGTGAGTTAATTTTCCTTGTGCTATATTGTGATTAAAAAAAACATTTTTTCTAGGGACAGAAAACTGTAGGTAGGGAGAGTGTTTTTTTTCTTTCACTCTGCAAGTCCTTGTTTCCAGGGACCTGTAAGGACAGTGAGTTAATTGTCCTTGTGCTATATTGTGCTTAAAAAAAACATTTATTCTAGGGACAGAAAACTCTAGGTAGGGACAGTGTCAGTTTCTTTCACTCTGCAAGTCCTTGTTTCCAGGGACCTGTAAGGACAGTGAGTTAATTTTCCTCGTGCTATATTGTGATTAAAAAAAACATTTATTCTAGGGACAGAAAACTCTAGGTAGGGACAGTGTCAGTTTCTTTCACTCTGCAAGTCCTTGTTTCCAGGGACCTGTAAGGACAGTGAGTTAATTTTCCTTGTGCTATATTGTGATTAAAAAAAACATTTATTCTAGGGACAGAAAACTCTAGGTAGGGACAGTGTCAGTTTCTTTCACTCTGCAAGTCCTTGTTTCCAGGGACCTGTAAGGACAGTGAGTTAATTTTCCTTGTGCTATATTGTGATTAAAAAAAACATTTATTCTAGGGACAGAAAACTCTAGGTAGGGACAGTGTCAGTTTCTTTCACTCTGCAAGTCCTTGTTTCCAGGGACCTGTAAGGACAGTGAGTTAATTTTCCTTGTGCTATATTGTGATTAAAAAAAACATTTTTTCTAGGGACAGAAAACTGTAGGTAGGGAGAGTGTTTTTTTTCTTTCACTCTGCAAGTCCTTGTTTCCAGGGACCTGTAAGGACAGTGAGTTAATTTTCCTTGTGCTATATTGTGATTAAAAAAAACATTTTTTCTAGGGACAGAAAACTCTAGGTAGGGAGAGTGTTTTTTTTCTTTCACTCTGCAAGTCCTTGTTTCCAGGGACCTGTAAGGACAGTGAGTTAATTTTCCTTGTGCTATATTGTGATTAAAAAAAACATTTTTTCTAGGGACAGAAAACTCTAGGTAGGGAGAGTGTTTTTTTTCTTTCACTCTGCAAGTCCTTGTTTCCAGGGACCTGTAAGGACAGTGAGTTAATTGTCCTTGTGCTATATTGTGCTTAAAAAAAACATTTTTTCTAGGGACAGAAAACTCTAGGTAGGGAGAGTGTTTTTTTTTTTTCACTCTGCAAGTCCTTGTTTCCAGGGACCTGTAAGGACAGTGAGTTAATTGTCCTTGTGCTATATTGTGCTTAAAAAAAACATTTATTCTAGGGACAGAAAACTCTAGGTAGGGACAGTGTCAGTTTCTTTCACTCTGCAAGTCCTTGTTTCCAGGGACCTGTAAGGACAGTGAGTTAATTTTCCTTGTGCTATATTGTGATTAAAAAAAACATTTTTTCTAGGGACAGAAAACTGTAGGTAGGGAGAGTGTTTTTTTTCTTTCACTCTGCAAGTCCTTGTTTCCAGGGACCTGTAAGGACAGTGAGTTAATTTTCCTTGTGCTATATTGTGATTAAAAAAAACATTTTTTCTAGGGACAGAAAACTCTAGGTAGGGAGAGTGTTTTTTTTCTTTCACTCTGCAAGTCCTTGTTTCCAGGGACCTGTAAGGACAGTGAGTTAATTTTCCTTGTGCTATATTGTGATTAAAAAAAACATTTTTTCTAGGGACAGAAAACTCTAGGTAGGGAGAGTGTTTTTTTTCTTTCACTCTGCAAGTCCTTGTTTCCAGGGACCTGTAAGGACAGTGAGTTAATTGTCCTTGTGCTATATTGTGATTAAAAAAAACATTTATTCTAGGGACAGAAAACTCTAGGTAGGGACAGTGTCAGTTTCTTTCACTCTGCAAGTCCTTGTTTCCAGG
This sequence comes from Rana muscosa, assembly GCA_029206835.1. Classification (NCBI taxonomy): domain Eukaryota; kingdom Metazoa; phylum Chordata; class Amphibia; order Anura; family Ranidae; genus Rana; species Rana muscosa. The sequence goes on along the minus strand of CM055121.1, from coordinate 303,789,065 downwards.
GACCTGTAAGGACAGTGAGTTAATTTTCCTTGTGCTATATTGTGATTAAAAAAAACATTTTTTCTAGGGACAGAAAACTGTAGGTAGGGAGAGTGTTTTTTTTCTTTCACTCTGCAAGTCCTTGTTTCCAGGGACCTGTAAGGACAGTGAGTTAATTTTCCTTGTGCTATATTGTGATTAAAAAAAACATTTTTTCTAGGGACAGAAAACTCTAGGTAGGGAGAGTGTTTTTTTTCTTTCACTCTGCAAGTCCTTGTTTCCAGGGACCTGTAAGGACAGTGAGTTAATTTTCCTTGTGCTATATTGTGATTAAAAAAAACATTTTTTCTAGGGACAGAAAACTCTAGGTAGGGAGAGTGTTTTTTTTCTTTCACTCTGCAAGTCCTTGTTTCCAGGGACCTGTAAGGACAGTGAGTTAATTGTCCTTGTGCTATATTGTGCTTAAAAAAAACATTTTTTCTAGGGACAGAAAACTCTAGGTAGGGAGAGTGTTTTTTTTTTTTCACTCTGCGAGTCCTTGTTTCCAGGGACCTGTAAGGACAGTGAGTTAATTGTCCTTGTGCTATATTGTGCTTAAAAAAAACATTTATTCTAGGGACAGAAAACTCTAGGTAGGGAGAGTGTTTTTTTTCTTTCACTCTGCAAGTCCTTGTTTCCAGGGACCTGTAAGGACAGTGAGTTAATTGTCCTTGTGCTATATTGTGCTTAAAAAAAACATTTTTTCTAGGGACAGAAAACTCTAGGTAGGGAGAGTGTTTTTTTTTTTTCACTCTGCAAGTCCTTGTTTCCAGGGACCTGTAAGGACAGTGAGTTAATTGTCCTTGTGCTATATTGTGCTTAAAAAAAACATTTATTCTAGGGACAGAAAACTCTAGGTAGGGACAGTGTCAGTTTCTTTCACTCTGCAAGTCCTTGTTTCCAGGGACCTGTAAGGACAGTGAGTTAATTTTCCTTGTGCTATATTGTGATTAAAAAAAACATTTTTTCTAGGGACAGAAAACTGTAGGTAGGGAGAGTGTTTTTTTTCTTTCACTCTGCAAGTCCTTGTTTCCAGGGACCTGTAAGGACAGTGAGTTAATTTTCCTTGTGCTATATTGTGATTAAAAAAAACATTTTTTCTAGGGACAGAAAACTCTAGGTAGGGAGAGTGTTTTTTTTCTTTCACTCTGCAAGTCCTTGTTTCCAGGGACCTGTAAGGACAGTGAGTTAATTTTCCTTGTGCTATATTGTGATTAAAAAAAACATTTTTTCTAGGGACAGAAAACTCTAGGTAGGGAGAGTGTTTTTTTTCTTTCACTCTGCAAGTCCTTGTTTCCAGGGACCTGTAAGGACAGTGAGTTAATTGTCCTTGTGCTATATTGTGATTAAAAAAAACATTTATTCTAGGGACAGAAAACTCTAGGTAGGGACAGTGTCAGTTTCTTTCACTCTGCAAGTCCTTGTTTCCAGGGACCTGTAAGGACAGTGAGTTAATTTTCCTTGTGCTATATTGTGATTAAAAAAAACATTTTTTCTAGGGACAGAAAACTGTAGGTAGGGAGAGTGTTTTTTTTCTTTCACTCTGCAAGTCCTTGTTTCCAGGGACCTGTAAGGACAGTGAGTTAATTTTCCTTGTGCTATATTGTGATTAAAAAAAACATTTTTTCTAGGGACAGAAAACTCTAGGTAGGGAGAGTGTTTTTTTTCTTTCACTCTGCAAGTCCTTGTTTCCAGGGACCTGTAAGGACAGTGAGTTAATTTTCCTTGTGCTATATTGTGATTAAAAAAAACATTTTTTCTAGGGACAGAAAACTCTAGGTAGGGAGAGTGTTTTTTTTCTTTCACTCTGCAAGTCCTTGTTTCCAGGGACCTGTAAGGACAGTGAGTTAATTGTCCTTGTGCTATATTGTGCTTAAAAAAAACATTTTTTCTAGGGACAGAAAACTCTAGGTAGGGAGAGTGTTTTTTTTTTTTCACTCTGCGAGTCCTTGTTTCCAGGGACCTGTAAGGACAGTGAGTTAATTGTCCTTGTGCTATATTGTGCTTAAAAAAAACATTTATTCTAGGGACAGAAAACTCTAGGTAGGGACAGTGTCAGTTTCTTTCACTCTGCAAGTCCTTGTTTCCAGGGACCTGTAAGGACAGTGAGTTAATTTTCCTTGTGCTATATTGTGATTAAAAAAAACATTTTTTCTAGGGACAGAAAACTGTAGGTAGGGAGAGTGTTTTTTTTCTTTCACTCTGCAAGTCCTTGTTTCCAGGGACCTGTAAGGACAGTGAGTTAATTTTCCTTGTGCTATATTGTGATTAAAAAAAACATTTTTTCTAGGGACAGAAAACTCTAGGTAGGGAGAGTGTTTTTTTTCTTTCACTCTGCAAGTCCTTGTTTCCAGGGACCTGTAAGGACAGTGAGTTAATTTTTCTTGTGCTATATTGTGATTAAAAAAAACATTTTTTCTAGGGACAGAAAACTCTAGGTAGGGAGAGTGTTTTTTTTCTTTCACTCTGCAAGTCCTTGTTTCCAGGGACCTGTAAGGACAGTGAGTTAATTGTCCTTGTGCTATATTGTGCTTAAAAAAAACATTTATTCTAGGGACAGAAAACTCTAGGTAGGGACAGTGTCAGTTTCTTTCACTCTGCAAGTCCTTGTTTCCAGGGACCTGTAAGGACAGTGAGTTAATTGTCCTTGTGCTATATTGTGATTAAAAAAAACATTTATTCTAGGGACAGAAAACTCTAGGTAGGGACAGTGTCAGTTTCTTTCACTCTGCAAGTCCTTGTTTCCAGGGACCTGTAAGGACAGTGAGTTAATTTTCCTTGTGCTATATTGTGATTAAAAAAAACATTTTTTCTAGGGACAGAAAACTGTAGGTAGGGAGAGTGTTTTTTTTCTTTCACTCTGCAAGTCCTTGTTTCCAGGGACCTGTAAGGACAGTGAGTTAATTGTCCTTGTGCTATATTGTGCTTAAAAAAAACATTTATTCTAGGGACAGAAAACTCTAGGTAGGGACAGTGTCAGTTTCTTTCACTCTGCAAGTCCTTGTTTCCAGGGACCTGGAGAGACATTGAGTGAATTGTCCTTGTGCTATATTGTGATTAAAAAAAACATTTATTCTAGGGACAGAAAACTCTAGGTAGGGACAGTGTCAGTTTCTTTCACTGTGAAAGTCCTTGTTTCAAGGGACAGAGAAGGACACCTGAAGGTAGCCCTTATTGCTTTTTTCCCATCTCCCTGCAGGCCATCTATTAGAATGTCTGGAAGGCAAACAAGGAGAGGCAGACAGTCAGGAGGCAATAAAAGAGGGCAAGCAGGCTCTGTGTCTGGGGGCAACAGTGCTGGTCTTGGACGCGGTGCATTGTCATCAGCACATGGCCATGGGACACGCTTGTCCTTCTTTTCGGCAGCTGGACATGTTGAGCCACATCATGCCGAAGACTTGGTAGAGTGGATGACCAAGCCCTCCTCCTCCTCCTCATCCTCTCTCACCCAGGCTCAGGGTACTGGAAAAGCAGCTGCCAAAGCGTCGTCTTCCCTGGTATCAATGTCAGACAAATCATCAGTCACTCCTTCCCTAGACCCACCATGTCCTCCTCCTGAGGAGTCCCCCGAACTGTTTCAGCACAGTGTTGGGTACATGCTCCAGGAGGATGCCCAGCGTTTCGAAGGGTCTGATGATGAAACCCAGCTAGAGGAAGGCAGTAGCGTGAGAGCAGACAGAGGGGATGCTCAAGAAGGACACCAATCTGGCAGTCATGTTCCAGCAGCTGCAGCATACTGCCAGATTGGCTCCAGTGATGAGGAGGGAGGGGATGATGAGGTCAATGACTCCACGTGGGTGCCTAATAGGAGAGAGGAGGAGGAGGAGGATGAGGAGGAGGCACATCTCCAACGAGGCAGGATGCCCTTTGGTGGCCAGCGTAAGGGCAGTACACCGACGGAATCACACCGCAGAGCTCCGCCTATGCAGGGCGCTGCCTCTGCCCGTCATTCAAAAAGTTCTTTGGTGTGGGCCTTTTTTGAGGCTAGTGCATCAGATCGCACAGCTGCTGTTTGCAACATATGTCTCAAGCGTATATCGCGTGGCCAAAACATCAGCCGCTTGGGTACCACATGCCTGACCAGACATATGTTGACCTGCCATGCAGCTCGTTGGCAAGCCTACCTCAAAGACCCACACCAAAGAACCAAGCGGACCTCTCCTTGCACCGCATCAGCTGGGATCTCCAACCCCACTATAACTTCAGTCCTCTCTGAAACATGCACTGAGAGGAATGAAGGTGTAGAATTAGGTGTGTCACAGCCAAGTACTTGCGCCCACTCTGCTAGCAGTACACCGACGTCCGATTCTAGCAGGCAAATTTCCCTGCCCCAGCTGCTGGACCGTCGAAAGAAGTTCACTCCCAGCCATCCACATGCCCAGCGGTTGAATGCTAGCTTGGCTAAATTGCTAGCGCTTCAACTGCTGCCTTTTCAGTTGGTAGACTCGGCCCCCTTCCGTGAGTTTGTGCAATGTGCGGTTCCTCAGTGGCAGGTTCCCAAACGCCACTTTTTCTCACGGAAGGCTATTCCGGCTCTCTACCGGCATGTGGAAGGCAATGTCTTGGCCTCGCTGGACAGGGCGGTCAGCGGTAAGGTGCATATTACCGCTGACTCATGGTCCAGCAGGCATGGACAGGGACGTTACCTTTCTTTCACGGCCCATTGGGTCACTCTTTTGGCAGCTGGGAAGGATTCAGGACAAGGTGCAGTAGTGTTGGAGGTTGTCCCACCGCCACGCCTCCAAAATGCTAATACTGGTTGTGACACACCTCTCTCCTCCACCCCCTCCTCTTCTTCTTCCTCCATGGCCTCTTCCTGTGGTTTGTCCTATGAACCAGCGGTGCTCCGTAGCCGTTCACGGGGCTACGCAAGTACGCAGGCAAAAAGATGCCATGCCGTGCTTGCGCTGGTGTGTTTGGGGGACAGAAGCCACACTGGGGCAGAGGTCCTGTCTGCTCTGCAGGGCCAGGCCGAGAGGTGGTTGACGCCACGCCAGCTTAAGCCAGGAATGGTGGTTTGCGACAATGGCACCAACCTCCTCTCCGCCCTCCGACAGGGACAACTGACCCATGTGCCCTGTGTGGCTCACGTCCTTAACCTGGTGGTGCAGCGCTTCTTGGGCAGGTACCCGGGCTTACAGGATGTCCTGAGGCAGGCCAGGAAAGTCTGTGTGCATTTCCGCAGATCTTATAATGCCAGTGCTCGCCTGGCTGAGCTGCAAAAGGAGTTGAACCTGCCCAAGAACCGCCTTATATGTGACATGCCCACCAGGTGGAACTCAACGTTGGCCATGCTGCAGCGGCTGCACACGCAGCAGAGGGCCATCAATGAGTACCTGTGCGACTACGGCACCAGGACAGGGTCAGGGGAGCTTGGTTTTTTTTCTCCACGCCAGTGGGGCATGATCAGGGATGCATGCACTGTCCTGGCACCATTTGAGGAGGCCACGAGGATGGTGAGCAGTGACAGTGCATGCATCAGTGACACTGTACCTCTTGTCCACCTGTTGGAGCACACGCTGCGTGGAATAATGGACAGGGCACTTGAGGCAGAACAGAGGCAGGAAGAGGAGGACTTCCTTGCCTCTCAAGGCCCCCTTTACCCAGACAGTGTTCCTTCTGTCCCACCCATCGCACAGGAAGAGGAGGAGGAGGAGGAGGAGGAGGAGGAGGAGGAGGATTGTGTCAGCATGGAGGTGGAGGCTGGCACTCAGCATCATCAGCAGCAGTCTTTTAGGGATGATTTACAGTCCCAAGAAACCAGTGGACTTGTACGTGGCTGGGAGGAGGTGGCTGCGGATCATGTCGTCCTTAGTGACCCAGAGGACTCCGGAGCGAATGCCTCAGCAAACCTACGCTGCATGGCCTCCCTGATCCTGCAAAGTCTGCGGAAGGATCCTCGTATTCTTCGGATCAAGGAGAGGGACCATTACTGGCTGGCCACTCTCCTTGATCCACGGTACAAGGGTAAGGTTGCGGACCTTATGTTACCGTCGCAGAGGGAGCAGAGGATGAGACAACTCCGGGAGGCCTTGCAGAAAGGTCTGTGCAACGCGTTCCCAGAGACTGGGAGGTTGCAAACTCCTGGTCCTGGACAACGAGTTGCTGAGGCTTCGGCCAGTCAAAGAAGGAGCGGTGGGGAAGGTGGCCGTCTGACCGATGCGTTCAGACAATTCTTTAGTCCGCAGCCCCAAAGTATGATCGGTTCCAGCAACCATCGCCAGCGTCTGATAAACATGGTGCAGGAATATCTAGGGGCAAGGTCAGACTTGGACACCTTCCCCACCGAAAATCCTCTGGCTTACTGGGTCTTGAGGATGGATCACTGGCCAGAGCTTGCACAGTATGCAATTGAGCTACTGGCCTGTCCTGCATCCAGCGTTCTTTCGGAACGCACATTCAGTGCTGCTGGAGGATTTGTCACGGATCACAGGGTGCGCCTGTCCACCGACTCGGTTGATCGACTGACTTTAATCAAGATGAACCAGTCTTGGATCACCACCAGCTACCACACACCTGATGCTGATATAACAGACTAATTGATTTTAAAATGTCACATCCCTTCAAGACTGATGCTGATGCTGAGTGCCTGTGCTGTTATGTTGACTGGCTATCCTCCTCCTCCGAGTCCTCAATGATACGATTGATGATGATAGCTTGGAAGATCATTTTTGTTTATGGGTGCCGCCACCAGTGCCTAACGCCCAATTTTTCAGCCCCTGTTTAACAGGGGCGTGTAATTACAATTTTTGAAGCAATACTTTGCAACAGGGCTCATTGCTGTGCTCCAAGTACAGTATCTGTGAGGAGTTGCAGTGTTGTGCCACCAGTGCCTAAGGCCCAATTTTTCAGCCCCTGTTTAACAGGGGCGTGTCATTACAATTTTTGAAGCAATACTTTGCAACAGGGCTCATTGCTGTGCTCCAAGTACAGTATCTGTGAAGGGTTGCAGTGTTGTGCCACCAGTGCCTAAGGCCCAATTTTTCAGCCCCTGTTCAACAGGGGCATGTAATTACAATTCTTGATCTAATAATTCACAGCAGGGCCCATTGCTGCACCCACCAAGAGTAACTGTCAGGGCTTACAGTGTTGTGGCACCAGCACCACCATCAAAGGCCCAATTTTTACTACCACTGTTCAACAATTATATGTAATTAAAATTCCTGATATAATAGTTGACAGCAGGGCGTTCCAGCACCAACCAAGAGTAACTGTGAGTGCTTACAGTGTTGTGCCAACACCAACAACTAAGGGGCCTATTTCTGCAGAGTATATACGGCAGGTCCCTACTTTCAAACATCCAACTTACAAACGACTCCTACTTGCAAACGCAAGAAGACAACAGGAAGTGAGAGGAAATCTACCACTAGGAAGGAAAATTCTCTCCTGTAAGAATAAATATGGGAGAAAGGTGTCTCCTCTGTACTGATGCTTTATCAGCAATCCTTGTTTCAAGAAAAACACCACATTTCAAAAACAGTTGTCATTGGGACGGAAAGTGAGGTGAAATGTTCTGAACAGGGGCACAGACAGCAAAACAAATGTTACAGGGGTGATAACCCTTACCTATGTTTTCCAAAAAGTTTAAAAATAGATTTTTGGTCTGGAGCTACACTTCAACAATGTACCTGTTCAAAATTACAAACAGATTCTACATAAGAACAAACCTACAGTCCCTGTCTTGTATGCACCGCCTGTATACGGCTGTTCAGAGTATATAGGGCCTTTTTTATTTTATGTGCGGGGTTCCCCTTAATATCCATACAAGACCCAAAGGGGCTGGTAATGGGCTGGGGTAGGGGGGGGGTCATGGGGTAGCTATGCCATTTTTCTTAAAGATTTTCATCCATATTACCGGGACCAGACATTACATTAAAGCCGCAAGCAGTTTTAAATGGCTTTTTTTTCCTTTAGAAGTGTCATTTTGTGCAGGGACAGTTCTAAACACGGGAAACACGTGGCACTTCACAGGCATACTTTAGACACCCCCCAGGTACGATATTTAAAGGAATATTTGACTTTTTTTTTTTCACTTTATGCATCATTAAAATGACTGCTCCCGGAAAACGACCGTTTTTAAAACTTATTTTTGCATTGATACATGTCCCCTGGTGCAGAACCCGGGTTCCCAAACCCTTTTTAGGACAATAACATGCATAATAGTTTTTATAATTAGCACTTTAGAATTCGAACGTTCGCATCCATTGTATTTAATAGGGTTCTAATGTTCGTTCGAACTTTCGGTCCGTTCGCGGGTTCTGGTGCGAACCGAACCCGGGGGTGTTCGGCTCATCACTACTACTCACCCAGCCCAAGATACTGCTCACTCAGCCTGGAACGCCGCTCTTCGAAGCCCAAAACGTCGCTCACCCAGCCCGGGACACCACTCACCCAGCCTGGAATGCAGCTCACCCAGCCCAGGACGCTGCTCACTCAGCCTGGAACGCCGTTCTCTGAGCCCAGGACACCACTCACCCAGCCGGGAACGCCACTCACCCAGCCCAGGACGCTGCTTACCCAGCCCAAGATGCTGCTCACTCAGCCTGGAACGCCGCTCTCCGAGCCCAGGACACCACTCACCCAGCCTGGAACGCCGCTCTCTGAGCCCAGGACACCGCTCACCCAGCCGGGAACGCCACTCACCCAGCCCAGGACGCTGCCCACCCAGCCCAAGACGCTGCTCACTCAGCCTGGAACACGGCTCTCCGAGTCCAGGACACCGCTCACCCAGCCAGGAACGCCACTCACCCAGCCCAGGACACCACTCACCCAGCCTGGAACGCCGCTCTCCGAGCCTGAAACGCCGCTCACTCAGCCTGGAACGCCGCTCTTCGAAGAAGCCCAAAACGTTGCTTACCCAGCCCAGGACACCACTCACCCAGCCTGAAATGCAGCTCACCCAGCCCAAGATGCTGCTCACTCAGCCTGGAACGCCACTCTCCGAGCCCAGGACACCACTCACCCAGCCTGGAACGCCGCTCTCTGAGCCCAGGACACCGCTCACCCAGCCGGGAACGCCACTCACCCAGCCCAGGACGCTGCCCACCCAGCCCAAGACGCTGCTCACTCAGCCTGGAACACGGCTCTCCGAGTCCAGGACACCGCTCACCCAGCCAGGAACGCCACTCACCCAGCCCAGGACACCACTCACCCAGCCTGGAACGCCGCTCTCCGAGCCTGAAACGCCGCTCACTCAGCCTGGAACGCCGCTCTTCGAAGAAGCCCAAAACGTTGCTTACCCAGCCCAGGACACCACTCACCCAGCCTGAAATGCAGCTCACCCAGCCCAAGACGCTGCTCACTCAGCCTGGAAACCGCTCTCCGAGCCCAGGACACCGCTCACCCAGCCGGGAATGCCACTTACCCAGCCCAGGACGCTGCTCACCCAGCCCAAGACGCTGCTCACTCAGCCTGGAACGCCGCTTTCCGAGCCCAGGAAACCGCTCACCCAGCCAGGAACGCCACTCACCCAGCCCAGGACACCACTCACCCAGCCTGGAACGCCGCTCTCCAAGCCTGAAACACCGCTCACTCAGCCCGGGACGCCACTCACCCAGTCCGGAACGCCACTCACCCAGCCCAGGACACCGCTCACCCAGCCGGGAATGCCACTTACCCAGCCCAGGACGCTGCTCACCCAGCCCAAGACGCTGCTCACTCAGCCTGGAACGCCGCTTTCCGAGCCCAGGAAACCACTCACCCAGCCAGGAACGCCACTCACCCAGCCCAGGACACCACTCACCCAGCCTGGAACGCCGCTCTCCAAGCCTGAAACACCGCTCACTCAGCCCGGGACGCCACTCACCCAGTCCGGAACGCCACTCACCCAGCCCAGGACACCACTCATCCAGCCCGGGATGCTGCTCACCCAGCCTGGAATGCCACTCTTTGAAGCACAAAACATCACTCACCCAGCCCGCGACACCACTCACCCAGCCCAGGACACCACTCACCCAGCCTGGAATGCCGCTCTCCGAGCCTGAAACGCTGCTCGCCCAGCCTGGAACGCCGCTCTTCGAAGCCCAAAGCGTTGCTTACCCAGCCCAGGACACCACTCACCCAGCCTGGAATGCAGCTCACCCAGCCCAGGATGGCGCTCACTCAGCCTGGAACTCCGCACTCCGAGCCCGAAACGTCGCTCACCCAGCCCAAGACGTCACTCACCCAGCCCGGGACGCCACTCACCCAGCCCAGGACACCGCTCACCCAGCCCAGGATGCTGCTCACCCAGCCCAGGACACCGCTCACCCAGCCCAGGAGGCTGCTCATCCAGCCCAGGATGGCGCTCACTCAGCCTGGAATGCCAGGACACCGCTCACCCAGCCCAGGATGCCGCTCAGCTCACCCAGCCTGAAACGCCGCTCTCCGAGCCCAGGACACCACTCACCCAGCCAGGAATGCTGCTCACAGAGACCTCTATGACTAAGCCCCCAGTGGGTGGGGCAAAACACGTCAGTGGGGGTGTGACCATTGAAGCGCGCTCTGGTGGAGGCTATTACCTACACTTGCATACTCGCGGGGCATGGTGAGCGTTGTCCCATACTTCTTACACACATGTCGGCACTTCTGGATGAGATAAAGGACGCCAATCCTTGAGTCCCAGCAGGCAGCATTTCATACCACAGGCTTGGAGGGGCCCTAACAGGTTTTATCAAGTCGCAATAAAAATTTGGAAGTACCACAATTTTATTCTCTAGGGCGTCTGCTTTCAGAAAATATTTAATGCTTTGGGAGCTTTATGTAATCTTAAGGCCTAAAATATTTTTTTTTTACTTTTCGATCGAATGTCAATTATGTCATTCCTCTCCTACATGTAAAAAAATCATAATTTTATTGCTTTAAAATTACTCAGAACCCCAAATATTTTATATATATGTTTAGCAGAGACCCTAGGGAAGAAAATGTCGATCGCTGCAATTTGTTATGTCACACGGTATTTTTGCAGCAATTTTTCAAATGCTTTATTTTGTGGAAAAAATAACTTTAATGAATTAAAAAAACAGAACAAAACACAATATTTCTCCCAATTTTTTTGTATAATTCCATCCATAAAATCTATTCACTCACGGAGCCACAGTTCAGCCCCGCCCCCTCTCTCTTCTACATGGCTAACTGAGTTTGATTGACAGCAGCAGGAGCCAATGGCGCTGCTGCTGTGTCTCAGTCCATCAGGAGAGGAGAGTCCCGGGCAACCAAGACACCCTTGCATATCGCTGGATGGAGGTGGGGGCTCAGGTAAGTATTGGGGGGGGCTGAGGGGGTCGCTGCACACAGAAGGCAACAGTCAAAATAGGAAAAGCCAGGAACTCCATGTCCATATCATAATGTAATCGTTTTATTGGTACATGTAAAAAGATACAAGGGCTGACATGTTTCGGCACACCGCCTTGGTGCTGTGACCAAGGTGGTGTGCCGAAACGCGTCAGTCCTTGTATCTTTTTACATGTACCATTAAAACGTTTACATTTGGACATGGACATGGAGTTCCTGGCTTTTCCTACTTTGACTGTTGCCTAAGTGTTGTCCGGAGGTCACAACAGCTTGTCCACTCAATGGTGGACTCTACTTCTATACACAGGAGACTCCCTTGGTGAGAGTGCTGCATTTCTTTCCATTTATCATACGCACAGAAGGCTTTTTATCCTAATGCATAGAATGCACCTTCTGCCTTTACAATCACTTTAACCACTTGCCACCCAGGCCAATTCTGACATTCCTCCCCTACATGTAAAAAGCATCATTTTTTTTTTGCTAGAAAATTATTTAGAAACCCCAAACATATATATATATATATATATATATATATATATATATATATATATATATATATTTTTAGCAGAGATCCTAGAGAAAAAAATGGCGGTCGTTGCAATTTTCTATGTCACAAGGTATTTGTGCAGGAATTTTTCAAACACGATTGTTTTTGGGGGAAAAAAAAACACTTTCATGAACCCCAAAACACTAAAGTTATTTTATTTTTTTGTATAATGTGAAAGATGATGTTACGCCGAGTAAATAGACACCCAACATGCCACGCTTGAAAATTGTTTGTGGAATGGCGACAAACTTCGGTGCTTAAAAATCTCCATAGGCAACATTTAAAAAAATGTTTCGGGTTACCAGTTTAGAGGTACAGAGGAGGTCCGGCGCTAGAATTATTGCTCTCGCTCTTACGTTCACGGCGATACCTCACATGTGTGTGTGAATGCCGCTTACATATGCAGGCGCAACCTACGTACCCGTTCGCTTCTGCATGTGCGAGCACGCGGGGATGGGGCGTTTTAAAAAAAATACTTTCTTTTATTTATTTTTTTACACTGTCCTTTTTTTTTTTCATTTTTATTCCTATTACAAGAAATGTAAACATCCCTTGTAATAGAAATAGGGCATGGCAGGTCCTCTTTCTGGAGACATCTGCGGTCAGTGGGACCTAGGGTGATCACATTTCCAAACTGCCATTCAGGGACAACCCCCCCCCCCGCGCCTACGCCCTCGCGCCAACCCAAAAAAATATGATTTTTGATACTTTCTTTGCCAATTTTTGGAAAAACAAAAACAGTGGTCAACAGTTTAGACAGGTGGTGGTATACATTTTCTACATATATATTTTTTATTGCCCCCACTTGTCAGCTTCATGTTTTATTGCCCCCACTTGTCAGCCTCATTTTTTATTGCCTCCACCTGTCAGCCTAATTTTTTTATTGCCCCCCACTTGTCAGCCTCATTTTTTCATTGCCCCCCACTTGTCAGCCTCATTTTTTATTGCCCCCCAGGGCAGGGCCCCACTTTGTCAGCCTCATTTTTTACTGTACTGTCCCCAGCTCCAGTGCCCCAACTTGTCACCTGACCTGCTCCAATCAGGTTCCATTTGCTCACCTTCTAATCTGGACTGGTCTGGTGAGTGGTTGAGCGCCGGTCTTTGTTCCCTGGTCCAGGCTGGGGGGCCCCCCTCAGGCAGTTGGTCGGCTCGAGCCGCAGGCGGGAGGAGGAGAAGTCAGGCAATGCGCTGCGGGAGGAGGAACGGGTAGCCGAGCCATTAATCTAAGCCAACCAGCACTGCAGAATGCCGCTGCCCCCCGGGAGGTCACTGAAGACTGGAGGAGTCAGGAGGAGACGCTCTGGCTGCTCTCTCTGGGTGCTGCTGCCGCGGCCAGAGAAGGAGAGGCAGTGGGTGGACACAGAGCGCAGGGCAGCACTGGGTAAAGGCTTTGCTCCTCTCTGCCTCGCTCCGAGACTCTGTGAATGTGACGTCACTGGTTGCTAGACGCCAGGTGGGGTGGCCGTAGCAACCAGTTTGGCAATTGTCTATTAGGGTGGCTATGTGTCCTCATTTCATTCCGGGACACTGTATTGTCCCAGAATGAAGGTGCCCGGGACATGGGACACAAATGAGAATTATGGGACAATCCCGGGCAATCCGGGACACGTGGGCACCCTAGTGGGATCCCGGATATCTCCTCTACCCTGGAAAGTATGAGGAAAAAAACCCATTAATCTCTGCTTTCCAGGGAAGAAAAGAACTGGAAGTGTTTAAATCTGCCAGTGCGGGAAGTGATGTCCTGAAGATTTTTCAAAAACCGACCCATCCCTGAGCGAGTGCAACATCGGTTCCGGAGGTGCCTTGGAAGGAATACCCATGGTCAGTACAACATATTACTGAGCCTATTTGGTCTCTTATTGGAGATCCATCTTATCCGGTAAGCGGCCCCCCTTATCAGTCATCACATGAATGCTTGATATCAACATTTTTTGTTTTATTTTTAAAACACCATATGGACTTGAATGTCAGCACAGTTTTATTGCACGCAGGTTGATATTTATTATAGCAAAAAGTACAAAATATTGTGTTTTTTTCAAATATTTTTGTTTATAGTGCAAAAAAATAAAAACCGCAGAGGTGATCAAATACCACCAAAAGAAAGCTCTATTTGTGGGGAAAAAAGGACGTAAATTTTGTTTGGGAGCCACGTCACACGGCCGCGCAATTGTCAGTTAAAGCGACGCAGTGCCGAATCGCAAAAGGTGCTCTGGTCTTTGGCAGCCAAATGGATCGGGGGCTGAAGTGGTTACATTTGTTTCATTTGTTTAATTTGTTTTCGGAATTTGTTTTGTTTATTCGTTTTCTAATCGATTAAAAATTTTTAATTCCGAATAGTTTTCAAATTTAAAAAGTTTTCCAATTTCCAAAGAGAATAAAATAGAATTGAATTTTTTTTTTGATACCTTCTGCAAATCAAAAAAAGCTAATGCACTTTACATTATTTGGAAGAGCAGTGATGGCCCGTCCATAGAGGGCGCACATATTTTTTTTTTGAATACCGTATATACTCGAGTATAAGCCGTTCCGAATATAAGCTGAGGCACCTAATTTTACCACAAAAAACTGGGAAAACTTACTGACTCGAGTATAAGCCTAGGGTGTCCATCTGCATGCCTCACTGTGCCTCACTGTGCCCATGCCTCACTGTGCCCATGCCTTACTGTGCCCATGCCTTACTGTGCCCATGCCTCACTGTGCCCATGCCTTACTGTGTCCATGACTAGACTGACGTTTAACATGGGAGTCTATGGAAGGGGTGCCCGGATTTGAAAAATTGTTGCTCCCCGGCCGTAGGTCCCCCGGACAACAAACTTTGCACACTTATAAAGGAGAAACGGGGCTACATGTGTGCTAAGTTTCGGGTCCAGAGGACCTACGACCGACTAGTACCAGGTCCCCAAAATCACTGGAGAAATGACCATTTAACATGGGAGTCTATGGAAGGGGTGCCCGGCTTTGAAAAATCGGTGCTCCCCGGACAACAAACTTTGCACGCTTGTAGAGGAAGAGTGGGGCTATATGTGGGCCAAGTTTGGCCGGTACCGGGTCCCCAAAGTCCAGGAGATCAGGCGCAAAATGTGACTCGAGTATAAGCCGAGGGGGGCATTTTTAGCACACAAAAAAATGTGTTGAAAAACTCGGCTTATACTTGAGTATATACGGTAGTTTTCCAATTTCCAAAGAGAATAAAATAGAATAGGAAATAAAGTAATAGAATAGAAAACATTTATTTATTTATTTTTCCTATTCTGTTCCTTTATTTTCTATTCTATTTTATTCTCTTTGGAAATTCGAAAACTGTTAGAATTCGAAAACGATTAGAAAACAACTAAAATTAGAATTCTGTCTGAATTTTTTTTTTTCGTTATTTCGTTTCAATTCGGTACTATACTAATTCGGAAATTCGGAAACATCCTGAATTTCCCAAAAAAAAGAAAACGAAACGAACCGCACATGTCAAAATTTTTAATAAATTTGCAAAGATTTCAAGCAAACGTCTCTCACGTTGTCATTATGGGGGATTGTTTGTAGAATTTTGAGGAAAATAATGAATTGAATACATTTTTGGAATAAGGCCGCAACATAACAAAATGTGGAAGAAGTGAAGCGCTGTGAATACTTTCCGGATTCTCTGTATACTGTGATCGGTTGGCAGGCTGTTACATTTTTTTTTTTTTTTTTTAGCTAAATGTCAATATAAAGTTTATTCTCTGGGATTAGATCCGGGATTAGAAGAGATATCATATAAAGGTAATACAGCGGGTGGCATTAAACGCGCGACATCCGTGTCTGTGTATTTAATCCTCTGTAAATAACAGTTAAAAAAAAAAAAAAAAGAGACTCATTTTACTTTCTGGCCACTAGATGGCAGAAAATCAGACAAAAAGTAAAAAAAAATGTAAAATTTGCTCATCTGAGAGAACCAAGGGAAAAAAAAATTGTTAAAATTTAAAGTGACAACAATCGCCTTCCATGATAAATAATTGAGTGTGTGCGTCTATTTATATTCCGGTGCGTTTATAGTGGGAGCATCTGCTCATGTCTGGTGCAATCTATGTATTTGTTAATGCACACACTTTACCATTCACCGCGGCGTGCCGGATCGCCAATGGAAAATGTATCGACTTTGAAGTTTTTTTGCTGACTACATGAAAAGAAAAAAAAAGAAAAATGCAGAAAATGATCAAAAACGGAAGAATTGGGAGAAAGAAAAAGTTTTACTTTGTGAGTGGAAGACGACTCTGGCGGTCGCTTAATCCTGAACTCCCGGTATGGATTATTTCCTTGCATAGTTACATTGTTCCCAGCTCAATGAATGCGAGGCATTCTCTGATTGGACGAGGTGGAGAGGAGAGGAGGTGATGTCACAATCCCCACCCAATCCAATCAGAGATTGTCTTGTATCCATTGATGACTTGTAAAAATAATTAATACAAGGTGTTATGTGAATGGTGCCTGTGCTGAGTGAGCGCCTCCCTGTGGTTACTCTGCAGCAGGGCAGTAGAAGACAGCGACGATCGATGTATTAGTGGCGACTACTGCAGTGATTCTCTGCTTTCACAGTGGCCTCACAGCTATGGCTTAGGCCAGAGGGGCGAAACCATGAAGGGCCCCCCAGGGGCCCGGGACAAGGGGTGGGCAAGAGGGGCGGCTGCCACGGGCATTGTGGTATCATGTGAAGTGGTGATCTGGGTGGGAATTTGTGTTGGAAGGTGGAATTTGGGGGGAAGCAGGGGGTAAGTATTGTTCTAGGAGGGGAAATTAGGGAGGGGGGGTCTAAGTGGTGATCTGGAGGGAATTTGGGGGCAGCAAGGGTTAAGTATTGTTCTAGGAGGGAACATTTTGAGGGGGGCTAAGTAATGATCTGGGGGGAATTTGGGGGGCAGCAAGGGTTAAGTATTGCTCTAGGAGGGAAAATTTGGGGGGGGGTGCTAAGTGGTGATCTGGGGGGGGGATTTGGGTTGGAAGGTAGAATTAGGGGGGCAGCAGGGGGTAAGTATTTTTCTAGCAGGGGAAATTTTTAGGGGGGAGCTAAGTGGTGATCTTGGGGGAATTTGGGGGCAGCAAGGGTTAAGTATTGTTCTAGAAGGGGAAATTTTGGGGGGGCTAAAAGTGGTGATCTGGGGGGAATTTGTGTAGGAAGATGGAACTTGGGGGGGGGCAGCAAGGGTTAAGTAATGTTCTAGGAGGGGAAATTTTGAGGGGGGGCTAAGTGGTGATCTGGGGGGAATATGGGGGCAGCAAGGGTTAAGTATTGTTCTAGAAGGGGAAATTTTGGGGGGTGCTAAGTGGTGATCTGGGGGGGAATTAGGGTTGGAAGGTAGAATTAGGGGGGCAGCAGGTGGTAAGTATTATTCTAGCAGGGGAAATTTTGAGGGGGGGGGGAGCTAAGTGGTGATCAGGGGGGAATTTGGGGGCAGCAAGGGTTAAGTATTGTTCTAGGAGGGAAAATTTGGGAGGGGGGTTGATAAGTGGTGATCTGGGGGGAATTTGTGTTGGAAGGCGGAATTTGGGGGGGCAGCAGGAGGTAAGTGTTGTTCTAGAAGGGGAAATTTTTGGGGGGGCTAAAAGTGGTGATCTGGGGGGGGGGTTTGTGTAGGAAGATGGAATTTGGGGGGGCAGCAAGGGTTAAGTAATGTTCTAGGAGGGAAAATTTGGGAGGGGGGTCTAAGTGGTGATCAGGGGGGAATTTGGGGGCAGCAAGGGTTAATTATTGTTCTAGGAGGGAAAATTTGGGAGGGGGCTTGATAAGCGGTGATCTGGGGGGAATTTGTGTTGGAAGGTGGAATTTGGGAGGCAGCAGGGGGTAAGTGTTGTTCTAGAAGGGAACATTTTGGGGGGCTAAAAGTGGTGATCTGGGGGGGGGGAATTTGTGTAGGAAGACGGAATTTGGGGGGGCAGCATGGGTTAAGCAATGTTCTAGGATGGGAAATTTTTGAGGGGGGGCTAAGTGTTGATCTGGGGGGAATTTGGGGGGCAGCAAGGGTTAAGTATTGTTCTAGGAGTGAAAATTTTGGGGGTGCTAACTGGTGATCTGGGGGAGAATTAGTGTTGGAAGGCGTAATTTGGGGGGCAGCAGGGGGTAAGTATTGTTCTAGGAGGGGAAATTCTGAGGGGGGCTAAGAGTGGTGATCTGGGGGGAATTTGTGTTGAAAAGGGGGGTTGGGGGGAGAAGATTTGTGCTAGGAGGGGGGATTTGGGGGTGGAATTTGTGCTGGGAGGGAGGGATTTGAAGTGGGGGGGCAAATATGTGTACCAAGAGGGGACATTTTAAAGGTAGAGGATTTGTGCTAGGAGGGGTGAATCTTTATTTTGGGGGGAGGGAGGCATTTGAGCTGGGGGGATGGGGGCATAGAATTGTGCTGAGAGGGGGGATTTCAGCAGGGGGCAGATTTGTACTGGGAGGAGGGGAAATTTATGCTTAAGGGGTAAGATTGGTGCTCAGTGATTTTGACATATAATGCTCAGACATCTTGGGGGGGGGGCAGTTTGCCGTGTACACTCTGGGCTCTAGATGACCTTGTCCCGGCACTGACAGCCCCTCTGACACCCCCACAAGGAAGATGTAGGAATTAGCAACAGCGGCACATATGGGGCCCTGAATAGGGAAGCAATTTAACCTCCTTCCCTGCTCTGGTCTTGGGACCCTTTCCATCAGTCCCGGGGGCCCTTCCCCCAGGTCCCAGGGGCCCATTCCATCGTTTACATTCCTTGTGACAGCAATAAAAGTGATCAAATAAAAAAAAGCGACTTTGTAAAAATTTGGGTAAAAGGCGAACGCATGCAAACAGCCGTAGTCCCACACATGTGAGGAATCGGCTCAAACGTCAGATCATGGGCAGTAATTCTAGCATCAGACCTCCTCTGTGCAATTAGCTTCGTTCCGAATTAGTTTTTTTTTTTTACAAATTTCGACAAATTAGTTCATTTGGAAATATCCGAATGAACGAAAACCAAATTTTTCCAAATATTCGTTAATTCGAATATTCGAAGATTCGTAAATTTGTAAATTTGTAAATTTGTAAATTCGAAAATTCAGAAATTTGAAATTCGAAAATCCGAAAACCTCAAAAATTTTAAATATTAACTAACTAATAATAATTTGACTCTTAGCAACTATTAAATTATAGGTAATGGAATTTCCTTTCATATTTTCAAACTTCTAATCCGAAGTTACGATATCATCCAAAATAACGAATGTCGCATCTAAACGAATGGAACGTAACAAATTAATAATAATAAATAACAATAATAATAAGAAACTTTTTTTTTATTATTATTAATTAGTTCCGTTCCATTTGTTTAGATGCGACATTCATTATTTTTTGTTTGTTTGTTTTTTTGGGTCATTCGTTATGATCGCAATTCGGAAATTAGAAAATTAGAAAATCTGAAAATAAGAAATAAAATCAGAAAATTCTAAAGGATAACTAACTAACTAATAATAACTAACTATTAAATTATAGGTATTGGAATTTCCTTTCAAATTTGGCTGTTAGTGAACGTAACGAATACCAATTTATCTGAAGTTACGAATTATCCGAAATAACAAATGCCGCATCTAAATGAATTAAATGTAACAAATTAATAATAATAAAAAAAACTTTTTATTATTATTATTATTTGTTATTTATTAGTTCTGTTCCATTTGTTTAGATGCGGCATTCGTTATTTTGAATAATTCCTAACTTTGGATAAATTCGTATTCGTTACGTTCACTATTCACTATTCACAATTCCAATACCTATAATTTAATACTTAGTTATTCTTAGTTAGTTAGCTATCCTTTAGAATTTTCAGATTTTATTTCTTATTTTCAGATTTTCGAATTTTCAAATTTACGAATTGCGATCAAAACGAATGACCTGAAAAACAAACAAACAAAAAATAATGAATGTCGCATCTAAACAAATGGAACGGAACTAATTATTAATAATAAAAATAAATGTTTCTTATTATTATCGTTATTTATTATTATTAATTTGTTACGTTCCATTCGTTTAGATGCGGCATTCGTTATTTTGGATAATTTGTAACTTCGGATTAGAAATTTGAAAATTTGAAAGGAAATTCCAATACCTACAATTTAATAGTAAATTATTATTAGTTAGTTAGTTATTCTTTTCGAATTTTCGTATTTTCTTTCTTATTTTCGGATGTTCGAATTTACAAATTTATAACATTTTTGAATTTGTAATTTACGAATTTACGAATTGCGACCATAACGAATGACCTGAAAAACGAAAGAACAAATAAAAACAAATGAAATGAAAACAAACACATTTTTCCACAGTCTATTCCTTTGTACATCTCAAGTGGTAACCTGTAAAGACTTTTAAAGCATCGCCTATGGATATTAAAGTTGACATTGTTTGTTGCTGTCGCGTGGGCGTGTTTCATTTTAAAGCGTGGCATGTTTGGTATCTATTTACTCGGCGTAACATCATCTTTTTATTTTACCAAAAAATTGGGTTATGTATTGTGTTTTTTTTTTTGCATGAAAATTAAAAAAAAAAAAGTGTATTTTTTTTTAAAATAAATTGAGTTTTAAAAACTGTTGCGCAAATACCGCGTGACATAAAAAAATTGCAACACATGCCAATCTATTCTCTAGGGGCCTATGCTTTTGAAAAAATATATAATGTTTGGGGGTTCTAAGAAATTTCCGAGCAAAAAAATACTGATTGTTTCATGTAAACAAAAAGTGCCAGAAAAGTCCTGGTCTTGAAGTGGTTATGTTACCGTATATACTCGAGTATAAGCCAAGTTTTTTCACCCCTTTTTTATGTGCTGAAGATGCCCCCCTCGGCTTATACTCGAGTCTGTGTCCATCTTCACATTTGTGCGCTTGATCCTGGCCAGCTGTAAGTCTCCTGGACCCAAAACTTGGCACAAATGTAGCCCCACTCTTCCTCTACAAGTGTGCAACGTTTGTTGTCTGGGGAACCTACGGCCGGGGAGCACCGATTTTTCAAAGCCGGGCCCCCCTTCCATAGACTCCCATGTTAAACTGTAATTTCTCTGGTGATTTTGGGGACCCAGTACTGGCCGGCCCTAGGTCCCCTGGACCCCAATATTGGCACACATGTAGCCACACTCTTTCTCTGAAAGTGTGTAAAGTTTGTTGTCCGGGAGACCTACGGCCGGGGAGCACCGATTTTTTAAATCCGGGCACCCCTTCCATAGACTTCCATGTTAAACGTCGGTCTAGTCACACAGCGCCGGAGATCAGGTAGGGAGATTGGGCACAGTGAGGCACAGTGAGGCATGAACACAGTGAGGCATGCAGGCATGCAGATGGACACCCTAGGCTTATACTCGAGTCAATACGTTTTCCCAGTTTTTTGTGGTAAAATTAGGTGCCTCGGCTTATATTCGGATCGGCTTATACTCGAGTATATACGGGTATATTCTGTTTGTTTGCACTAAAAATAGATTTTAGTGTATTTTATCCTGGAGATATGCGTTTAACAAAAAAAAAAAGCTGCACAAATATAGTGCGGCATCATAAATTGCAAAACCATTTTATTCTCCAATTTTCTCTGCTTTCAGAAAAGATGATGGGGGCGTGGCGGGGGGCAGGGCGGCGTTTTAGGAAAGGAGAAAATTTCTCCTAAACTAAGAAGGATCAGCGCAGGAGACATATCATACCAAATCTAAGTTACAGTGGAACCTCGGATTACGAGCACAATCCGTTCCTGGAGAATGCTCGTCATCCAAAGAACATGCAATACAAAGCGAATTTCCCCATTGAAGTCAATAGAAACAAAAATAATTTGTTCCGCATTGACTCCAATGCATTGCAATACCGCATGTGGCCAGAGGTGGGGGGGGGGGCGCCGATGAGCTTTGGAAACGGCCAGAAAGGCCCGAGGACACGTCGGCTGACCTCGGCAAACCTCGGAAAGGCTCGGAAACAGCGTCTTTCCGAGAATTGCCGAACGGTGCAGATCGTCGCTGTTCGGCTCTGCTCGGCTCAGGCGCCCCGCCCCCCGCACCTCAGGCCAAATGCGGTACTGCAGGCCCTATTAGCTTGAATTCTGCTCGTAAATCAAAACGCTTGTTAACCGCGTTACTCTTAAACCGAGGTTCCACTGTATGTCCCTTGTGCTGAGATTTATGTTTGTAATTAAGGCTTTAAAATGCCGGATATATCGCTACAACTGATAGGAATGTTTGCAGAATACAATGTATCCGGTTACTTTAAATGACCAACAGAAACGTCATTTATCATACTTCCCCCTAATAAAGCGTTACAACCCCGGACATAAACACGCTCTAATGGGGCGATCAATCAACATTAATTAGAAGAACAGGCTAATCCTAATCATCAATTAAAAGTAAGGATGCGTGATAAAGCCACAGTGATGAAAGCGATGGAATGAAAGGATGGTCGACCTTAAAAGTGGACCTGGAATTACACTCTATTACCAAAAGTATTGGGACACCTGCCTTCACACGCACATGAACATTAATGGGCAGCCCAGTCTTAGTCTGTAGGGTTCAATATTGAGTTGGCCCCGCCCTTTGCAGCTATAACACCTTCAACTCTTCTGGGAAGGCCGTCCACAAGGTTTAGGAGGGTGTCTATGGGAATGTTTGTCCATTCTTCCAGAAGCCCATTTGTGAGGTCAGGCACTGATGTTGGACGAGAAGGCCTGGCTCACAGTCTGCGATCTAATTCAACCCAAAAGTGTTCTATTGGGGGGTTGAGGTCAGGACTCTGTGCAGGCCAGTTCAAGGTACTCCACCCCAAACTCACTCCTCCATGTCTTTATGGACCTTCCGGTTTATCCTCAATGTAATTTATTGAAGATTATGGACAGCACCACAACATACAGCTCTCCAACATAAATCTAACCTCCCCCCACACAAGACCCCCAACTCCTCCCACAATTGAAGAACCACCAGGTAGGGATTTGGTTACAGGTGTGCTTATTAGGGGTACCATCTATTGGGGGGGGATGTTCCACACAGTCTCCTGGTTCCAGCTCCGAGGGGGAGGTTCATAGTGGTCCCATTATGTGCAGGGGAAGGATGGGGGGTGGTCATGTATTTGTGATTTTTTTTTTCTTTTTTAGCATTGTGGGAGGGAGGGGTGGTTCTCCAATTGTGGGAGGGAGGGGTGGTTCTCCAATTGTGGGAGGGAGGGGTGGTTCTAGGGATGCCCCCTTTTCTTCAAGTCAAACCCGAACACTTTAGCGGCGCACAGCAATTAATTTTTTATAGTATAAACTATTCATATATTTTGCTATTAAATAACATTTCTAATCATATGAAGTTAATAACAAGAGTCACCCTTTACATCAGAATCCACAGAGTTCCCCTTTACATCAGAGTCCACAGAGTTCCCCTTTACATCAGAGTCCACAGAGTTCCCCTTTACATCAGAGTTCACAGAGTTCCCCTTTTACATCAGAGTCCACAGAGTTCCCCTTTTACATCAGAGTCCACAGAGTTCCCCTTTTACATCAGAGTCTACAGAGTTCCCCTTCTACATCAGAGTCTACAGAGTTCCCCTTCTACATCAGAGTCCACAGAGTTCCCCTTTTACATCAGAGTCTACAGAGTTCCCCTTCTACATCAGAGTCCACAGAGTTCCCCTTTTACATCTGAGTCTACAGAGTTCCCCTTTTACATCTGAGTCTACAGAGTTCCCCTTTTACATCTGAGTCCACAGAGTTCCACTTTTACATCAGAGTCCACAGAGTTCCCCTTTTACATCAGAGTCCACAGAGTTCCCCTTTTACATCTGAGTCTACAGAGTTCCCCTTTTACATCTGAGTCTACAGAGTTCCCCTTTTACATCTGAGTCCACAGAGTTCCCCTTTTACATCAGAGTCCACAGAGTTCCCCTTTTACATCAGAGTCCACAGAGTTCCCCTTTTACATCAGAGTCCACAGAGTTCCCCTTTTACATCAGAGTCTACAGAGTTCCCCTTCTACATC
Organism: Rana muscosa; assembly: GCA_029206835.1. Classification (NCBI taxonomy): domain Eukaryota; kingdom Metazoa; phylum Chordata; class Amphibia; order Anura; family Ranidae; genus Rana; species Rana muscosa. The sequence continues at coordinate 303,765,277 of CM055121.1, read as the reverse complement.
AGAGTCTACAGAGTTCCCCTTCTACATCAGAGTCCACAGAGTTCCCCTTTTACATCAGAGTCTACAGAGTTCCCCTTCTACATCAGAGTCCACAGAGTTCCCCTTTTACATCTGAGTCTACAGAGTTCCCCTTTTACATCTGAGTCTACAGAGTTCCCCTTTTACATCAGAGTCCACAGAGTTCCCCTTTTACATCAGAGTCCACAGAGTTCCCCTTTTACATCAGAGTCCACAGAGTTCCCCTTTTACATCAGAGTCCACAGAGTTCCCCTTTTACATCAGAGTCCACAGAGTTCCCCTTTTACATCTGAGTCTACACAGTTCCCCTTTTACATCAGAGTCCACAGAGTTCCCCTTTCACTGTAAGTGGGGACTCGGCAGACTCTGATGTAAGGGAGAACTCTGGGGACTCTGATGTAAAAGGGAACTCTGTGGACTCTAACATAAGGGATGCTCTGGGAACCCTGATTTAAGGGGGAACACTGAGAACGCTGATGTACGGAGAAGACTCTGATGTAAGGGGGAACACTGCGCCCCCTTACTGCGGTCTCTGGTATAAAGGGGAACTGTGATATAAGGGGTGCTCTGAGAACCCTGATTTGCCTTAGTGTACTCATTTAGAGGCAGGAAGAGAAGGGGGGGAGACTTCAGTCACAGACAGGGATGGATGGTGAGCTCACTCACCCCTTGGCAGTCAGCACCTCTCATCCAGATGTATCTGGAAGCCATAGACCTGTCAGAATAATGTGTTCGGGTTTCAGGCAGTCCGAAACCTGGACACATGATTCCAAACCCGAACTGTCCGGGTGAATGCCAGACAGGTGGCAACCTTAGGTGGTTCTAGAATTGTAGGAGGAGTTGGGGGTCTTGTGAGGGGGGAGGTTAGATTTATGTTGGAGAGCTGTATGTTGTGGTGCTGTCCATAATCTTCAATAAATTGATGAGAGACCCTTGGGTGTGCACATATTTTTATTTTTCATTTTGTGATAGTATGCTCCTTGTGAACACACCCTACCTACCATTACTCATGGAGGTGTCCTCGTGTTTTTCCTCATATTAGGCTCCCAGTTTGCATTTATCGTTTTTTCCTCTTTTATTTTTATATTACCTTCCGGTTTATGTCAACTGCGCCAATTTTTTAAGAATCGAGATTATTTTAAAGACACTGATACATGTGTTTTTGAAGGCTTTAACCACTTGCTGACCGCCGCACGCCGATGTACGTCGACAACATGGCACCGGCAGGCACATGGGCGTACCTGTACGTCCCTTTAAATTTGCTGCCCAGCGTGCGCGCGCGCCGCGTGCCTCGCGAGTGCGGCCGCGGGTCCCGGGAACTCGATGTTCCCAGGAGGCACGCGATTGCGCTCGGCAAGGGCAGAACAGGGGAAGGCCTTTGTAAACAAGGCATTCCCCTATTCTGCCTAGTAACACTGTCACTGATGACCGTTCCCCGTGATCGGGAACGGTCATCAGTGATGTGTAGCCACGCTCCCTAACAGTAAGAATCACTCCCTAGTAGGGATGAGCTCTGGCGTGTTCGCATTGAACACGTGCAGAGCCCGCCAAGGAAGTTGGCACCGTTGGAACCGCGCTGCGCTAATCACAGGCAGGGAGACGTTGTTCCGATGCTCAGCTGCAGAGATCGTGAAATGTCTCCCTGCCCGTGATTAGCGCAGCGCGGTTCCGACGGTGCCGACTTCCTTGGCGGGCGCCTGTTCAATGCGAACACGCCAGAGCTCATCCCTACTCCCTAGTACTGACTTAACCCCTGCAGCGCCACCTAGTGGTTAACTCCTTCACTGCCAGTGTAATTTTTACAGTAATCAGTGCATTTTTAGAGCACTGGTCGCTGTAAAAATGACAATGGTCCCAAAATGATGTCAAAAGTGTCCGATGTGTCCGCCATAATGTCGCAGTCATGATAAAAATTGCTGATCGCCGCCATAACTAGTAAAATAAAAATATTAATAAAAATGCCAAAAAACAGTCCCCTATTTTGTAGACGCTATAACTTTTGCGCAAACCAATCAATAAACGCTTATTGCGTTTTTTTTTTTTTTTTACCAAAAATATGTAGAAGAATACGTATCGGACTAAACTGAGGAAAAAAAAAATGTTTTTTTTATATATTTTTTGGGGGATATTTATTATAGCAAAAAGTAAAAAATCTGCGCCCCCCTCCCCCCTGAAAGGTGCCAAATGTGACACCGGAGGAAGTTCCATTTTTGGGTGGAGCTCCGCTTTAAGGCTATAAATGCGAGGAAATCATCAGGTCCAGACGGAATCCCAGGGAGAGTAGTTAAAGTGGAGTTCCCATCCCAAAAAAAAAAAAAAGCTGCCATTAATATGCATATAATAAATTAAAAAACAACATTTGGATATTTTTTTTTTTTACTCACCTTGAAATAGCTGTTGCTATGTGCTCCCACGAAATTTGCCTTCTTCATCACCTCGGTTCCAGTCGTCATTTCCGTCGGCGCCTCAGGTCGCTACTGGTCCTGGGAAATGTGTGTCATAATTTCCTAGGATGCAGTGCGCTTCCCCGAGGGTTAGAATCGCCGGACTTCCAAACCGGAAGTGACGCGATACAAGGAGGATTTTGGCTCCATTTTCAATAGCGGAATAGAGCCCTTTGTTGTCATCGCTCAGCCACAGACATAGAGCAGCCTGCCCAGGAGAAGGACGTGCGGCTTTAGTCAGCGATCGGCGATGCTCTCTTCTCTCCCATCACTATTATATTTCTGCCGGCTTGTTACAATGTTTTTGTTTTCTTCGTTGCCATCACAACGGGGTGGGCACTTCTGACGCCGCCGCCCCGTTGTGATGGCAAACCCGAGAGGTTGACGGCGCTGCGGTGCGGTTACAATGTGCATGCGCAAGAATGGGGCAGGATAGGCGGTGCATGATGGTCGCAGATCATCAACGTTATCCAGGAGGTAAGTGCTTGTGGGCTTCACATGCCCACAAGCAAAATGAGAACGTCCGAGAACATTTTTTAAAAGGGTCTTTCTACTAAAACTCGGGAGATCGGCGGCGGATTTAAAAAAAAAGTAGGTATACAATATGATTGCCTCATGAAATATATTTCTTTTAAAAATTGATTAATGTAGTTGGAGCTCCTCTTTAAGGCCTGTGCTGATCAATTGGCTGGAGTCTTTGCCAAGATCTTTAACCGATCGCTATCATCTGCTGTTTTTCTGGCATGTTTAACCACTTCCCGCCCGGTCTATAGGGAATTGACGTCCGGGAAGTGGTTCTGTTATCCTGACTGGACGTCTATTGACGTCCAGCAGGATAACATGCCGGCGCGCGCCCGTGGGGGCTACCCCTGCCGCCATCCTCGGTGAGGCAATCGGGAAGTGAAGCATTGCAGCTTCACAGCCCGGTTCCCTACTGTGCATGGGCGACCCGCGCTACGCTATCCTACTGGTCACACTCTGTTCTGGGAGCTGTGTGTTTCCCAGAACACAACACGGGGGGGCGTTAAGTGGCGTGACTCCCACGGGAGTCACTGCTCAGAAGTGGGTGCAAATACCTGTATTATACAGGTATCTGCACCCCTCTCCCCCCTGAAAGGTACCAAATGTGACACCGGAGTGGGGGAGGGTTCGGAAAAGGGGAAGTTCCATTTTTGGGTGGAACTCCGCTTTAAGTCCCTTTCTCTATGCGCTCTACACATATGACAGCACCCCCTATTATGAGACCAATAGTATAGTTAAAAGAGAAGTATGGGTTTCCTTTTTTTTGCTTACATCTATTCTATGTGATCTGCTGATATCTATAAACCCTCCCAGCCCTCTCAGAAGTGCCCCCATTCTGTTAAAATCGAGATAAATACTTGTGGGAGGTTCTACAGTCTTTAATACAGCATCATCCAGACAATGGTGTGAATATAGAGTCTGGATCCACCCCCTTTCCTGTCATTTTGCTTGATTGATGTCGACTCTCCTCCCTCTGCTTGTTTCTGAGACTTCACAGAGTGTAGCTGCTCCCCCCTCCCTTCTCCCTATCTATCAGCACAGACACGTCTCTTAGGGGAGGGGGGACAGAGGCAGGGGGTGTGTTGGTGGAGATGTTCACACCCCCTGAGAACTTTTCAAACTGAAAGTGGACTGTTTTTGCCAGCTGAAGGAAAGTTCATGTGCACATGCTGTAAAAACTAAAAGAGGTAGGAAAAAAATATTAGCTGATATGTGACTAATGTGATATGTACTACATAGTTACTGTAACGGGAAGGCCCGGGGGACTCAGAATCGCTTAGAAAGTATGAGATACCCTTGCTTCAGCTCCCCAATGGCTCTTATGTGTCAATCACCCTGTGTCTCTATTAGGGGCACAGGGTGAATGAAAACCCCAATATGGCCTATGATGGCCATATTCAAGCTGCACATACATTGTATCTAGATTGAATGTGTACTGTGAGGGGGGGGGGGGGGTTGTGTAATCATTGCGGTGAGGAGTTAAGGTTATTTGCATTCTATTGTCTATTATGAATTAAGTCTGCTACTGTGACAATGTGGATTGGAGCTGGTCAACCGTCTGGCTGCATATTATGGGATGTTGAAGTGTCTTCTGTGAGGAGGGGGGGGGGGAATCACCCCTCCTGCCTAAGACTGTTTATCAAAGGAGAAGTTTGAACACACCTGACCTGTATCACCATTGTCATTGGACAGTTTAACCCGCCCTGTTCCCCAAAGGATGGGAGGGGAGGGTTTTGAAGAGAAATGTGTTACCATGTGTTTTGAAAATAAAGTCATTCCCTGTTTTGGAACTTGAATACAGAGCGTTGTCTCGTATCTGGGGGGAGAACCATTTATATGGAGTCTTATTCGGCTGGTTGGAGTGTCTGGTGGCTGGTGTGTTATTGGAAAGGGAATATCCTAACGGTGTTAACCCCTTTCATACTTGGGGTGCCGTTACAATTGTTGGCAAGCAGTGGGATTGATCCCCACAGCCAGAAGGACAGCTACAAGAGGACACAGGACAATGGAGGCACAGTATGAACGGCTAAAGCTCTCCACCCTCAAAGACTTACTGGAGAACCGGGGAAGACCGGCCAACAACCGTAAGAAGAGGGACATTATCAGAGAACTAGTCGAAATGGATGGAACCGAAAGGCCCAGTGTAACAGACAGGACACCCGAAGAGGCAAGTTTTGATCGGGCTGTTAAACTAAGACTGGCACATTATGGTCCTAACCCTCCAGCGGAGATCATAGACCTAGTTATAGCGGCTGTGGAGGCAAATTTGCTACAGCAAAGAGGTGCTGCAGCAGCAGAAGTCACAGCAGCACCAACTGCAAGGAGAGGAGAGGTACAGATACCAGCCGCCGTGGAAGAGGAAGTCAGAAGGAGGTTACAAGAGATGCAGATACAGCATAGAGGACCAGTATCAGAAGAGGTCCTGCTGGGATGGTCGGATTCGATCCGCTGCGAACTCTGGAAGAAAGCGCTAGCTCTCGAGCAGCAACACCAGGGAAAGGTTCTCCCCTCCATCTATGTAAGGTACTGGTCGCAGTATGATGTACGAATGCCGTTATTGGGGGAACAACCAAAGCAGGAGTGGACAACTGAGTTAAGCAGGCTGATCCGGGCAGAGATGCGGTTGGACGAGAGCTACAGAGCCCTCCGGTGGTATGTAGCCCAAGAGTGCCCATGGTCAGCGGATGACAGCCCCACTGAAGGCTTTGACTATAATGGCCTGGGATTGTTGTATTGGAGGCTGTCCAGTGACCCTGACTTTGGGAGTGATCGGGAGTGGCGTTTGGAGGAAATAATGGAGCACAGAGAGCGAAAACTGAATGTCTCGGAAGGGCACTGGGCAGAGGAAGATTTGGAGTTTCTGGCCGTTCAGGAATGGGAGCTGGAGATCGCTTACAGACAGCTGCTAGAATCTGTTCAGCAGCAGGGTGGGGCTACCTGTGCCTGGGACTATCAGGAAATACCAGTTGACAATGACAACTATGAAATCATGGCTGAAGAATCGGCAGTGGAAAAGCTGAAGATTGCCATCCCTAAAGCCGAAGTGGATGATGTGGAGTTCCAGGGAGCTAGCCTGGCTGAAGAATCGGCAGTGGAAAAGCTGAAGATTGCCCTCCCTAAAGCCGAAGTGGATGATATGGAGTTCCAGGGAGCTAGGGCAGTTGGCTCATCTCCCCAGCCACTGATTACAGAAGGTATGGACTTAAGGGACTGTTCAGAGGATGTTATAGATTATGCATCGCCTGCCCAAGTACTGGCAGCAGGACAAAGTATTACAGACCCCTGCTTTACACCCGTGGCAGTTTTGGAGGCCCGAGTTGAGAAGGTGATGGTTCCTCTTTCCGAGTGGATTTCGGAGATGCAGGGAGGAGATGCAGCCATTTTCCCTCCGCAACAGTTAACCAGAGCAGATGGTGTGGAGTCCCCAGCAGAAGTGCTGGCAACCGGGCAGAGTGATAGCAACCTCTGCCCAGCACCGGAAACAACTGTGGAGTTTCAGGGAGCCGGGGCAGTTGGCCCCTCTCTCCAGCAACAAGCTGAGGTGGTAAAGCTTTTACCCCCAGCTGAATCACTGGCAGCAGGGCAGAATGCTACTGGCCGCTGCACACAACTGCCACTTGAGCGGATATCGGTGGATGGGACTGCGGTCTCCACTCACAGCAACCCAGCAGAAGAGCTGGCAACAGAGCCGAGTGCCACGGGCCTCTGCTCTCAACTAACAGAAGAGGGAGTTCCTGTGGTACTGGATGGGACTTCGGTCCTCACTGACACAACCCCAGAAAATGGTGTGACACTGGGACAGGAGGATGTCAGCCTTGCTTTGCAAGCACTCTGGGATTTTCACCTACCACAAGTGGATGGGACTTCAGTCTCCACTTGTATACCCCAGGGATGCCGGGCAGTTGACCCAGATCCCCAACAGCATGACGGACTGAGCCCAGTCACCCTGTCTTCTCTCCAGCGGCTGAAAGGACTCCAGGGAGAAGGGCCAGTCCAGGCCTCTCCCCAGCGGCGGGTATGTTCTCTGAGAGAGGCAGAGGTTGGCTGGGTAAGTAATGCTCTGTTTAGAGCAATTTATTTGGGGTACTGTGTGGATACCGGCATTAGAAGAAGGGACCTATGGACTAACTTTGGAGTCAACCCGTCTGGGGTCGCCTCCTGTGTTAGTCTCCTGCCGAAAGGGGAGAGATGTAACGGGAAGGCCCGGGGGACTCAGAATCGCTTAGAAAGTATGAGATACCCTTGCTTCAGCTCCCCCAATGGCTCTTATGTGTCAATCACCCTGTGTCTCTATTAGGGGCACAGGGTGAATGAAAACCCCAATATGGCCTATGATGGCCATATTCAAGCTGCACATACATTGTATCTAGATTGAATGTGTACTGTGAGGGGGGGGGGGGGTTGTGTAATCATTGCGGTGAGGAGTTAAGGTTATTTGCATTCTATTGTCTATTATGAATTAAGTCTGCTACTGTGACAATGTGGATTGGAGCTGGTCAACCGTCTGGCTGCATATTATGGGATGTTGAAGTATCTTCTGTGAGGAGGGGGGGGGAATCACCCCTCCTGCCTAAGACTGTTTATCAAAGGAGAAGTTTGAACACACCTGACCTGTATCACCATTGTCATTGGACAGTTTAACCCGCCCTGTTCCCCAAAGGATGGGAGGGGAGGGTTTTGAAGAGAAATGTGTTACCATGTGTTTTGAAAATAAAGTCATTCCCTGTTTTGGAACTTGAATACAGAGCGTTGTCTCGTATCTGGGGGGAGAACCATTCGTATGGAGTCTTATTCGGCTGGTTGGAGTGTCTGGTGGCTGTCGTGTGGTTGGAAAGGGAATATCCTAACGGTGTTAACCCCTTTCATACTTGGGATGCCGTTACAGTTACATAGTTAGTCAGGTTGAAAAAAGACACAAGTCCATCCAGTTCAACCATAAAAAAAAAAAAAAATATCGTACAATCCCATATACCCAATTCTATACCCACAGTTGATCCAGAGGAAGGCAAAAAACCCCAGCAGAGCATGATCCAATTTGTTACAGCAGGGGAAAAAATTCCTTCCTGATCCCCAGAGAGGCAATCGGATATTCCCCGGATCAACTTTACCTATAAATGTCAGTACCCAGTTATATTATGTACATTTAGGAAAGTATCCAGGACTTTTTTAAAGCAATCTACTGAGCTGGCCAGATCCACCTCTGGAGGGAGTCTATTCCACATTTTCACAGCTCTTACTGTGAAGAAACCTTTCCGTATTTGGAGGTGAAATCTCTTTTCCTCTAGACGCAAAGAGTGCCCCCTTGTCCTTTGTGTTGACTGTAAAGTGAATAACTGAACACCAAGTTCACTATATGGACCCCTTATATATTTGTACATGTTGATCATACTAGTTATTTAACCCATCCCATACTTCTCCTTTAAGTTTGCCGGTGACTCTACGGTAATCGGTTGTATCACTAGAGACGATGAGGAGCAATACAGGAGAGAGGTTGATAGGATAGTGGAATGGTGTACAGAGAATAACCTGATCCTAAACAAAGGGAGGGAAAACAAAGGAACTGATTGAAGATTTCAGAAGGAACAGGCCTGAACCAGCACCGCTTTTTATTAAAGGCGTGTGCGTGGAGCGGGTCTCTACCTTTACGTGTTCGGGAACATGCATTTCTGAAAACCTTTTTTCGTGGACAATCAACGTTAAAGCCGTTATTAAGAAATCGCAACAGCCTTTATATTTTTTGCGAACTCCTTAGGAAGAATGGCTTGGCTATCGCTCTGCCATTGAGAGTATATTAACGTATTGTATTCTAGTTTGGTATCCTAGTTGTACGCAGGCAGATAAAAATGCTCTAAAGAGGGCGGTTCCAACAGAAAATTGTAGGGTGTGAACTTGTTTCTCTAGAAGAAATATATGAGACTCGTTGCCTTTGTAGATCAGGAAAAATAGTTAGAGACCCGACTCATCCTGGTTGTCATTTCTTCGAATTATTGCCATCTCAGAGACGTTTTAGGGTGATCAAAAGTAGGACAAATAGATTTAACCCCTTCCTTACCGAGTCATTGTAAAAATGATGTCAGCAGGAACCCTCCCTCCCTCCGGGTGGACGTCATATGACGTCCTGGGCTTCCCGGGCGGCTAGGGGGCACGCGCGTGCCCGCCGCATCGCTCGGGACCCGGTGCGCGTGCCCGGCGGGCGCGATGTCCGCCGGGGCACCCGCGATTGCCCACGATCACGGCAGGACCGTGGATCTGTGTGTGTAATGATGGGGTGTAAACACACAGATCCACGTCCTGTCAGAGGTGAGGAGACCGTTGTGTGTTCCCAGTACAGAGGAACACAGATCGGTCTCTCCTCCCCTTGTGAGTCCCCTCCCCCTACAGTTAGAATCACTCACTAGGGAACAAATTAACCCCTTCAGCGCCCCCTAGTGTTAACCCCTTCCCTGCCAGTCACATTTAAACAGTAACTAAAAATGCCATCATTCTATCCCCTATTTTGTAGACGCTATAACTTTTGCGCAAACCAATCAATATACGCTTATTGCGATTTTTTTTTACCAAAAATATGTAGAAGAATACGTATCGGACTAAACTGAGGGGAAAAAAAATATTTTTCTTTTTTAAAATTGTGATATTTAATAAATCAAAAAGTAAAAAATATTGTGTTTTTTTCAAAATTGTCGTTCTTCTTTTGTTTATAGCGCAAAAGATAAAAACCGCAGAGGTGATCAAATACCACCAAAATAAAGTTCTATTTGTGGGGGAAAAAAACATAAAGATTTAATTTGGGTAAAGTGTTGCATGACCGCGCAATTTTCATTCAAAGTGGAACACAGCGCTGAAAACTAAAAATTGGTCTGGGCAGGAAGGGGGTGAAAATGCCCCCCGGTATTGAAGCGGTTAAAGAGAGCTTCTTTCCCAGGTCTGTCAAGGCCATCAATGCAGAAATGAAATGAAAGGAGGTCACATACTTTTATTTTATTGTCTTGTTTATTTTTTTTTTGTAATATGAGGACACTTTTTATACTTTTATAATATGGGGATATATTTTTTGGTATACCGTATATACTCGAGTATAAGCCAAGTTTTTCAGCACATTTTTTTGTGCTGAAAATGCCCCCCTCGGCTTATACTCGAGTCACCTTTTTGTGCCTGATCTCCTGGACTTTGGAGACCCGGTACCGGCCGGCCATAGGACCCGTGAACTCCAACTTGGCACACATGTAGCCCCACTTTTCCTCTACAATTGTACAAAGTTTGTTGCCCGGGGGACCTACAGCCGGGGAGCACCGATTTTTCAAAGCTGGGCACCCCTTCCATAGACTCCCATGTTAAACGGTAATTTCTCTGGTGATTTTGGGGACCCAGTACCGGCCGGTCGTTGGTCCCTTGTAGGGATGAGCTTCGTGTTCGAGTCAAACATATGTTCGACTCGAACATCGGCTGTTCGATCGTTCGACGAAGATCGAACGATTTGGGCCGTTCGCGCCAAATTCGAGTGACGCGAACGGCCCACAATGCACTACGCCATCGCAGTGTCATCCAGGCGCTGTGATTGGCCAAGCATGCACTGTGACCCCGCATGCTTGGCCAATCACAGCGCCGGCAGCGAGGAGAGCAATGACTGGCCACAGGCAGGATGCCTGTGGCCAATTATTGCTGAGGGGGTTTAGTACACGCCCCACACTATAAAAGGCCGCCAGCACGGCGGCCTTGTGTAGTGTGTCCCGGAGCAGGGAAAGAGAAGCATAGGCAGGGACAGTGTCATTTTTTTCCTTTACTAATCCTGGATTCCTTGTGTTTAGGGACAGAGAAGGATAGATAGGGAGAGTGTCAGTGTGTCATTCTGTGCTAAACCTTGTTTGTAGGGACAGAGAAGGACAGTGAGGGAAAGTGTCAGTGTGCTATTCTGTTCTAAACCAATCTTGCTGAACCGTATTTGAAATCCTTGAGTTTAGGGACAGAGAAGGACACTCGTGGAAACTATCAGTGTGCTATTCTGTGCTAAATCTTGTTTGTAGGGACAGAGAAGGACAGTGAGGGAAACTATCAGTGTGCTATTCTGTGCTAAACCAATCTTGCTGAACCATATTTGAAATCCTTGAGTTTAGGGACAGAGAAGGACACTCGTGGAAACTATCAGTGTGCTATTCTGTGCTAAATCTTGTTTGTAGGGACAGAGAAAGACAGTGAGGGAAACTGTCAGTGTGCTATTCTGTTCTAAACCAATCTTGCTGAACCGTATTTGAAATCCTTGAGTTTAGGGACAGAGAAGGACACTCGTGGAAACTATCAGTGTGCTATTCCGTGCTAAATCTTGTTTGTAGGGACAGAGAAGGACAGTGAGGGAAACTATCAGTGTGCTATTCTGTGCTAAACCAATCTTGCTGAACCATATTTGAAATCCTTGAGTTTAGGGACAGAGAAGGACACTCGGGGAAACTATCAGTGTGCTATTCTGTGCTAAATCTTGTTTGTAGGGACAGAGAAGGACAGTGAGGGAAACTATCAGTGTGCTATTCTGTGCTAAACCAATCTTGCTGAACCATATTTGAAATCCTTGAGTTTAGGGACAGAGAAGGACACTCGGGGAAACTGTCAGTGTGCTATTCTGTGCTAAACCAATCTTGCTGAACCATATTTGAAATCCTTGAGTTTAGGGACAGAGAAGGACACTCGGGGAAACTATCAGTGTGCTATTCTGTGCTAAACCTTGTTTGTAGGGACAGAGAAGGACAGTGAGGGAAATTGTCAGTGTGCTATTCTGTGCTAAACCAATCTTGCTGAACCATATTTGAAATCCTTGAGTTTAGGGACAGAGAAGGATAGGCAGGGGACAGTGTCAGTGTCTTTGTTGCTAAGCCTCCTGCACAGTATACACCTGAAGGTAGCCCTTATTGCTGTTTTTCCCATCTCCCTGCAGGCCATCCATTAAAATGTCTGGAAGGCAAACAAGGAGAGGCAGACAGTCAGGGGGCAAAAAAAGAGGGCAAGCAGGCTCTGTGTCTGGGGGCAACAGTGCTGGTCGTGGACGCGGTGCATTGTCATCAGCACATGGCCATGGGACACGCTTGTCCTTCTTTTCGGCAGCTGGACATGTTGAGCCACATCATGCCGAAGACTTGGTAGAGTGGATGACCAAGCCCACCTCATCCTCCTCATCCTCTCTCACCCAGGCTCAGGGTACTGGCAAAGCAGCTGCCAAAGCGTCCTCTTCTCTGGTATCAATGTCATCATTAGTCACTCCTTCCCTAGACCCACCATGTCCTCCTCCTGAGGAGTCCCCCGAACTGTTTGAGCACAGTGTTGGGTACATGCTCCAGGAGGATGCCCAGCGTTTCGAAGGATCTGATGATGATACCCAGCTAGAGGAAGGCAGTAGCGTGAGAGCAGAGAGAGGGGATGCTCAAGAAGGACACCAATCTGGCAGTCATGCTCCAGCAGCTGCAGCATACTGCCAGATTGGCTCCAGTGATGAGGAGGGAGGGGATGATGAGGTCACTGACTCCACGTGGGTGCCTAATAGGAGAGAGGAGGAGGAGGAGGAGGATGAGGAGGAGGCACATCTCCAACCAGGCAGGATGCCCTTGGGTGGCCAGCGTATGGGCAGCACACCGACGGAATCACACCGCAGAGCTCCGCCTGTGCAGGGCGCTGCCTCTGCCCGTCATTCAAAAAGTTCTTTGGTGTGGGCCTTTTTTGAGGCGAGTGCATCAGATCGCACAGCTGCTGTTTGCAACATATGTCTCAAATGTATATTGCGTGGCCAAAACATCAGCCGCTTGGGCACCACATGCTTGATCAGACATATGTTGACCTGCCATGCAGCTTGTTGGCAAGCCTACCTTAAAGACCCACACCAAAGAACAAAGCGGACCTCTCCTTGCACCGCATCAGCTGGGATCTCCAACCCCACTATACCTTCAGTCCTCTCTGAAACCTGCACTGAGAGGAATGAAGGTGTAGAATTAGGTGTGTCACAGCCAAGTACTTGCGGCCACTCTGCTAGCAGTACACCGACGTCCGATTCTAGCAGGCAAATTTCCCTGCCCCAGCTGCTGGACCGTCGAAAGAAGTTCACTCCCAGCCATCCACATGCCCAGCGGTTGAATGCTAGCTTGGCTAAATTGCTAGCGCTTCAACTGCTGCCTTTTCAGTTGGTAGATTTGGCCCCCTTCCGTGAGTTTGTGCAATGTGCGGTTCCTCAGTGGCAGGTTCCCAAACGCCACTTTTTCTCACGGAAGGCGATTCGGCTCTCTACAGGCATGTGGAAGGCAATGTCTTGGCCTCGCTGGACAGGACGGTCAGCGGTAGGGTGCATATCACCGCTGACTCATGGTCCAGCAGGCATGGACAGGGACGTTACCTTTCTTTCACGGCCCATTGGGTCACTCTTTTGGCAGCTGGGAAGGATGCAGGACAAGGTGCAGTAGTGTTGGAGGTTGTTCCACCGCCACGCCTCCAAAATGCTACTACTGGTTGTGACACACCTCTCTCCTCCACCCCCTCCTCTTCTTCTTCCTCCATGGCCTCTTCCTGTGCTTTGTCCTCGGAACCAGCGGTGCTCCGTAGGCGTTCAAGGGGCTACGCAAGTACGCAGGCAAAAAGATGCCATGCCGTGCTTGCGCTGGTGTGTTTGGGGGACAGGAGCCACACTGGGGCAGAGGTCCTGTCTGCTCTGCAGGGGCAGGCCGAGAGGTGGTTGACGCCACGCCAGCTTAAGCCAGGAATGGTGGTTTGCGACAATGGCACCAACCTCCTCTCCGCCCTCCGACAGGGACAACTGACCCATGTGCCCTGTATGGCTCACGTCCTTAACCTGGTGGTGCAGCGGTTCTTGGGCAGGTACCCGGGCTTACAGGATGTCCTGAGGCAGGCCAGGAAAGTCTGTGTGCATTTCCGCAGATCTTATAATGCCAGTGCTCGCCTGGCTGAGCTGCAAAAGGAGTTGAACCTGCCCAAGAACCGCCTTATATGTGACATGCCCACCAGGTGGAACTCAACGTTGGCCATGCTGCAGCGTCTGCACACGCAGCAGAGGGCCATCAATGAGTACCTGTGCGACTACGGCACCAGGACAGAGTCAGGGGAGCTCGGGTTTTTTTCACCACGCCAGTGGGGCATGATCAGGGATGCATGCACTGTCCTGGCACCATTTGAGGAGGCCACGAGGATGGTGAGCAGTGACAGTGCATGCATCAGTGACACTGTACCTCTTGTCCACCTGTTGGAGCACACGCTGCGTGGAATAATGGACAGGGCACTTGAGGCAGAACAGAGGCAGGAAGAGGAGGACTTCCTTGCCTCTCAAGGCCCCCTTTACCCAGACAGTGTTCCTTCTGTCCCACCCATCGCACAGGAAGAGGAGGAGGAGGAGGAGGAGGAGGAGGAGGAGGATTGTGTCAGCATGGAGGTGGAGGCTGGCACTCAGCATCATCAGCAGCAGTCTTTTAGGGATGATTTACAGTCCCAAGAAACCAGTGGACGTGTACGTGGCTGGGAGGAGGTGGCTGCGGATCATGTCGTCCTTAGTGACCCAGAGGACTCCGGACTGAATGCCTCAGCTAACCTTCGCTGCATGGCCTCCCTGATCCTGCAAAGTCTGCGGAAGGATCCTCGTATTCTTCGGATCAATCAGAGGGACCATTACTGGCTGGCCACTCTCCTTGATCCACGGTACAAGGGTAAGGTTGCGGACCTTATGTTACCGTCGCAGAGGGAGCAGAGGATGAGACAACTCTGGGAGGCCTTGCAGAAAGGTCTGTGCAACGCGTTCCCAGAGACTGGGAGGTTACAAACTCCTGGTCCTGGACAACGAGTTGCTGAGGCTTCGGGCAGTCAAAGAAGGAGCGGTGGGGAAGGTGGCCGTCTGACCGATGCGTTCAGACAATTCTTTAGTCCGCAGCCCCAAAGTATGATCGGTTCCAGCAACCATCGCCAGCGTCTGATATACATGGTGCAGGAATACCTAGGGGCAAGGTCAGACTTGGACACCTTCCCCACCGAAAATCCTCTGGCTTACTGGGTCTTGAGGATGGATCACTGGCCAGAGCTTGCACAGTATGCAATTGAGCTACTGGCCTGTCCTGCATCCAGCGTTCTTTCAGAACGCACATTCAGTGCTGCTGGAGGATTTGTCACAGATCACAGGGTGCGCCTGTCCACCGACTCGGTTGATCGACTGACTTTCATCAAGATGAACCAGTCTTGGATCACCACCAGCTACCACACACCAGATGCTGATATAACAGACTAATTGATTTTAAAATGTCACATCCCTTCAAGACTGATGCTGATGCTGAGTGCCTGTGCTGTTATGTTGACTGGCTATCCTCCTCCTCCTCCTCAATGATCTGATTAATGATGATAGCTTGGAAGATCATTTTGGTTTATGGGTGCCGCCACCAGTGGCTAAGGCCCAATTTTTCAGCCCCTGTTTAACAGGGGCGTGTAATTACAATTTTTGATGCAATACTTTGCAACAGGCCTCATTGCTGTGCTCCAAGTACAGTATCTGTGAGGGGTTGCAGTGTTGTGCCACCAGTGCCTAAGGCCCAATTTTTCAGCCCCTGTTCAACAGGGGCATGCAATTATAATTATTGATCTAATAATTCACAGCAGGGCCCATTGCTGCGCCCACCAAGAGTAACTGTCAGGCCTTACAGTGTTGTGTCAACACCACCACCACCACCACCACCACCAAAGGCCCAATTTTTCAGCCCCTGTTCAACAGGGGCATGCAATTATAATTATTGATCTAATAATTCACAGCAGGGCCCATTGCTGCGCCCACCAAGAGTAACTGTCAGGCCTTACAGTGTTGTGTCAACACCACCACCACCACCACCACCACCACCACCAAAGGCCCAATTTTTCAGCCCCTGTTCAACAGGGGCATGCAATTATAATTATTGATCTAATAATTCACAGCAGGGCCCATTGCTGCGCCCACCAAGAGTAACTGTCAGGCCTTACAGTGTTGTGTCAACACCACCACCACCACCACCACCACCACCACCACCAAAGGCCCAATTTTTCAGCCCCTGTTCAACAGGGGCATGCAATTATAATTATTGATCTAATAATTCACAGCAGGGCCCATTGCTGCGCCCACCAAGAGTAACTGTCAGGCCTTACAGTGTTGTGTCAACACCACCACCACCACCACCACCAAAGGCCCAATTTTTCAGCCCCTGTTCAACAGGGGCATGCAATTATAATTATTGATCTAATAATTCACAGCAGGGCCCATTGCTGCGCCCACCAAGAGTAACTGTCAGGCCTTACAGTGTTGTGTCAACACCACCACCACCAAAGGCCCAATTTTTCAGCCCCTGTTCAACAGGGGCATGCAATTATAATTATTGATCTAATAATTCACAGCAGGGCCCATTGCTGCGCCCACCAAGAGTAACTGTCAGGCCTTACAGTGTTGTGGCACCAGCACCACCATCAAAGGCCCAATTTTTACTACGACTGTTCAACAATTATATGTTATTACAATTCCTGATATAATAGTTGACAGCAGGGCGTTCCAGCACCAACCAAGAGTAACTGTGAGTGCTTACAGTGTTGTGCCAACACCAACACCTAAGGGGCCAATTTCTGCAGAGTATATACGGAAGGTCCCTACTTTCAAACATCCAACTTACAAACGACTCCTACTTGCAAACGGAAGAAGACAACAGGAAGTGAGAGGAAATCTACCCCTTGGAAGGAAAATTCTCTCCTGTAAGAATTAATATGGGAGAAAGGTGTCTCCTCTCTACTGATGCTTTATCACCAATCCTTGTTTCAATAAAAACACCACATTTCAAAAACAGTTGTCATTGGGACGGAAAGTGAGGTGAAATGTTCTGAACAGGGGCACAGACAGCAAAACAAATGTTACAGGGGTGATAACCCTTCCCTATGTTTTCCAAAAAGCTTAAAAATAGGTATTTTGGCTGGAGCTACACTTAAGCAATGTACCTGTTCAAAATTACAAACAGATTCTACATAAGAACAAACCTACAGTCCCTGTCTTGTATGCACCGCCTGTATACGGCTGTTCAGAGTATATAGGGCCTTTTTTATTTTATGTGCGGGGTTCCCCTTAATATCCATACAAGACCCAAAGGGGCTGGTAATGGGCTGGGGTGGGGGGGTGGGGGTGATGGGGTAGCTATGCCATTTTTCTTAAAGATTTTCATCCATATTACCGGGACCAGACATTACATTAAAGCCGCAAGCAGTTTTAAATGGCTTTTTTTTCCTTTAGAAGTGTCATTTTGTGCAGGGACAGTTCTAAACACGGGAAACATGTGGCACTTCACAGGCATACTATAGACACCCCCCAGGTACGATATTTAAAGGAATATTTGACTTTTTTTTTTTCACTTTATGCATCATTAAAATGACTGCTCCCGGAAAACGACCTTTTTTAAAACTTCTTTTTGCATTGATACATGTCCCCTGGTGCAGAACCCGGGTTCCCAAACCCTTTTTAGGACAATAACATGCATAATAGTTGTTATAATTAGCACTTTAGAATTCGAACGTTCGCATCCATTGTATTTAATAGGGTTCTAATGTTCGTACGAACTTTCGGTCCGTTCGCGGGTTCTGGTGCGAACCGAACCCGGGGGTGTTCGGCTCATCACTAGTCCCTTGGACCCCAAGCTTGGCACATATATAGCCCCACTCTTCCTCTAGAAGTGTGCAAAGCTTTTTGTCTGGGGGACCTACGGCCGGGGAACACAGATTTTTCAAAGCCGGGTACCCCTTCCATAGACTCCCATGTTAAATGTCAGTCTAGTCGTGGGCACAGTGAGGCAAAGTGAGGCACAGTGAGGCATGGACATGGGCACAGTGAGGCATGCAGATGGACACCCTAGGCTTATACTCGAGTCAATACGTTTTCCCAGTTTTTTGTGGTAAAATTAGGTACCTCGGCTTATATTCAGGTCGGCTTATACTCGAGTATATACGGTAATTAAATCCTGTGTGGTAAATGCATGGTTGATAATTGTGATGTATGAATAATGTGTGGAGTAGAAATGTAATTTCATTGTGAATTTGTTTCTACAATGACAATAAATCTTATCTTATCTATCTCCTAGGCCAATAGAACCGCTTCTCCTTTTTGGCCAATTAGGAAACGGATCTCAAGATCTACTTCCTGATTGGCGGGGAGGAGAATCGGTGTGGCAATAACGAATATTCATTCGCTATTGTCACATAACTGGGTGGGCTCGTGGGCCCAGTGCTCTGCCCCCCGAGCTCACCCTTTTTTGAAGCCAATTAGAGCCTCAGGCTCTAATCACGTGCTTCAAAAAAAAAAAAAAAACCATTGGAATCCATGCGTCCGGTGCCCTGAATGTACGTTAGGGGGCCAGACGCATGGATAGGGGGGGGGGGGTTCGGTGCCCCTAATGGAGCGGCCGCCACTGATGGATAGTCTCATTTACGTCGTTTGTCACTGTTGCACAGGCTTGGACAATTTTAGAGCGTGACACGTTTGGTATCTCTTTACATCATCTTTTATATTTTCCAAATAAATTGTCTTATGTATTGTCTTTTTTTTTTTTGCATTGAATTCCAAAACAGTGTTTTATTTTTTTTTTATTTTTTTAAATTGCGTTTAAAAAAACGCTGCGCAAATACCGTGTGACATATAAAAAAAATGCAAAAACACACAAATTTATTCTTTAGGGCCTCTGCTTTAAAAAATATATACAGTGGAACCTCGGATTGCGAGTAACGCGGTTAACGAGCGTTTTGTTGCCAATACGAGCACTGTGTATTTTTTAAAAATCCTGACTGGGTTTGCGAGTGTTGTCTCGCAACACGAGCAGGATTTAAGCCTCTGCGGTGTGCAGTACCGCATTTGGCCAGAGGTGCGGGGGGGGGCGCCGGTGACACTCGGAGCCGTTTCCGAGTGTTTCTGAGCCTTTCTGAGGGTTTCCGAGTGCATCTGAGCAGTCTCTGAGTATTTCCGAGTCTCTCTGGTGCCCCCCTTACCTCTGGCCACATGCGGTATTGCATGCAAAAGAAGTCAATGTGGAACGAATTATCTTCATTACCATTGACTTCTATGGGGAAACTCGCTTTGATATGCCAGTGCTTTGGATTATGAGCATTCTCCTGGAACGGAATTATGCTCATAATCCGACGTTCCACTGTATAATGTTTGGGGATTCTAAGTAATTTTCTAGCAAAAAAATACAGATTGTTACAAAAAAAGTACCAGAAAAAGCCCAGACTTTTATTTAAATCAGGGCTGGACAAATTTGCTTGGAATCTAGGAGCCAGCTAAAAAAGTTAGGAGCCAGGTTTTGTTTTTCAACGACCAATGTGTGCAGAAGGGAACGCATACGTGAGTAGCGCCTGCATATGAAAGCAGTGTTTGTGAGGTATCGCCGCGATCGGTAGAGCGAGAGAAATAATTCTATCCCTAGACCTCCTCTGTAACTCAAAACTAGGAACCTGTAGAATTTTTTAAATGTCGCCTATGGAGATTTTAAAGGGTAAAAGTTTGTCGCCATTCCACGAGCGGACGCAATTTTGAAGTGTGACATGTTGGGTATCAAATTTACTCAGCGTAACATTATCTTTCACAATATAAAAAAAAAAATTGGCTAACTTTACTGTTGTCTTATTTTTTTATTTAAAAAAGTGTATTTTTTTCCTCAAAAAGTGCGCTTGTAAGACCGCTGCGCAAATACGGTGTGACAGAAAGTATTGCAACGACCGCCATTTTATTCTCTAGGGTGTTAGAATAAAAATATATATAATGTTTGGGGGTTAACTTCTAAGTAAAGGGAAGGAGATGGGCGGGCAGTGAAACAGGCAAGCATTGCTGGTTGTCTTGTCATACCAACGGCCACCACAAGATGGCGCCAGATTACAGAATGAAGCCTAGGCCTGCAGAAGGCCGCAAAGCCACGGCTTAAATTACCGGCCAGTGTGGCCCGACGAGATCACGCGATCGCGGGGAGGGGGGCGCATGGAGATACAGGAAACCTCAGCTGTGCTGCCCCAGGCGCCAGGTCGCTAATTCTAGTCGCATTTGCGACCTGGCGCCCGGGGATTGTCGAGCCCTGATTTAAATGTTTTTATTTATTTCCTGTGTATTTCCACAAACAGCCAACCAAACTATTCTCTTTCGGACCAAGATGGACCTTATTCCTGAAGCCGTCTATTGGAGGGCACAACCTACATAATTCCAAATGTAGCGGGTGGTCATATTTAGGGGATGCATCTGAGTGATAACAGGCTCAGATGCAGCAATTGTTAGGATTCCTGGACCCATTTATGCCAGTGGAGGATATCAGTGGTGTCCAGTTCCCTGCGGCCTATAGGTGGCGCTGTTGCCATAGGCTGGGGTCGAACCACCATTGGAGGGCTGTGCCCTTTGTGTCCTCTCGCGGCAGTAGTACAGCGGGGCGGGGAACCCGCTGTGCATGCTGGGAGAGGGTATAAAGGGGGCAGACATCTTCTCGCACGAGGTCCGCGCCCAGGCACTGTCATAGAAGGCTAGCAAACCAGACTGTGTGACGGCACAGAGGAGACCAAACAGGTGTAGGTGAAAGTGTAACAATTTATTAAGGGAAGTAAACAGACAAATAAACACCTCCAACAGAACACAGTGCAGTAACCAAACCAAATAACAGTGACTATAGAAAATATATACAATAAGGGGAGATACCGGAATCGTAGTGAAGGCCAGGCCGAGGTCATACACAAGGGGATCGAAGCAGATGGGTATGGATGGGAATCAAACAGGAACAGGAAGGGGACGGATGGATTGGCTGCAGAGCAGGGATCCAAGGTAACCAGGTAACAGGAGGACAGGGGACCGTGGAAATCAGGAGACAGGAGGGACAGATGCAGGATTGGCTCAGGGTAGGGATCAGGTCAGATTGGGTCAGACAGGATGCAGGCTCAAAGTCCAGATCACAGGTCCTAGGTCCAGGAGAGAGCGATACCAGGGCAAGGAGTGTTAGTACTTGCCGGGTATTTAAAGGAAGTCTTGTAATCAGGCTTCAGGTCACAGCTGACCGCAGGAAGTGCTGCCCGTCCCACACTGCTGGAATACACCCACTGGTGGACGCCGGTACTACAGTCCATGAATCATGCATTACCACCAGCAGGTGAGATCCTCCAACAAAGATATTGGCTGCAAGAGGACACCTGCTGGTGGACACTAGTACTGCGGTCCAAAGGACCAACAGCACCACCAGCAGGTGAGATCCTCCAACAAAGATATTGGCTGCAAGAGGACACCTGCTGGCAGACACTAGTACTGCGGTCCAAAGGACCAACAGCACCACCAGCGGGTGAAGCCTTTCCTGACAGGCACCTTCAGCCTGGGTGCATGTGCGTGTCGTCCCGGGTGCCCTAGGCCCGGGGACGGAGTTGCGGTTCCACCCCAGACACCTTTGGTCTGGGGTGAGGTACTCTCTGGAGGTCTGGGGCCCAGTACCTTCGACTGGGTCCCGCAAGGGATCGAGGGCTCCTAGGGTGTCCTCCGGTGTGGACGCCCGAATCTAGGATGAGGAGGCCATGGAGGTGACCTTTCCAAAGACCCAGTGCAGCATTTGCTGGTGACGGCGGGGGCCTCTGGTAACTGTCCGGATGGATGTCCTCTCTCTGACAGGGGCCATTTCTCATAGAAGGTAGTCCACGTTCTCATGGTCTGTGGCAGGGACCCATCGTGAATCAGGTCGGTGGCAGAGACCCAACAACCAGGTCTGTGGCAGAGGCCCTATTCATCATGGTCTGTGGCAGAGACCCCCTCACGGTCGGTGGCAGCGACTGTGCGCCAAGCCTGTTTGCGCTATAACGGAACAGGAGAGAAACCAAGTTCAAGTTTGTGCCTGGACCTCCTCCCCACTGTGTTCTGAACTGTTCTGTGTCTGACCAGTCGCTCTTAAAGGACTATTTATTGCTCTGAAGAATAAAAAAGTGTTGGACTTTCAGTGGTGTGGAACTTGACTTTCTGGGAGTTAAAGGGTCCTACCTCCACCTGTGTGGAGTAGGGTGACCACATTTTTAAACTACCATTCAGGGACACCCCACTTCCCAAAAATCAGCTTGTGCTGTAACGAATCACAGCACAGTGATTGGACACAAGAGACAGGATTTATGATTTCTCCAATCACAAGCAGGGGGCGGGATTGTGCTCCTCCAGGCATTCCCGGCCAGGACAAGTACTGTCAGTGAGTAAAGTGGTGATGTGGCGGCCTTTTTTAGGGGCATCAGATTGGCCTGGGGGGTGGCTGTGTCAGTTTCACTCCGGGACACTGTATTGTCCTGGAATGAAGGTGCCCGGGACAGACCTGCAAAATGCAGGACTGTCCCGGGCAATCCGGGACACGTGGTCACCCTAGTGTGGAGGGTGGGAATCATCCTCAAGAGAAGTGTTGGCTCTGGACGGGGACACAGGCCCGAAGGTAAAAGGTTATAGCTCACACCTCTACACACAAGAGGATACGAGCTGGTGGTGCGCCACACTCTCCTCCCTGGTCCCCCAGACGAGAGCCATTGACCGAGAAGAGAAAGAGGGAGTGAGAGGTGAGGTCGCTACACAAACAAAAGTCATTTTCGGCTCGGTGACTGTTGAATGTTTACTTCTCCTTTTCCCGCATGAAAACAAAGAAGGGCTCGGAATTCGTAATCAACACTCCAAAAATTTTCAATCATGGCTCGGCGTGTCACCGCGGAGGCCATTTAATTACGGTGTAATCATACACATTGTTGAAATGATTTTCTCTGAGTGCTGCGGGGTCGGCGGAGGATTTTGACCCGCGGACACTTTGTACATATATAAGTTCATCAATCCTTTAACCGTTTCTGACGGACGCGGCTCAGCGTCACAACTGGATTCCGAGTTGATGAGACTCAAAGCGGCTGATTTTACTAACGGCAGGTAGACTGTGAGCTTAGCGGGTGCAATTGCGCTCATTTTCCCCCCAGAGCTTAGTGAATGCGGTGAAGCTTCAGCCCCTTCCTGACCGGAGCACTTTTTGCGATTCGGCACTGCGACGCTTTAACTGACAATTGCGCGGTCGTGCGACGTGGCACCCAAACAGAATTGGCGTCCTTTTTTTCCCACAAATAGAGCTTTCTTTTGGTGGTATTTGATCACCTCTGCGGTTTTTATTTTTTGCGCTATAAACAAAAAAAGAGCAACAATTTTGAAAAAAATTCAATATTTTTTACTTTTTGCTATAATAAATATTCCTTAGTTTAGGCCGATATGTATTCTTTTTTTTATTTATTTTTCATACCACTTCAGACTCAACCATAACGATGGGCTTCACTTGCTCGTGATTTTATTCATTAATGTCGTCTCTGCTTCAGTTTCGTATCATATTAAGTACAATTTCAAAAATAAAAGCAGCAAATTAATAAGCAAATTAAATCGGTACCTGGAAAACCGATACGTATTCTTCTACATGTTTTTGGTAAAAAAATCGCAATAAGCGCATAGTGATTGGTTTGCGCAAAAGTTATAGCGCCTACAAAATAGGGGATAGTTTTATGGCATTTTTATTATTATTATTTTTTTATTAGTAATGGCGGCGATCAGCGATTTTTATGGTGACTACGACATTATGGCGGACACATCGGACACTTTTTACGCTATTTTGGGACCATTGTCATTTTTACAGCGATCAGTGCTATAAAAATGCACTGATTACTGTGTAAATGACACTGACAGGGAAGGGGTTAACCACTAGGGGGCGAGTAAGGGGTTAAGTGTGTCCTAGGGAGTGATTCTAAAGCCTCGTACACACGGTCGGACTTCCATCGGACTTTTCCGTGGATTTTTGTCCGAACGGAGTTGGCTGGGCACACCCATAGCATACACACCACAGGACTTTTCTGCAAACTTTCCCAAAACTTTTTGCAACATCACGTGGTTTTTCTGTTCTTTTCTGCTCTTTACCGCCACCCTTTGGTCAACTTCTGCTATTGTTGGTTGATTTTAACATTAGTTGTTTTGTCCATCGGACAAAAGTCCTATGGTTTTCTGTACACACGGTAGGACTTTGCTCCATCGGACTTTTGTTGGGCAAAAGTTTGTCCTTTTGCAGACCCAACTTTTGTCCGATGAAAACAAAACCAAACAAAAAAAAGTTTGTCCGATGGAGCGTACACACGGGTCGGATTGTTGGTCCAACTTGTTTAAAACGAAGTTTGTTGGGCAAAAGTCCGACCGTGTGTACGGGGCTTTACCCGATGAGAGGGAGCAGTAGATCAGTGTCCTGTCACTAGGCAGAACAGGGAAATGCCTTGTTTACAATGGCATCTCCCTGTTCTGCAGCTCCGTGACACGATTGCCGGTGTCCGCGGGACCCGCGGTCACACTCACGGAGCTCGCCACGGGACGGGCGCCTGCGCGAGCCGCCAATACGGCGATTTATAGGGGACGTACAGGTACATCCATATGCGCAGCCGTGCCATTCTGCTGACGTAAATAGTTGTGCAGCGGTCGGAAAGCGGTTAAGAACACCCAATCGGGGTGGCAGGAAAAAAATAAATACTGTATATACTCGAGTATAAGCCGAGATTTTCAGCCCCCCCCTCGGCTTATACTCGAGTCAGTGTACCTGAAAAATATTGAAAGGCTGCGGGCGTCCATCGATTAAATCTCGCGGTCTCCTCCTGGTCCCTTTCCGTGATAGGCGGAACTGTGTCTACTGAGAAAAGCCTATCACGAACGTTCTCTCATCCTCACCCATCCCAGCAGACACTGTGTTCAGTGTTCCGCCAATCACGGACGCCTTTTCATCCTCGGACAAGAGGACGCCCGTGATTGGCGGAACAGTGATCACAGTGTCTGCTGGGAAACTGAGGATGAGAGAATGTTCGTGATAGGCGGAACTGTGTCTGCTGAGAAACGCCTATCACGGAAGGGACCAGGAAGAGACTGCGAGTTTTAACCACTTACCGCCCGCCCTATAGCGGATTGACGGCGGCAAAGTGGTTTCAAAATCCTGACTGGACGTCCTCAGGATTTTGAGCCGCTGGGCGCGCATCACGGCGATCGTTGTTGCGGGATGTCAGTCTGACACCCCGCAACACCAATCTAGGTAAAGAGTCTCCGACGGAGACTCTTTACCACGTGATCAGCCGTGTCCAATCACGGCTGATCACGATGTAAACAGGAAAAGCCGGTCATCGGCTTTTCCTCACTCGCGTCTGTCAGACGCGAGTAGAGGAGAGCCGATCGGCTGCTCCTCTGACAGGGGGGGTTTGTGCTCATCGATTATCAGAGCAGCCCCCCCGAGGATGCCCACACTGGACCACCAGGGATACCATCAGGGATGCCCATCACCAGGTATGCCTCCCTAGACCACAGGGATGCCATTCTGTGCCCCTAATGGATGCCAATCAGTGCCCACAATGGATGCCAATCAGTGCCCACAATGGGCATCACTGATTGGCAGGCATTATTGTTTGTCACTGATTGGCATCCATTCGTAACACATTACAGTACAGTGCCACCTATCAGTGCCCATCCATGCCACCTATCAGTGCCCATCCATGCCCATCCGTGCCACCTATCAGTGCCCATCCATGCTGCCTATCAGTGCCCATCTGTGCTGCCTATCGATGCCCATCTGTGCCGCCTATCTGTGCCCATCCGTGCTGCCTATCTGTGTCCATCCGTGCCGACTACCTGTGCCCATCCGTGCCGCCTATCTGTGCCCATCTTTGCCCATCCATGCCGCCTATCTGTGCCCATCCGTGTTGCCTACCGGTGCCCATCCGTGCCACCTACCGGTGCCCATCCGTGCTGCCTATCGGTGCCCATCCATGCCGCCTATCAGTGCCCATCCGTGCTGCCTATCTGTGCCCATCCGTGCTGCCTATCTGTGCCCATCCGTGCTGCCTACCTGTGCCCATCCGTACCGCCTGTCTGTGCCCATCTGTGCCCATCCATGCCGCCTATCTGTGCCCATCCGTGTTGCCTACCGGTGCCCATCCGTGCTACCTATCGGTGCCCATCCGTGCCGCCTATCGGTGCCCATCTGTGCCGCCTTATCGGTGCCCATCAGTGCCGCCTCATCGGTGCCCATCAGTGCCGCCTTATCAGTGCCCGTCAGTGCAGCCCCATCAGTACCCATCAGTGAAGGAGAAAACGTACTTATTTACAACGTTTTGTAACTGAAACAAAAAAATACGGGGTTTTTTTTCAAAATTTTTGGTCTTTTTTTAACTTTTTTTAGCAGAAAATAAAAATCGCAGAGGTGATCAAATACCACCAAAAGAAAGCTCTATTTGTGGGAACAAAATGATAAAAATTTAGTTTGGGAACAGCGTAGCACGACCGCGCAATTGTCATTCAAAGTGCAACAGCGCAGAAAGCTGAAAATTGGTCTGGGCAGGAAGGTGTGTAAGTGCCCAGTATGGAAGTGGTTAAACAATGAATGGACGCCCGCAGCCTCTCAATTTCAGGTACAATTTCAATTTTAGGGGCACAGTGAGGATGGGCACAGTGAGGTGGCAATGGGCAGAGTGAGGTTGGGCACAGTGACAATTGGCTTAGTGAGGTTGCAATGGGCACAGTGAGGCTGCAAATGGACATTGTTGACCCACTTTTCCACTTACAGTAGCTGCTGCATTCTCACCCTCGGCTTATACTCGAGTCAATACGTTTTCCCAGTTTTTTGTGGTAAAATGAGGTACCTCGGCTTATATTCGGGTCGGCTTATACTTGAGTATATACGGTATACGGTAATAATTTTTGCTTCCACATGATTGGATGATGGAAATCAGCAGAGCTTCACTACATTCACTAAGCTCTGGGAAAAATGAGCGCCATTGCACTTTCCAGGTGCAAAGTCTATTTGCCTTAACCCCTTCCTGCCTAAAGGTAAAACAAATGTAAATGCCTAAGAACAATTTAACATTTGTTAGTAAAACTGTACAGATCATCACAACTACTTTGTGCATCCAGGTGGATTATACCGCCCTTTTTCTTCCAGGACGAATTGGGCTTATATTTGGTGGTAAATAGTAATGGATATCTCCTAATTTGTTTTTATTTGGCCCAAAATAGTAAAAAAAAAATATATATTTTTTAAATGTATAACCTACCACCAAAGAACAACCCAAAATACACTCTCCCGCTCCTGACGATTGCAGCGATACCACCTATGTGTATTTTAGTTGTTCTTTTGTACCCGTAGTACAGCCCAGAAACAATGGTGCCCATTTTGCTTTTTTTTTATCCTACCTTAAAACACGCCGACACTGAAGCTAATTTAAAAAACACTTTAACCACTTCAGCCCCGGACCATTTCGCTGGCCAAAGACCAGAGCATTTTTTTGCGATTCGGCACTGCGTCGCTTTAACTGACAATTGCGCGGTCGCGCGACGTGGCTCCCAAACAAAATTGACGTCCTTTTTTTCCCCCACAAATAGAGCTTTTTTTTTGGTGGTATTTGGTCACCTCTGCGCTTTGTATTTTTTGCGCTATAAACAAAAATAGAGCGACAATTTTGAAAAAAAAAAACAATATTTTTTACTTTTTGCTATAATAAATATCCCCAAAAAATCTATAAAAAAAAAAAATTCCTCAGTTTAGGCCGATACGTATTCTTCTACATATTTTTGGTAAAAAAAAAAAATCGCAATAAGCGTTTATTGATTGGTTTGCGTAAAAGTTATAGCGTCTACAAAATAGGGGATAGTTTTATGGCATTTTTATTATTTATTTATTTTTACTAGTAATGGCGGCGATCAGCGATTTTTATCATGACTGCGACATTATGGCGGACAGATCGGACACTTTTGACACATTTTTGGGACCATTGTAATTTTTACAGCGATCAGTGCTATAAATATGCACTGATTACTGTGAAAATTACACTGGCAGTGAAGGGGTTAACCACTAGGTGGCGCTGAAGGGGTTAAGTGTGTCCTAGGGAGTGATTCTAACTGTTAGGGGGCGTGGCTACGAGTGACACATCACTGATCGCTCCTCCCGATGAGGGGGAGCAGACGATCAGTGACAGTGTCACTAGGCAGGACGGGGAGATGCTTGTTTACACTTGCCTCTCCCCATGCTGCAGCTCTGTGACCCGATCGCGGGGCAGCGGCGGGCATCGAGTCTGCGGGTCCCGCAGGCACGGTCACGGAGATCACGCGCCCGCACGGCGGGAATGTCAAAGTGACGTATATATACGTTACTTTGCCCAGCCAGGCCATTCTGCCAACGTATATGTACAGGAGCCGGTCCTTAACCGGTTAAAAAAAAAAAAAAAATCCTGCCCAAAATGTACTGACCATGACCTTTGACCCTGACCTTGAACTTTGGCGCTTACTTGACCCAAAAAATAACCCTAGCACTGACCTAGATCAAACTATTTGCACCCACTTGCGGGCATAGCCTCCCACGGGAGTCACGCCCCTTCCCGCCCCTTCCCGCCCCCGTTGTCTTCTGGGAAACACACAGGTCCCAGAAGACAGCGGGGGCCAGTTAGGACACGCAGGACGACTCGCGCATGCGCAGTAGGGAACCGGGAAGTGAAGCCGCAACGTTTCACTTCCTGATTCCCTCACCAAAGATGGCAGCGGGGGCAGCCGAGAGACGAGCGATTGATTGGCTTCGGCTGCCGACATCGCGGGCACCCTGGACAGGTAAGTGTCCATTTATTAAAAAGTCAGCAGCTACAGTATTTGTAGCTGCTGGCTTTTAATATTTTTTTTTAGGCGGACCTCCGCTTTAACCAGTAACGAGTGTGTGATACCAGCGGGGCGGGAGTTGGGAGGTGCAGCAGGTCTGCACAGCCAGTGTAACGTCTAAGACGCGCTGGTAAAGTACACATACAAGGAGGGGGGCTGATGTGAGATGGTTACACTTGTGTTGGGTAGTGATGAGCCGAACACCCCCGGGTTCGGTTCGCACCAGAACCCGCGAACGGACCGAAAGTTCGTACGAACATTAGAACCCTATTAAATACAATGGATGCGAACGTTCGAATTCTAAAGTGCTAATTATAACAACTATTATGCATGTTATTGTCCTAAAAAGGGTTTGGGAACCCGGGTTCTGCACCAGGGGACATGTATCAATGCAAAAAGAAGTTTTAAAAACGGTCGTTTTTCGGGAGCAGTCATTTTAATGATGCATAAAGTGAAAAAAAAAAAGTCAAATATTCCTTTAAATATCGTACCTGGGGGGTGTCTAAAGTATGCCTGTGAAGTGCCACGTGTTTCCCGTGTTTAGAACTGTCCCTGCACAAAATGACACTTCTAAAGGAAAAAAAAGCCATTTAAAACTGCTTGCGGCTTTAATGTAATGTCTGGTCCCGGTAATATGGATGAAAATCTTTAAGAAAAATGGCATAGCTTTCCTCTCACTTCCTGTTGTCTTCTTGCGTTTGCAAGTAGGAGTCGTTTGTAAGTTGGATGTTTGAAAGTAGGGACCTGCCGTATATACTCTGCAGAAATAGGCCCCTTAGTTGGTGTTGGCACAACACTGTAAGCACTCACAGTTACTCTTGGTTGGTGCTGGAACGCCCTGCTGTCAACTATTATATCAGGAATTGTAATTACATATAATTGTTGAACAGTGGTAGTAAAAATTGGGCCTTTGATGGTGGTGCTGGTGCCACAACACTGTAAGCCCTGACAGTTACTCTTGGTGGGTGCAGCAATGGGCCCTGCTGTGAATTATTAGATCAAGAATTGTAATTGCATGCCCCTGTTGAACAGGGGCTGAAAAATTGGGCCTTTCGTGGTGGTGGTGGTGGTGGCGTTGCCACAACACTGTAAGCCCTCAGAGTTACTCTTGGTGGGTGCAGGAATGAGCCCTGCTGTGAATTATTAGATCAAGAATTGTAATTACATGCCCCTTTTGAACAGGGGCTGAAAAATTGGGCCTTTCGTGGTGGTGGTGGTGGTGGCGTTGCCACAACACTGTAAGCCCTCAGAGTTACTCTTGGTGGGTGCAGGAATGGGCCCTGCTGTGAATTATTAGATCAAGAATTGTAATTACATGCCCCTGTTGAACAGGGGCTGAAAAATTGGGCCTTAGGCACTGGTGGCACAACACTACAACCCCTCACAGATACTGTACTTGGAGCACAGCAATGAGCCCTGTTGCAAAGTATTGCTTCAAAAATTTTAATGACACGCCCCTGTTAAACAGGGGCTGAAAAATTGGGCCTTAGGCACTGGTGCCACAACACTCCAACCCCTCACAGATACTGTACTTGGAGCACAGCAATGAGCCCTGTTGCAAAGTATTGCTTCAAAAATTGTAATGACACGCCCCTGTTAAACAGGGGCTGAAAAATTGGGCCTTAGGCACTGGTGCCACAACACTCCAACCCCTCACAGATACTGTACTTGGAGCACAGCAATGAGCCCTGTTGCAAAGTATTGCTTCAAAAATTGTAATGACACGCCCCTGTTAAACAGGGGCTGAAAAATTGGGCCTTAGGCACTAGTGCCACAACACTCCAACCCCTCACAGATACTGTACTTGGAGCACAGCAATGAGCCCTATGGAAAATTATTGCTAAAAAAAATTGTAATTACACGCCCCTGTAAAACAGGGGCTGAAAAATTGGGCCTTAGCCACTGGTGGCGGCACCCATAAACAAAAATGATCTTCCAAGCTATCATCATCAATCGTATCATTGAGGACTCGGAGGAGGAGGATAGCCAGTCAACATAACAGCACAGACACTCAGCATCAGCATCAGTCTTGAAGGGATGTGACATGTTAAAATCAATTAGTCTGTTATATCAGCATCAGGTGTGTGGTAGCTGGTGGTGATCCAAGACTGGTTCATCTTGATGAAAGTCAGTCGATCAACCGAGTCGGTGGACAGGCGCACCCTGTGATCCGTGACAAATCCTCCAGCAGCACTGAATGTGCGTTCCGAAAGAACGCTGGATGCAGGACAGGCCAGTAGCTCAATTGCATACTGTGCAAGCTCTGCCCAGTGATCCATCCTCAAGACCCAGTAAGCCAGAGGATTTTCGGTGGGGAAGGTGTCCAAGTCTGACCTTGCCCCTAGATATTCCTGCACCATGTTTATCAGACGCTGGCGATGGTTGCTGGAACCGATCATACTTTGGGGCTGCGGACTAAAGAATTGTCTGAACGCATCGGTCAGACGGCCACCTTCCCCACCGCTCCTTCTTTGACTGGCCGAAGCCTCAGCAACTCGTTGTCCAGGACCAGGAGTTTGTAACCTCCCAGTCTCTGGGAACGCGTTGCACAGACCTTTCTGCAAGGCCTCCCGGAGTTGTCTCATCCTCTGCTCCCTCTGCGACGGTAACATAAGGTCCGCAACCTTACCCTTGTACCGTGGATCAAGGAGAGTGGCCAGCCAGTAATGGTCCCTCTCCTTGATCCGAAGAATACGAGGATCCTTCCGCAGACTTTGCAGGATCAGGGAGGCCATGCAGCGTAGGTTTGCTGAGGCATTCGCTCCGGAGTCCTCTGGGTCACTAAGGACGACATGATCCGCAGCCACCTCCTCCCAGCCACGTACAAGTCCACTGGTTTCTTGGGACTGTAAATCATCCCTAAAAGACTGCTGCTGATGATGCTGAGTGCCAGCCTCCACCTCCATGCTGACACAATCCTCCTCCTCCTCCTCCTCCTCTTCCTGTGCGATGGGTGGGACAGAAGGAACACTGTCTGGGTAAAGGGGGCCTTGAGAGGCAAGGAAGTCCTCCTCTTCCTGCCTCTGTTCTGCCTCAAGTGCCCTGTCCATTATTCCACGCAGCGTGTGCTCCAACAGGTGGACAAGAGGTACAGTGTCACTGATGCATGCACTGTCACTGCTCACCATCCTCGTGGCCTCCTCAAATGGTGCCAGGACAGTGCATGCATCCCTGATCATGCCCCACTGGCGTGGAGAAAAAAAACCAAGCTCCCCTGACCCTGTCCTGGTGCCGTAGTCGCACAGGTACTCATTGATGGCCCTCTGCTGCGTGTGCAGCCGCTGCAGCATGGCCAACGTTGAGTTCCACCTGGTGGGCATGTCACATATAAGGCGGTTCTTGGGCAGGTTCAACTCCTTTTGCAGCTCAGCCAGGCGAGCACTGGCATTATAAGATCTGCGGAAATGCACACAGACTTTCCTGGCCTGCCTCAGGACATCCTGTAAGCCCGGGTACCTGCCCAAGAACCGCTGCACCACCAGGTTAAGGACGTGAGCCACACAGGGCACATGGGTTAATTGTCCCTGTCGGAGGGCGGAGAGGAGGTTGGTGCCATTGTCGCAAACCACCATTCCTGGCTTAAGCTGGCGTGGCGTCAACCACCTCTCGGCCTGGCCCTGCAGAGCAGACAGGACCTCTGCCCCAGTGTGGCTTCTGTCCCCCAAACACACCAGCGCAAGCACGGCATGGCATCTTTTTGCCTGCGTACTTGCGTAGCCCCTTGAACGGCTACGGAGCACCGCTGGTTCAGAGGACAAACCACAGGAAGAGGCCATGGAGGAAGAAGAAGAGGAGGGGGTGGAGGAGAGAGGTGTGTCACAACCAGTAGTAGCATTTTGGAGGCGTGGCGGTGGAACAACCTCCAACACTACTGCACCTTGTCCTGCATCCTTCCCAGCTGCCAAAAGAGTGACCCAATGGGCCGTGAAAGAAAGGTAACGTCCCTGTCCATGCCTGCTGGACCATGAGTCAGCGGTAATATGGACCTTACCGCTGACCGCCCTGTCCAGCGAGGCCAAGACATTGCCTTCCACATGCCGGTAGAGAGCCGGAATAGCCTTCCGTGAGAAAAAGTGGCGTTTGGGAACCTGCCACTGAGGAACCGCACATTGCACAAACTCACGGAAGGGGGCCGAGTCTACCAACTGAAAAGGCAGCAGTTGAAGCGCTAGCAATTTAGCCAAGCTAGCATTCAACCGCTGGGCATGTGGATGGCTGGGAGTGAACTTCTTTCGACGGTCCAGCAGCTGGGGCAGGGAAATTTGCCTGCTAGAATCGGACGTCGGTGTACTGCTAGCAGAGTGGCCGCAAGTACTTGGCTGTGACACACCTAATTCTACACCTTCATTCCTCTCAGTGCATGTTTCAGAGAGGACTGAAGTTATAGTGGGGTTGGAGATCCCAGCTGATGCGGTGCAAGGAGAGGTCCGCTTTGTTCTTTGGTGTGGGTCTTTGAGGTAGGCTTGCCAACGAGCTGCATGGCAGGTCAACATATGTCTGGTCAGGCATGTGGTACCCAAGCGGCTGATGTTTTGGCCACGCGATATACGCTTGAGACATATGTTGCAAACAGCAGCTGTGCGATCTGATGCACTAGCCTCAAAAAAGGCCCACACCAAGGAACTTTTTGAATGATGGGCAGAGGCAGCGCCCTGCACAGGCGGAGCTCTGCGGTGTGATTCCGTCGGTGTACTGCCCTTACGCTAGCCACCAAAGGGCATCCTGCCTCGTTGGAGATGTGCCTCCTCCTCATCCTCCTCCTCCTCCTCTCTCCTATTAGGCACCCACGTGGAGTCAGTGACCTCATCATCCCCTCCCTCCTCATCACTGGAGCCAATCTGGCAGTATGCTGCAGCTGCTGGAACATGACTGCCAGATTGGTGTCCTTCTTGAGCATCCCCTCTGTCTGCTCTCACGCTACTGCCTTCCTGTAGCTGGGTTTCATCATCAGACCCTTCGAAACGCTGGGCATCCTCCTGGAGCATGTACCCAACACTGTGCTCAAACAGTTCGGGGGACTCCTCAGGAGGAGGACATGGTGGGTCTAGGGAAGGAGTGACTGATGATGAGTCTGACATTGATACCAGGGAAGAGGACGCTTTGGCAGCTGCTTTGCCAGTACCCTGAGCCTGGGTGAGAGAGGATGAGGAGGAGGAGGAGGGCTTGGTCATCCACTCTACCAAGTCTTCGGCATGATGTGGCTCAACATGTCCAGCTGCCGAAAAGAAGGACAAGCGTGTCCCATGGCCATGTGCTGATGACAATGCACCGCGTCCACGACCAGCACTGTTGTCCCCAGACACAGAGCCTGCTTGCCCTCTTTTATTGCCTCCTGACTGTCTGCCTCTCCTTGTTTGCCTTCCAGACATTCTAATAGATGGCCTGCAGGGAGATGGGAAAAAAGCAATAAGGGCTACCTTCAGGTGTCCTTCTCTGTCCCTTTACTTAAGGATTTCTAAATATGGTTGAGGATGATTGCTTTTGCACAGAATAGCACAACGACAATTTCCCTGACTGTCCAAAAAACAAGGATTTCAAAGATGGTTGATGAGGAATGCTTTAGCACACTATAGCACAAGGAGAATTTCCCTCACTGTCCTTCCCTGTCCCTAGAAACAAGGATTCGTACAGTAAAACACACTGACACTCTCCCCACCTATAGTTTTCTGTCCCTAGAAAAAATGTTTTTTTAAAGCACACTATAGCACAAGGAGAATTTCCCTCACTGTCCTTCCCTGTCCCTAGAACCAAGGATTCGTACAGTAAAACACACTGACACTCTCCCTACCTATAGTTTTCTGTCCCTAGAAAAAATGTTTTTTTAAAGCACACTATAGCACAAGGAGAATTTCCCTCACTGTCCTTCCCTGTCCCTAGAAACAAGGATTCGCACAATAAAACACACTGACACTCTCCCTACCTATAGTTTTCTGTCCCTAGAAAAAATGTTTTTTTAAAGCACACTATAGCACAAGGAGAATTTCCCTCACTGTCCTTCCCTGTCCCTAGAAACAAGGATTCGTACAGTAAAACACACTGACACTCTCCCTACCTATAGTTTTCTGTCCCTAGAAAAAATGTTTTTTTAAAGCACACTATAGCACAAGGAGAATTTCCCTCACTGTCCTTCCCTGTCCCTAGAAACAAGGATTCGTACAGTAAAACACACTGACACTCTCCCTACCTATAGTTTTCTGTCCCTAGAAAAAATGTTTTTTTAAAGCACACTATAGCACAAGGAGAATTTCCCTCACTGTCCTTCCCTGTCCCTAGAAACAAGGATTCGTACAGTAAAACACACTGACACTCTCCCTACCTATAGTTTTCTGTCCCTAGAAAAAATGTTTTTTTAAAGCACACTATAGCACAAGGAGAATTTCCCTCACTGTCCTTCCCTGTCCCTAGAAACAAGGATTCGTACAGTAAAACACACTGACACTCTCCCTACCTATAGTTTTCTGTCCCTAGAAAAAATGTTTTTTTAAAGCACACTATAGCACAAGGAGAATTTCCCTCACTGTCCTTCCCTGTCCCTAGAAACAAGGATTTGCACAGTAAAACACACTGACATTCTCCCTACCTATAGTTTTCTGTCCCTAGAAAAAATGTTTTTTTAAAGCACACTATAGCACAAGGAGAATTTCCCTCACTGTCCTTCCCTGTCCCTAGAAACAAGGATTTGTACAGTAAAACACACTGACACTCTCCCTACCTATAGTTTTCTGTCCCTAGAAAAAATGTTTTTTTAAAGCACACTATAGCACAAGGAGAATTTCCCTCACTGTCCTTCCCTGTCCCTAGAAACAAGGATTCGTACAGTAAAACACACTGACACTCTCCCTACCTATAGTTTTCTGTCCCTAGAAAAAATGTTTTTTTAAAGCACACTATAGCACAAGGAGAATTTCCCTCACTGTCCTTCCCTGTCCCTAGAAACAAGGATTCGCACAGTAAAACACACTGACACTCTCCCTACCTATAGTTTTCTGTCCCTAGAAAAAATGTTTTTTTAAAGCACACTATAGCACAAGGAGAATTTCCCTCACTGTCCTTCCCTGTCCCTAGAAACAAGGATTCGCACAGTAAAACACACTGACACTCTCCCTACCTATAGTTTTCTGTCCCTAGAAAAAATGTTTTTTTAAAGCACACTATAGCACAAGGAGAATTTCCCTCACTGTCCTTCCCTGTCCCTAGAAACAAGGATTCGCACAGAAAAACACACTGACACTCTCCCTACCTATAGTTTTCTGTCCCTAGAAAAAATGTTTTTTTAAAGCACACTATAGCACAAGGAGAATTTCCCTCACTGTCCTTCCCTGTCCCTAGAAACAAGGATTCGTACAGTAAAACACACTGACACTCTCCCTACCTATAGTTTTCTGTCCCTAGAAAAAATGTTTTTTTAAAGCACACTATAGCACAAGGAGAATTTCCCTCACTGTCCTTCCCTGTCCCTAGAAACAAGGATTTGCACAGTAAAACACACTGACACTCTCCCTACCTATAGTTTTCTGTCCCTAGAAAAAATGTTTTTTTAAAGCACACTATAGCACAAGGAGAATTTCCCTCACTGTCCTTCCCTGTCCCTAGAAACAAGGATTCGCACAGTAAAACACACTGACACTCTCCCTACCTATAGTTTTCTGTCCCTAGAAAAAATGTTTTTTTAAAGCACACTATAGCACAAGGAGAATTTCCCTCACTGTCCTTCCCTGTCCCTAGAAACAAGGATTCGCACAGTAAAACACACTGACACTCTCCCTACCTATAGTTTTCTGTCCCTAGAAAAAATGTTTTTTTAAAGCACACTATAGCACAAGGAGAATTTCCCTCACTGTCCTTCCCTGTCCCTAGAAACAAGGATTCGTACAGTAAAACACACTGACACTCTCCCTACCTATAGTTTTCTGTCCCTAGAAAAAATGTTTTTTTAAAGCACACTATAGCACAAGGAGAATTTCCCTCACTGTCCTTCCCTGTCCCTAGAAACAAGGATTCGTACAGTAAAACACACTGACACTCTCCCTACCTATAGTTTTCTGTCCCTAGAAAAAATGTTTTTTTAAAGCACACTATAGCACAAGGAGAATTTCCCTCACTGTCCTTCCCTGTCCCTACAAACAAGGATTCGCACAGTAAAACACACTGACACTCTCCCTACCTATAGTTTTCTGTCCCTAGAAAAAATGTTTTTTTAAAGCACACTATAGCACAAGGAGAATTTCCCTCACTGTCCTTCCCTGTCCCTAGAAACAAGGATTTGTACAGTAAAACACACTGACACTCTCCCTACCTATAGTTTTCTGTCCCTAGAAAAAATGTTTTTTTAAAGCACACTATAGCACAAGGAGAATTTCCCTCACTGTCTTTCCCTGTCCCTAGAAACAAGGATTCGTACAGTAAAACACACTGACACTCTCCCTACCTATAGTTTTCTGTCCCTAGAAAAAATGTTATTTTAAAGCACACTATAGCACAAGGAGAATTTCCCTCACTGTCCTTCCCTGTCCCTAGAAACAAGGATTCGTACAGTAAAACACACTGACACTCTCCCTACCTATAGTTTTCTGTCCCTAGAAAAAATGTTTTTTTAAAGCACACTATAGCACAAGGAGAATTTCCCTCACTGTCCTTCCCTGTCCCTAGAAACAAGGATTCGTACAGTAAAACACACTGACACTCTCCCTACCTATAGTTTTCTGTCCCTAGAAAAAATGTTTTTTTAAAGCACACTATAGCACAAGGAGAATTTCCCTCACTGTCCTTCCCTGTCCCTAGAAACAAGGATTCGCACAGTAAAACACACTGACACTCTCCCTACCTATCCTTCTCTTTCCCTAAACTAAAGGAATCCAGGTTAAGCAAGAAAAAATAAATGTCACTGTCCCTGCCTATGCTTCTCTTTCCCTGCTCCGGAACACACTACACTAGGCCGCCGTGCTGGCGGCCTTTTATAGTGTGGGGCGTGTACTAAACACCCTCAGCAATAATTGGCCACAGGCATCCTGCCTGTGGCCAATCATTGCTCTCCTCGCTGCCGGCGCTGTGATTGGCCAAGCATGCGGGGTCACAGTGCATGCTTGGCCAATCACAGCGCCTGGATGACACTGCGATGGCGTAGTGCATTGTGGGCCGTTCGCGTCACTCGAATTAGGCGCGAACGGCCCAAATCGTTCGATCTTCGTCGAACGATCGAACAGCCGATGTTCGAGTCGAACGTATGTTCGACTCGAACACCGAGCTCATCCCTAGTGTTGGGGGTGGGTTAAATGGCTCTAATGGGGACACAATTGTGGGGGGGGGGCTGATGACTCTTATGGGGACACAAATGTGGGGGGGCTGATGGCTCTGATGGGGCACAAACATCTGGGGGCTTATGGCTCTGATGGGGACACAAATATGTGGGGGCTGATGACTCTGATGGGGGCACACATGTGGGGGGGCTGATGACTCTCATGGGGACACAAATGTGGGGGGCTGATGACTCTTATGGGGACACAAATGTGGGGGGGGCTGATGGCTCTGATGGGCACAAACATCTGGGGGCTGATGACTCTGATGGGGGCACACATGTGGGGGGTGGGGCTGATGACTCTCATAGGGACACAAATTGGGGGGGGCTGATGACTCTGATTGGGACACAAATGTGGGGGGGCTGATGATTCTGATGGGCACAAACATCTGGGGGCTGATGACTCTGATGGGGGCACAAATGTGGGGGGGCTGATGACTCTGATGGGGACACAAATGTGGGGGGCTGATGATTCTGATGGGCACAAACATCTGGGGGCTGATGACTCTGATGGGGGCACAAATTTGGTTGGGCTGATGACTCTGATGGGGACACAAATGTGTGTGGGGGGGTGATGATTCTGATGGGGACACAAATATCTGGGGGGTCTAATGGCTCTGATGGGGACACAAAGGTGGGGGGGGCTGGTGGCTCTTGTGGGGACACAAACATGTGAGGGGGGGCTGATTGCTCTAATGGGGACACAAATATGCAGGCGGGGTGGGCTGTGATGGGGACACAAATGTGCAGGGACACAAAAATGTGGGGGGGGGGGCTCTAAGGGGGACACCAATTTGTGGGGATACCCTGATGAGTGATGGGGACACAGATGTATGGGGAGACTGATGGGGACACAGATGAATGGGGAGACTGATGGGGACACAGATGAATGGGGAGACTGATGGGGACACAGATGATAGGGGAGACTGGGGAGACTGATGGGGACACAGATGAATGGGGAGACTGATGGGGACACAGATGAATGGGGAGACTGATGGGGAAACAGATGAATGGAGAGACTGATGGGGACACAGATGAATGGGGAGACTGATGGGGACACAGATGAATGGGGAGACTGATGGGGACACAGATGTATGGGGAGACTGATGGAGACACAGATGAATGGGGAGACTGATGGGGACACAGATGAATGGGGAAACTGATGGGGACACAGATGAATGGGGAAACTGATGGAGACACAGATGAATGGGGAGACTGATGGGGACACAGATGAATGGGGAGACTGATGGGGACACAGATGAATGGGGAGACTGATGGGGACACAGATGAATGGGGAGACTGATGGGGACACAGATGTATGGGGAGACTGATGGAGACACAGATGAATGGGGAGACTGATGGGGACACAGATAATTGGGGAAACTGATGAAGACACAGATGAATGGGGAGACTGATGGGGACACAGATGAATGGGGAGACTGATGGGGACACAGATGAATGGGGAGACTGATGGGGACACAGATGTATGGGGAGACTGATGGAGACACAGATGAATGGGGAGACTGATGGGGACACAGATGAATGGGGAGACTGATGGGGACACAGATGAATGGGGAGACTGATGGGGACACAGATGTATGGGGAGACTGGTGGAGACACAGATGAATGGGGAGACTGATGGGGACACAGATGAATGGGGAGACTGATGGGGACACAGATGAATGGGGAGACTGATGGGGACACAGATGTATGGGGAGACTGATGGAGACACAGATGAATGGGGAGACTGATGGGGACACAGATGAATGGGGAAACTGATGGGGACACAGATGAATGGGGAAACTGATGGAGACACAGATGAATGGGGAGACTGATGGGGACACAGATGAATGGGGAGACTGATGGGGACACAGATGAATGGGGAGACTGATGGGGACACAGATGAATGGGGAGACTGATGGGGACACAGATGTATGGGGAGACTGATGGAGACACAGATGAATGGGGAGACTGATGGGGACACAGATAATTGGGGAAACTGATGAAGACACAGATGAATGGGGAGACTGATGGGGACACAGATGAATGGGGAGACTGATGGGGACACAGATGAATGGGGAGACTGATGGGGACACAGATGTATGGGGAGACTGATGGAGACACAGATGAATGGGGAGACTGATGGGGACACAGATGAATGGCGAAACTGATCGAGACACAGATGAATGGGGAGACTGATGGGGACACAGATGAATGGGGAGACTGATGGGGACACAGATGAATGGGGAGACTGATGGGGACACAGATGTATGGGGAGACTGGTGGAGACACAGATGAATGGGGAGACTGATGGGGACACAGATAATTGGGGAAACTGATGGAGACACAGATGAATGGGGAGACTGATGGGGACACAGATGAATGGGGAGACTGATGGGGACACAGATGAATGGGGAGACTGATGGGGACACAGATGTATGGGGAGACTGATGGAGACACAGATGAATGGGGAGACTGATGGGGACACAGATGAATGGGGAAACTGATGGAGACACAGATGAATGGGGAGACTGATGGGTTCACAGATGAATGGGGACACTGATGGGGACACAGATGTATGGGGAGACTGATGGGGACACAGATGAATGGGGAGACTGATGGGGACACAGATGAATGGGGAGACTGATGGGGACACAGATGAATGGGAACACAGGTGAATGGGGAGACTGATGGGAACACAGATGAATGGGGAGACTGATGGGGACACAGATGTAAAGCCTCATGCACGCTGGAAGTTTAGCCCCGCTGCATGATGCTCCAGCGTTTAGGTGCCAGCAAAGAATACAGGAGCACTATCCAGCACTGCTGTCAGTAGTAAGTAAAATTATAGTCTATTCTTCTACTGTGGATTTATTTATAAATGATTTTTCCGGCCCGCGAATATGTGTAAAATATAGAATGTGGCTATACCGCTGGCAATGCGTCTCTGCAGAGGCATTTTGCGGTGGTTTTTAACCCTTTTTCGGCTGCTAGCGTGGGTTAAAACCGCACCGCTAGCGGCCGAATACCACCGCAATTCCTAAAAATAGCGGCGCTTTACCGCCACCGCACCTCCCGCCCCAGTGTGAAAGGGGCCTAATGCCATGTACACACGACCGTTTTTAATGTCATTGAAAAAAACAACGTTTTTCTCTACGTGATTCTTCTCAATCTCAAGCCTGCCTTGCCTACACACTATCGTTGAAAAAAATGCTTGAGTAAAGCGCGGTGACTAGGGATGAGCTTCGTGTTCGAGTCGAACATACGTTCGACTCGAACATCGGCTGTTCGATCGTTCGACGAAGATCGAACGATTTGGGCCGTTCGCGCCAAATTCGAGTGACGCGAACGGCCCACAATGCACTACGCCATCGCAGTGTCATCCAGGCGCTGTGATTGGCCAAGCATGCACTGTGACCCCGCATGCTTGGCCAATCACAGCGCCGGCAGCGAGGAGAGCAATGATTGGCCACAGGCAGGATGCCTGTGGCCAATTATTGCTGAGGGGGTTTAGCACACGCCCCACACTATAAAAGGCCGCCAGCGCGGCGGCCTTGTGTAGTGTGTTCCGGAGCAGGGAAAGAGAAGCATAGGCAGAGACAGTGTCATTTTTTTTCCTTTACTAATCCTGGATTCCTTGTGTTTAGGGACAGATAAGGATAGGTAGGGAGAGTGTCAGTGACAGTGTGCTATTCTGTGCTAATCCTTGTTTGTAGGGACAGAGAGGTACAGTGAGGGAAAGTGTCAGTGTGCTATTCTGTTCTAAACCAATCTTGCTGAACCATATTTTCAATCCTTGAGTTTAGGGACAGAGAGGTACAGTGAGGGAAAGTGTCAGTGTGCTATTTTGTGCTAAATCTTGTTTGTAGGGACAGAGAGGTACAGTGAGGGAAAGTGTCAGTGTGCTATTTTGTGCTAAATCTTGTTTGTAGGGACAGAGTAGGACAGTGAGGGAAAGTGTCAGTGTGCTATTCTGTTCTAAACCAATTTTGCTGTTCCATATTTTCAATCCTTGAGTTTAGGGACAGAGAAGGACACTCGTGGCAATTATCAGTGTGCTATTCTGTGCTAAATCTTGTTTGTAGGGAGGGACAGAGTAGGACAGTGAGGGAAAGTGTCAGTGTGCTATTCTGTTCTAAACCAATCTTGCTGAACCATATTTTCAATCCTTGAGTTTAGGGACAGAGAGGTACAGTGAGGGAAAGTGTCAGTGTGCTATTCTGTGCTAAATCTTGTTTGTAGGGACAGAGTAGGACAGTGAGTGAAACTGACAGTGTGCTATTCTGTTCTAAACCAATTTTGCTGTTCCATATTTCAAATCCTTGAGTTTAGGGACAGAGAGGTACAGTGAGTGAAACTGACAGTGTGCTATTCTGTTCTAAACCAATTTTGCTGTTCCATATTTCAAATCCTTGAGTTTAGGGACAGAGAGGTACAGTGAGTGAAACTGACAGTGTGCTATTCTGTTCTAAACCAATTTTGCTGTTCCATATTTCAAATCCTTGAGTTTAGGGACAGATAGGTATAGTGAGTGAAACTGACAGTGTGCTATTCTGTTCTAAACCAATTTTGCTGTTCCATATTTCAAATCCTTGAGTTTAGGGACAGAGAAGGACACTCGTGCAAATTATCAGTGTGCTATTCTGTGCTAAAACTTGTTTGTAGGGAGGGACAGAGTAGGACAGTGAGGGAAAGTGTCAGTGTGCTATTCTGTTCTAAACCAATTTTGC
Source organism: Rana muscosa (assembly GCA_029206835.1). Lineage (NCBI taxonomy): Eukaryota > Metazoa > Chordata > Amphibia > Anura > Ranidae > Rana > Rana muscosa. Next base: position 303,722,584 of record CM055121.1, on the reverse strand, counting down.
TGTTCCATATTTTCAATCCTTGAGTTTAGGGACAGAGAGGTACAGTGAGGGAAAGTGTCAATGTGCTATTTTGTGCTAAATCTTGTTTGTAGGGACAGAGTAGGACAGTGAGTGAAACTGACAGTGCAGTGGCGTCACTAGGGTTGGTGTCACCCGGTGCGAAAAAAAATGGTGTCACCCCCCAACAACTATAGTCCCCCCTCAGTACAGACCCCCCTCCACTAACTACAGACCCCACTCCCACAGTATAGATCCCTTCCCTCAGTACAAACCCGCTCCACTAAGTACAGACTCTCCGCCATCAATAATCAATATAGACCCGCCTCCCTCAGTATGAACCCCCACCTCAGTGCAGACCGCTCCATCAGTACAGACACCCCCACCTCAGTGCAGACCCCCTCAGTTACAGACACCCCCCCTCAGTTACAGACACCCCTCATACAGACACCCCCCTCAGTACAGACACCCCCCTCAGTACAGACACCCCCCTCAGTACAGACACCCCCTCGTACAGACTCCCCCTCGTACAGACCACCCCTCAGTTACAGACACCCCCTCAGTTACAGACACCCCCTCAGTTACAGACACACCCTCAGTTACAGACACACCCTCAGTTACAGACACCCCCTCAGTTACAGACACCCCCCTCAGTTACAGACACCCCCCTCAGTACATACACCCCCTCAGTACAGACACCCCCACCTCAGTACAGACCGCTCCATCAGTACAGACACCCCCCTCAGTACAGACACCCCCTTGGTACCAGACCCCCCTCAGTACAGACACCCCCTCAGTTACAGCCCCCCTGGTGCAAACTCCCCCTAGTGCAGACCCCATCAGTACAGACACCCCCACCTCAGTGCAGACCTCCTCAGTTACAGACACCCTGCTCAGTTACAGACACCCCCCACAGTACCAGACACCCCTCGTACAGACACCCCCTCAGTTACAGACACCCCCCTCAGTACAGACACCCCCCTCAGTACAGACACCCCCTTGGTACCAGACCCCCCTCAGTACAGACACCCCCTCAGTTACAGCCCCCCTGGTGCAAACTCCCCCTAGTGCAGACCCCATCAGTACAGACACCCCCACCTCAGTGCAGACCTCCTCAGTTACAGACACCCTGCTCAGTTACAGACACCCCCCACAGTACCAGACACCCCTCGTACAGACACCCCCTCAGTTACAGACACCCCCCTCAGTACAGACACCCCCCTCAGTACAGACACCCCCTTGGTACCAGACCCCCCTCGGTACAGACACCCCCTCAGTTACAGCCCCCCTGGTGCAAACTCCCCCTAGTGCAGACCCCAGCAGTACAGACACCCCCTCCCCCCATCAGTAAAGATGCCCCCCTTACCTTACAGACCTCAGAACAGAGCGGCAGATACACACAGCGGTGTGTCTCTCGAGCGCGGGCTCCTCCTCCTCCTCTGTGGATGTAAACAGAGAGGAGGCAGAGGGGGCGGCGGCTTCCTTCCGCTCCGCTGAGGGACACAGCCGCAGCGTGAGCCTAAGGCACAGGGCAGCGGGCAATGTCAGTGTGGTGCCGCTGCGCTACCCACGGGTGTCACCCCTCTGGTGGGTGTCACCCGGGTGCGGCCCACCCCCCCCCGCACCTGGCTAGCAACGCTAGTGCGTGTCGTCACATCATCACAGTGCAGTGTGATGATGTGACAGGCTGAGTCGCTCGCTGGCTCTGTAGGGTAGGGAGGAGGATTGGAATTTAGGAATAGGAAGAATAAGGAGCCGGAGGACACACACCAGGCGCGGCCGCGGCGCTGGAGGTGTTATTCCAGGCTTCCAGCCCAGCGGGGTGAAATTAATCAATGAATGGGTCAGCTGTAAAAAAAAAAAAAAAAAAGGGAGGGTGTCACCCCTCTAGCGGGTGTCACCCGGGGGCGGACCGCACCCCCCACACCCCCCTAGCAACGCCTCTGTGACAGTGTGCTATTCTGTTCTAAACCAATTTTGCTGTTCCATATTTCAAATCCTTGAGTTTAGGGACAGAGAGGTACAGTGAGTGAAACTGACAGTGTGCTATTCTGTTCTAAACCAATTTTGCTGAACCATATTTGAAATCCTTGTGTTTAGGGACAGAGAAGGATAGGCAGGGGACAGTGTCAGTGTCATTGATGCTAAGCCTCCTGCGCAGTATACACCTGAAGGTAGCCCTTATTGCTCTTTTTCCCATCTCCCTGCAGGCCATCCATTAAAATGTCTGGAAGGCAAACAAGGAGAGGCAGACAGTCAGGAGGCAAAAAAAGAGGGCAAGCAGGCTCTGTGTCTGGGGGCAACAGTGCTGGTCGTGGACGCGGTGCATTGTCATCAGCACATGGCCATGGGACACGCTTGTCCTTCTTTTCGGCAGCTGGACATGTTGAGCCACATCATGCCGAAGACTTGGTAGACTGGATGACCAAGCCCACCTCATCCTCCTCATCCTTTCTCACCCAGGCTCAGGGTACTGGCAAAGCAGCTGCCAAAGCGTCCTCTTCTCTGGTATCATTATCTTCATTAGTCAATCCTTCCCTAGACCCACCATGTCCTCCTCCTGAGGAGTCCCCCGAACTGTTTGAGCACAGTGTTGGGTACATGCTCCAGGAGGATGCCCAGCGTTTGGAAGGATCTGATGATGATACCCAGCTAGAGGAAGGCAGCAGCGTGAGAGCAGAGAGAGGGGATGCTCAAGAAGGACACCAATCTGGCAGTCATGCTCCAGCAGCTGCAGCATACTGCCAGATTGGCTCCAGTGATGAGGAGGGAGGGAATGATGAGGTCACTGACTCCACGTGGGTGCCTAATAGGAGAGAGGAGGAGGAGGAGGAGGATGAGGAGGAGGCACATCTCCAACGAGGCAGGATGCCCTTGAGTGGCCAGCGTATGGGCAGCACACCGACGGAATCACACCGCAGAGCTCCGCCTGTGCAGGGCGCTGCCTCTGCCCATCATTCAAAAAGTTCTTTGTTGTGGGCCTTTTTTGAGGCGAGTGCATCAGATCGCACAGCTGCTGTTTGCAACATATGTCTCAAGCGTATATCGCGTGGCCAAAACATCAGCCGCTTGGGCACCACATGCTTGATCAGACATATGTTGACCTGCCATGCAGCTCGTTGGCAAGCCTACCTTAAAGACCCACACCAAAGAACAAAGCTGACCTCTTCTTGCACCGCATCAGCTGGGATCTCCAACCCCACTATACCTTCACTCCTCTCTGAAACCTGCTCTGAGAGGAATGAAGGTGTAGAATTAGGTGTGTCACAGGCAAGTACTTGCGGGCACTCTGCTAGCAGTACACCAACGTCCGATTCTAGCAGGCAAATTTCCCTGCCCCAGCTGCTGGACCGTCGAAAGAAGTTCACTCCCAGCCATCCACATGCCCAGCGGTTGAATGCTAGCTTGGCTAAATTGCTAGCGCTTCAACTGCTGCCTTTTCAGTTGGTAGACTCGGCCCCCTTCCGTGAGTTTGTGCAATGTGCGGTTCCTCAGTGGCAGGTTCCCAAACGCCACTTTTTCGCACGGAAGGCGATTCCGGCTCTCTACAGGCATGTGGAAGGCAATGTCTTGGCCTCGCTGGACAGGGCGGTCAGCGGTAAGGTGCATATTACCGCTGACTCATGGTCCAGCAGGCATGGACAGGGACGTTACCTTTCTTTCACGGCCCATTGGGTCACTCTTTTGGCAGCTGGGAAGGATGCAGGACAAGGTGCAGTAGTGTTGGAGGTTGTTCCACCGCCACGCCTCCAAAATGCTACTACTGGTTGTGACACACCTCTCTCCTCCACCCCCTCCTCTTCTTCTTCCTCCATGGCCTCTTCCTGTGGTTTGTCCTCGGAACCAGCGGTGCTCCGTAGGCGTTCAAGGGGCTACGCAAGTACGCAGGCAAAAAGATGCCATGCCGTGCTTGCGCTGGTGTGTTTGGGGGACAGAAGCCACACTGGGGCAGAGGTCCTGTCTGCTCTGCAGGGGCAGGCCGAGAGGTGGTTGACGCCACGCCAGCTTAAGCCAGGAATGGTGGTTTGCGACAATGGCACCAACCTCCTCTCCGCCCTCCGACAGGGACAACTGACCCATGTGCCCTGTATGGCTCACGTCCTTAACCTGGTGGTGCAGCGGTTCTTGGGCAGGTACCCGGGCTTACAGGATGTCCTGAGGCAGGCCAGGAAAGTCTGTGTGCATTTCCGCAGATCTTATAATGCCAGTGTTCGCCTGGCTGAGCTGCAAAAGGAGTTGAACCTGCCCAAGAACCGCCTTATATGGACAGGGCACTTGAGGCAGAACAGAGGCAGGAAGAGGAGGACTTCCTTGCCTCTCAAGGCCCCCTTTACCCAGACAGTGTTCCTTCTGTCCCACCCATCGCACAGGAAGAGGAGGAGGAGGAGGAGGAGGAGGAGGAGGATTGTGTCAGCATGGAGGTGGAGGCTGGCACTCAGCATCATCAGCAGCAGTCTTTTAGGGATGATTTACAGTCCCAAGAAACCAGTGGACTTGTACGTGGCTGGGAGGAGGTGGCTGCGGATCATGTCGTCCTTAGTGACCCAGAGGACTCCGGACTGAATGCCTCAGCTAACCTACGCTGCATGGCCTCCCTGATCCTGCAAAGTCTGCGGAAGGATCCTCGTATTCTTCGGATCAAGGAGAGGGACCATTACTGGCTGGCCACTCTCCTTGATCCACGGTACAAGGGTAAGGTTGCGGACCTTATCTTACCGTCGCAGAGGGAGCAGAGGATGAGACAACTCCAGGAGGCCTTGCAGAAAGGTCTGTGCAACGCGTTCCCAGAGACTGGGAGGTTACAAACTCCTGGTCCTGGACAACGAGTTGTTGAGGCTTCGGGCAGTCAAAGAAGGAGCGGTGGGGAAGGTGGCCGTCTGACCGATGCGTTCAGACAATTCTTTAGTCCGCAGCCCCAAAGTATGATCAGTTCCAGCAACCATCGCCAGCGTCTGATATACATGGTCCAGGAATACCTAGGGGCAAGGTCAGACTTGGACACCTTCCCCACCGAAAATCCTCTGGCTTACTGGGTCTTGAGGATGGATCACTGGCCAGAGCTTGCACAGTATGCAATTGAGCTACTGGCCTGTCCTGCATCCAGCGTTCTTTCAGAACGCACATTCAGTGCTGCTGGAGGATTTGTCACGGATCACAGGGTGCGCCTGTCCACCGACTTGGTTGATCGACTGACTTTCATCAAGATGAACCAGTCTTGGATCACCACCAGCTACCACACACCTGATGCTGATATAACAGACTAATTGATTTTAAAATGTCACATCCCTTCAAGACTGATGCTGATGCTGAGTGCCTGTGCTGTTATGTTGACTGGCTATCCTCCTCCTCCTACTCCTCAATGATACGATTAATGATGATAGCTTGGAAGATCATTTTGGTTTATGGGTGACGCCACCAGTGGCTAAGGCCCAATTTTTCAGCCCCTGTTTAAAAGGGGCGTGTAATTAAAATTTTTGATGCAATACTTTGCAACAGGCCTCATTGCTGTGCTCCAAGTACAGTATCTGTGAGGGGTTGCAGTGTTGTGCCACCAGTGCCTAAGGCCCAATTTTTAAGCCCCTGTTCAACAGGGGCATGCAATTATAATTATTGATCTAATAATTCACAGCAGGGCCCATTGCTGCGCCAACCAAGAGTAACTGTCAGGCCTTACAGTGTTGTGGCACCAGCACCACCATCACCACCACCACCACCACCAAAGGCCCAATTTTTCAGCCCCTGTTCAACAGGGGCATGCAATTATAATTATTGATCGAATAATTCACAGCAGGGCCCATTGCTGCGCCCACCAAGAGTAACTGTCAGGCCTTACAGTGTTGTGGCACCAGCACCACCATCACCACCACCACCACCACCAAAGGCCCAATTTTTCAGCCCCTATTCAACAGGGGCATGCAATTATAATTATTGATCTAATAATTCACAGCAGGGCCCATTGCTGCGCCCACCAAGAGTAACTGTCAGGCCTTACAGTGTTGTGGCACCAGCACCACCATCACCACCACCACCACCACCAAAGGCCCAATTTTTCAGCCCCTGTTCAACAGGGGCATGCAATTATAATTATTGATCGAATAATTCACAGCAGGGCCCATTGCTGCGCCCACCAAGAGTAACTGTCAGGCCTTACAGTGTTGTGGCACCAGCACCACCATCACCACCACCACCACCACCAAAGGCCCAATTTTTCAGCCCCAATTCAACAGGGGCATGCAATTATAATTATTGAACAAATAATTCACAGCAGGGCCCATTGCTGCGCCCACCAAGAGTAACTGTCAAGCCTTACAGTGTTCTGGCACCAGCACCACCATCAAAGGCCCAATTTTTACTACCACTGATCAACAATTATATGTTATTACAATTCCTGATATAATAGTTGACAGCAGGGCGTTCCAGCACCCACCAAGAGTAACTGTGAGGGCTTACAGTGTTGTGCCAACACCAACACCTAAGGGGCCAATTTCTGCAGAGTATATACGGCAGGTCCCTACTTTCAAACATCCAACTTACAAACTACTACTACTTGCAAACGGAAGAAGACAACAGGAAGTGAGAGGAAATCTACCCCTTGGAAGGAAAATTCTCTCCTGTAAGAATTATTATGGGAGAAAGGTGTCTCCTCTCTACTGATGCTTTATCACCAATCCTTGTTTCAATAAAAACACCACGTTTCAAAAACAGTTGTCATTGGGACGCAAAGTGAGGTGAAATGTTCTGAACAGGGGCACAGACAGCAAAAAAAAATGTGACAGGGGTGATAACCGTTCCCTATGTTTTACAAAAAGCTAAAAAAAAGGAATTTGGCATGGAGCTCCACTTAAACAATGCAGCTGTTCAAAATTACAAACAGATTCTACATAAGAACAAACCTACAGTCCCTGTCTTGTATGCACCGCCTGTATACGGCTGTTCAGAGTATATAGGTCCTTTTTTATTTTGTGTGCGGGGTTCCCCTTAATATCCATACAAGACCCAAAGGGGCGGGTAATGGGCTGGGGTAGGGGGGGGGGTTAATGGGGTAGCTATGCCATTTTTCCTAAAGATTTTCATCCATATTACCGGGACCAGACATTGCATTAAAGCTGCAAGCAGTTTTAAATGGCTTTTTTTCCTTTAGAAATGTAATTTTGTGCAGGGACAGTTCTAAACACGGGAAACATGTGGCACTTCACAGGCATACTTTAGACACCCCCCAGGTACAATATTTAAAGGAATATTTGACTTTTTTTTTTCACTTTATGCATCATTAAAATGACTGCTCCCGGAAAACGTCCGTTTTTAAAACTTCTTTTTGCATTGATACATGTCCCCTGGTGCAGAAGCCGGGTTCCCAAACTCTGTTTCGGACAATAACATGGATAATAGTCGTTATAATTAGCAATTTAGAATCCGAACGTTCGCATCCATTGTATTTAATAGGGTTCTAATGTTCGTGCGAACTTTCGGTCCGTTCGCGGGTTCTGGTGCGAACCGAACCCGGGGGTGTTCGGCTCATCACTAGCGGTGACGTACAACACGTACGACGGCACTATAAAGGGGAAGTTCCATTCGGATGGCGCCACCCTTCATGTTAGTAAAGTTTGTTTGGTGCTTTTCAGCCTCGTGCTTTTCAGTCCGTTACAGCGTGACGAATGTGCTATCTCCATTACGAACGCTAGTTTTACCAGAACGAGCGCTCCCGCCTCATACTTGATTCTGAGCATGCGCATTTTTTTTCACGTCGTTAAAGCCCACACACGGCCGTTTTTCATGACGAGAAAAACAACGAGGTGAAAAATGACGAGAAAAATTAGAGCATGTTCCAATTTTTTCATCGCCATTTTTCACGTCGTGAAAAATGCTCTGAAGCCAACACACCATCATTTTTAATGACCATTTTAAAAAATTGCATTTTTCTCGTCATTAAAAACGGTCGTGTGTACGCGGCATAAGAGAGAGAGATACAATGTATCTTTCCATTCACAGAGAGAGGAACACAGGGGTGGGCTTCACAGTGACTGGTCACTGTGATAGCCAATCAAAAGCTATCACAGCTAACGGGTGACTCAGAATTGAGAGTGCCGGGTCCTGATCGTTAGTACGGGACCCGGGGATCCTCCAGCCCCCATAACTGAGGTCCTCCATCCCTCATAACTGAGATCCTCCAACCCCTATAACTGAGATCCTCCAACCCCTATAACTGAGGTCCTCCATCCCTCATAACTGAGATCCTCCAACCCCTATAACTGAGGTCCTTCATCCCTCATAACTGAGATCCTCCATCCCTCATAACTGAGGTCCTACATCCCTGATAACTGAGAAGATTCTCCAGCCCCCATAACTGAGGTCCCCCATCCCGAGTCCTAACTACTGAGGCCCTCTATCCCTCATAACTGAGGTCCTACATCCCTGATAGCTGAGAAGATTCTCCAGCCCCCATAACTGAGGTCCCCCATCCTGAGTCATAACTACTGAGGCCCTCTATCCCTCATAACTGAGGTCCTACATCCCTGATAACTGAGAAGATTCTCCAGCCCCCATAACTGAGGTCCCCCATCCCGAGTCATAACTGAGGCCCTCTATCCCTCATAACTGAGGTCCTCCAACCCCCCCCCCCAAAAAATAAAAAAAAACAAGAAAAAGCTGATAAAGTAATCTGTCTCATCTGAGGCTTCTCTGTGCTCCGAATTTCTGCTTCTGGTATAGCAATGAGATCCTCGTGAGACAACAACACAAGTTAATAGTGTACGTTCGGCATACATTTTACTTTTGATAGTTCAGATTGATGGGGCTCGGTATAAACACGCATCAATGTAACAACTTATAAGATTCACATATCACTAACTTTCCATTTGAAAGAAGCATTACACTATTTCCAGTATGGCTTTGAAGAGGAGCAGATGGCGTTCGGCCCCAAGGTGATCCGGAAGAGCAAAACTAGAGATGGAACAACTGGATGGTGAATGCCGCTGACATCTGGGCGGCTTGACAGTTTCTGGGAATGTGTACAAAAATTCTTAAGGGCAGTCAACATTCTTGGGGGCCTTTGGCCTTTTTTTCTGGTAAAACCTGTGTTAGCAAATAATGTATCTGTAGTAGTGATGAGCCGAACACCCCCGGGTTCGGTTCGCACCAGAACCCGCGAACGGACCGAAAGTTCGAACGAACATTAGAACCCTATTAAATACAATGGATGCGAACGTTCGAATTCTAAAGTGCTAATTATAACAACTATTATGCATGTTATTGTCCTAAAAAGGGTTTGGGAACCCGGGTTCTGCACCAGGGGACATGTATCAATGCAAAAAGAAGTTTTAAAAACGGTCGTTTTTCGGGAGCAGTCATTTTAATGATGCATAAAGTGAAAAAAAAAAAGTCAAATATTCCTTTAAATATCGTACCTGGGGGGTGTCTAAAGTATGCCTGTGAAGTGCCACGTGTTTCCCGTGTTTAGAACTGTCCCTGCACAAAATGACACTTCTAAAGGAAAAAAAAGCCATTTAAAACTGCTTGCGGCTTTAATGTAATGTCTGGTCCCGGTAATATGGATGAAATTCTTTAAGAAAAATGGCATAGCTACCCCATGACCCCCCCCCCCTACCCCAGCCCATTACCAGCCCCTTTGGGTCTTGTATGGATATTAAGGGGAACCCCGCACATAAAATAAAAAAGGCCCTATATACTCTGAACAGCCCTATACAGGCGGTGCATACAAGACAGGGACTGTAGGTTTGTTCTTATGTAGAGTCTGTTTGTAATTTTGAACAGGTACATTGTTGAAGTGTAGCTCCAGACCAAAAATCTATTTTTAAACTTTTTGGAAAACATAGGTAAGGGTTATCACCCCTGTAACATTTGTTTTGCTGTCTGTGCCCCTGTTCAGAACATTTCACCTCACTTTCCGTCCCAATGACAACTGTTTTTGAAATGTGGTGTTTTTCTTGAAACAAGGATTGCTGATAAAGCATCAGTACAGAGGAGACACCTTTCTCCCATATTTATTCTTACAGGAGAGAATTTTCCTTCCTAGTGGTAGATTTCCTCTCACTTCCTGTTGTCTTCTTGCGTTTGCAAGTAGGAGTCGTTTGTAAGTTGGATGTTTGAAAGTAGGGACCTGCCGTATATACTCTGCAGAAATAGGCCCCTTAGTTGTTGGTGTTGGCACAACACTGTAAGCACTCACAGTTACTCTTGGTTGGTGCTGGAACGCCCTGCTGTCAACTATTATATCAGGAATTTTAATTACATATAATTGTTGAACAGTGGTAGTAAAAATTGGGCCTTTGATGGTGGTGCTGGTGCCACAACACTGTAAGCCCTGACAGTTACTCTTGGTGGGTGCAGCAATGGGCCCTGCTGTGAATTATTAGATCAAGAATTGTAATTACATGCCCCTGTTGAACAGGGGCTGAAAAATTGGGCCTTAGGCACTGGTGGCACAACACTGCAACCCCTCACAGATACTGTACTTGGAGCACAGCAATGAGCCCTGTTGCAAAGTATTGCTTCAAAAATTGTAATGACACGCCCCTGTTAAACAGGGGCTGAAAAATTGGGCCTTAGGCACTGGTGGCACAACACTGCAACTCCTCACAGATACTGTACTTGGAGCACACCAATGAGCCCTGTTGCAAAGTATTGCTTCAAAAATTGTAATGACACGCCCCTGTTAAACAGGGGCTGAAAAATTGGGCCTTAGGCACTGGTGGCACAACACTGCAACTCCTCACAGATACTGTACTTGGAGCACAGCAATGAGCCCTGTTGCAAAGTATTGCTTCAAAAATTGTAATGACACGCCCCTGTTAAACAGGGGCTGAAAAATTGGGCCTTAGGCACTGGTGGCACAACACTGCAACTCCTCACAGATACTGTACTTGGAGCACACCAATGAGCCCTGTTGCAAAGTATTGCTTCAAAAATTGTAATGACACGCCCCTGTTAAACAGGGGCTGAAAAATTGGGCCTTAGGCACTGGTGGCACAACACTGCAACTCCTCACAGATACTGTACTTGGAGCACAGCAATGAGCCCTGTTGCAAAGTATTGCTTCAAAAATTGTAATTACACGCCCCTGTTAAACAGGGGCTGAAAAATTGGGCGTTAGGCACTGGTGGCGGCACCCATAAACAAAAATGATCTTACAAGCTATCATCATCAATCGTATCATTGAGGACTCGGAGGAGGAGGATAGCCAGTCAACATAACAGCACAGGCACTCAGCATCAGCATCAGTCTTGAAGGGATGTGACATGTTAAAATCAATTAGTCTGTTATATCAGCATCAGGTGTGTGGTAGCTGGTGGTGATCCAAGACTGGTTCATCTTGATGAAAGTCAGTCGATCAACCGAGTCGGTGGACAGGCGCACCCTGTGATCCGTGACAAATCCTCCAGCAGCACTGAATGTGCGTTCCGAAAGAACGCTGGATGCAGGACAGGCCAGTAGCTCAATTGCATACTGTGCAAGCTCTGGCCAGTGATCCATCCTCAAGACCCAGTAAGCCAGAGGATTTTCGGTGGGGAAGGTGTCCAAGTCTGACCTTGCCCCTAGATATTCCTGCACCATGTTTATCAGACGCTGGCGATGGTTGCTGGAACCGATCATACTTTGGGGCTGCGGACTAAAGAATTGTCTGAACGCATCGGTCAGACGGCCACCTTCCCCACCGCTCCTTCTTTGACTGGCCGAAGCCTCAGCAACTCGTTGTCCAGGACCAGGAGTTTGCAACCTCCCAGTCTCTGGGAACGCGTTGCACAGACCTTTCTGCAAGGCCTCCCGGAGTTGTCTCATCCTCTGCTCCCTCTGCGACGGTAACATAAGGTCCGCAACCTTACCCTTGTACCGTGGATCAAGGAGAGTGGCCAGCCAGTAATGGTCCCTCTCCTTGATCCGAAGAATACGAGGATCCTTCCGCAGACTTTGCAGGATCAGGGAGGCCATGCAGCGTAGTTTTGCTGAGGCATTCGCTCCGGAGTCCTCTGGGTCACTAAGGACGACATGATCCGCAGCCACCTCCTCCCAGCCACGTACAAGTCCACTGGTTTCTTGGGACTGTAAATCATCCCTAAAAGACTGCTGCTGATGATGCTGAGTGCCAGCCTCCACCTCCATGCTGACACAATCCTCCTCCTCCTCCTCCTCCTCCTCCTCCTCCTCCTCCTCTTCCTGTGCGATGGGTGGGACAGAAGGAACACTGTCTGGGTAAAGGGGGCCTTGAGAGGCAAGGAAGTCCTCCTCTTCCTGCCTCTGTTCTGCCTCAAGTGCCCTGTCCATTATTCCACGCAGCGTGTGCTCCAACAGGTGGACAAGAGGTACAGTGTCACTGATGCATGCACTGTCACTGCTCACCATCCTCGTGGCCTCCTCAAATGGTGCCAGGACAGTGCATGCATCCCTGATCATGCCCCACTGGCGTGGAGAAAAAAAACCAAGCTCCCCTGACCCTGTCCTGGTGCCGTAGTCGCACAGGTACTCATTGATGGCCCTCTGCTGCGTGTGCAGCCGCTGCAGCATGGCCAACGTTGAGTTCCACCTGGTGGGCATGTCACATATAAGGCGGTTCTTGGGCAGGTTCAACTCCTTTTGCAGCTCAGCCAGGCGAGCACTGGCATTATAAGATCTGCGGAAATGCACACAGACTTTCCTGGCCTGCCTCAGGACATCCTGTAAGCCCGGGTACCTGCCCAAGAAGCGCTGCACCACCAGGTTAAGGACGTGAGCCACACAGGGCACATGGGTCAGTTGTCCCTGTCGGAGGGCGGAGAGGAGGTTGGTGCCATTGTCGCAAACCACCATTCCTGGCTTAAGCTGGCGTGGCGTCAACCACCTCTCGGCCTGGCCCTGCAGAGCAGACAGGACCTCTGCCCCAGTGTGGCTTCTGTCCCCCAAACACACCAGCGCAAGCACGGCATGGCATCTTTTTGCCTGCGTACTTGCGTAGCCCCGTGAACGGCTACGGAGCACCGCTGGTTCATAGGACAAACCACAGGAAGAGGCCATGGAGGAAGAAGAAGAGGAGGGGGTGGAGGAGAGAGGTGTGTCACAACCAGTAGTAGCATTTTGGAGGCGTGGCGGTGGGACAACCTCCAACACTACTGCACCTTGTCCTGAATCCTTCCCAGCTGCCAAAAGAGTGACCCAATGGGCCGTGAAAGAAAGGTAACGTCCCTGTCCATGCCTGCTGGACCATGAGTCAGCGGTAATATGCACCTTACCGCTGACCGCCCTGTCCAGCGAGGCCAAGACATTGCCTTCCACATGCCGGTAGAGAGCCGGAATAGCCTTCCGTGAGAAAAAGTGGCGTTTGGGAACCTGCCACTGAGGAACTGCACATTGCACAAACTCACGGAAGGGGGCCGAGTCTACCAACTGAAAAGGCAGCAGTTGAAGCGCTAGCAATTTAGCCAAGCTAGCATTCAACCGCTGGGCATGTGGATGGCTGGGAGTGAACTTCTTTCGACGGTCCAGCAGCTGGGGCAGGGAAATTTGCCTGCTAGAATCGGACGTCGGTGTACTGCTAGCAGAGTGGGCGCAAGTACTTGGCTGTGACACACCTAATTCTACACCTTCATTCCTCTCAGTGCATGTTTCAGAGAGGACTGAAGTTATAGTGGGGTTGGAGATCCCAGCTGATGCGGTGCAAGGAGAGGTCCGCTTTGTTCTTTGGTGTGGGTCTTTGAGGTAGGCTTGCCAACGAGCTGCATGGCAGGTCAACATATGTCTGGTCAGGCATGTGGTACCCAAGCGGCTGATGTTTTGGCCACGCGATATACGCTTGAGACATATGTTGCAAACAGCAGCTGTGCGATCTGATGCACTAGCCTCAAAAAAGGCCCACACCAAAGAACTTTTTGAATGACGGGCAGAGGCAGCGCCCTGCACAGGCGGAGCTCTGCGGTGTGATTCCGTCGGTGTACTGCCCTTACGCTGGCCACCAAAGGGCATCCTGCCTCGTTGGAGATGTGCCTCCTCCTCATCCTCCTCCTCCTCCTCTCTCCTATTAGGCACCCACGTGGAGTCAGTGACCTCATCATCCCCTCCCTCCTCATCACTGGAGCCAATCTGGCAGTATGCTGCAGCTGCTGGAACATGACTGCCAGATTGGTGTCCTTCTTGAGCATCCCCTCTGTCTGCTCTCACGCTACTGCCTTCCTCTAGCTGGGTTTCATCATCAGACCCTTCGAAACGCTGGGCATCCTCCTGGAGCATGTACCCAACACTGTGCTGAAACAGTTCGGGGGACTCCTCAGGAGGAGGACATGGTGGGTCTAGGGAAGGAGTGACTGATGATTTGTCTGACATTGATACCAGGGAAGACGACGCTTTGGCAGCTGCTTTTCCAGTACCCTGAGCCTGGGTGAGAGAGGATGAGGAGGAGGAGGAGGGCTTGGTCATCCACTCTACCAAGTCTTCGGCATGATGTGGCTCAACATGTCCAGCTGCCGAAAAGAAGGACAAGCGTGTCCCATGGCCATGTGCTGATGACAATGCACCGCGTCCACGACCAGCACTGTTGCCCCCAGACACAGAGCCTGCTTGCCCTCTTTTATTGCCTCCTGACTGTCTGCCTCTCCTTGTTTGCCTTCCAGACATTCTAATAGATGGCCTGCAGGGAGATGGGAAAAAAGCAATAAGGGCTACCTTCAGGTGTCCTTCTCTGTCCCTTGAAACAAGGACTTTCACAGTGAAAGAAACTGACACTCTCCCTACCTACAGTTTTCTGTCCCTAGAATAAATGTTTTTTTTAAGCACAATATAGCACAAGGACAATTCACTCACTGTCCTTCCAGGTCCCTGGAAACAAGGACTTGCAGAGTGAAATAAACTGACACTCTCCCTACCTACAGTTTTCTGTCCCTAGAATAAATGTTTTTTTTAAGCACAATATAGCACAAGGACAATTCACTCACTGTCCTTACAGGTCCCTGGAAACAAGGACTTGCAGAGTGAAAGAAAAAAAACACTCTCCCTACCTACAGTTTTCTGTCCCTAGAATAAATGTTTTTTTTAAGCACAATATAGCACAAGGACAATTCACTCACTGTCCTTACAGGTCCCTGGAAACAAGGACTTGCAGAGTGAAAGAAAAAAAACACTCTCCCTACCTACAGTTTTCTGTCCCTAGAAAAAATGTTTTTTTTAATCACAATATAGCACAAGGACAATTCACTCACTGTCCTTCCAGGTCCCTGGAAACAAGGACTTGCAGAGTGAAATAAACTGACACTCTCCCTACCTACAGTTTTCTGTCCCTAGAATAAATGTTTTTTTTTAAGCACAATATAGCACAAGGACAATTCACTCACTGTCCTTACAGGTCCCTGGAAACAAGGACTTGCAGAGTGAAAGAAAAAAAACACTCTCCCTACCTACAGTTTTCTGTCCCTAGAAAAAATGTTTTTTTTAAGCACAATATAGCACAAGGACAATTCACTCACTGTCCTTACAGGTCCCTGGAAACAAGGACTTGCAGAGTGAAAGAAAAAAAACACTCTCCCTACCTACAGTTTTCTGTCCCTAGAAAAAATGTTTTTTTTTAATCACAATATAGCACAAGGACAATTCACTCACTGTCCTTCCAGGTCCCTGGAAACAAGGACTTGCAGAGTGAAATAAACTGACACTCTCCCTACCTACAGTTTTCTGTCCCTAGAATAAATGTTTTTTTTAAGCACAATATAGCACAAGGACAATTCACTCACTGTCCTTACAGGTCCCTGGAAACAAGGACTTGCAGAGTGAAAGAAAAAAAACACTCTCCCTACCTACAGTTTTCTGTCCCTAGAAAAAATGTTTTTTTTAATCACAATATAGCACAAGGACAATTCACTCACTGTCCTTACAGGTCCCTGGAAACAAGGACTTGCAGAGTGAAAGAAAAAAAACACTCTCCCTACCTACAGTTTTCTGTCCCTAGAAAAAATGTTTTTTTTAATCACAATATAACACAAGGACAATTCACTCACTGTCCTTCCAGGTCCCTGGAAACAAGGACTTGCAGAGTGAAATAAACTGACACTCTCCCTACCTACAGTTTTCTGTCCCTAGAATAAATGTTTTTTTTAAGCACAATATAGCACAAGAACAATTCACTCACTGTCCTTACAGGTCCCTGGAAACAAGGACTTGCAGAGTGAAAGAAAAAAAACACTCTCCCTACCTACAGTTTTCTGTCCCTAGAAAAAATGTTTTTTTTAATCACAATATAGCACAAGGACAATTCACTCACTGTCCTTACAGGTCCCTGGAAACAAGGACTTGCAGAGTGAAATAAACTGACACTCTCCCTACCTACAGTTTTCTGTCCCTAGAATAAATGTTTTTTTTAATCACAATATAGCACAAGGACAATTCACTCACTGTCCTTCCAGGTCCCTGGAAACAAGGACTTGCAGAGTGAAATAAACTGACACTCTCCCTACCTACAGTTTTCTGTCCCTAGAATAAATGTTTTTTTTAAGCACAATATAGCACAAGGACAATTCACTCACTGTCCTTACAGGTCCCTGGAAACAAGGACTTGCAGAGTGAAAGAAAAAAAACACTCTCCCTACCTACAGTTTTCTGTCCCTAGAAAAAATGTTTTTTTTAAGCACAATATAGCACAAGGACAATTCACTCACTGTCCTTACAGGTCCCTGGAAACAAGGACTTGCAGAGTGAAAGAAAAAAAACACTCTCCCTACCTACAGTTTTCTGTCCCTAGAAAAAATGTTTTTTTTAAATCACAATATAGCACAAGGACAATTCACTCACTGTCCTTACAGGTCCCTGCAAACAAGGACTTGCAGAGTGAAAGAAACTGACACTGTCCCTACCTACAGTTTTCTGTCCCTAGAATAAATGTTTTTTTTAAGCACAATATAACACAAGGAGAATTCACTCACTGTCCTTCCAGGTCCCTGGAAACAAGGACTTGCAGAGTGAAATAAACTCACACTCTCCCTACCTACAGTTTTCTGTCCCTAGAATAAATGTTTTTTTTAAGCACAATATAGCACAAGGACAATTCACTCACTGTCCTTACAGGTCCCTGGAAACAAGGACTTGCAGAGTGAAAGAAACTGACACTCTCCCTACCTACAGTTTTCTGTCCCTAGAATAAATGTTTTTTTAAGCACAATATAGCACAAGGACAATTCACTCACTGTCCTTCCAGGTCCCTGGAAACAAGGACTTGCAGAGTGAAATAAACTGACACTCTCCCTACCTACAGTTTTCTGTCCCTAGAATAAATGTTTTTTTTAAGCACAATATAGCACAAGGACAATTCACTCACTGTCCTTACAGGTCCCTGGAAACAAGGACTTGCAGGGTGAAAGAAAAAAAACACTCTCCCTACCTACAGTTTTCTGTCCCTAGAATAAATGTTTTTTTTAAGCACAATATAGCACAAGGACAATTCACTCACTGTCCTTACAGGTCCCTGGAAACAAGGACTTGCAGAGTGAAAGAAAAAAAACACTCTCCCTACCTACAGTTTTCTGTCCCTAGAAAAAATGTTTTTTTTAATCACAATATAGCACAAGGACAATTCACTCACTGTCCTTCCAGGTCCCTGGAAACAAGGACTTGCAGAGTGAAATAAACTGACACTCTCCCTACCTACAGTTTTCTGTCCCTAGAATAAATGTTTTTTTTAAGCACAATATAGCACAAGGACAATTCACTCACTGTCCTTACAGGTCCCTGGAAACAAGGACTTGCAGAGTGAAAGAAAAAAAACACTCTCCCTACCTACAGTTTTCTGTCCCTAGAAAAAATGTTTTTTTTAATCACAATATAGCACAAGGACAATTCACTCACTGTCCTTACAGGTCCCTGGAAACAAGGACTTGCAGAGTGAAAGAAAAAAAACACTCTCCCTACCTACAGTTTTCTGTCCCTAGAAAAAATGTTTTTTTTAATCACAATATAGCACAAGGACAATTCACTCACTGTCCTTCCAGGTCCCTGGAAACAAGGACTTGCAGAGTGAAATAAACTGACACTCTCCCTACCTACAGTTTTCTGTCCCTAGAATAAATGTTTTTTTTAAGCACAATATAGCACAAGGACAATTCACTCACTGTCCTTACAGGTCCCTGGAAACAAGGACTTGCAGAGTGAAAGAAAAAAAACACTCTCCCTACCTACAGTTTTCTGTCCCTAGAAAAAATGTTTTTTTTAATCACAATATAGCACAAGGACAATTCACTCACTGTCCTTACAGGTCCCTGGAAACAAGGACTTGCAGAGTGAAAGAAAAAAAACACTCTCCCTACCTACAGTTTTCTGTCCCTAGAAAAAATGTTTTTTTTAATCACAATATAACACAAGGACAATTCACTCACTGTCCTTCCAGGTCCCTGGAAACAAGGACTTGCAGAGTGAAATAAACTGACACTCTCCCTACCTACAGTTTTCTGTCCCTAGAATAAATGTTTTTTTTAAGCACAATATAGCACAAGAACAATTCACTCACTGTCCTTACAGGTCCCTGGAAACAAGGACTTGCAGAGTGAAAGAAAAAAAACACTCTCCCTACCTACAGTTTTCTGTCCCTAGAAAAAATGTTTTTTTTAATCACAATATAGCACAAGGACAATTCACTCACTGTCCTTACAGGTCCCTGGAAACAAGGACTTGCAGAGTGAAATAAACTGACACTCTCCCTACCTACAGTTTTCTGTCCCTAGAATAAATGTTTTTTTTAATCACAATATAGCACAAGGACAATTCACTCACTGTCCTTCCAGGTCCCTGGAAACAAGGACTTGCAGAGTGAAATAAACTGACACTCTCCCTACCTACAGTTTTCTGTCCCTAGAATAAATGTTTTTTTTAAGCACAATATAGCACAAGGACAATTCACTCACTGTCCTTACAGGTCCCTGGAAACAAGGACTTGCAGAGTGAAAGAAAAAAAACACTCTCCCTACCTACAGTTTTCTGTCCCTAGAAAAAATGTTTTTTTTAAGCACAATATAGCACAAGGACAATTCACTCACTGTCCTTACAGGTCCCTGGAAACAAGGACTTGCAGAGTGAAAGAAAAAAAACACTCTCCCTACCTACAGTTTTCTGTCCCTAGAAAAAATGTTTTTTTTAATCACAATATAGCACAAGGACAATTCACTCACTGTCCTTACAGGTCCCTGCAAACAAGGACTTGCAGAGTGAAAGAAACTGACACTGTCCCTACCTACAGTTTTCTGTCCCTAGAATAAATGTTTTTTTTAAGCACAATATAGCACAAGGAGAATTCACTCACTGTCCTTCCAGGTCCCTGGAAACAAGGACTTGCAGAGTGAAATAAACTCACACTCTCCCTACTTACAGTTTTCTGTCCCTAGAATAAATGTTTTTTTTAAGCACAATATAGCACAAGGACAATTCACTCACTGTCCTTACAGGTCCCTGGAAACAAGGACTTGCAGAGTGAAAGAAACTGACACTCTCCCTACCTACAGTTTTCTGTCCCTAGAATAAATGTTTTTTTAAGCACAATATAGCACAAGGACAATTCACTCACTGTCCTTCCAGGTCCCTGGAAACAAGGACTTGCAGAGTGAAAGAAACTGACACTGTCCCTACCTACAGTTTTCTGTCCCTAGAATAAATGTTTTTTTTAAGCACACTATAGCACAAGCACAAAACACACTGACACTCTCCCTACCTATCCTTCTCTTTCCCTAAACTAAAGGAATCCAGGTTAAGCAAGAAAGAAATAACAGTCACTGTCCCTGCCTATGCTGCTCTATCCCTGCTCCGGAACACACTACACTAGGCCGCCGTGCTGGCGGCCTTTTATAGTGTGGGGCGTGTACTAAACACCCTCAGCAATAATTGGCCACAGGCATCCTGCCTGTGGCCAATCATTGCTCTCCTCGCTGCCGGCGCTGTGATTGGCCAAGCATGCGGGGTCACAGTGCATGCTTGGCCAATCACAGCGCCTGGATGACACTGCGATGGCGTAGTGCATTGTGGGCCGTTCGCGTCACTCGAATTTGGCGCGAACGGCCCAAATCGTTCGATCTTCGTCGAACGATCGAACAGCCGATGTTCGAGTCGAACGTATGTTCGACTCGAACACGAAGCTCATCCCTAATCTGTAGTGATTAAAGAGACCCTGTCACCAAAGATGCAGGTAAAAGCACAGAAAACATGCATGTTGACTTGCAATGTTCCTTTGAACTTGCTGAAAAAAGAGATTATTCTGCGAAGAGTTAAATCCCTAGCCCAGACCTTACTCCCCATGTAAGTCTTAACCCTTTCCTCTTTACACTAGTCTAATTACTGAGTGAGCTGGACCAGTGTGGGAGAAGAGGCTTCTAAAATTGGTGGTCATTGGGAGAAGGGCCCCTTTACACTGGTGGTCACAGAGATGAATGCTCGTGTCCTGGCTTGCTGCTCTGCATTTAGAAGTGTGGCTGGGCATGCATGTGCATATTTGTAAGCAGGGGTTAGGTTCCCCCTTAGGGTGACCCCACCCTCTTCCCTATTTTGTGTAGGCTGGGCGCCTTTCCCTAAGAGAAGATATAAAAGGGGATCGAGGAGTTGTGAAAAGGGCTGGTGGAAAGAAGAAGGCTTGGAGTTCCTCAAGATGTAGTAGTAGTAGTAAGGTGCCCCAAGGCTTTTCCCTATGATGGGCCCTGTCTGGCTCATGTGTACCTTCAGGGTATGGTAGGTGTGAGGAGTAAGAGTGGACTTCAGAATTTTGTTTGTCACCCCCTTCGTGAAGGGTACATTAAATTGCTGATCTGGATTACCATTGCAGGGCTTTAGACCTATAGAGTATGTGTGGAGGCAAGATGGTGAAGCCTCCCCTGAAGGTAGATAAGAAAGAACTAAATTTTTGGGACTTTGAATTGAAGCGTGCAGCCAGGAAAATAGCATTGCATGGTACTATAATGCTGTCTGGTGGTGGAGCCATCTATAGTGCCATATAGTAAATGCATAGACATGTAGTAACCATCATAGTAAAGTAAAAAACTTTTATTCCATGACATGATACATAGCAATAAATTAACAGAATAGCATAATGACACACAGATAGCATATAGGCCTAGAGCCACAGTAATGACATAATGATGACACACCAGACTAGTTGCAACGTATTCCCACAGTAAATAATATATAGGTATATTCCAGTGAACCCCTGATCATGGTATCTTGAACAGCAGGGAAGGCATCTATTAGCTTGACGTGTTTCATAGCTGTGGCGCTACTCTTCAGGAGCACATGCAGAGATATTGTATTGTATTGTACCCCTGAAGGTAGGCGAGCCGAAAAACCTCAATACCCTTTTGTTCCATGAGGTTACAGTAGGATGCCCCTGGCCCAGCATGTGGTTTTGTCTCAACCACTAGGAGACTTGCTTACACATTCATGTGGTTGCATCTCAGTGCACACTCAAGCATGTGTGCACATCTATTATCAGCTATGGAGTCCTCACAATATATGATGACTGTCCTGAAAGTAATGCAATAGTGGGCATAACTTTTTTATTAACATACATGGGTCATTCACATTTTACATGCTGGTAGAGTAACCGTTCTTCTATAGTTACTCTTCTTCTTCTATTTCACTGCAGGCAATTAATGTATTCCAAGTGTAGCACCCTCCTGGGTAGGCTGCTAGGAAAGCTAGGTACATTTAGTTATTTTTGACCCCACTGCAACCAATGAAGCAATTTGTGATTGCTTTGGGCTGTTCTAGGCTCTGCAGGCTGCAAGTTTGATTGCTTTCCCCTGACTTCTGGAGGATTCCAGAATATAGTGGGTTGGGAGGGGGAAAAACAGCTGCCTGAATAGTTATGTTGTCTCAGCCAATTCCAATTCCTGGGGGAGAGCGCCCAGTGGGTGGCAGGAGGGTGCATAAAGGCAGCCCTGTTATTGTCCAGAAGGAGAAGTTCCCAGCCTGAGGGCTCTACCTGTGCTCATTGAGGTCCCAGCTGTGGCAGAGCTGGGGGGGGGGAGGGTTGTTCTACTAAAACCTCCTGAAGCTAAGCAAGAAATTTCAGTGAGGATCTGATCTGGAAGATTCACTGAGGAATTGTCTGTCTGATATTGGAAGAAGGCATCCAAGTATCCAGGGACATTGTGAGTACAGACCTGAGGGAAGGATCCTAGTGACGGTTGCTGCTTCTATCCCTGGCATGTTAATACTGATGCTTGCGTGGCCTAGTACATTTCCGAAGGTGTCAAACATTTTTCCTGGCCCTTTGCTAAAGGAACTGTCCTGAAAAGTAGTAACATAGTGTGTCCTCAATTTATTGCTCAGCGTTTATGGAGTATCCCACAGCTCCCTAAGCCCTATCCAAGGTATTCAGTAATAAATTTAAAAAAAGGCAACCCCTAGACCAGTGGTCTTCAAACTGCGGCCTGTGTGTCGAATGTGGCCCTTTATCTGGCCCTTGGGGCACTATTCCTTCCACTGATACAAGGCACACTTACTTATTCTCCTACTGACACCAATAATGGGCTGCTATGGGTGGCTTTTGCTGCCACTGATGACCAAGCCTAGGGCAATTTATATTCTCACTGGCCACAGTCCAGACCCCCCTAAAGTCTGAAGGGCAGAAAACTGGCTCTTTGTTTCAAAGTTTAGAGACCCCTGCCCTAGACTGTTCAATAAGCCATAAGAGTGACTGTTGATGTGTGCCTGGCTGCTATTGCTCTAATCTAGTGAAGGAACCTGGGACAAATCTGTGGGCCTTTTCAGGGGTAAGCGCTACACAAGCAGAAGCAGTGGCTGAACTACCGGGGTCACAGGCCTACGACCGGGCCCTGGTATTCCTCCACTGTGGGGGGGGGGGCAAGATGGCAGGAAGAGGTCTGTAGAACATGTTAAAGAATCCCACTGCGGGACCATAAGGCTCAGTTCACACTCCTGCAACCCTGTGTGACTTGCTTTCAACTTGCTTGCCATTTCCTTGCAACGTTTGTATTTAACATTGCAGTCTATGGCACTCAAATCATACCAAAGTCACAAAAAAGTAGTGCAGGAACTTTTTTTTTCTCACTGTGACTTGAGTTTCATTGATTAAGAATGTGTTTTGGCTTGTCATGGGACTTTATTTGTCACAAGTTGCATGATAAATCACAGCAGTTTAAACCGGGTCAGTGGGAAGGGTCCCGAGCCCAGAAGCAAGGAAAGGGCCCCAGGCTGGAAGGGAAGGGTCCTGGGACCAATGGAAAGGGCCCCAGGACAGAAGGAAAGGGCCTCAGTCAGTGGCGGAACTGCCATGGTCGCAACAGTCGCACTTGTGACTAGGCCCTGGCGTTCCGCCACTATCAGGGGGCCCCAGTGAGGTTGGTAGTCACAAAGCTCTGAGCTGAGAGCGCCTCTCTCATATAGCTCAGAGCCAGCATTGAAATTTCCCCCTCCCTCCTCCCTCGTACGGATGTGAGAGGAGAGAGCCGATCTGCTCCTTCTCCCCCGCCCCTCTCCTCCTGTGTGCACCAAGAAAGTGTGAAGCTAAGGAGCTGAATTTGATCAAGGAAGCACACTGGAGGAGAGGGGCGGGAGGAGAAGGGGCAGATCGGCTGTCTCCTTTCCAATCTGTGCAAGGGAGGAGGGAGGGAGAACTATCAGTTTAGGCTCTGAGCTGAGCTGTTTGAGAGAGACGCTCTCAGCTCAGAGCCCTGCTGAGAAGGCAGGCGGCATTGATGAACACTTATAGGCTGCACTGATAGGTGGTACAGATAGGATGCACTAATGGACACTAATAGGCAGGGGCGTTGCTAGGTGGCAAAAAGACCAGGGGCTTCAGCCCGAAGTCCAAGAACCGGGGGGGGGGTGTTGTATGTGGCGCGGCTTTTTTTTTTGAGCTGGGCAGTGGGGTTGTGTGACTTACCAGTGCCCATCAATGCTGACCACTAAACACACCTGCCTGACAATGACCTACATACACTGACCTGCCTGACCTACATACACTGACCTACATACACTGACCTACATAAACTCACTGACCTACATAAACTGACCTACATAAACTCGCTGACCTACATACACTGACCTACCTGACTTACATACACTGACCACTGACCTGCCTGACTTACATACAGTGACCACTGACCTGCCTGACCTACATACACTCACTGACCTGCCTGACCTACATACACTGACCTACATAAACTCACTGACCTACATACACTGATCTACATACACTGACCTACATAAACTCACTTATCTACATACAATGACCTGCCTGACCTACATACACTCACTGACCTACATACACTGACCTGCCTGACCTACATACACTGACCACTGACCTGCCTGACTTACATACACTGACCACTGACCTGCCTGACCTACATACACTGACCACTGACCTGCCTGACCTACATACATTGACCAGTGACCTACACACACTGACCTACATACACTGACAATGACATATATACACACACTGTCTGACCTACCTCAGCTCAGCCGTGGTGTGCAGTCACAGCAGGCAGTCAGTCACTCGTCAGAGAGGAGCCGAGCCGAGGAGGAGAGGAGAGCCGAGCGGGGAGTGGGGATGTGACGTTCCCACCTTCTGGAGCTTGCAGGCTAAGATGGACATCACGTCACACATCCCGCGGTCCTGGCATTGGCGCTGCAGGCTCCAGAAGGTGAGACCTGCTATGGCACTCGGCCATTTTCGGCCGCATTTGGCCACTTTTGGCCGCACTCGTGATCAGATTGGTCCCGGCGCTAACAATGGAATGCAGCATTCCATAGGCTCGGGATTTTCGGGGTCACATTCGGGGCTTCAGCCTCCCCTAGCCACCCTCTCCCGACGACCCTGCTGATAGGCTGGATTGATAAGCACTGATAGGCAGCATTGATGAGCACTAATAGGTGGCATTGATAAGTACTGATAGGCGGCATTGATTAGCACTGATAGGTAGAACTGTTAAGCTGCACTGATAGGTGGCATTGATGAGCACTGATAGGCAGCATTGATGAGCACTGATAGGCAGCACTGATAAGCTGCACTGATAGGCGGCATTGATGAGAAATGATAGGTGGCATTGATGAGCACTGATAGGCAGCAGTGATAAGCTGCACTGATAGGCGGCATTGATGAGCACTGATAGGCAGCACTGATAAGCTGCACTGATAGGCGGCATTGATGAGAAATGATAGGTGGCATTGATGAGCACTGATAGGCAGCACTGATAAGCTGCACTGATAGGCGGCATTGATGAGCAATGATAGGTGGCACTGATGGGCATTAATGTGCACTGATAGGTAGCACTCATAGGCTGCACTGATGGGCACTAATAGATGGCGTTGAGGAGCACTGATAGGTGGCACTGATTGGCACTAATAGGCGGCATTAATTAGCACTGATAGGTGGCACTGATGGGCACTGATAGATGGCATTAATGAGCACGGATAGGCGACATTAATGAGCACTGATAGGTGGCACTAGTGAGCACTGATAGGTGGCACTGATAGGTGCCATTGATGGGCATTGAGTACTGATATGCAGCACTGATAGGGGGCACTGATGGACACAGGTAGACTGCATTGATGAACACTGATAGGTGGCACTGATTGGTGGAATTGATGGGCACTGATAGGCAGCACTGATAGGCGGCATTGATGGACACAGGTAGACTGCATTGATGAACACTGATAGGTGGCACTGATGGGTGGAACTGATGGGCACTGATAGGCAGCACTGATAGGCGGCATTGATGGGCACTGATAATCAGGGCACTGATGATCAATGTAAACAATGTACTGACAGTCTGGCTGGTTAACAGCTCTCATTTCCTCACACAGAAACAGCATGGGATGGTGGGAGGAAAGGGCTGCTGATAACTGGCAAGTCTGAATACATGTGTTCAGTTGATCACATGGTAAAGGGCCGCTGTGATTGGCCTTTTACCGTGATCTGTGATCACCTGAAGGACACAGTAGTCACAGAGTGCGCTGGATGATCGCCCCAGGGGGCACGCGTGAGGCAGGGTTCTGGAAGGATGTCCATGGATGCCCTCCCAAAATTGGAAGCCTGAGGCTCGGATGGAAGGGGTGGGTGGGGGGGTCAGAGGGGCCCATCATGATTTCTTGAGCCGGGGCCCCTAAGGTTCTATTTAGGTCGCTGGCCTCGGTGGTCACGGGGGCACATCATGGTCTCTTGCACTGTGGTTGTGCAACTTGCTTGCAATTTCCTTGCAACTTTTGTATTTATCAATGCAGTCTATGGCACTCAAATCACACCAAAGTCACAAAAAAGCAGTGCAGGGACTTTTTTTTTTTTGTCACTGACTTGAGTTGCATTGATTAATACTGTTTTTTTATCAGATATGGTGACCCGTCAGAAAGTGTAACGGAAGTGACGTTTCGTCGCCGCCATCTTGCTACACCCCGCACTCCTCCATAGTAAGGATACCCTGAGAAGGGGGTAAGCGGACATCTTGTTACACCCACCGGAGTTTTACATTTTGCACGTTTTTTTAACAGTAAACTGACTTTATATAGTGACATACAGTACTTACAGTGCCTTGCAAAAGTATTCACCCCCCCTTGGCATTTTTTTGTGTTTTGTTGCCTCACAACCTGGAATAAACATGGATTGTTTGAGGATTTGCATCATTTAATTTTCAGAACACGCCCACAACTTTTGAAGATTTTTTTTTTATTTATTGTGAAGCAAACAACAAATAGGACAAAATAACAGAAAAAGTCAATGTGCAAAACTATTCACCCCCTAAAGTCAATACTTTGTAGAGCCACCTCTTGCGGCTATCACAGCTCCAAGTCGCTTTGGATAAGTCTCTATGAGCTTCCCACATGTTACCACTGGGATTTTTGCCCATTCCTCCTCCTTGCAAAACTGCTCCAGCTCCTTCAGGTTGGATGGTTTGCGCTTGTGAACAGCAATCTTTAAGTCTGACCACAGATTTTCTATTGGATTGAGGTCTGGGCATTGACTAGGCCATTCCAACACATTTACATGTTTCCCCTTAAACCACTCAAGTGTTGCTTTAGCAGTGTGTTTGGGGTCATTGTCCTGCTGGAAGGTGTGAACCTCTGTCCTAGCCTCAAATCACACACAGAGTGCTACAGGTTTTGCTCAAGAATATCCCTGTATTTAGCACCATCCATCTTTCCCTCAACTCCGACCAGTTTCCCAGTCCTGACTGCTGAAAAACATCCCCACAGCATGATGCTGCCACCACCATGTTTCACGGTGGGGATGGTGTTCTTTGGGTGATGTGATGTGTTGGGTTTTTCGCCAGACATAGCGATTTCTTTGATGGCCAAAAAGCTCAATTTTAGTCTCATCAGACCAGAGCACCTTCCTCCATACATTTTGGGAGTCTCCCACATGCCTTTTCTCAAACTCAGAACGTGCCATTTTGTTTTTTGCTGAAAGTAATGGATTTCTTCTGCCACTCTGCCATAAAGTCCAACTCTATGGAGCGTACGGCTTATTGTCGTCCTATGTACAGATCCTCCTGTCTCTGCTGTGGAACTCTGCAGCTCCTCCAGGGTTTCCTTAGGTCTCTGTGCCGCCTCTCTGATTAATGCCCTCCTTGCCCGGGCAATGAGTTTTGGTGTGCAGCC
Source organism: Rana muscosa (assembly GCA_029206835.1). NCBI lineage: Eukaryota > Metazoa > Chordata > Amphibia > Anura > Ranidae > Rana > Rana muscosa. The sequence goes on along the minus strand of CM055121.1, from coordinate 303,695,029 downwards.
GTCTCTTGGCAGGTTTGCTGTTGTGCCATGTTCTTTTCATTTGGTTATGATAGATTTGATGGGGCTCCTAGGGATCATCAAAGATTTGGATATTTTTTTATAACCCAACCCTGACTTGTACTTCTCAACAACATTGTCCCTTCCTTGTCTGGAGAGTTCCTTGGTCTTCATGGCAGTGTTTGGTTAGTGGTGCCTCTTGCTTAGGTGTTGCAGCCTCTGGGGCCTTTCTAATAGATGTGTCTATGTAATGACAGATCACGTGACACTTAGATTGCACACAGGTGGACATCATTTCACTAATTATGTGACTTCTGAAGGTAATTGGTGGCATCAGAGCTTTTTATGGGCTTCATAACAAAGGGGGTGAATACATACGCACATGCCAATTATCAGTTTTTTATTTCTGAAAAATAGTTTTATGTATATATTTTTCAAATTTTACCTCACCAACTTAGACTATTGTGTTCTGATCCGTCACAAATAATTCAGATTAGAAAAACATTGAACTAAAGGCTGTAATGTAACAAAATAGGTAAAAAGCCAAGGGGGGTGAATACTTTTGCAAGGCACTGTACAACTCCCTGTGAATGTTTACATGTTGAATTTTAAAAGCAGCGAACCTCTGTCAGACTGACAAACCTGTAAGATCAGCACGCTTGCCACAGCTTTTAAAATTCAACAGGTAAACAGTAAGACGGAGTTGTAAGTCCTGTATGTCACTATATAAAGTCAGTTTACTGTTAAAAAAAAACGTGTAGAATGTAAAACTCCGGTGGGCGTAACAAGATGTCCGCTTACCCCCTTCTCAGTGTATCCTTACTATGGACGAGTGCGGGGTGTTGCAAGATGGCGGCGACGAAACATCACTTCCGTTACACTTTCTGACGGGTCACCTAAGCTGATGAAACACCGGCACTCTTTTGAAATGAATGTGTTTTGACTTGTCGCGCTACTTAAAGGCCTCCTCGCGATGGGAGTATAGGGCCCTGAGATCAGTGGGAACGGGCCGTTCCCTGGCCTGGAGGGAAGGATTAAAGCGGGAAGTTGGGACTTTGAATGAGGCCATAGACAAAGTGGAGGTACATGAATCAAAGTACATATTTATTGATCATAAAAAATGTAAAAAGCATGTCAATAAAAAAAAAAAACACATAAAAAAGACATTGTAATAAACATCATTCCATAATTGTTCACACACCCATATGTATGTGTGTGCGCACTATGGGAATCAAGAGTACATGAGTATATATCATCTTGTGCCACGTAGTGGTCTCGATTGATTGATTGATACATTCAATAATACATCTATGTACATGAAACCTCAAAGCAAAACATGCGGAAAGAATAACAATTGTATAAAAGCAGTAACATCCTAAATGATAAGTGGAAGAGTTTCTGAGTTGATAGTGTAGTATAAACATATGTCTGCATCACCATTTTTTCCGACGCGTTTCATGTAGAAAAAAACTCATCAGGGGCGGATGCTCAGAAATATATAAGGTCATTGAAATGAGAATTGGCGGATATGAAACCAAGGCCAGGATGATGGTCCGTCCCGGGAGCTGAGGTGATGAAGCAGCGTGCCAACGGGGCGCATACACAGGAGCCCCCCCTCACCATACACAGAAGCCGGGTTGCTGGAATGCATGATAGCACCAGGTGCTACGCCAGTGGTGACTGCCAAAAAGAGTATGCATCCCAGGAGAAAAATAGGGTATTGAGGTGAAGTGTGGCGTCTCCAGTTTGTAACACCTGGAGTAAAGGGCCCTGAGCTCGAAGGAAAAGGGCCCCGTGACCAATAGAAAGGGACCGATGGAAAAGGCTCTGGCGGTCATGGAGGCTCTTCATGATTTCTTGCATCAGGGCCCTGAAGGTTCTAGCTATGTCCCTGAGCGTTCTTGGCAGAGTTTACATAAACATTCCGCAGTCTTCTGTGGATGTCGGACAGCCTGCACCCCCTCCTTCCCCAGGAACTCAATAACGGGACGTTGGAATCCATTAATTACCTGCAATATATATATATATATTGGCCTAGTAAGACTATTTGTAAACCCCATTGCATTACAAGGAATCCTAATGTACACAGCACAAAGCAATATATCTTCTGAGCACAGGAGAAACTCATCAAATTTCTTGTGTGTTGGAAAGCTCTTCGGGAACCTTCAATTCATCTCAGCAGGTAAAGCAGAAATAAACAAAGTACTTTTGCTTCACCACAGATGTGCTCGGGGGAAACTCGTCCAAGAGACTGTTGGTTTCTGAATGCCTTTGGCATACTCCTTTTATTTATTTTTTCCTCTCTTCTCTATCAGGAACTGGATGGCCCTTTCCAACCTCCCTGGATGGCCGACAGTTCCAGTGCCTAAAGGGACACTAGACAATTCCTCAAAAATAATTTACATGGTGCAATAATCTCATCTTGCATATTGGCCGCCTTCAACATGGCAAACCTTCTTTGAAACCTGAAATCCATTTTTTCCAAATTCATTGTCACTAGATGTCCCCAGAAACCCCCTCCACCTATAATGTGCCATCGGAACATCCAAGAAAAACACCACGCAGGTGGAGCGGATCCAACTGCCAAAATAGTTTTGACAATTCTGCTAATTAACCTCCCTGGCGACACTGCCAGATAATTATCTTGTGACTACAGACAATTTCATTATTATTTCTGTTTTTTCTTTTTTTTCTTTTTTTATGGGACGATTGAAATAAAAGTCAATTTTCTAATAGAATCTACATAAACACCACCTGCCAGGGCTGTTAAACTGCTTTAAACGCAAAGGCTTACAGCATTATGGAGCCCTAATCTCATTAACAATGCGTAATTAAGACCTGGAATTTAAGTCAGGGATTTACCTAATGGTAAAAATCTAATGAAATTCTGTAAAAAAAAAAAAAAAAAAGAAATTCATAACTCTTTTTGATCTAAAAAGAAAATTATGCAAATTATTTTTATCCTTACATTCTTGATTTTGCACAAAAGGACGCAGAAAGACAAAATTTTGATCTTTCAATTTTGGAAAGGGGATGTTATTTGGGAGCCAGAGAACAGCAAGTGCTAGACATGTGCACTGCCAAAATGTTTTTATTTTTAGTTTTATTTGTTAGTTTTTTTCCCATTTTTCGGGTAGTTCGTAAATTCGTATATTCGTAAATGTGAATATTCATAAATTCGAAAAATCATAAATTCTGAAATTACAAAATTCTGAAATCCGAAAATTCGAAAATAAGAAAGAAAATCTGAAAGTTTGAAAGAACGAAAAATCCGAAAAATCTAAATAATAACTAACAAACTAATTTATGGGACGATTGAAATAAAAGCCTATTTTCTAATAGAATCTACATAAACACCACCTGCCAGGGCTGTTTAACTGCTTTAAACGCAAAGGCTTACAGCCTTATGGAGCCCTAATCTCATTAACAATGCGTAATTAAGACCTGGAATTTAAGTCAGGAATTTACCTAATGGTAAAAATCAAATGAAATTCTGTAAAAAAAAAAAAAAAAAAAAAAAAAAGTCATAACTCTTTTTGATCTAAAAAGAAAATTATGTAAATTACTTTTATCCTTAGGTTCTCGATTTTGCACAGAAGGACGCAGAAAGACAACATTTTTATTTTTCAATTTTGGAAAGGGGATGTTTTTTGGGAGCCAGAGAACAGCAAGTGCTAGACATGTACACTGCCGAAAAATGTGTTTGTTTTAGTTTCATTCGTTTTTTTTCCCCCCCGTTTTTCGGGTAGTTCGTAAATTCGTATATTCGTAAATTCGAAAATTCATAAATTCGTAAATTCGAAAAATCGTAAATTCATAAATTCTGAAATTAAAAAATTCTGAAATTCGAAAATAAGAGCAAGTGCTAGACATGTGCACTGCCGAAACATTTGTTTGTTTTAGTTACATTTTTTATTTTTTTTCCCCATTTTTCGGGTAATTCGTAAATTCGTATAGTCGTAAATTCGTAAATTCATAAATTCGGAAATTCGAAAATAAGAAAGAAAATCTGAAAGTTCGAAAGAACGAAAATCAGAAAAATCAGAATAATAACTAACTAGCTAACTAACTTACTAACTAACTAATAACTAACTATTAAATAATAGGTATTGGAATTTCCTTTAAAATTTGTCTGTTAGTGAATACGAATTTATCTGATGTTCCGAATTATCCGAAATAATGAATGCCGCATCTAAACAAATGGAATGAATCGAATTAATAATAAATAATAATAATAAATAGTTTTTATTATTATTATTAATGTTGTATATTATTATTAATTTGTCACATTCCATTCATTTAGATACGGCATTCGTTATTTCGGATAATTCGTAACTTCGGATAAATTCGTTACATTCACTAACAGCCAAATTTGAAAGGAAATTCCAATACCTATAATTTAATAGTTAGTAATAGTTAAGTTATTATTAATTAGTTATTATTTCACATTTTCAAATTTTCGGGTTTTCCGAATTTCTGGATTTTTTAATTTATGAACTTACAAATTGATGAATTTACGAATTTTTGAACATTCAAACTTACGAATATTCAGAAAAATTTGTTAAACGGGTTTTGGTAATTCGCATATTTCCGAATTAATGAATTTTTCATAATTCCCTAAAAAACTAATTCGGAACGAAATTAATTGCACATACCTAACAATAACTGACCCCCCAGCAATATAAGACCCACCCCCAGCAACAATAGATCTCCTCCAGCTAGTATAGATTCCCCAGCAGCCAGCATCAATAGACCCTGCAGCACACCCCAGCACACCTTACCATTATGTACAGTGTGTGTGTTTGGAGGTGCCAAAACTGCGTTCCCCCTGGTTCCCGCTGAAAAAAATTACGAATTAGTCCGAACACGAAAAATCCCGTTTAGCAAAATTACGAATGATTACGAATCAACAGGACCGAAAAGAAACAAAACCAAATTTTTCCGCTGTGCACAAGTCTAGTGGTTTGGCCAAAAAAAATTCAAACTTTTGAAATTCAAAAATGTCAAACCAGAAACCCACTGAAGTTAAAGCGGAGCTCCACCCTAAAATCATACTTTACTTCTATAGCTTCCTTTTAACATGTTTAAACAGATTTTGTGAAAAAATGTTTTTTGGCTTGCCTTGATCACCCTGTTGCCATGGGCGTCCGCTCCATAGGGCAAGGGGGGTCAATTGCCCCCCCCCTGGAGACACACTATATTTATATGGACATGGAGTGAAGCGGAATTATCCTCAAGCTATTTCACACTGCCAGCTGGCCATCTTATCGGTAAAGCGCCGCTAGTTTTAGCGGCGCTTTACCATCGTTTTAGTGGCGCTATTCGGCCGCTAGAGGGGGGGGGGTTAAAAAAAGTTAGAACTTGCTAATCAGACAATGGCAGCTTGATCCTTCTATTAAGCTTTTGCATCAGGTTTCTCAAACCTTTGCATGCCTGCGCTTTATGTCATAATGACTAAGCCCCTCCCCTTCATGACATTGTCAAAAAGGGACCGAGCATGGATGACCTTAAAATGATGCCCCCCCCCCTGAAAAAAGTTCAGCAGATGCCCATGCCTGTTGCTAGGCAGAATTGCTAAGCTGCCTTCTTCCTGGACCGCGGTGGTTCTCCTACCCTACCTAAGCCGCACTGACTCCTGGGAAATGAGTGTCATCATTTCCCAGGAGACTATGCGCTTTTCTCTGCCTGTGTTATCTGTGTTGTCATAACAACGGGGCGGGGCATTCCTCCGCCGCCGCCCGTTGTCATGACAACAAAAGAAACAACCTGCGCTACGAGCGCCGCTGTTCTAACAGTATGGGTCCCACCTCGATAGAAGAGCGCTGTCCGCGCTCACAGCAATACAGCAAGGGGCGGATGGTTTTTAAAAAGGGGCGGTTGTATGATTGAGCAGTGATAATACACCCGCCCCTTGCAGTATTGGTGTGAGCGCGGCCAGCGCTGTTCTATCGAGATGTCCAACCTGTAAAAAATCAATAATACACCCGTCCCTTTCCGCCCCTTGCTGTATTAAACTGTAAAAAATTACTTCTCAATAATACACCCGCCCCTTGATGTATTGCTGCGAGCGCGGCCAGCGCTGTTCTATTGAGATGGGTCCCCCATCTGGTTACCCAGCATGCACCTCTCCACGAAAACAGGGGGAAAAAAAGGAACTGGGCTTCAGATGCCCACACATAGGATGGCAACGGCCACAGCATGAGCTGCAGCACATAAGGCAAGTGATAGAATGATTTACTGATCGATTGGGGAGCTATTACTATCTTTAATGGAATGTTTATTTTTCTTTTTTTTTTTATGATATTTTTTTTTTTTTTATGATATTTCTTTTTTTTTATGATATTTTTTTTTTTTTTACGATATTTTTTTTTTTTTACGATATTTTTTTTTTTTTATGATATTTCTTTTTTTTTATGATATATATATATATTTTTTATGATATTTTTTTTTTATGGGTGAACTGGATGGACTTTTTTTGTCTTTTTTCAACCTGACTAACTATGTAACTATGTAACTATGTTTAATGTAATTAAATTTACCTTGCCAATAAAAAATAAAAAAAATTCTGCCCGTAACTCCGCTTTACCCAGACAGAGCTGTAAATGATGGAAAACCGTGCAAAATGTTTTGGAAGGCGACCAGAACCTTTGCCTGATGGGATGGTGGGCCAAAAACATCCCTAATTACTTTCTGTAAAAATTCTACCAGGGATACTAGGATAGAAGAGTGGGGGCTGGGGACCTGAGGACACCAGCAGTCAAGCTAAGGTGCTCAGAAAATAGCAGAAGCAGATGAAAGGGAGAAAAAGCCTTTTGGGAAGTATTTGATCCCCTTTTCCCAGAAGCCTTTTAGAAATTCAAAACAAATAAAAAAACTATTTGGCCATCCAAATCCGTAAAATTTTGCTCAAATCTAACATTATCCAGAATTCAAGATGCACTCTATTTAGACTCCATGCTACTCTAAGGACCCCGAAGAAACCCCTTGGTAAATTCTCCACCCCCAATGTTCAGGGATTATTTGAATATGAACTAGGGCTAGAATGAGCTATTGGAGAAAATATGCTGCTTGTGTTATATGCAGAACTACTGTTCAACTATATTAATCGCTAGTAAAGACTGGTGATGAGCCCCCACTGTGGTTCAGGCCACCACTAACTAATCTTGCTTTCATGCCCTCATTGTGATGTCATCAACTCCTGGAGTCTTCTGGATCCTGTGAGGACACCATTGATGGACAGCCAATGGGAAGAGTCCATGTCACAAGGGTGTGATGTGGGCACCCCTATAAGACCTTCTGCAGTCTAGAAGAGAGAAGATTTCTACTCGGCATGTCACATGATCATGGATTCAGATAAGCAAATGGGGCTTTTAGCTTGATGTACTTTACTTTTGTTAAAGTTGGGTGGGATTTATTTTTTTGTATTAAATATTTTTTAACCATGAAGATCAGTTTTGAAAAACGTTATGACTCCTCGTTAGACTTGTGCACAACGGAATTTTTTTTTAGTTTCGTTTCGTTTCTTTTCGGTCCTGTTGATTCGTAATCGTTCGTAATTTTGCTAGACGGGATTTTTCGTGTTCGGACTAATTCATATTTTCGCAAGCGTCATTTTTCGTTGAATTTTTAGTTGATTTATAATTCGCACTTTCGGTAGAGTACATTGTTTTTCGTTGATTCTGGACACAACTCCGACTTTCCTAACTTTTTTTGGGTTGGTTGATTCGGAATTTTCCGTGTCTCTCTCACAACGACGCTGCCTTTTATGCCTAATGTGCTTCGAATGGATTGGTACTTTTCTAAATACATTGCGGTTATTTGTAACGATTCGAAATCTCGTATTTTACTTTTGTTTTTTACATGCGGCTATAGGCTCCGCCCCCCCGTACACCATTTTGAGAGGGATTAGCACGGTGAGGGAGAAGCAGAGAGCAGAGTGAGTGTTATTGTGCTTCGTATGGATTCGTACATTCGTAACTTTTTTCATAACGAATTATGCTGAAGACATTCGGGCATTCGCTATTTGCGGTATAATTTATTTCGGATTCGGTTTTATTCGTAATTGCTTTGTTCGGAAATTCGAATGCTTCCGAATGTCCGAAAGTTGCTAAATTCGGACGAATTTCGATTTGTTACGAAACTAATTGCACAAGCCTACTCCCCGTAATATCTCCTGCACCCCTTTCACCATGGGCGTAGCAATACGGGTTGCAGGGGTCACAATTTTAGAGTTCTGACGAAGTTCCGGTATACCGGAACGAAACATGTCAACTGCTGGGGTGAACACCCTCTCTTGATGCCTACCCAAGCAGTCCCCAAGTTCCAATGATAATTGCCCAATTGCTCCCATGAAGCACTACCTGGATATTTCATCTTGGACCCAAGACTCTACACACACCCCGAAAAATTCCTATAAGGACCGAGACATATAGGACTCTGGAGGGAGGAATTTCTTTCTATATATTGCAAATCTTTGCATGCTAAAAACAGTCTGTGAACAATCATCGGGGACGTCTACATATAGATTAATCCCATCGAGAGATTTCTGTGCTACTATCTGTGTAATTCAACGATTTGTGAACTACCATCGGGGACGTCTGTACACAGATCAACCCCATCGGGAGATCTCTGTGCAATCGCCAGCTCACCGGACCATTCGGATTAAAGATGAGCAGACTATCCCCGAATTACATGTGTTGAAAATCCATTCAGGATCCGTGAGTAAACCTCATATTGCCACGTATATATGTTTAAAACATTACTATAGTTTTTACCTGCGGAGTGCAGGAACAATAATGGTGGCCATAACGGAAGTATTGAGATCTACTGTTTGTTCAACACATTATTGAAAGTAACCATTCTGAGGATATGAATTACCACAATTAGACATTTGGCCGGGTGCATTCAGGAAACTACACAAATATTTACCCATTGATTGGGAATCATTTGTAGATGAATTCCTACAGAAATTAACTCTTTGCACCTTTTTTGTTTATATACCAGCATGATGCCTTTATCTTCATAAAGTCTGAAGTGGATGTGTTTTCCTCCTCTTCTTTTTCCTTCCTTCACCAGTCAACCAATCGAATCAAAAACTACAGGTCTCCTATTTTTGGATTCTGTTGGACTACCATCTAATAAAATAAAATATAATAGCAATTACATGCCCCTTTGACTGACTGACTGTTGACCGGGGTGTAGGTGTGTTTCGATGAACCCTATTCAGGTTGTGCTTTCCACTTTCTAGCAGCGAATAATACCGATTTCAGGCATACGCTGCTTTAATTTAGGAAACATACGTGGGGCCTTTTGGTCTCTATAGGCGACTCTTGGGGTATATTAAGTATATATAGGGGGTGTTCTTCACATGAGGGGAGGGAGTGGGTCCACCAGCTATCTAGTCACTGGGGGGGATTTTTTCAGATGGAGAAATCAGCAGTGATTTGGTAGCCTCTTTTATGGTTCCTTCTTGGTCACTCTGTATTAACCTGGGGTTTGACTAGTGTGTTTTATTCATGTACTTGCCTGATGTAGGCTATTAAAATTTATAATATAATTCAATTCAATAATAAGTGTGTGGAGGTCTATTCCTTTTGTTTTTGTTCTATGATACATGTTAATTTTTTTGACCACACCCCCGACAACTCTCGAAGAATATTACTGCTTCAATAGATAGGATTCCCATTCTTGCTCTTCTGTTTGTCACAATTTTGACCCTGCCCATGTTCCAGGGGGCCTGTGGCCCCCCCAGTGGCGTATCACCCATGGATGAGACAAGCCTGAGGCACTGCAGCTGCGCCTATCCCTGCCCAATATCTCGGGCTCCTGTCACAGATGATCCTGTGTGACTTGCTTCTCAGTCACACAGAGATCTCTTGCTGGAGCTTGGGACGGCTGTCTGGGGGTGGGAACTACATCTCTGGAGGGGGCGGGGCGCTAATGTCATCCATCAGAGCCCTAGGAAGGAAAGAAAACCTGCCATCCCTGTGAGAGAGAGAGATATGTGATTCTGAGATGAGCTCTGTGAATTTAGGGAGGAGGTTGACTTGTGTAGACTGGGGGGGGGCTTGTGGGACTTGTACAGACTGGGGGAGGACTATTGCAGACTGGACGGGGACTTGTACAGACTGGGGGAGGACTATTGCAGACTGGACGGGGACTTGTACAGACTGGGGGAGGACTATTGCAGACTGGACGGGGACTTGTACAGACTGGGGGAGGACTATTGCAGACTGGACGGGGACTTGTACAGACTGGGGGAGGACTAATGCAGACTGGACGGGGACTTGTACAGACTGGGGGAGGACTATTGCAGACTGGACGGGGACTTGTACAGACTGGGGGAGGACTAATGCAGACTAGACGGGGACTTGTACAGACTGGGGGAGGACTATTGCAGACTGGACGGGGACTTGTACAGACTGGGGGAGGACTAATGCAGACTGGATGGGGACTTGTACAGACTGGGGGAGGACTAATGCAGACTAGACGGGGACTTGTACAGACTGGGGGAGGACTAATGCAGACTAGACGGGGACTTGTACAGACTGGGGGAGGACTATTGCAGACTGGACGGGGACTTGTACAGACTGGGGGAGGACTATTGCAGACTGGACGGGGACTTGTACAGACTGGGGGAGGACTATTGCAGACTGGACGGGGACTTGTACAGACTGGGGGAGGACTATTGCAGACTGGACGGGGACTTGTACAGACTGGGGGAGGACTAATGCAGACTGGACGGGGACTTGTACAGACTGGGGGAGGACTATTGCAGACTGGACGGGGACTTGTACAGACTGGGGGAGGACTAATGCAGACTAGACGGGGACTTGTACAGACTGGGGGAGGACTATTGCAGACTGGACGGGGACTTGTACAGACTGGGGGAGGACTATTGCAGACTGGATGGGGACTTGTACAGACTGGGGGGGAACTTTTGCAGACTGGGGGGGAACGGCTTGTGGGACTTGTACAGTCGGGGGGGAACTTGTGCAGACTGGGGGAGTACTATTGCAGACTGGACGGGGACTTGTGCAGACTGGGGGGGGGACTTGTACAGACTGGGGGGGAACTTGTGCAGACTCGGGGGGGGCTTGTGAGACTCGTACAGACCTGGGGGAGGACTATTGCAGACTGGGGGGGGGACTTGTACAGACTGGGGGGGAACTTGTGCAGACTCTGGGGGGGGGGCTTGTGAGACTCGTACAGACCTGGGGGAGGACTATTGCAGACTGGACGGGGACTTGTGCAGACTGGGGGGGGGACTTGTGCAAACTCGGGGGAGTGGGGCTTGTGGGACTTGTACAGACTGGGGGAGGACTATTGCAGACTGGACGGAGACTTGTGCAGACTGGGGGGGGGGACTTGTGCAGACTTGGGGGGGGCTTGTGGGACTTGTACAGACTGGGGGAGGACTATTGCAGACTGGATGGGGACTTGTAAAGACTGGGGGGGAACTTTTGCAGACTGGGGGGGAAACGGCTTGTGGGACTTGTACAGTCGGGGGGGAACTTGTGCAGACTGGGGGAGGACTATTGCAGACTGGACGGGGACTTGTGCAGACTGGGGGGGGACTTGTACAGACTGGGGGGGAACTTGTGCGACTCGTACAGACCTGGGGGAGGACGATTGCAGACTGGGGGGGGGACTTGTACAGACTGGGGGGAACTTGTGCAGACTCGGGGGGGGGCTTGTGAGACTCGTACAGACCTGGGGGAGGACTATTGCAGACTGGGGGGGGACTTGTGCAGACTGGGGGGGGACTTGTGCAAACTCGGGGGAGGGGGGCTTGTGGGACTTGTACAGACTGGGGGAGGAATATTGCAGACTGGACGGAGACTTGTGCAGACTGGGGGGGACTTGTACAGACTGGGGGGGACTTGTACAGACTGGGGGAGGACTATTCCAGACTGGACGGGGACTTGTGCAGATTGGGGGGGAACTTGTGCAGACTGGGGGGGGCTTGTGGGACTTGTACAGACTGGGGAGGACTATTGCAGACTGGACGGGGACTTGTACAGACTGGGGGAAACTTGTGCAGACTGGGGGAAACTTGTGCAGACTGGGGGGGAACTTGTGCAGACTGGGGGGGACTTGTGCAGACTGGGGGAGGACTATTGCAGACTAGACGGGGACTTGTACAGACTGGGGGAGGACTATTGCAGACTGGACGGGGACTTGTGCAGACTGAGGGGGGACTTGTGCAGACTGGGGGAAACTTGTGCAGACTGGGGGGGAACTTGTGCAGACTGGGGGGGAACTTGTGCAGACTGGGGGGGACTTGTGCAGACTGGGGGGGAACTTGTGCAGACTGGGGGGGAACTTGTGCAGACTGGGGGAGGACTATTGCAGACTAGACGGGGACTTGTACAGACTGGGGGAGGACTATTGCAGACTGGACGGAGACTTGTGCAGACTGGGGGTGGGGACTTGTGCAGACTGGGGGGAACTTGTGGGACTTGTACAGACTGTGGGAAGACTATTGCAGACTGGATGGGGACTTGTACAGACTGGGGGGGAACTTTTGCAGACTGGGGGGGAACGGCTTGTGGGACTTGTACAGTCGGGGGGGGGAACTTGTGCAGACTGGGGGAGGACTATTGCAGACTGGACGGGGACTTGTGCACACTGGGGGGGGGCTTGTACAGACTGGGGGGGAACTTGTGCAGACTCGGGGGGGGCTTGTGAGACTCGTACTGACCTGGGGGAGGACTATTGCAGACTGGGGGGGGACTTGTACAGACTGGGGGGGAACTTGTGCAGACTCGGGGGGGGGGCTTGTGAGACTCATACAGACCTGGGGGAGGTCTATTGCAGACTGGACGGGGACTTGTGCAGACTGGGGGGGGGACTTGTGCAAACTCGGGGGAGAGGGGCTTGTGGGACTTGCACAGACTGGGGGAGGACTATTGCAGACTGGACGGAGACTTGTGCAGACTGGGGGGGGGACTTGTGCAGACTGGGGGGGGCTTGTGGGACTTGTACAGACTGGGGGAGGACTATTGCAGACTGGACGGGGACTTGTGCAGACTGGGGGGGGACTTGTGGGACTTGTACAGACCTGGGGGAGGACTATTGCAGACTGGACGGAGACTTGTGCAGACTAGGGGGGGACTTGTGGGACTTGTACAGACTGGGGGAGGACTATTGCAGACTGGACGGGGACTTGTGCAGACTGGGGAGGAACTTGTGCAGACTGGGGGGGGGGGCCTTGTGGGACTTGTACAGACTGGGGAGGACTATTGCAGACTGTGGGGAACTTGTGCAGACTGGGGGGGGGCTTGTGGGACTTGTACAGACTGGGGGAGGACTATTGCAGACTGGACTGGGACTTGTACAGACTGGGGGGGAACTTTTGCAGACTGGAGGGGAACGGCTTGTGGGACTTGTACAGTCGGGGGGGAACTTGTGCAGACTGGGGGGAACTTGTGCAGACTGGGGGAGGACTATTGCAGACTGGACGGGGACTTGTGCAGACTGGGGGGGGACTTATACAGACTGGGGGGGGGGAACTTGTGCAGACTGGGGGGGAACTTGTTCAGACTGGGGGGGGGCTTGTGGGATTTGTACAGACTGGGGGAGGACTATTGCAGACTGGATGGGGACTTGTGTAGACTGGGGGGGGGACTTGTGCAGACTCGGGGGAGGGGGGCTTGTGGGACTTGTACAGACTGGGAGAGAACTATTGCAGACTGGACGGAGACTTGTGCAGACTGGGGGGGGACTTGTGGGACTTGTACAGACTGGGGGAGGACTATTGCAGACTGGACGGGGACTTGTGCAGACTGGGGGGGGGGCTTGTGGGACTTGTACAGACTGGGGAGGACTATTGCAGACTGTGGGGAACTTGTGCAGACTGGGGGGGGGGGGCTTGTGGGACTTGTACAGACTGGGGGAGGACTATTGCAGACTGGACGGGGACTTGTACAGACTGGGTGGGAACTTTTGCAGACTGGAGGGGAACAGCTTGTGGGACTTGTACAGTCGGGGGGAACTTGTGCAGACTGGGGGGAACTTGTGCAGACTGGGGGAGGACTATTGCTGACTGGACAGGGACTTGTGCAGACTGGGGGGGGGCTTGTACAGACTGGGGGGGGGGAAACTTGTGCAGACTGGGGGGAACTTGTGCAGACTGGGGGGGAACTTGTGCAGACTGGGGGGGGCTTGTGGGATTTGTACAGACTGGGGGAGGACTATTGCAGACTGGATGGGGACTTGTGTAGACTGGGGGGGGACTTGTACAGACTGGGGGGAACTTGTGCAGACTGGGGGGAACTTGTGCAGACTGGGGGGGAACTTGTGCAGACTGGGGGGAACTTGTGCAGACTGGGGGGGCTTGTGGGACTTGTACAGACTGGGGGAGGACTATTGCTGACTGGACGGGGACTTGTGCAGACTGGGGGGGGGGGACTTGTACAGCATGGGGATAGACTTGTTGGACTTGTACAGACTGGCGGGGGCGTGTGGGACTTGTACAGACTTGGGGGACATGTGCAGACTGGGGGTGGGGACTTGTACAGACTGGGGGGAACTTGTGCAGACTCGGGGGGGGGGCTTGTGAGACTCATACAGACCTGGGGGAGGACTATTGCAGACTGGACGGGGACTTGTGCAGACTGGGGGGGGACTTGTGCAGACTCGGGGGAGGGGGGCTTGTGGGACTTGTTCAGACTGGGGGAGGACTATTACAGACTGGACGGAGACTTGTGCAGACTGGGGGGGGGACTTGTGGGACTTGTAAAGACCTGGGGGAGGACTATTGCAGACTGGACGGAGACTTGTGGGACTTGTACAGACTGGGGGAGGACTATTGCAGACTGGACGGAGACTTGTGCAGACTGGGGGGGGACTTGTACAGACTGGAGGAGGACTATTGCAGACTGGACGGGGACTTGTGCAGACTGGGGGGGAACTTGTGCAGACTGGGGGGGGCTTGTGGGACTTGTACAGACTGGGGGAGGACTATTGCAGACTTGACGGGGACTTGTACAGACTGGGGGAAACTTGTGCAGACTGGGGGAAACTTGTGCAGACTGGGGGGGAACGTGTGCAGACTGGGGGGGAACGTGTGCAGACTGGGGGGGAACTTGTGCAGACTGGGGGGGGACTTGTGCAGACTGGGGGAGGACTATTGCAGACTAGACGGGGACTTGTACAGACTGGGGGAGGACTATTGCAGACTGGACGGGGACTTGTGCAGACTGGGGGTGGGGACTTGTGCAGACTGGGGGGAACTTGTGGGACTTGTACAGACTGGGGGAGGACTATTGCAGACTGGACGGGGACTTGTACAGACTGGGGGAGGACTATTGCAGACTGGACGGGGACTTGTACAGACTGGGGGGGAACTTTTGCAGACTGCGGGGGAACGGCTTGTGGGACTTGTACAGTCGGGAGGGAACTTGTGAAGACTGGGGGAGGACTATTGCAGACTGGACGGGGACTTGTGCAGACTGGGGGGGGACTTGTACAGACTGGGGGGGAACTTGTGCAGACTCGGGGGGGGGGCTTGTGAGACTCGTACAGACCTGGGGGAGGACTATTGCAGACTGGGGGGGGGACTTGTACAGACTGGGGGGGAACTTGTGCAGACTCGGGGGGGGGGGCTTGTGAGACTCGTACAGACCTGGGGGAGGACTATTGCAGACTGGACGGAGACTTGTGCAGACTGGGGGGGGACTTGTACAGACTGGGGGAGGACTATTGCAGACTGGACGGGGACTTGTGCAGACTGGGGGGGAACTTGTGCAGACTGGGGGGGCTTGTGGGACTTGTACAGACCTGGGGGAGGACTATTGCAGACTGGACGGAGACTTGTGCAGACTGGGGGGGGACTTGTGCAGACTGGGGGAGGACTATTGCAGACTAGACGGGGACTTGTAAAGACTGGGGGAGGACTATTGCAGACTGGACGGGGACTTGTGCAGACTGGGGGAAACTTGTGCAGACTGGGGGAAACTTGTGCAGACTGGGGGAAACTTGTGCAGACTGGGGGGAAACTTGTGCAGACTGGGGGGAAACTTGTGCAGACTGGGGGGAAACTTGTGCAGACTGGGGGGAACTTGTGCAGACTGGGGGGGAACTTGTGCAGACTGGGGGGAACTTGTGCAGACTGGGGGAGGACTATTGCAGACTAGACGGGGACTTGTACAGACTGGGGGAGGACTATTGCAGACTAGACGGGGACTTGTACAGACTGGGGGAGGACTATTGCAGACTAGACTGGGACTTGTACAGACTGGGGGAGGACTATTGCAGACTGGACGGGGACTTGTGCAGACTTAGGGTGGGGACTTGTGCAGACTGGGGGGAACTTGTGGGACTTGTACAGACTGGGGGAGGACTATTGCAGACTGGACGGGGACTTGTACAGACTGGGGGAGGACTATTGCAGACTGGATGGGGACTTGTACAGACTGGGGGGGAACTTTTGCAGACTGGGGGGGAACGGCTTGTGGGACTTGTACAGTCGGGGGGGAACTTGTGCAGACTGGGGGAGTACTATTGCAGACTGGACGGGGACTTGTGCAGACTGGGGGGGGGGACTTGTACAGACTGGGGGGGAACTTGTGCAGACTCGGGGGGGGGCTTGTGAGACTCGTACAGACCTGGGGGAGGACTATTGCAGACTGGGGGGGGGACTTGTACAGACTGGGGGGGAACTTGTGCAGACTCTGGGGGGGGCTTGTGAGACTCATACAGACCTGGGGGAGGACTATTGCAGACTGGACGGGGACTTGTGCAGACTGGGGGGGGGACTTGTGCAAACTCGGGGGAGTGGGGCTTGTGGGACTTGTACAGACTGGGGGAGGACTATTGCAGACTGGACGGAGACTTGTGCAGACTGGGGGGGGGACTTGTGCAGACTTGGGGGGCTTGTGGGACTTGTACAGACTGGGGGAGGACTATTGCAGACTGGATGGGGACTTGTACAGACTGGGGCGGAACTTTTGCAGACTGGGGGGAAACGGCTTGTGGGACTTGTACAGTCGGGGGGGAACTTGTGCAGACTGGGGGAGGACTATTGCAGACTGGACGGGGACTTGTGCAGACTGGGGGGGGGACTTGTACAGACTGGGGGGAACTTGTGCAGACTCGGGGGGGGGCTTGTGAGACTCGTACAGACCTGGGGGAGGACGATTGCAGACTGGACGGGGACTTGTACAGACTGGGGGGAACTTGTGCAGACTCGGGGGGGGGCTTGTGAGACTCGTACAGACCTGGGGGAGGACTATTGCAGACTGGACGGGGACTTGTGCAGACTGGGGGGGGGACTTGTGCAAACTCGGGGGAGGGGGGCTTGTGGGACTTGTACAGACTGGGGGAGGACTATTGCAGACTGGACGGAGACTTGTGCAGACTGGGGGGGACTTGTACAGACTGGGGGGGACTTGTACAGACTGGGGGAGGACTATTCCAGACTGGACGGGGACTTGTGCAGACTGGGGGGAACTTGTGCAGACTGGGGGGGGGGCTTGTGGGACTTGTACAGACTGGGGAGGACTATTGCAGACTGGACGGGGACTTGTACAGACTGGGGGAAACTTGTGCAGACTGGGGGAAACTTGTGCAGACTGGGGGGGAACTTGTGCAGACTGGGGGGAACTTGTGCAGACTGGGGGAGGACTATTGCAGACTAGACGGGGACTTGTACAGACTGGGGGAGGACTATTGCAGACTGGACGGGGACTTGTGCAGACTGGGGGGGGACTTGTGCAGACTGGGGGGAACTTGTGCAGACTGGGGGGGGGACTTGTGCAGACTGGGGGGGGACTTGTGCAGACTGGGGGGAACTTGTGCAGACTGGGGGAGGACTATTGCAGACTAGACGGGGACTTGTACAGACTGGGGGAGGACTATTGCAGACTGGACGGGGACTTGTGCAGACTGGGGGTGGGGACTTGTGCAGACTGGGGGGAACTTGTGGGACTTGTACAGACTGTGGGAGGACTATTGCAGACTGGATGGGGACTTGTACAGACTGGGGGGGAACTTTTGCAGACTGGGGGGGAACGGCTTGTGGGACTTGTACAGTCGGGGGGGAACTTGTGCAGACTGGGGGAGGACTATTGCAGACTGGACGGGGACTTGTGCACACTTGGGGGGGGCTTGTACAGACTGGGGGGGAACTTGTGCAGACTCGGGGGGGGGGCTTGTGAGACTCGTACTGACCTGGGGGAGGACTATTGCAGACTGGGGGGGGGACTTGTACAGACTGGGGGGAACTTGTGCAGACTCGGGGGGGGGGCTTGTGAGACTCATACAGACCTGGGGGAGGACTATTGCAGACTGGACGGGGACTTGTGCAGACTGGGGGGGGGGGACTTGTGCAAACTCGGTGGAGAGGGGCTTGTGGGACTTGCACAGACTGGGGGAGGACTATTGCAGACTGGACGGAGACTTGTGCAGACTGGGGGGGACTTGTGCAGACTGGGGGGGGGCTTGTGGGACTTGTACAGACTGGGGGAGGACTATTGCAGACTGGACGGGGACTTGTGCAGACTGGGGGGGGACTTGTGGGACTTGTACAGACCTGGGGGAGGACTATTGCAGACTGGACGGAGACTTGTGCAGACTAGGGGGGGACTTGTGGGACTTGTACAGACTGGGGGAGGACTATTGCAGACTGGACGGGGACTTGTGCAGACTGGGGAGGAACTTGTGCAGACTGGGGGGGGGGCTTGTGGGACTTGTACAGACTGGGGAGGACTATTGCAGACTGTGGGGAACTTGTGCAGACTGGGGGGGCTTGTGGGACTTGTACAGACTGGGGGAGGACTATTGCAGACTGTGGGGAACTTGTGCAGACTGGGGGGGCTTGTGGGACTTGTACAGACTGGGGGAGGACTATTGCAGACTGGACGGGGACTTGTGCAGACTGGGGAGGAACTTGTGCAGACTGGGGGGGGGCTTGTGGGACTTGTACAGACTGGGGGAGGACTATTCCAGACTGGACGGGGACTTGTGCAGACTGGGGGGAACTTGTGCAGACTGGGGGGGGGGCTTGTGGGACTTGTACAGACTGGGGAGGACTATTGCAGACTGGACGGGGACTTGTACAGACTGGGGGAAACTTGTGCAGACTGGGGGAAACTTGTGCAGACTGGGGGGGAACTTGTGCAGACTGGGGGGAACTTGTGCAGACTGGGGGAGGACTATTGCAGACTAGACGGGGACTTGTACAGACTGGGGGAGGACTATTGCAGACTGGACGGGGACTTGTGCAGACTGGGGGGGGACTTGTGCAGACTGGGGGGAACTTGTGCAGACTGGGGGGGGGACTTGTGCAGACTGGGGGGGACTTGTGCAGACTGGGGGGAACTTGTGCAGACTGGGGGAGGACTATTGCAGACTAGACGGGGACTTGTACAGACTGGGGGAGGACTATTGCAGACTGGACGGGGACTTGTGCAGACTGGGGGTGGGGACTTGTGCAGACTGGGGGGAACTTGTGGGACTTGTACAGACTGTGGGAGGACTATTGCAGACTGGATGGGGACTTGTACAGACTGGGGGGGAACTTTTGCAGACTGGGGGGGAACGGCTTGTGGGACTTGTACAGTCGGGGGGGAACTTGTGCAGACTGGGGGAGGACTATTGCAGACTGGACGGGGACTTGTGCACACTTGGGGGGGGGCTTGTACAGACTGGGGGGGAACTTGTGCAGACTCGGGGGGGGGGCTTGTGAGACTCGTACTGACCTGGGGGAGGACTATTGCAGACTGGGGGGGGGACTTGTACAGACTGGGGGGAACTTGTGCAGACTCGGGGGGGGGGCTTGTGAGACTCATACAGACCTGGGGGAGGACTATTGCAGACTGGACGGGGACTTGTGCAGACTGGGGGGGGGGACTTGTGCAAACTCGGTGGAGAGGGGCTTGTGGGACTTGCACAGACTGGGGGAGGACTATTGCAGACTGGACGGAGACTTGTGCAGACTGGGGGGGACTTGTGCAGACTGGGGGGGGGCTTGTGGGACTTGTACAGACTGGGGGAGGACTATTGCAGACTGGACGGGGACTTGTGCAGACTGGGGGGGGACTTGTGGGACTTGTACAGACCTGGGGGAGGACTATTGCAGACTGGACGGAGACTTGTGCAGACTAGGGGGGGACTTGTGGGACTTGTACAGACTGGGGGAGGACTATTGCAGACTGGACGGGGACTTGTGCAGACTGGGGAGGAACTTGTGCAGACTGGGGGGGGGCTTGTGGGACTTGTACAGACTGGGGAGGACTATTGCAGACTGTGGGGAACTTGTGCAGACTGGGGGGGCTTGTGGGACTTGTACAGACTGGGGGAGGACTATTGCAGACTGTGGGGAACTTGTGCAGACTGGGGGGGCTTGTGGGACTTGTACAGACTGGGGGAGGACTATTGCAGACTGGACGGGGACTTGTGCAGACTGGGGAGGAACTTGTGCAGACTGGGGGGGGGCTTGTGGGACTTGTACAGACTGGGGAGGACTATTGCAGACTGTGGGGAACTTGTGCAGACTGGGGGGGGCTTGTGGGACTTGTACAGACTGGGGAGGACTATTGCAGACTGTGGGGAACTTGTGCAGACTGGGGGGGGGGGCTTGTGGAACTTGTACAGACTGGGGGAGGACTATTGCAGACTGGACTGGGACTTGTACAGACTGGGGGGGAACTTTTGCAGACTGGAGGGGAACGGCTTGTGGGACTTGTACAGTCGGGGGGGAACTTGTGCAGACTGGGGGGAACTTGTGCAGACTGGGGGAGGACTATTGCAGACTGGACGGGGACTTGTGCAGACTGGGGGGGGGACTTGTACAGACTGGGGGGGGAAACTTGTGCAGACTGGGGGGGAACTTGTGCAGACTGGGGGGGGGGCTTGTGGGATTTGTACAGACTGGGGGAGGACTATTGCAGACTAGATGGGGACTTGTGTAGACTGGGGGGGGGACTTGTGCAGACTCGGGGGAGGGGGGCTTGTGGGACTTGTACAGACTGGGAGAGAACTATTGCAGACTGGACGGAGACTTGTGCAGACTGGGGGGGGACTTGTGGGACTTGTACAGACTGGGGGAGGACTATTGCAGACTGGACGGGGACTTGTGCAGACTGGGGGGGGCTTGTGGGACTTGTACAGACTGGGGAGGACTATTGCAGACTGTGGGGAACTTGTGCAGACTGGGGGGGGGGCTTGTGGGACTTGTACAGACTGGGGGAGGACTATTGCAGACTGGACGGGGACTTGTACAGACTGGGTGGGAACTTTTGCAGACTGGAGGGGAACAGCTTGTGGGACTTGTACAGTCGGGGGGAACTTGTGCAGACTGGGGGGAACTTGTGCAGACTGGGGGGGGCTTGTGGGACTTGTACAGACTGGGGGAGGACTATTGCTGACTGGACGGGGACTTGTGCAGACTGGGGGGGGGGGACTTGTACAGCATGGGGATAGACTTGTTGGACTTGTACAGACTGGCGGGGGCGTGTGGGACTTGTACAGACTTGGGGGACATGTGCAGACTGGGGGTGGGGACTTGTACAGTCTGGGGGGAACTTGTGCAGACTCTGGGGGGGGGGCTTGTGAGACTCATACAGACCTGGGGGAGGACTATTGCAGACTGGACGGGGACTTGTGCAGACTCGGGGGAGGGGGGCTTGTGGGACTTGTACAGACTGGGGGAGGACTATTACAGACTGGACGGAGACTTGTGCAGACTGGGGGGGGACTTGTGGGACTTGTAAAGACCTGGGGGAGGACTATTGCAGACTGGACGGAGACTTGTGGGACTTGTACAGACTGGGGGAGGACTATTGCAGACTGGACGGGGACTTGTGCAGACTGGGGAGGAACTTGTGCAGACTGGGGGGGGCTTGTGGGACTTGTACAGACTGGGGAGGACTATTGCAGACTGGACGGGGACTTGTACAGACTGGGGGGGAATTTTTGCAGACTGGAGGGGAATGGCTTGTGGGACTTGTACAGTCGGGGGGGGGGGGGAACTTGTGCAGACTGGGGGGAACTTGTGCAGACTGGGGGAGGACTATTGCAGACTGGACGGGGACTTGTGCAGACTGGGGGGGGACTTGTATAGACTGGGGGGGGGAACTTGTGCAGACTGGGGGGAACTTGTGCAGACTGGGGGGGGGGGGGCTTGTGGGACTTGTACAGACTGGAGGAGGACTATTGCAGACTGGATGGGGACTTGTGTAGACTGGGGGGGGACTTGTACAGACTGGGGGGAACTTGTGCAGACTGGGGGGGAACTTGTGCAGACTGGGGGGGGAACTTGTGCAGACTGGGGGGGGGGGCTTGTGGGACTTGTACAGACTGGGGGAAGACTATTGCTGACTGGACGGGGACTTGTGCAGACTGGGGGGGGACTTGTGCAGACTGGGGGGGGGACTTGTGCAGACTGGGGGGGGACTTGTGCAGACTGGGGGAAACTTGTGCAGACTGGGGGAGGACTATTGCAGACTGGGGGAGGACTATTGCAGACTGGGGGGGGGACTTCTGCAGACTGGGGGAAACTTGTGCAGACTGGGGAGGGACTTGTGCAGACTTAGGGTGACTTGTACAGGCTAGGGGGTGCTTGTGCAGACTGAAGGGGGGAGCTTGTGAAGACTGGGGGGACCTGTACAGACTGGGGGGGGACTTGTACAGAATGGGGATAGACTTGTTGGACTTGTACAGACTGGCGGGGGCGTGTGGGACTTGTACAGACTTGGGGGACATGTGCAGACTGGGGGGGGGGGGCTTGTGCGGACTGGGGGACTTGTGCAGACTGGGAGGGATTTGTGCAGACTGGGGGGTCTTGTACAGACTGTGGTGGGGGACTTGTGCAGATTAAGGGTATTTGTGTAGACTGGGGGAGATTTGTGCAGACTGAGGGGGGGCTTGTGCAGACTGGGGGGAAACTTGTACAAAGTGCCGACTAGGGGGAACACTGAGGGAGGGGGCCTGTGCAGACTGAGGGGGGCGGGGGGTTCTGCAGATTGGGAGGGGGACTTGAGCAGACTGGGGGGAGCTTATGCAGACTGAAGTGGCAGACTTGTGCTGACTGGGGGGGGGGAGAGTGGGAGTATCTTGGCACGCGGTGAAAGCGGCGGTTGATAGTGGGGGGCCCAGGTCAACTTTTACACCAGGGGGGGCCCATAAGCTTCAAATTACACCTCTGCCGGCTTTTACCTTATTGTTTATTACCTGGATGTGATCAGAAGAAGAAAACAAAAATAAAAATAAAAATTGGTCTAATAAAAGTTAATAAATGATCATGATTTTGGTCATATTTGGAGAAGGAGATCCTCCATAATAAAGCTAAGTATGTCATTGCTCTTATGAAATTTTTGAGAAGTGGTTGGACCTGCAGTCAGCTTTTGAGTTTAGTCTTCCTTTAGGGCAAGCACTGGTTTTATGTAGTTAATGGATAAGTGCGCTTTTCATGACTGAAACAGTTAAAGTATTAAGTGTCTCGGGGCAGTTTTTCAGTTGGCAGTCTGTGACCCCCCGAGGTCACTGTTACCGTACCCCCTTTCCCTTTACCCTCGCTCACCTCACGCACACCCCCTCCCTGTACCCCAACACCAGAGAGCTAGGAACAGGAGTGAGCGAGGAGAATGGAGCTTCGGTATGACCTTGGGATGCCACAAGCTGAATGTGAAGAAGGATTATTGCTGTGGCTGATGTTTTCTTATGTTTACCCCGAGGCACTAAATAGTTTACGCAGAAAGTGCTTTGTAAGTGCACTTATCCTTTACAGGAAATCTATATTTTATTTTAGAAATACATGTGAAAGTAATCAGCTTACTGTAAATAACCTTATCAATGTATAGTAACCTTGTTTCCAGGTAGAGTTTGTATGTACGTTCCATGGTTACTTATGAAGACTCAAACAAAAGTACAGCGCTGAGTTTATTTGATATTACCATTTTATATCTAATGGTTTGCTAGCTGCTGGTTTAGGGATTTTACCTTTAATGCAATTTTTTATTTTAAGATTTTTCAAATGAAATCCGGGGACATATTTCATTTTTTTACTAGTAATGGCGGCAATCAGCGACTCTCTGCCCGTCGCCGCCGCCCGCCTCTTGAGTCTCACTCTCCGGGCTCCGGCTACTACTGGGTGGGGTGAGGAGGAAGATCACTCTGCCAGGGAAGGCAAGGAGATAAGCAGGCAGGCGGCTGGCCGGGGACTTGAGCCAAGGCAGAAGAACATGTGGGCGGAGCTGAATGGTAGCCCGAAACTGAAGAAATATTCCCTCCGCTCCGACCAGCACATGATCATCAGAAAGGGGCACAGATAATGGGAAAAAATACACCCCCCTAAGCTAGTAGGAGCGGGGGTGTGTAATTCAGATTTATTTTTAAAATTCTGCACTGACTGTCTTTGAAATTGCCCCAGCCCCTGTTCAAATCCAATCCGTCTGGGGACAGTGTCCTCAATCCGGGGACTGTCCCCGGAAACCGGGGATGTCTGGTCACCCTAGGCAAAGGGCATCCTCTCCTTCTCGCTCCCTCTCTCTCCCTCTTTCCCCTCTCTCTTCCTCTCCCTCTCTCCCCCTCTCTATTCCTCTCCCTCTCTATCCCCCTCTCTCCCTCCCGCTCCCCCTCTCTCTCTCTCTCTGTCTCTCTATTTCCCCCTCTCTCTCCCCCTCTCCAACCCCTCTCTCTCCCCTTTCTTTTTCGTACATCACGGGACACAGAGCGACTTAGTCATTACTAATGGGTTATATAGATTACCTTCAGGTGCTGGCACTGGCCAATTCCAAACCGGAAGTACCCTCCCCTATATAAGCCCCTCCCATCCGGGAGCACCTCAGTTTTTTGCCAGTGTCTAAGGTGTTGGCCAAAGAGTAACATGTGTTTTCACTGGGCTTGCGTACAGGTTCTTTTGGGCCTTAGTAAGCTGTTCCGGATCCCACCAAAAAAGCTTCATAGCTAAACGGTCGGTACCCAGGCCTTGCAGCAGAAGAGCAAGGTTTTGCCTGTAATGCCTCTCTTAGGAGGGCTGGACCCTGGGATCCAGAGCTCTGGTCATACCCACGACCAAGATGTTGTCTGTGCAGGGTGCTATACAGGTCCAGGGGAGTGGAATCCTTGGGAACCCGGTCCCTGAAGGTTTAATTACAATGCCTGCCGTGATAGGTGAAGTTTGGGCTTCTGTGGACCAAACAAAGTCCTGCGGCGGGGATCAGGTAAGTGGGGGCCCCCAGGAACTTGGTTCTATTGGGGGACCCCCAAGCCTAATTTGTCTTTCTGTCTGTTACCTAACGGTATTCCCGCTAATATCTGTGTATGCCTGTAACTACTGAAAATGTAAAATTTTAATAGTAGTCAAGAAAAAAAAAAAAAAAAAAGAGGACCGCGGTACCTGTGTTAAACCACTAGAGGCCGCTGTAGTCCATTTTTCTTGTCATGTGGATCTTTGGTTTTCTCAAGTAAAAAGATCCAGGCAGTTGGTAAGTTTCTCTGTGGGAATCCACTTCCTCTGTCCTGTTGCTGCGCTCATCCACCGCACAGGCCCTCCGGCAAAAAGGGCCCTGGCTCCTAGTCCCTGTTTGATTTCGAAAAGGGCGCCAATGGCGCACGGGCGCGCGCGCGGGGCGCGTGCACGCGCCTCCTATGAAAAAAAAGGGGCGGGGCGGGTGGATGACGCTCGATGCGCGCCGCTGCGCTTCTGCGCACGTGCAGGCGTCCCAGCATGGATAAAAGACACAGTACAAGTGTCAGCTGGATGCAAACAGAGCTAGCAACAAACAGTGGCACACAGAGGCGGTTGATGCAGGCATCCCCATAGAAAGGCACTTTAGTGGACACCAGCTGGTATATAGCAGCAACTGTGTTAGACTATTACCAGCAAAAATTGGTGTATGACGACGGGAATACCTCAGCTTTGTGCTTAAAGGATATGTCGTCCAGACGCTCCGGAAATAGGTCTTCCAGGAAGCCAAAGGGGTCTCCATCGGGCTCTGAGGATATTGGGCATGCTTGTACTGCACCAATCTCCCCTGAGAATTCAGAGGTCAGTAGCCGTAGAAACCCCGCAGGAGTGCCTGGTGCTGCGGCTGTCCCCAGTCCACCTGCTCCTGTATATATAACAGAGGAGGTTTTATCCTCAACTCTGGGAGGATTGGAAGAGAGATTAACAGCATTGATCGCTGCTTCCCTGTCACAGGGAAAGCGCGTCCGATCTCCGTCTCCTCCTTCAGAGTGCCTGTTAGTGGAGGAACAGCCCCACACAGAGATCGACCTACCTGAAGGGGATCAGGATGAGGTTGATTCAGTTATGGAGGAATCAACAGTGGAAGAACCTTTCTCAGCATCTCAGGCTGAAAGATTATGGGTTCAGTCTCTGACTAACATGGTCCGATCAGCATTTAAAATGCCTCTGGCGGAACCACCATCCACTACGGTTTCCTCGCTGGGGTCGCTAAAAGCTCCCCAGGCTGTCTGTTCCTTCCCAATCCACCCTTTATTAGAAGGGCTTATTTACCAGGATTGGGAGCATCCTGATAAAATATTTGCTCCCCTCAAGAGATTTCCGGTGATCTATCCCATGGAGGATAAGTTCATAAAAAAATGGAGGGTCCCTACAGTGGACGCAGCCATCTCTTCTGTTAACAAATCACTGACATGTCCAGTAGATAATGTTCCAATGTTCAAAGACCCAATAGATAAAAAATTGGAGTCTTTACTAAAATCTGCTTTCTCTACAGCAAGTATGGTGACACAACCTGCGGTAGCAGCGATTGGAGTCTGCCAAGCAGTGAAAGATCAGTTGAAACAAGTCTTAAGGGACTTACCAGATCAGCAGGCTCTTGCCCTAGCTGACCTGCCTAGAGCCTTGTGTTTTGCGGTGGACGCCATAAAGGATACAATCCAACAGGCCTCCCGCTTTACGATGTCTATAGTACATATGCGTAGGCTTCTGTGGCTCAAAAACTGGTCTTCTGAAGCTCCCTGTAAAAAACTGCTGGTTAGCTTCCCATTTCATGGAGAACGCTTATTTGGAGAAGATCTGGACAAATATATCCAGAAAATATCTGCCGGTAAAAGTTCACTCTTACCGGTTAAGAACAAGGGTAGAAGTCCTTCTTTTAAGAGGCCTACTTCTCCAGTCCCGGGCACATCGGCTGTGAAGCAGTTCCGACGGCCTCCACGGTCAAATTCAGGGGGCAGAAATCAGGGACAATCACAGGGTAACAAGAAGCCCTGGATCAAGAGAGGTACAAAACCTCCCCCCAAGGCATGAAGCGTTGCCCCCACTCAATCGGCTGGGGGGAAGACTTCAGTTGTTCACAGAGACCTGGCGGGACACCATCAGAGACAGATGGGTGCTCTCCGCAGTAAGTCTGGGATACAAGCTGGAGTTAAAAGGCACTCCTCCTGCCCAATTTATGAGGTCAAACGTGCCAAGAGATCCCCAGAAGAGAGGATCCCTCCTTCTGGCACTAGAACAACTATTGCTCCAAGGTGTAATCATGAAGGTTCCCCTGGAAGAAAGCGGATTTGGGTTTTACTCGAACCTTTTCACAGTCCCCAAACCAAATGGGGACGTGAGGCCCATATTAAATCTAAAAGGGCTAAACAAGTTCCTAAATATCAGGACTTTTCGGATGGAGTCGATCCGATCGGTGGCCACCGCCCTACAAGGGCAGAAATGGTTAGCCTCGATCGACATAAGGGATGCTTATCTGCATATTCCCATCTTTCCGGCCCACCAGAAATTTCTACGCTTTGCAGTAGAAGGGCGCCATTTTCAGTTCAGAGCCTTACCTTTCGGTCTGGCCACAGCACCACGAGTGTTCACAAAAATTCTGGCCCCATTATTGGCCAATCTAAGAACACAGGGTGTAACGATAATGGCATATCTAGACGACCTGCTACTAATAGACCACTCAGTGGAAAACCTGAAGTAGCTATTCACAAGACAATCAAGTATCTGGAATATCACGGTTGGATTATCAACCGGGACAAGTCAGCTCTAAGACTAGTCAAAAGTCTGGAATACTTAGGGCTAAGGCTGGATTCAAATCAGAGAAAGATTTTCTTACCTCCAGAGAAGGTGTCGTCTTGAAAAGATTTGACCCACTTAGTGGGTACAAAAAGAAAACCATCCATACGCCTCTGCATGAGGCTGCTGGGAAAAATGGTGGCTTCATTCGAAGCGGTACCCTACGGTCAATTCCATTCAAGGAATTTGCAAAGGGCCATACTGTCAGCCTGGAACAAAAAAGTTCAGGCTTTAGACTTACCAATGTCCCTGTCCCCTTCCGTTCGCAAGAGCCTCCATTGGTGGTTGGTGCCCCAGAATCTGGAAAAAGGGAAACCCTTCAGTCCGGTTTCTTGGAAGGTAGTCACTACAGATGCCAGCCTCATAGGCTGGGGGCAGTACTGGAGCAATGGTCTCTCCAGGGCAAGTGGTCAGAAGCAGAAAAGGCCCTGCCCATCAATCTCTTAGAGATACGAGCAGCCCGGTATGCCCTAGTAGCATGGACATCCAAACTCCAAGGGTCCCCTGTCAGAATTCAATCAGACAATGCCACAGCAGTGGCATATATCAATCACCAGGGTGGCACCAGGAGTCGTGCAGCCCAGAGGGAAGCAAATTGCATCCTGGAGTGGGCAGAAAAATATGTCCCAGCCATATCCGCGGTTTTCATCCCAGGAGTGGAAAATTGGAGAGCGGACTTTTTAAGTCGCCAACAATTATGCCCGGGGGAATGGTCTCTTCACCCCGAGGTTTTCCAGGCAATATGCCAGCGGTGGGGAACACCGGATGTAGATCTGCTAGCATCCAGATTCAACGCAAAGGTGGACAGATTTGTGTCTCGCACAAGGGATCCTCTAGCTTGCGGCTCGGATGCCCTAGTGTTCCCTTGGGATCAGTTCAAGCTGATATATGCATTCCCACCGCCACAATTGTTACCGCGATTACTCCGCAGAATCAGGGTAGAAAAGAAACCAGTGATTCTGGTGGCTCCAGCGTGGCCCCGAAGGGCATGGTACGCGGAGATTGTAAAAATGTCAGTGAGGAGTCCTTGGACCCTCCCACATCGTCCGGACCTGCTGTCGCAGGGACCGATATACCACCCTTCCTTACCAGCCCTAGGTTTGACGGCCTGGCTATTGAAGCCCACATTCTGAAAAAGAGAGGGCTCTCTAATTCTGTGGTATCTACCATGATCAATGCCAGGAAGCCGGTATCCAGGCAGATCTATTATAGGATCTGGAAAGCGTACATTACGTGGTGTGAGGCCAAGAAATGGCATCCACGTAAGTACGTGATAGGGAGGATTTTGGACTTCCTACAGTGGGCTGTAGATAGGAAGCTGGCCTTGAGTACTATCAAGGGTCAGATTTCGGCCTTGTCAATATTTTTTCAAAGGCCCTTGGCTTCGCATTCACTAGTCAAAGCTTTCATACAAGGAGTGATGCGTATTAGCCCTCCGGTTAGTATTCCCATATGTCCTTGGGACTTAAACCTGGTTCTGTCAGTTCTACAGAAACAACCGTTTGAACCATTGCAACACATTTCCTTGGTTCTTCTCACCAGGAAATTGATTTTCTTAGTAGCCGTTTGTTCGGCTAAAAGAGTATCGGAATTAGCCGCCTTGTCCTGTAAGGAGCCATATCTGGTTGTCCATAAGGACAGAGTAGTGTTACGTCCTCACCCAGCCTTTCTTCCCAAGGTGGTATCGAGGTTTCATTTGAACCAAGATGTGGTTCTTCCTTCTTTTTTCCCCAAACCTAGCTCGGTAGAGGAAAAGTTATTACATTCTTTGGATGTAGTAAGAGCAGTTAAAGCTTATCTAAAAGCCACTGCTCAGATTCGCAGAACGGATACTTTGTTTATTCTGCCGGAAGGCCCTAAAAAGGGTCAGGCAGCATCAAAATCCACTTTAGCCAAGTGGATTCGACAGGTCATAATACAAGCCTATGGCTTGAGAAAGAGACCGCCTCCGTTCAAAGTTAGGGCGCACTCCACAAGAGCAGTTGGAACGTCATGGGCAGTGCATCACCAGGCCTCCCTGGCTCAAGTATGTAAGGCTGCAACATGGTCTTCGGTACACACGTTTACTAGATTCTACCAGGTAGACGTTAGAAGTCAGGAGGATGTCGCCTTTGGGCGCAGTGTGTTGCAGGCCGCAAAAGATCCTCATGCCTGATGGCGCCCAGCTTATGTATCCCTCCCCTCATTTGGCATTGCTTTGGGACGTCCCATTAGTAATGACTAAGTCGCTCTGTGTCCCGTGATGTACGAAAAAGAAAAAGGGATTTTTATAACAGCTTACCTGTAAAATCCTTTTCTTGGAGTACATCACGGGACACAGAGCTCCCACCCCTCTTTTTGGGACACTTATTGCTTGGCTACAAAACTGAGGTGCGCCCGGATGGGAGGGGCTTATATAGGGGAGGGTACTTCCGGTTTGGAATTGGCCAGTGCCAGCACCTGAAGGTAATCTATATAACCCATTAGTAATGACTAAGTCGCTCTGTGTCCCGTGATGTACTCCAAGAAAAGGATTTTACAGGTAAGCTGTTATAAAAATCCCTTTTTTTCTCCCCCACCTCTTTCTTTCTCTCTCTCTCCTCACCTCCTCTCTCTCCTCCTCTCTCCCCCTCTCTCCCCCCATCTCTCTTGTCCCTCCCCCCTCTCTCTCCCTCTCTCTTGACCTAGCTCTCTCTTTCTCTCTCCCCCTCTCTCTCTCTCCCCTCCCCCTATCTCTATCTCTTTCCCTCTCCATCTCTCCCTGTCTCTCCTCCCTTACTCTCTATCTCTCCCTCTCTTTCCCCCTCTCTCTCTACCCCTCCCTCTCTCTACTCCTCCCTCTCTCTCCCCCTCTCTCTCTCCTCTTTCTTGCTCTCTCCCTCTTGCTCTCCAGCGTTCACCCCAAAGCACCTTATCCTCATATTGATGGGGACAAGGGCCTCTTCCCCAAAACCTTGGGTGGTGGTTGTGGGGGTCTGTGTGGGCAGGGGGCTTATCAGAATATTGGAAGCCTCCTTTAACAAGGGGGTCACCAGATCCCACCCCCCATGTGAATGAGTATGGGTTACATAGTACCCCTACCCATTCACCAAAAAAGTGTAAAAAGTGAATAAAGACACAAACATGAGTTTTTGACAAGTTCTTTGTAATAAAAAAAAGTCCCCCAGTGTAGATCCATCATAAATCACAATGCCCGCAGAAAACCCGAAAAGCTGGGTTGGTGACATCACAGGGGGTAGGGTCACCTGCTGACATCATCGGGTGACTCCACCCCTTAGCTATTTAAGAAATGTCAGACAGGGAAGTAAGCAGTCGGCTGGAGCGTTTGACGAGGCCGGAGGGCCTGGTATGGATTGGAGGAACCCCACGCTGTTTTTTTTTTCCTGAATTTTTTATTGCCAGAATTATTTTGTTTACATCTCAGCTTTCCCATGCTGTGGGGGCTGTACCTGCACTGCATGGGTCAACTGCTCATTTTTGTCTAGGGGTGAGGAGAAACCTTATAGTCACCCATCCTTCGTTCCCCTGGAAAACGGAGCTCCCCAAGGTCCAGTGGTGGACTGTTTCTGGTCTGTGGAGCCTGCTCTAGGCTTCATGACGTCAGAAACAGTCCACAACTCAAGACCACTGGAGCGTGAGGGTGCCGGACCGGTCTTGTGCTGAGAGGATCAGAGGATTAGGTAAGGTGTGTCTAAAAAATTTGGTAAATGGTTCAATATTTCAATGGCAACATGGGCCAGGTGCGCGCGCATGCACTTGGCTATCCAGAGACACATCAAGAAGTGTCACCTAGCGTATAGTACACGTGACCGTCAGGGTAAACCCGCTGCGGGCAGTCGAATGTAGTCAGTGTGAGAGGTAGGGTCACAGTGCAAAGGAGCAACGAGTAATCATCAAACTCTGCTACAAATTGGGGAAAACGGTGATGCATGAAATGTTGGTGCAAGTGTACGGGACCGAAGCAGTGAGCAGAAAATCTGTTTATAACTGGTTCAAAGGCTTTCGCGACGGGAAGGAAAAGACTGAGGATGAGCCATGTTCTGGTCGGTTGTCGACAAGCAGAACCCCTGACATGATCATGCGAGTGTGACAAATGCTGCCACGATTGATGACGGGGGAATTGGACATTAGCAAGGACACACGGTGCCCACCATCGTCCGTGAAGAATTGGATAAGTGGAAGATCTGTTCCCAGTTTGTGCCACACAGAACGCAAAATAGATGGAAACCTCCAGAGATTTCATTACCATGTGTGACCAGGATCCATCCTTTATGCCAGCCATGGTCACAGGGGATGAGACATGGGGATATCAGTTCCAATCCAAGCGGCAATCAATGGAATGGCGTTCACAGTCTTCCCCATGACCCAAAAAGAGTCTCCTACAAAAGTCAACGGTCAAGACAACGTTTTGCGTACGTTGCAGCAATCCAAGAATGTGTGACAGCGGTTTTGCAATCGATGCCTAAAGAGGCCTTTGCTGACCATTTCCAGAGCTTTATGAATGTTGCCAAAAGTGTGTTGTGAAGGATGGCGATTATTGTGTATCTTCTGTTTGTTTTCCGATAGCATTCACCCAACTTTTTAGACACACCTCATATATTTCCTTTCTCCTCTCATTACTTTCGGTACAGCCCTCGTTCTTTAGGCTCTGCTTGAGATATTGGATATATGGCTTCAGTATTATATTAGTTTGCGGGTTCCTTTCATATTTTCTGTACCGTAATATTTACCTTTTTCTTTAACTTTTAATCAGCACAAACTAAGAAAAAAAAACCTCTAATTTTCTTTGCTATGGAATAGTCCGACGTCTATATTTTTGATCTGTAATCTAACTCCAGTAATAAGAACGAAGTGTATTGCCTCGTACACACGACCGGTTTTCCTGACATGCCAAAAACCAACGTTTTTCCCCTTGTGATTCCTCTCAAGCCTGCCTTGCATACACACGTTCATTAAAAAAAAAAATGCTCGACCAAAGCGCGGTGACGTACAACACGTACGACGGCACTATAAAGGGGACGTTCCATTCAAGTGGCGCCACCCTTTGGGCTGCTTTTGCTGATCTCGAAAAGTTTGGTGAGAGACGATTCGCGCTTTTCAGCCTCGTGCTTTTCAGTCCGTTACAGCGTGACGAATGTGCTATCTCCATTACGAACGCTAGTTTTACCAGAACGAGTGCTCCCGTCTCATACTTGATTCTGAGCATGCGCATTTTTTTTTTCCCTCGGAAAAACATACACACGAGAAAAGGACCGACGGGAAACACGACGGGAAAAAAGAGAGCAGGTTCTAATTTTCTCGTCGGGAAAACTGCTATGGCGCATACACACGACCAGTTTTCCCGACCAATCTAAAAAATTGCAGTTTTCTCGTCGGGAAAACCGGTCGTGTGTACGAGGCATTAGATCAGGGGTCTCAAACTGGTGGCCCTCCAGCTGTTGCGAAACTACAAATCGCATCAGGCCTCTGCCTGTGGGAGTCATGCTTGTAACTGTCAGCCTTGTAATGCCTCATGGGACTTGTAGTTTTGCAACAGCTGGAGGGCCACCAGTTTGAGACCCCTGCATTAGAACCTGCAAAGTCTTTTTTTATGTTTTCCTGAAAGGATGAGCCAATAAAACTTCACATTAGGTATCGCAGTAATTTTTTTTTCTTTCTTTTTTCTGATTTAAAAAAAAAAAAAGGAACCTGACAGTAACTGCAGGATAAATGAGACATCTATTACTTTTACACTTTCTAATATAATGTGGAAATTGGCAATTTTTGTAGCGTGGATCTTATTCATCTTCTTTACTTTCTATATGCAAATTTGTAATGTACAGTAATAATGTCACACTGACTTTTGCCTGGTGCGGCTGGGAAGGGGGGGAAGGCGATGTAGATGTCACAGTAACTGAAAATGTCATCTGTGATTATTCTAAAACTTTTCACCGCACAAAGCGTTACAAAGTATAACCCTGTTTTCCTGGCTATAACCCGTGTTATATTCATTAAGATTATTTATCAAGGAGAAGGATAAAGGAAGTATGAAATATTAAGTCTGTCCTCCTCTATTGTCCTCACAACCCCAATTCCCACAGACAGAAACAACGCAAAAGTGATACATTTTGTAACAATGAATATATCGTAAGAGGAGCACCGGGAGATAAATGGCAATTGAAGTTTAATGTTGGTAATTGTAAAGTTCTGCAATTGGGAGCTAGAAAGTACGATACATGCAAAAAACATGATTGGATTATAGATTCCTGGGAGAGTACAATGGGGGGAGTCAATGAATGAGAAGGGTCTGGGTGTCCTGGTAGATCATAATGCTATCTGTTAGAGCGGGATGTGCTTGCTCTCCCTCTCCTCCTGTGGCTCAGAGTCACGCTCCTATGCGCAATCCCCGGATTGCATTCTGCAGAGGTCCCTAGGCAGTCGAATCCCTGGGGCTCCCTATACCAAAGGAAAAATAGTGAATGAGACTTTATTTATGCCTCTAATGCCCTGTACACACGATCGGAATTTCCGATGGGATAAAATCCAATGGAATTTTCCGTCGGAATTCCGTTCAAGCTTGTCTTGCATACACACTGTCACACCAAATTCCGACCGTCAAGAACACGGCGACGTACAACACTACGGCGAGCCGAGAAAAATGAAGTTCAATGC
The DNA here is from genome assembly GCA_029206835.1 of Rana muscosa. NCBI lineage: Eukaryota > Metazoa > Chordata > Amphibia > Anura > Ranidae > Rana > Rana muscosa. Next base: position 303,660,417 of record CM055121.1, on the reverse strand, counting down.
TTTCAAGCATGCGTCGACTCGATTCTGAGCATGCGTGTTTTTTTTCTCCGTCGGAGTTCCACACAGACGATCGGAATGTCACTGGCAGGGAAGGGATTAACACTAGGGGGCGATCAAGGGGTTAAATGTGTTACCTAGGGAGTGATTCTAACTGTATGGGGGGGAGGGGACTGCCAGGGTGAGGATAGTGATTGTTGTTTCTAAGCATTAGGAACAACAGATCGCTCTCCTCACCCCTGATAGAATGGAGATCTGTCTGTTTACATTGACAGATCTCCGTTCTCTCCTTCTCAGGAGCAATCGCGAGTAGCCGGCAGCCATCGGGGCCGCTGGCCACGCGCACGAGCTCCTACGTGGCTCCAGTGGCTATACTTCTTAAAGCGCCCGCCGTACAGCTACAGCGTATTGCGCAGGAGTGCCATTCTGCCGCTGTCAAACGACGGCGGGCGGTCGGCAATCGGTTAAAATTTCCATTTATTAAAATGTCATGTATTAAAAAATGCCCATAGGGCATATACATTGCCTTGAAAAATTATTCATACCCCTTAAAATTTTGTCATGTTACAACCAAAAACAAAAATTTATTTTATTGGGATTTTATGTGATAGACCAACACAAAGTGGCACAGAATTGTGAAGTGGAAGGAAAACGATAAATGGTACAAATAAATATGTGAAAAGTGAGGGGGGGGGCATTTGTATTTAGCCCCTTTTACTCTGATACCCCTAACTAAGATCTAGTGGAACCAACTGCCTTCAGAAGTCACCTAATAAGACCCGGTTCACACCAGGGCGGCGCGACGTGGCACGACTTGTGGGGGCGACCTCGGCGGCGCGATTTCAAGACGACTTGAGACGCTCGCCGAGGTGATTTGCATAAGACTTCTGTATAGAAGTCAATGCAGGTCACCTTGGGTCACCCCCAAAAGTAGTACAGGAACCTTTTTCTAAGTCAGAGCGACCTGAGTCGCTCTTACTTAGAGCGGTTCCATTGAAAAGCGTGGGACGCGACTTGTCGGGCGACTGAGTCGCCTGACGAGTCGCCCTGGTGTGAACCGGCTCTTAGTAAATAGAGTCCATCTGTGTGTAATTACATTTTAATATAAATACAGCTATTGTAATGCCGCGTACACACGACTGTTTTTAATGACGAGAAAAATGCAATTTTTTAAAATGGTCATTAAAAATGATGGTGTGTGGGCTTCAGAGCATTTTTCACGACGTGAAAAATGGCCATGAAAAAATTGGAACATGCTCTAATTTTTCTCGTCATTTTTCACCTCGTCGTTTTTCTCGTCATGAAAAACGGCCGTGTGTGGGCTTTAACGACGTGAAAAAAAATGCACATGCTCAGAATCAAGTATGAGACGGGAGCGCTCGTTCTGGTAAAACTAGCGTTCGTAATGGAGATCGCACATTCGTCACCCTGTAACGGACTGAAAAGCACGAGGCTGAAAAGCGCAAATCGTCTCTCACCAAACTTTACTAACATGAAGGGTGGCGCCATCCGAATGGAACTTCCCCTTTATAGTGCAGTCGTACGTGTTGTACGTCACCGCGCTTTACTCGAACATTTTCATTTTTTTCCACGATTGTGTGTAGGCAAGGCGGGCTTGAGAAGAATCACGTCGAGAAAAATGCAGTTTTTTTCAATGACATTAAAAACGGTCGTGTGTACGCGGCATTAGAATATCTTAGTGAACAAACAGCATCATGAAGGCCAAGGAACACACCAGACAGGTCAGGGATAAAGTTGTGGAGAAGTATAAAGCAGGGTTAGGTTATAAAAAATCCTCCCAAGCTTTGAACATCTCACGGAGCTCTGTTCAATCCATCATCGGAAAATGGAAAGAGTATGGCACAACTGCAAACCTACCAAGACATGGCCGTCCACCTAAACTGACCGGGCCGGGCAAGGAGAGCATTCATCAGAGAAGCAGCCAAGAGGTCCATGGTAACTCTGGAGGAGCTGCAGAGATCCACAGCTCAGGTGGGAGAATCTGTCCACAGGACAACTATTATGCCGCGTACACACAATCGATTTTAATGTCATTTTTTAAACCAACGTTTTTCTCCTCGTTTTTTTTCATGTTTCCTCTCAAGCCTGCCTTGCGTACACACCATCATTAAAACAAACGATCAAGCAAAGCGCAGTGACGTTCAACACGTACGACGGCACTATAAAGGGGAAGTTCCGTTCGAATGGCGCCACCCTTCATGTTAGTAAAGTTTGTTGAGCGACGATTCGCGCTTTTCAGTCCGTTACTGTGTAATGAATGTGCTATCTCCATTACGAACGCTAGTTTTACCAGAACGAGCGCTCCCGTCTCATACTTGATTCTGAGCATGCGCGTTTTTTTTCATGTCGTGAAAGCATACACACTATCGTTTTTCACGTCGTTAAAAAAAACGACATGAAAAACGAAGTGAAAAAAGAGAGCATGTCCGGAATTTTTAATGGCCGTTTTTCACGTCGTTAAAAATGCTCTGGAGCATACACACGATCGGTTTTAATGGCCATTTTTTAAAATGGCATTTTTAACGGCATGAAAAACGATCGTGTGTACGGGGCATTAGTCGTGCTTCTCCACAAATCTGCCCTTTATGGAAGAGTGACAAGAAGAAAGACATTGGTGAAAGAAAGTCATAAAAAGTCCTGTTTGCAGTTTGCAAGAAGCCATGTGAGGGACACAGCAAACATGTGGGGGACACAGCAAACATGTGGGGGACACAGCAAACATGTGGAAGAAGGTGCTCTGGTCAGATGAGACCAAAATTAAGTTTTTGGGCCTAAAAGCAAAACACTATGTGTGGGGAAAACTAACACTGCACATCACCCTGAACACACCATCCCCACTGTGAAGCATGGTGGTGTCAGCATCATGTGGTGGGGATGCTTTTCTTCAGCAGGGACAGGGAAGCTGGTCAGAGTTGATGGGAAGATGGATGGAGACAAATACAGGGCAATCTTAGAAGAAAAACTGTTAGAAAAAGACTTCCAGCAGGACAACGACCCTAAACATACAGCCAGAGCTACAATGGAATGGTTTGGATCAAAGCATATTCATGTGTTAGAATAGCCCAGTCACAGTCCAGACCTAAATCACATTGAGAATCTGTGACAAGACTTGAAAATTGCTGATCACAGACGCTCTCCATCCAATCTGACAGAGCTTGAGCTATTTTGCAAAGAAGAATGGGCAGAAATGTCCCTCTCTAGATGTGCAAAGCTGGTAGAGACATCCCCAAAAAGACTTGCAGCTGTAATTGCAGTGAGGTTAGGGCTGGATGACTCGTCCTGGCAGCTCTCTGGTGCCTCCCCCTGGTTCTAGAATATTTGAGAACATTCTAGAAGATAGTGGGTGGAAGCTAGGAGGGGTTGCCTTGCATATTTAAGGGCTCTTAGCCAATCCCTAGGAAGTGAGCCTGGCAGGCAACTAAGGAGCCCTTAAATAGAAATGAGCCATGCCAGCCGGGGAGTCGGGTGGAAGATGGAGAAGCAGTGCTGAGGGAGTCTGTCAGTGGCCCTTGAGGGACCCCTGCTGGGGAGGGGTTTTACCTCTGGCCGGGGCTCAGGAGGCTGGCCTGGAAGGATCCGAGGCAAGCTTTCCGGAGAGGCAGCAGGAGCAAAGACAGACAACGTGAGTAGATCAGCACAGTGCCGGGACAGACAATGGGAGAGACTGCCAGCTGTGCTCTCTTGAAGACAGCAGTGTGTCAAGTTTTCATCTAACCTTGCCCTGGGGAATCTCCAGTGTATGTCAGTCGGGTAGACTAGGAAAAAGAAGCAGCCAGATGGACTGGTGAAGTGGCAGCCAGGTGGGCTAGCATTTCTGTGGGAAGTAGAGCTGGGGTCATTGTCTGCAGGGAAGCAGATGGTGTTGCAGGAAGCAGTTCACTCCACATGTGCTACTTTTTCCAAAGGAGAGAGATGTGGAAGCTATAAATAGGGAGGAAGTTGTCCCTAATTTTGTTTGTTGCTGTCAAGTTGGGCATCCCATAATCCCCACCCCCATTCAATTTGTCATCCCCTAATAAAAAACAAACAACAAAAACAAGCTCAAGGACTGTTTTTTTAATGCCTCGTTTCCACTGAGCGGATCGGTTCGGTACGATTCGGTACGGTACGCTATTTTGAGTGTTTCCATTATGAAAGCGGCCCATACAACCGAATCATACCGCACCATTCTGGGTGCTGCTTCAGATGTGGGGCCATAGAAAATGATACGGTTCAGTTAGGGCGGAGCTACAATACATTCCACTGATTGGCGGACACGCTAGGCATTTTTTCTGAACCCTGAATGGTCCCTGACGGTCTGACTTGCAGTGGAAACGCTCACCTGAATAGGCCGGACCATTCTAACCCTTCCAAACTGTACCGAACCGTTCCGCTCAGTGGAAATAAGGCAAGAGTGTGGATGCAAGAAGGAAATTCTAAGTGACTAGCTGTGCAGCAGTGGGGAACCCTGACACCTGCGACAGGGGTAGTGCTACATTATAGGTAATTATGTTGCCAATGAGAATTGGAGATCTTACATAGACGCTTTCAAAAGAGGGCAAACTATTAGGAGGCTGGAATAATTAGGAGGAGATGAATTAAGGAATGTTAAAATAGGGATGTGCATCTAGAGTCTTGGATCCACTGATGCCACAATTGAAGGAACTTGGATAAAACCTTGGAAAAAGGTTGAGAAAGTAGAACCTACTTTCTCAAAAATAGCAGACTTTGCTATTTTCGAGAAAGTAGGTTCTACTTTCTCAACCTTTTTCTATATATTTGGATGTTGACAAGGTGAGGGTCTCTCCTTTTTCTTGGACAAAACCTTGTCTTACTCGCAATGTCCTAGGACCTGTTTGTCACCCAGCTTTCAGACAACATTCTGCAGAGAGGGAGACAAAGATCCTTCTCCAAATAAGGCCTTCAGAATGACGCCCTCCAGCAAGACTCCTTCAGCAGTCTTCTCCAGGCCCCTAGTTCAGAACCTGCTGAGGCCCAGAATGCCTCCCAGGGACAGCAGCCCCAGGAAAACTGGAACCCTCCTAGCAGAGAAAGAACACTCTGACCAGGCCTCCCAAACATTTATCACCTTCCCAGCCACCTTCTGGACACTCTCTTCCTGGAATTGGCTGAGGTATGATAAATATTCATAATTAATTGACCTTCCCTACTCTATTTTCTGGAAGCTTCCTCCAGAAACAGGCAGAAGCAATCAACCACTCAGCTTAGGAAACCCTGAGCAGACAAAACAACAGATCATTTCTCCACTGACTACAGTGGACCTAAAAACTAAATTTATCCTAACAGGAACAGGGAACTACATCTCATTAAATGTATTTTTATTCCAACTAGCGTAAGTATCACATGATGCCCTGAAGTCTTAGGCCTCGTACACACGACCGGTTTTCTCGTCAAGAAACGACAAGAAAACTGCTGGGAGAGCTTTCTTGCCGATAAAAACGTTCATGTGTATGGTTTTTCATTCAGAAAACTGCCGGGAATCTCGACGAGAAAAATAGAGAACCTGCTCTCTATTTTCTCGTTAGGATTCTCGTTTTTCTCGTCGGGATTCTCTGTTTCCCGACGAGAAAACCGGTCGTGTGTAGGCTTTTCCGAGTCTTAAAAAATCGTGCATGCTCAGAATCAAGTATGAGACGGGAGCGCTCCTTCTGGTAAAACTAGCGTTCGTAATGGAGATAACACATTCGTCACGCTGTAACGGACTGAAAAGCACTAAGACTGAAAAGCGCAAATCGTCTCTCCTAAAACTTTTACTAACACGCGGTAACACAAAATCAGCAAAAGCAGCCCAAGGGGTGGCGCCATTGGAATCGAACTTCCCCTTTATACTGCCGTCGTACGCGTTGTACGTCACTGCGCTTTACAACAACGAGATTTGGAATTGACAGTGTGTATGCAAGGAAAGCTTGATAAGAATCTCGTAGAGAAAAACAACGTTTTTTTTTTACAACAAGATTCTCGGTCGTGTGTACTAGGCTTTAAAGATTGAATGTGGGGCACTTTGCACCAGGATGCACCTATGACTGTCTACGTGCCAGAATCCAGTGAGTGAAGCCTTTATTTGTGCTCCTACTGCTTCATGGTACTCTGCTGTGAACCACAGACTATCCCAGTCTGCTATTACTTGTACTCCTACTACTTCATGGTCCCCAGCCATGAACTGTAGACTGCTCCAGTGTGCCTTTACTTGTACTCATACTACTACATGAACCCCAGCCGTGAACAATGAACTGTTCCAGTCTGTCTTTACTTGTACTCATACTACTTTATGGTCCCCAGCCGTGAACCATGGACTGCTCCAGTCTGCCTTTACTTGTGCACATACTACTTCATGGTCCCCAGCCGTGAACTATAGATTGTTCCAGTCTGCTATTACTTGTACTCATACCACTTCATGGTCTGCAGCTGTGAACTGTGGACTGCTCCAGCCTGCCTTTACTTGTACTCAAACTACTTCATGGTCCCCAGCCGTGAACCATGAACTGTTCCAGGTTGTCTTTACTTGTACTCATACTACTTCATGGTCCCCAGCCGTGAACCATGGACTGTTCCAGTCTGCCATTACTTGCACTCATACCACTTCATGGTCTGCAGCTGTGAACTGTGGACTGCTCCAGCCTGCCTTCACTTGTACTCATACTACTTCATGGTCCCCAGCCGTGAACCATGGACTGTTCCAGTCTGCCATTACTTGCACTCATACCACTTCATGGTCTGCAGCTGTGAACTGTGGACTGCTCCAGCCTGCCTTCACTTGTACTCATACTACTTCATGGTCCCCAGCAGTGAAACGTGTACTGTTCCAGTCTGTCTTAAATTGTGTTTATACTGCTTTGTGGTCCCCAGCCGTGAACCATGGACTCTTCCAGTCTGTCATTACTTGTGCTCATACTACTTCATGGTCCCCAGCCGTGAACTATTGACAGTTCCAGTCTGCCATTACTTGTGCTCCTACCACTTCATGGTCTCCAGCCATGAACTGTTTACTGCTCCAGTCTGCCTTTACTCATCCCCAGCAGTGATCCATGGACTGTTCCATTCTGCCTTTACTTGTGCTCATACCAATTTATGGTTCCCAGCAGTGAACCATGGACTGTTCCAGTCTGTCTTAAACTTGTGTTTATACTGCTTTGTGGTCCCCAGCCGTTAACCGTGGACTGTTCCAGTCTTCCTTTACTTGTGTTTATACTACCCTAATGCTCCCCGGCCGTGAACTGTGGACTATTCCAGTCTGTCTTTACCTGTGTTCATACCACTTCATGGTCCCCAGCCGTGAACCATGGACTGTTCAAGGCTGCCCTTGACCAATCAATGAGCCAGAGTGAATGGACAGTTGTTGCTGTGTGCCTGGCTGCCTCTGCACTGGTCGGGAAATAACCTGTCTAATCTACAGCGGTTCCTTCAGGGGTAGCACTACACATCCAAAACTTTACAGATAAAACAAAACAAATGATCTTCAGTTATTCACACTCCATAGTCAGGCGGAAAGTTTGGGATTATTTTTGTTCTGTTCTGTCTCCATATTTCACATCGATTGCATTTTTACAATGTGTGTCTTTGCCACAGGCGGAAGTTTAATTCTATCACTGATATAGTTGGCCTAATTAGAAGTATAATGTGACGCTATAATTCATTTTATTTAACAAGTCAACATCTGCTGCCGTTCAGGTACCGCCACTTTCATTGTTTCAATATCACCTTCACCGGAGACTGTATACCGTGATGGCGTCAGGCCGTGACTGCGTATTTATAATTTGTCTTCTTGCATTCATGGGAAGCTGTAATAATTTTTGTGTGCATTTTATGTATTTTCATAGCTCAGGAGTATTGAGTAATTAAAAACATACTAGACTCCACTGGTCCCGGGATAATTGCTTCTTCAGGCTGGCAGGCTGCAATACACTATTATGAACAGCTTGTTCCTGAGGCACTACCAACACACCCAGCTTTGTACTTTCAGCTTTTGCAGGCTGAATTAACCCCTTACCAACCGGGTCACATATAGGGTAAGTGCAGTCCCCCCGTTGTTCCACCAGAGCAGTACCAGAGCTGTCCTGGACAATCTCGAGCTCCAACACACGGAAATATCCTTGGACAACCCTGTGGCTCTGCTTTTGGTTGTCACAGGAGATTTCCCATTACTGCCTTTATCAACAGAATTCTCAGACATACCGTTACCAGAAATAAATTTTTCAACTTCATCAACATAATCACTATGCATTTTGTAGGGGGTGCCTCTTACCCACCGGACCCTGAGAGCTGCTCCTCACATCACCCTTACTCTTTAACCACTTCACCCGGATGGACATCATATGGCGTCCTGGAAGGGAGGCGGTTATACACTCGATCACTTCTGCGGGTGGCGGAAGGGGGTCTTCCCCTTGCCCATCTGCGCTGCTACTTTCCCAGGCTCTCCCATCCAAACGTGGAGCCCAGGACCACTCTGACCGGTGGCATCTGATGCTTTACAGACAGAGAGAGGAACTAATGTTGACCCCAGAAAAAGAAAGAGATGAGGATGTTGTCACTTCCGGTTTCGGCTGTTTGTTTACCTGGCTGTTACCGGGCAGGTAAACAGCCAACAGGGTTGCAAACCGTCGGTAAATTTATGGACAGTCCGTACATTTCAAACCATTTATGGGCTGTCCATGAATGGGTGTTACAGACAGACAGAGACCAAAATATTGCTGCGGGCCAACATTGGCGCAGTTCCATAGCCGGCAGGCTCAAGCAAGCTCGTACATGCTCAGCCATTTTCGTCATAGCGCTGCCTGGTGCAGTTTTTGAATGGACAGAACTTAGCACTCGGCAGCACAGCAGCAGGCATGCCTCCTGACCAAGAGACCAGACAATGGCTGGTATCGTGTCCAATGGCTGGAACCTGTGGGGACTCCCATCATTACGCCACTGTAAGCATGACCACACGGAGTCCCGGAGTCCGGGAGACCAGACCCCTGCACCATCCATCCATGGCTGCTGGAGACTCCCACCATGCCACTGTGAGCATGGCCACACTGAGTCCTGGAGACGTGACCCCTGCACCATCCATCCATTCATAGCTGCTATGTGATGTCCACACTTGAGGACCGAGGAGGCACAGCAGTTACCAGACAAAAGTGTCAGTGCCTGGTGATATTTTAAGGAATCACAGATGTCCACAATCTCCAGCTATCTCCTGTATCATGTCCGCAGTCTTTAACCCTCTCCTGTAACATGTCCGCAGCCTCTAACCACCTCTTGTAACATGTCTGCAGCCTCTAACCACTTCCTGTATCCTGTCCGCAGCCTCTAACCACCTCCCATATCCTGTCCACAGCTTCTAACCACCTGCTGTATCATGTCTGCAGCCTCTGACCATGTCCACACTTGAGGACCGAGGAGGCACAGCAGTTACCAGACAAAAGTGTCAGTGCCTGGTGAGATTTTAAAGAATCACAGATGCCCACAATCTCTGGCTATCTCCTGTATCATGTCCGCAGTCTTTAATCCTCTCCTGTATCATGTCTGCAGCCTCTAACTACCTCCTTTAACATGTCCGCAGCCTCTAACCACCTCTTGTATCCTGTCTTCAGCCTTTAACCACCTTCTGTATCCTGTACGCAGCCTTTAACCACCTCTTGTATCATGTCTGCAGCCTCTCACCACCTCCTGCATCCTTTCTGCAGCCTCTCACCACCTCCTGTATCCTGTCTACAGCCTCTCACCACCTCCTGTATCCTGTCTGCAGCCTATAATTATCTCCTGTATCATGTCCACAGTCTCTAACCACCTCCTGTATCCTGTCTGTAGCCTCTAAACACCTCCTGTATCCTGTCTGTAGCTTCTAACCACCTCCTGTATCCTGTCTGTAGCCTTGAACTACCTCCTGTATCCTGTCTGCAACCTCTAACCACCTCCTGTATCATGTCTGCAATCTCGGACCATCTCTAGTCTTGTATCATCTCTGTAGTTTCTGAGGGGGAGCCTGGAGAAGAAACAAGAGCGGGAGCGCAACTGGGATGGGGTCACAGGAGGAGTCAGGCATGTAAGGACTGTGGAGAGGAGAATATAGGATGAAACGAGAGGAGGTCAGTGACAGTGCTGCAAGGCCAGTCTAAAGGGGTCACTGATGAAGGGCAGAGTTAATATAGTAATTTAAGGGGGGCACTAATATATAGGTTCCCCCTTATATCAGTAACCCCCCTTTACTTTAGTGTATTCACTGTTTGGTTTGTGGTCACCAGAGAAACCCCCCCCCCCCCCAACATCAGAGTTCCCGGCATTCTCCTTTACATCAGAGTCTGCTGGATTCCCCCTTACAGTGCAAGGGGGAACGCTGCGGACCCTGATGTAAAGGGGAACTCTGCTCTAAAGTTGCAATGCTGCAGACCCTGATGTAAGTGGGAGCTCTGATGTAAAGAGGAACACAGTTGACTCTGATTTAAGGTAGTCTCAGGTCACCAGAGTTCCCCTTTAGACCAAAGTCTGCAGCATTCCCCCTAACGTCATGATCTGCAGCATTCCCCCTTTGATCAGAGTTCCTCTTGCACTGTAAGGGGGAATCCTGCAGACTCTGATGTATGGGGGAACTCTGTGCTGGGTTATATTCACCTGACCTTCATGTAAATGAAGCATGCACAGCTCAAAGAAGTCAGCAGCCAGGCGGGAAACTCCAGGATGCTGCATCGCTGGAGAAAGGGTAAGTATAGTTCCACTTTAAGACAGTTTTCTCTGCTCACCATAAACATGCCAGAGCTTTTCAAACTGCACCTTTGAGAATCCTGTGTTAATGTAATAATCTTATAAAGTGGCAGGCAGAGGCGTAGGAGGGGGGGCAGTATGACAGGAGGGGGGAATGTGACAGCAAGGGGGGACAGCAGGGGCAGCAGTGTGACAGCAGAGAGGACAATGTGACAGCAGGGGGGAAGTATGACAGCGAGGGGGGCAGTGTGACAGCAGGGGGGCAGTATGACAGCAGGGAGAGCAGTATGACAGAAGTAGGGGGCAGTGTGACATTAGGGGGGCAGTATGAAGCGAGGGGGGCAGTGTGACAGCAGGGAGAGCAGTATGACAGCAGTAGGGGACAGTGTGACAACAGGGGGCCAGTATGACAGCAAACAAGGAGTAAAAAAGAGAGGGTGCACCAGCCTTGTGCATTATCCTTAGATGGGTTTATTAAAAAACAAATAAAAACTACTCACAAGCATGTGAAAGTAAATCGCAATATAGAAGGATGGCAATCAGTCTAATAGCCACAGTCTCCAGATAACGAAAAAGACAGGGCGTAGAAACCACCGCAAGCTGATGCGTTTTGAAGGATAACCTTCTTCCTCAGAGTATGGCAGCAGTAGGGGGCAGTATGACAGCAGGGGGCAGTATTACAGCAAGGGGGGCAGTGTGACAGCAGAGGGGCAGTATGACAGGAGGGGGGCACTGTGACAGCAGGGGGGCAGTATGACAGGAGGGGGGCACTGTGACAAGAGGGGGGCAGAGAATGCAAAGTTAAATCAAAGTTAAAAGCATGGACAGACAAATGCCCCCTTACTTGAAATAGTGCCCAAGACCCGGCACTGAGGCTGGACAGCGTTAACAAGTAGTGCTGGTGAACCCGAGCGGGGGAAGAAATCCGGCGTGCGTTCCACCTTCCTCAAAGAGTGAACCAGCGAGACCGGAAATTGCGTCAGAGCGTGGTGTAGCGCACATTTCCGGTCTCGCTGGTTCACTCTTTGAGGAAGGTGGAACGCACGCCGGATTTCTTCCCCCACTCGGGTTCACCAGCACTACTTGTTAACACTGTCCAGCCTCAGTGCCGGGTCTTGGGCACTATTTCAAGTAAGGGGGCATTTGTCTGTCCATGCTTTTAACTTTGATTTTTAATAAAACGGGATTACACTATTACCGTTTTTTTTCCTTTATGTCCTGTACATCATTCATCGAGCCTCCTGGAGGCGAGATTCTGCATTTTATATATGACATCTAGAACTCTATCAGCAAGTGGCACTTGCATTAAGCTCTTTTGACTCCTTTTTAACTAAACGAGTCAACAATATCTGGTAAGCAGCCAATCTCCCTTGAGCACTATTGGGTGACACATATGCTAATGGTGAAGGCTAGCACTACAAACGTTTCTGGGTCTTGGATTGAGTATACCCACGTTTAATGTTTGAATAAACATTTCTGTCTTTTGGAAAAGGACATTTTACACGGTTTCCTGTGTCACTTCAGATTAAATTCATCACTGCTTCACCGCATGAATGAAATTTCCTTTTGGAACACATATGTTCACTTAAGAACTTGCATATTCACTTAAGGACTGTTATGTTTATTGTTTGAGTTTTGTTTTGTCGACACAATTACAGCATTAGCACTAATTCATTTCAGGTGCAATTTCACATACTGAGGTTTCATAGCTCAGATGTGGTGTATAACAATTTGATTGTAATATTGGGCTGGTGATAATGATGGTTTGTTATATATAGATATATTACAACATCACATACATTTTTTCAATTTTGGTTAATTTTGTAATTTTTTAACCAGCGCTCCCACCATACATGCACTGGGTACATGTAACTTGCACAAACATTTGTTTCTATATTAGAAATTCAGGGACAGCAGCTGTACTTTTGAGTATAACATATGTAGCGATACCTCCAACTAAGGAGGCCGCAGAATTAGATTTGGGCCCTGAGTGCAGCTCCGCCAACCCCCGGCAATAGGCTCCACCCCCCCTCTGGCACAGCTAGTACTAACAATCAATGATATGTCCTATGCAATAGAATAACTAAGCAAGGACACAGTAATGAATTGTAATAGGTAAAGTGTTTTACTCATTGATTCTCAATATGGATAAAGGGGTAACAGTAATCACGGTTCAAGATAATCACTCCTAAGGGCAGCGTCCTGCCACTCTAACACACTATACAGGTCCTTCTCAAAAAATTAGCATATTGTGATAAAGTTCATTATTTTCTGTAATGTACTGATAAACATTAGACTTTCATATATTTTAGATTCATTACACACAACTGAAGTAGTTCAAGGCTTTTCTTGTTTTAATATTGATGATTTTGGCATACAGCTCATGACAACCCAAAAATCCTATCTCCAAAAATTAGCATATCATGAAAAGGTTCTCTAAACGAGCTATTAACCTAATCATCTGAATCAACTAATTAACTCTAAACACCTTCAAAAGATTCCTGAGGCTTTTAAAAACTCCCAGCCTGGTTCATTACTCAAAACCGCAATCATGGGTAAGACTGCCGACCTGACTGCTGTCCAGAAGGCCATCATTGACACCCTCAAGCAAGAGGGTAAGACACAGAAAGAAATTTCTGAACGAATAGGCTGTTCCCAGAGTGCTGTATCAAGGCACCTCAGTGGGAAGTCTGTGGGAAGGAAAAAGTGTGGCAGAAAACGCTGCACAACGAGAAGAGGTGACCGGACCCTGAAGAAGATTGTGGAGAAGGACCGATTCCAGACCTTGGAGGGCCTGCGGAAGCAGTGGACTGAGTCTGGAGTAGAAACATCCAGAGCCACCGTGAACAGGCGTGTGCAGGAAATGGGCTACAGGTGCCGCATTCCCCAGGTCAAGCCACTTTTGAACCAGAAACAGCGGCAGAAGCGCCTGACCTGGGCTACAGAGAAGCAGCACTGGACTGTTGCTTAGTGGTCCAAAGTACTTTTTTCGGATGAAAGCAAATTTTGCATGTCATTCGGAAATCAAGGTGCCAGAGTCTGGAGGAAGACTGGGGAGAGGGAAATGCCAAAATGCCTGAAGTCCAGTGTCAAGTACCCACAGTCAGTGATGGTCTGGGGTGCCATGTCAGCTGCTGGTGTTGGTCCACTGTGTTTTATCAAGGGCAGGGTCAATGCAGCTAGCTATCAGGAGATTTTGGAGCACTTCATGCTTCCATCTGCTGAAAAGCTTTATGGAGATGAAGATTTCATTTTTCAGCACGACCTGGCACCTGCTCACAGTGCCAAAACCACTGGTAAATGGTTTACTGACCATGGTATTACTGTGCTCAATTGGCCTGCCAACTCTCCTGACCTGAACCCCATAGAAAATCTGTGGGATATTGGGAAGAGAAAGTTGAGAGACGCAAGACCCAACACTCTGGATGAGCTTAAGGCCGCTATCGAAGCATCCTGGGCCTCCATAACACCTCAGCAGTGCCACAGGCTGGTTGCCTCCATGCCACGCCGCATTGAAGCAGTCATTTCTGCAAAAGGATTCCCGACCAAGTATTGAGTGCATAACTGAACATAATTATTTGAAGGTTGACTTTTTTTGTATTAAAAACACTTTTCTTTTATTGGTCGGATGAAATATGCTAATTTTTTGAGATAGGAATTTTGGGTTGTCATGAGCTGTATGCCAAAATCATCAATATTAAAACAAGAAAAGGCTTGAACTACTTCAGTTGTGTGTAATGAATCTAAAATATATGAAAGTCTAATGTTTATCAGTACATTACAGAAAATAATGAACTTTATCACAATATGCTAATTTTTTGAGAAGGACCTGTATAGTAACACACGCTACAGGTGCGCCATACGGGCGACCGTTAACTAAGTGCCCTATGGCGCAGTAATCAAACACGCTAGAATCCCCACCAGGCCTGGTTCTAATATTGAACTTAGTCCTTCTTTCTTCACCGGCAGGTCTGTAATGGTGGTGCACTTTAAACAGAGTATAACTTTGTAATCCAAGGGGTATGAAAATAACTTGTAGGCCACGGCAGTCTATAGGCCTATATACAGCAACAGTATCTTAGCTGGGCTTACGCCCTCTCACCCGCCGGACTACGGATCCAGTCCGGGAAACCTCCACCGGTCGTGTCACACACACTCGATCTCTCCAACGATCGGGCCCCCGATCCGACAAGGCTGTAGCTCACAAAGTCAGATGCCACCCAGGCTCGCAGAGGGGAGGGTGGAAGGCTCTTTGGTGCAGAGCAAGGCATCAGGCTTCAGGCCTTGCACTCCGACACATCCGCACAGGAGGATCCGTCTGTGAAGTCTCGTGTCCCCAAAGAGGCCGAGCCCGGCCTCGCCTCCTCCTTTTATAACCCCTCCCAGGAGTCTCTGCGGTGGAACATCACAAGAATGGGGTTATGGGTAATGTAGTTTCTTCCCAATATAGGGGAATACCCCGCTACACACTCCCCCCACTTAAACTCTTTGGTCCCCAAAGATAAATTTTAGCAACAACTATATACAACATTGGACAATTCTGAAAACGATGTTGGGATAGGGGATTCCCACCATAACTGAGGGGTTGAATTCCCTTGCCCACAGGTCACATTATCATGGGTGGCCTGCATAACTGTGCCAGAGAGTGAGCTGGGGTTGCCCTCCACCAAATGGACAGTGGAGGGATCCGGAATCTCAGCATTTCTCCTAGCAGTGACCACAGAGTCTTCCGAACTGTTCCCCATCTGGGGGTAGGTCAGCTTCTTAGGAGGTCGAATGACTCTTTGAGCTCTTTGCTCTCCTGGAATCTCTGGCTCTGGCGCCACAGGCTCCTCTTCCTCGGAGCAACTATCATGGGCATCTTCCCAGTAATCTGCTGAAGGACTGAAAGGGATGAATTCTGTAGCCTCTGGGTTCAGTGTTTCATCTGTGGTATCTTGGATGACTGGAAGATCTATGATAGAAGTTCCTGGAGTTGGGGAAGACCACAGCCAATCAAGCTCTCCTTCTTCATCTCCACTAAGTTGGGAGGCTTCTCCATTTCCAGCTCGGGAGGTCTGTGACCGAGTGTGCGGCCTAGGAGTATCCAAGATAGAGGCCGGTGCAGGGGAGTCTCCCACGGAAGGTATTCTAACTGCCTCCGCAAGTGGGAGCAGGTGGTTTCGATGCCATGTCTTCAGTGGGCCTACCTTTCCCTCTGGCTTTACCTTGTAGACAGGTAGGCCCGGCAACTTCCTGCAGATGACATAGGGTTCAGATCTCCATCTGTCTGCAAGTTTGTGCTTTCCGGGGACTCCCAGATTGCGCAACAGTACTCGATCCCCGGGCTGTAGGTCTTGTACCCGGACCTTCAAGTCGTAATTTCTTTTATTCCGAGCTCCCCTTTGATCTGAGGCCGCTTGAGCTTGTTCATATGCTACTTTCAGGCTGTGTCTGAGCCTGTCCACATATCCTTTGTGGGAGGTGACTGAGGAATGGTCCAGTGAGGTGCCAAAAGCCAGGTCCACCGGTAGTCTCGCTTCTCTCCCAAACATGAGTCGATATGGGGAGTAGCCGGTAGCATCACTGATGGTGCAGTTATAAGCATGTACTATGGCTGCTATGTGTTTGCTCCAATGTTGCTTTTTCTCGCTTTCCAGAGTCCCCAACATGTTGAGCAAGGTTCGGTTGAACCTTTCCGGCTGAGCATCTCCCTGAGGATGGTAAGGTGTAGTTTGAGTCTTCTTAATTCCCAACGAATCCAAGAGCTTCCGGATCAGCTTACTCTCGAAGTCCCTCCCTTGGTCTGAATGGAGTCTCTGTGGCAGCCCATAATGGACAAAATACTTCTCCATAAGTACCTTGGCCACGGTGGAGGCCTTCTGATCTTTGGTGGGGAAAGCCTGGGCATACCGGGTGAAATGGTCGGTTATCACCAGAACATTTCCTAGTCCACTCAGGTCGGGTTCGAGGCAGAGAAAATCAATGCACACCAGGTCCATGGGCCCTTGGCTCTGTAGATGGCCCATTGGGGCAGCTTGATGGGGCAAAGTCTTCCTCTGGATGCATCGCGCACATGAGTGGCAGTACTCCTCTACCTCTGCCCTCATGCAGGGCCAATAGAACCGACTTCTGACAAGTTGAAAGGTCCTTTCAGCCCCTAGGTGGCCATGATTGTCATGCAAGGCCATCAGAACAGTCTCCCGATGTTTCTCTGGGAGGAACATCTGCCACTTATCTTCTGAGTCATCAGAGGGGCCCCTTCGGTAGACCACTCCCTGATGTAACTGCAACCTATCCCACTCCTTCCTCAGTAGGCGAGCTTCTTTTGAAGGTTGACGCATGAGTATGTTTGGATCCTGATTTTTCAAGGCCTCCAGGACCAATCTCCCCATGGGGTCTTCCAATTGGTCACACCTCAATTCCTTCTTGGACAGTCTTGGTAGGTTGTCCTCTTCCAATTGAGCTACTCCACAGTAGTGTTTGGGGACTCCCACCGTGGTAACTCCTATTTCCTCTGCTCTGGAGCATCCTCGGGCTTGGAATGCAGCTCCTTGACAAAGGGCCTGCACCCCGTCCGGTGCCACTTGGGTCCAATCTTCTATTTCAATGGTCGGGGAATGAGATCTTCTGGACAGAGCGTCTGCGTCTCGATTCCCCACCCCTGGTCTATACTTAAGGCTGAAGTTGAATCCAGACAGTGCGGCCAGCCACCTGTGTCCAGTGGCATCCAGCTTGGCTGTGGTGAACAGGTAGGTAAGGGGGTTGTTGTCGGTCTTCACAGTGAACTCTGCTCCATACAGGTAGTCTTTGAGCTTGTCTACTACCGCCCACTTGAGGGCCAGGAACTCCAGCTTGTGAGTGGGGTAGTTCTTCTCAGAGGGGGTCAGGCTCCTACTCACATAGGCAACAGGCCGCAATTGCCCCTCATGTTCTTGGTAAAGTACTCCTCCCAGACCGTCATGACTAGCATCCACGTGCAGTTCATAGGGTTTGGTTGGGTCTGCGTAGGCCAAGACTGGTGCAGTGGTCAGGCTCCTCTTCAATTCCTGGAAAGCCTCTTCACACTTCTGATTCCACTGATCTCTGATGGACTCTCCTGGCCTCCTGGGCCCCGATCCATCCTCTTCTCCTTCAGTCTTGAGCAACTCATTCAATGGCCTAGCAATTCGGGCAAATCCCTCCACAAACCTCCTGTAGTAGGAGCAGAAGCCCAAGAAGGATCTGAGTTCTGTTACTGTGGTGGGCTGTGGCCAGGAGGTAACTGCCTCCAATTTCTCAGGGTCTGTGGCCACCCCTTCTTCAGATACTATGTGCCCCAGATAGTTCACAGAAGACTGGTAGAACCGACACTTCTCAGGCGAAAGCTTAAGTCCTTCCTCACTGAGTCTTCTCAACACTTTCTCCAGCCTCTCTTCATGTTCCTCCAAGGTTCTCCCAAAGACAATGACATCGTCTAGGTATACAAGGACTTCGATCAAGTTCATGTCCCCTACTGTCTTCTCCATGAGGCGTTGGAAAGTAGCTGGGGCTCCAGACAGACCTTGGGGCATCCGGTCGAATTCAAAGAACCCCACTGGGGTTATGAAAGCTGTCTTCTCCTTGTCTGCTGGGTGCATCGGAATCTGATAGTACCCACTCTTGAGATCCATAACGCTGAACCATCTAGCTCCAGACAAGCTCTGTAGGGCATCCTCTATCCTCGGAGTGGTGTATTGGTCAGGTATGGTCTGTAATGGTGGTGCACTTTAAACAGAGTATAACTTTGTAATCCAAGGGGTATGAAAATAACTTGTAGGCCACGGCAGTCTATAGGCCTATATACAGCAACAGTATCTTAGCTGGGCTTACGCCCTCTCACCCGCCGGACTACGGATCCAGTCCGGGAAACCTCCACCGGTCGTGTCACACACACTCGATCTCTCCAACGATCGGGCCCCCGATCCGACAAGGCTGTAGCTCACAAAGTCAGATGCCACCCAGGCTCGCAGAGGGGAGGGTGGAAGGCTCTTTGGTGCAGAGCAAGGCATCAGGCTTCAGGCCTTGCACTCCGACACATCCGCACAGGAGGATCCGTCTGTGAAGTCTCGTGTCCCCAAAGAGGCCGAGCCCGGCCTTGCCTCCTCCTTTTATAACCCCTCCCAGGAGTCTCTGCGGTGGAACATCACAAGAATGGGGTTATGGATAATGTAGTTTCTTCCCAATATAGGGGAATACCCCGCTACACACTCCCCCCACTTAAACTCTTTGGTCCCCAAAGATAAATTTTAGCAACAACTATATACAACATTGGACAATTCTGAAAACGATGTTGGGATAGGGGATTCCCACCATAACTGAGGGGTTGAATTCCCTTGCCCACAGGTCACATTATCATGGGTGGCCTGCATAACTGTGCCAGAGAGTGAGCTGGGGTTGCCCTCCACCAAATGGACAGTGGAGGGATCCGGAATCTCAGCATTTCTCCTAGCAGTGACCACAGAGTCTTCCGAACTGTTCCCCATCTGGGGGTAGGTCAGCTTCTTAGGAGGTCGAATGACTCTTTGAGCTCTTTGCTCTCCTGGAATCTCTGGCTCTGGCGCCACAGGCTCCTCTTCCTCGGAGCAACTATCATGGGCATCTTCCCAGTAATCTGCTGAAGGACTGAAAGGGATGAATTCTGTAGCCTCTGGGTTCAGTGTTTCATCTGTGGTATCTTGGGTGACTGGAAGATCTATGATAGAAGTTCCTGGAGTTGGGGAAGACCACAGCCAATCAAGCTCTCCTTCTTCATCTCCACTAAGTTGGGAGGCTTCTCCATTTCCAGCTCGGGAGGTCTGTGACCGAGTGTGCGGCCTAGGAGTATCCAAGATAGAGGCCGGTGCAGGGGAGTCTCCCAGTCTCCCACGGAAGGTATTCTAACTGCCTCCGCAAGTGGGAGCAGGTGGTTTCGATGCCATGTCTTCAGTGGGCCTACCTTTCCCTCTGGCTTCACCTTGTAGACAGGTAGGCCCAGCAACTTCCTGCAGATGACATAGGGTTCAGATCTCCATCTGTCTGCAAGTTTGTGCTTTCCGGGGACTCCCAGATTGCGCAACAGTACTCGATCCCCGGGCTGTAGGTCTTGTACCCGGACCTTCAAGTCGTAATTTCTTTTATTCCGAGCTCCCCTTTGATCTGAGGCCGCTTGAGCTTGTTCATATGCTACTTTCAGGCTGTGTCTGAGCCTGTCCACATATCCTTTGTGGGAGGTGACTGAGGAATGGTCCAGTGAGGTGCCAAAAGCCAGGTCCACCGGTAGTCTCGCTTCTCTCCCAAACATGAGTCGATATGGGGAGTAGCCGGTAGCATCACTGATGGTGCAGTTATAAGCATGTACTATGGCTGCTATGTGTTTGCTCCAATGTTGCTTTTTCTCGCTTTCCAGAGTCCCCAACATGTTGAGCAAGGTTCGGTTGAACCTTTCCGGCTGAGCATCTCCCTGAGGATGGTAAGGTGTAGTTTGAGTCTTCTTAATTCCCAACGAATCCAAGAGCTTCCGGATCAGCTTACTCTCGAAGTCCCTCCCTTGGTCTGAATGGAGTCTCTGTGGCAGCCCATAATGGACAAAATACTTCTCCATAAGTACCTTGGCCACGGTGGAGGCCTTCTGATCTTTGGTGGGGAAAGCCTGGGCATACCGGGTGAAATGGTCGGTTATCACCAGAACATTTCCTAGTCCACTCAGGTCGGGTTCGAGGCAGAGAAAATCAATGCACACCAGGTCCATGGGCCCTTGGCTCTGTAGATGGCCCATTGGGGCAGCTTGATGGGGCAAAGTCTTCCTCTGGATGCATCGCGCACATGAGTGGCAGTACTCCTCTACCTCTGCCCTCATGCAGGGCCAATAGAACCGACTTCTGACAAGTTGAAAGGTCCTTTCAGCCCCTAGGTGGCCATGATTGTCATGCAAGGCCATCAGAACAGTCTCCCGATGTTTCTCTGGGAGGAACATCTGCCACTTATCTTCTGAGTCATCAGAGGGGCCCCTTCGGTAGACCACTCCCTGATGTAACTGCAACCTATCCCACTCCTTCCTCAGTAGGCGAGCTTCTTTTGAAGGTTGACGCATGAGTATGTTTGGATCCTGATTTTTCAAGGCCTCCAGGACCAATCTCCCCATGGGGTCTTCCAATTGGTCACACCTCAATTCCTTCTTGGACAGTCTTGGTAGGTTGTCCTCTTCCAATTGAGCTACTCCACAGTAGTGTTTGGGGACTCCCACCGTGGTAACTCCTATTTCCTCTGCTCTGGAGCATCCTCGGGCTTGGAATGCAGCTCCTTGACAAAGGGCCTGCACCCCGTCCGGTGCCACTTGGGTCCAATCTTCTATTTCAATGGTCGGGGAATGAGATCTTCTGGACAGAGCGTCTGCGTCTCGATTCCCCACCCCTGGTCTATACTTAAGGCTGAAGTTGAATCCAGACAGTGCGGCCAGCCACCTGTGTCCAGTGGCATCCAGCTTGGCTGTGGTGAACAGGTAGGTAAGGGGGTTGTTGTCGGTCTTCACAGTGAACTCTGCTCCATACAGGTAGTCTTTGAGCTTGTCTACTACCGCCCACTTGAGGGCCAGGAACTCCAGCTTGTGAGTGGGGTAGTTCTTCTCAGAGGGGGTCAGGCTCCTACTCACATAGGCAACAGGCCGCAATTGCCCCTCATGTTCTTGGTAAAGTACTCCTCCCAGACCGTCATGACTAGCATCCACGTGCAGTTCATAGGGTTTGGTTGGGTCTGCGTAGGCCAAGACTGGTGCAGTGGTCAGGCTCCTCTTCAATTCCTGGAAAGCCTCTTCACACTTCTGATTCCACTGATCTCTGATGGACTCTCCTGGCCTCCTGGGCCCCGATCCATCCTCTTCTCCTTCAGTCTTGAGCAACTCATTCAATGGCCTGGCAATTCGGGCAAATCCCTCCACAAACCTCCTGTAGTAGGAGCAGAAGCCCAAGAAGGATCTGAGTTCTGTTACTGTGGTGGGCTGTGGCCAGGAGGTAACTGCCTCCAATTTCTCAGGGTCTGTGGCCACCCCTTCTTCAGATACTATATGCCCCAGATAGTTCACAGAAGACTGGTAGAACCGACACTTCTCAGGCGAAAGCTTAAGTCCTTCCTCACTGAGTCTTCTCAACACTTTCTCCAGCCTCTCTTCATGTTCCTCCAAGGTTCTCCCAAAGACAATGACATCGTCTAGGTATACAAGGACTTCGATCAAGTTCATGTCCCCTACTGTCTTCTCCATGAGGCGTTGGAAAGTAGCTGGGGCTCCAGACAGACCTTGGGGCATCCGGTCGAATTCAAAGAACCCCACTGGGGTTATGAAAGCTGTCTTCTCCTTGTCTGCTGGGTGCATCGGAATCTGATAGTACCCACTCTTGAGATCCATAACGCTGAACCATTTAGCTCCAGACAAGCTCTGTAGGGCATCCCCTATCCTCGGAGTGGTGTATTGGTCAGGTATGGTCTGTAATGGTGGTGCACTTTAAACAGAGTATAACTTTGTAATCCAAGGGGTATGAAAATAACTTGTAGGCCACGGCAGTCTATAGGCCTATATACAGCAACAGTATCTTAGCTGGGCTTACGCCCTCTCACCCGCCGGACTACGGATCCAGTCCGGGAAACCTCCACCGGTCGTGTCACACACACTCGATCTCTCCAACGATCGGGCCCCCGATCCGACAAGGCTGTAGCTCACAAAGTCAGATGCCACCCAGGCTCGCAGAGGGGAGGGTGGAAGGCTCTTTGGTGCAGAGCAAGGCCTCAGGCTTCAGGCCTTGCACTCCGACACATCCGCACAGGAGGATCCGTCTGTGAAGTCTCGTGTCCCCAAAGAGGCCGAGCCCGGCCTCGCCTCCTCCTTTTATAACCCCTCCCAGGAGTCTCTGCGGTGGAACATCACAAGAATGGGGTTATGGGTAATGTAGTTTCTTCCCAATATAGGGGAATACCCCGCTACACATATAATCAGCGCAAGATTGCCTACCTATCACAAATATAGTGTATATCTATTGAGTATTTACAATGAAAGTGATAGTGAACTAATTTCTGGTATTATTACTTATGGGTGAGCTCATAAGGCCTGTCCCAATACTTTTGGTAATATAGTGTATATAGTGGGGTTGCCCTTTAAATATAAAACACAAAATATTTAAGATAACGAGGCAATAATTACCCGGCTTTTATTAATACACAAAAATAAATAATACCCATCCTGGATCTATAAGAACAAGTTGGAAATATATCCAGTAAACCGGAAAATTACAGACTCCACGCTCCGGAGTGGTTGTGTGCGGATTTCTCTGGTGGGCGGCGTGTATTATCCCTCATATTCCGCCCTCTTTCTGAGGATTTCTGTCTTAACAAATCAGCATCTTTGCGGATGAATTTCCTCCTGGAAGACGCATCCCGCCGTCTCTCCGTCAGCAGATTTCTCTGGTTTTATCTTTGCTGTGAAAGTCAATAAACGTTACTGTGCCGTGGAAATGTTTCAATCTAGAAGTCTAATGTTCCCCGAGCCGAATTAGGGAAGAGCTGAGAGGTGATTATGACGCCACCCGCCAATAGAGAGATATCGTTATGATGTTACCGCTCTTTCCATCCATCGCCGCGTCACACAAGAAAATAAAACAAACTCAGCAACCCGTCTACAGGAGAGACCGCGACTGTAAAAGTGACGGCTGTGAAAAGTCCCAACATTTATAGTGCCTGTGAAGACCAACAATAAAGCCCGTTTTCGGTATCATTCAGACGGGTGGTAAAAACGAGTGGTTTTAACCACAACCCCCTAGAAAAATCCAGCGCACTGAAAGCCCCAGGGAAGAAGAAGCAGCGGCATCTAAGTGTAGCAGATTGGTATTTAATAATTGCAACAATATAGCAAGTCCCACGATGTTAGAGACCTTGCGCTCCTCCACCTTCCATTTGAGGAGGTCCCACAGATGATCAATAGGGTTTAGGTCTGGAGACATGCTTGGCCAGTCCATCACCTTGAGGCCTCATGCCCACGGACGTTTTTACAGCCGCGTTTTTGAGCGTTTTTTACAGCTTAAAAACGCCTGTCCATGTTAGTCTATAGCTTCATGCCCACCTAGACGTTTTTGAGCTGCAAATAGCATAGACGTTTTTAAGCTGTAAAAAAAAACCAGGACCAGTGCGTTTCTCAGCATCGGAGTTAGGCAGAAAAAAACGCGAGCGTCAAAAAACGCCCAAAACGCGCACTAACGCGCGGTCGCGTTTGTAAGCTCCGACTTTTTTTTTTTTTTTTTTTACATTTACAATAACATGGACAGGCGTTTTTAAGCTGTAAAAAACGCAGCTGTAAAAACGTCAGTGGGCATGAAGCCTTACCCTCAGCTTCTTTAGCAAGGCAGTGGTGGTCTTGGAGGGGTGTTTGGGGTGGTTATCATGTTGGAATACTACCCTGCGGTCCAGTCTCTGAAGGGAGGGGGTCATGCTCTGCTTCAGTATGTCACAGTACATGTTGGCATTCATGGTTCCCTCAATGATCTGTAGCTCCCCAGTGCCGGCAGCACTCATGCAGCCCCAGACCATGACACTCCCACCACCATGCCTGACTGTAGGGAAGACACACTTGTCTTTGTTCTCCTCACCTGGTTGCCGCCACACACGCCTGACACCATCTGACACCAAATACCTTTATCTTGGTCTCATCAGACCACAGGACATGGTTCCAGTAATCCATGTCCTTAGTCTGCTTGTCTTCAGAAAACTGTTTGTAGGGTTTCTTGTGCATCATCTTTAGAAGAGTCTTCCTTCTGGGACGACAGCCATGCAGACCTGGTCCCCCCTATGCTCCTCTATTCCCCCCATGCTGCTCTGGTCCCCCATGTGCTCTGCTGGTCCCCCGTGTGCTGCTCTGGTCCCCCCTATGCTCCTCTATTCCCCCCATGCTGCTCTGGTCCCCCATGTGCTCCGCTGGTCCCCTGTGTGCTGCTCTGGTCCCCCCTATACATCCCTATTCCTAAGGTGACCAGATTTTTTAAATTAAATCCGGAGACATCTTTTTTTTTTTTTACTAGTAATGGCGGCCAGGGCTGCTGTTAGAAATCACGGGGCCCCCTACAGCCTACCTGGCAGGGCCCCCAGCCCCCCCCCCCCATAATATAGCAAAACAATATTTTCACCAAAAAATCATTAGCAGACACAAACATAACAGAGAAACTGTGTAAATTAGCCCTTTTTAAAATATTTTTGTAAAATATTTAAACATTTTTTTTTTTTATAGTTTAAAAAAAAAGTTTACATTTTTTTAAATGATTTTATTTAACAATTAAAAAATATATTTTTTTACAATTTGTTATTTTAGTACAAAACAAGTAAGCAGGCATTGCCATGGGGGGGCAGCACAGTGACACACAGGGGGAATCAGAAGCAGGCAGAACAGGGAGGGGGAAGCAATTACAAGAACAATTCCCTGTGTCTGTGTCTCTCCCTGCAGCAGCTGAAAGCCAACAGGAGGGAGAGAACCCGTCTTTCAGCTGCTGCAGACAGACGCACAGCGCATCCTTCTTTAATTGCCCTTCCAGCCGACTACACTAATTCCCTCTGCTGTCTGGGCCCCCCTCTGTACCTGGGCCCCCTACAGGAGGACTGGTGGTCCCCCCCTATCAGCGGCCCTGATGGCGGCAATCAGTGACTCTCTGCCCGTCGCCGCCCGACTCACAGCCTCTCAAGTCTTACTCTCCGGGCCCCGGCTACTACTGGGGTGGGGACTGGAGGAAGATCACTCCGCCAGGGAAGGCAAGGAGATAAGCAGGCAGGCGGCTGGCCGGGACTTGAGCCAAGGCAGAAGAACATGTGAGGGGAGCTGAATGGGCACCCAAAACTGAAAAAATATTCCCTCCGCTCCGACCAGCACATGATCATCAGAAAGGGGCACAGATAATGGAAAAAAATACACCCCCCTAAGCTAGAAGGAGTGGCGGAGCGGGGGGGGGGTGTAATTCAGATTTTAATTCTGCACTGACTGTCTTTGAAATTGCCACAGCCACTGTTCAAATCCAATCCGGGGACAAAACCGGGGACAGATTTGGTCCAGGGACAATGTCCTCAATCCAGGGACTGTCCCCGGAAACCGGGAATGTCTGGTTACCCTACTCTATTCCCCCCATGCTGCTCTGATCCCCCATGTGGTCCACTGGTCCCCCGTGTGCTACTCTGGTCCCCCCCATGCTGCTCTGGTCCCCCATGTGCTTTGCTGGTCCCTCGCATGCTCCTCTGGTCCCCCACGTGCTCCTCTGGTCCCCCCATGCTCCTCTATTCCCCGCCATGCTGCTCTGGTCCCTCATGTGCTTCGCTGGTCCCCCATGTGCTCCGCTGGTCCCCCTATGCTGCTTTGGTCCCCCCTATGCTGCTCTGGTCCCCCATGTTCTCCACTGGTCCCTCGCATGCTCCTCTGGTCCCCCGCATGCTCCTCTGGTCCCCCCCATGCTCCTCTGGTCCCCCCCATGCTGCTCTGGTCCCCATGTGCTCTGCTGGTCCCCCGTGTGCTACTCTGGTTTCCCCCTATGCTCCTCTATCCCCCCCATGCTGCTCTGGTCCCCCATTATGCTCATCTCTCCCCCCATGCTGCTCTGGTCCCCCATTATGCTCATTCCCCCCATGCTGCTCTGGTCCCCCATTATGCTCATCTCTCCCCCCATGCTGCTCTGGTCCCCCCATGCTCCTCCCCCCCATGCTTCTCTGGTCCCCCATTATGCTCATCTCTCCCCCCCCATGCTGCTCTGGTCCCCCCATGCTCATCTCACCCCCCCATTCTGCTCTGGTCCCCCCATGCTCCTCTTCCCCCCCATGCTCCTCTGGTCCCCCTGCAGGAGAACGAGTGCCGAGGAAGCTTATGTTACAGCTGTGTGTGGCTGTCCTCCTTCCGGATCATATGATGAGCTTCTCAGTGCTGCTGACTCCTGAGCGTCATCATGTCATTATTCAGTCGCACTGTATAACTAGACAGGGACAGGAGGTGAGCGCTGCGGGGGGAGAGGAACAGAGGAGCGGAGGGAGGCAGTGGTCCGCTGTCACTGAGCCATCGGCACACCGGGAAACTCCCGGTAGTCCCGATGGCCAGTACATGCCTGGCCCTGACCGAGAGAAGAGTGTGCCAGCACTTACCTTCACCGCACGCACACCGACTCCAACCCCACTGTGGCTGGGAAACCGTAAATGAAAATACCACCGCCCAGGCGCCCACTGTCCTCTCCCAGTCGACTTCACCCCCATAGTGACGCAAGTCCCCGCCGCGCAAATCCTAGCCACTACAATAGGCAGACTGACGAATTCCAGTAGAATGGGAGTGTGTGCGGGCGCACAGCTTGCGCCCTGCACACGCCCTAAACACGCAGGCTGGGAAGCTTTCCATAGACCGCCGCATGTCCGGCGCCTGGTCACTCTTAAAGTGACATTTTTTTTTTTAACAGCTTGGGGGGGGGGGGCGGCGCCCGAGCGCCCCCTATGGACGGGCCACCACTGTTCAACTTCTTTGGTGGACCATGGCGAGGCCTATTCTGAGGGGAACCTGTCCTGTTAAACCGCTGTATGGTCTTGGCCTCCGTGCTGCAGCTCAGTTTCAGGGTCTTGGCAATCTTCTTATCGCCTCGGCCATCTTTATGTAGAGCAACAATTCTTTTTTTCAGATCCTCAGAGAGTTCTTTGCCATGAGGTGCCATGTTGAACTTCCAGTGACCAGTATGAGAGATTGAGAGCGATAACACCAAATTTAACACACCTGCTCCCCATTCACACCTGAGACCTTGTAACTAGACTTGTGCACAACGGAAAAATTTGTTTAGTTTCGGTTTGTTTCTTTTTGGTCCGGTTGATTCGTAATCATTCGTAATTTTGCTAGACGAGATTTTTCGTGTTTGGACTAATTCGTATTTTCGCAAGCGACATTTTTCGTTGAATCGGAATGATTCGTATTAATTTAAGCCTTAATTTTCGTTGATTTATAATTTGTACTTTCGGTAGAGTACATTGTTTTTCGTTGATTCTGGACACAACTCCTACTTTCCTAACTTTTTTGGGGTTTGTTGATTCGTAATTTTCCGTGTCTCTCTCACAACGACGCTGCCTATTATGCCCAATGTGCTTCAAATGGATTTGTACTTTTCTAAATACATAGCGGTTATTTGTAACGATTCGAAATCTCGTATTTTACTTTCGTTTTTTACATGCGGCTATAGCCTCCGCCCCTGTACACCATTTTGAGAGGGAGTTCAGCCCGGTGAGGGAGAAGCAGAGAGCAGAGCAGAGCGTTATTGTGCTTCGAATGGATTCGTACATTCGTAACTTTTTTTATAACGAACTATGCCGAAGACATTCGGGCATTCGCTATTTGCGATATAATTTATTTTGGATTCGGTTTTATTCGTAATTGCTTTGTTCGGAAATTCGAATGCTTCCGAACGTCCGAAAGTTGCTAAATTCGGACGAATTTCGATTCCTTACGAAACTAATTGCACAAGCCTACTTGTAACACTAATGAGTCACATGACACCGGGGAGAGAAAATGGCTAATTTGGCCCAATTTGGACATTTTCACTTAGGGGGTGTACTCACTTTTGTTGCCAACGGTTTAGACATTAAAGGCTGTGTGTTGAGTTATTTTGAGGGGAGAGGAAATTTACACTGTTATACAAGCTGTACACTCACTACTTTACATTGTAGCAAAGTGTCATCTCTTCAGTGTTGTCACATGAAAAGATAGAAGAAAATATTTACACAGGGGTGTACTTACTTTTGTGAGATACTGTATATCCCATTATTTGTGGATTCTATAACTTTCCCACAGACTAAATAATATACACTGATTTGGGTTATTTTAACCAAAGAAATGTAGCAGAATATATTTTGGCCTAAATTTATGAAGAAAAATGATTTGCCAAATGTTAACAGAAACAAAGAAAAACCCATTTTTTTTAAATTTTCTGTCTTTTTGCATTTATTTAGAAAAAAATAATACCACCAAAAGAAAGTTCTATTTGTGTGAAAAAAATGATAAAAATATCATATGGCTAGAGTGCTGCATGAAGTGGCCGGTATTGAAGTTTTTGAAGTCCATGGTCTGAGTAGAGGTTCTCTTTAAAGCAATTCTATATATTATTATTATATTACCGTATATACTCGAGTATAAGCCGAGTTTTTCAGCACATTTTTTTGTGCTGAAAATGCCCCCCTCGGCTTATACTCGAGTCTGTGTACATCTTCACCTTTGTGCGCCTGATCCTGGCAATCCGTAGGTCTCCTGGACCCCAAACATGGCACACATGTAGCCCCCCTCTTCCTTTACAAGTGTGCAAAGTTTATTATATAGAAAATATTACCGCGCTACTATGTTTTATGAGGGTGTCAACTGCTGCAAAGCACTGAGAAGGCAAAGACCATAGCCTAGTATTGTAAGTGTGTATAAAGGATAGTGCTGAACGGTTAAACAGAAGGCACACTAGAGTGTGCTCATAAGTATAGCACAATCTGAAAAGTGCAGAGTGCCGAATATATGTGATAAAACTCTTATTACGCAACATAAAACTTTACTGTACTAATACTAAAAAAGTGTTACACATGAATAGTGCAGGTTGCAAAACAAAAAACAATCCAACAAGTGCCTGAGTGAGGTGATTGCCAATGTCAGCAAATGCTGAAATAATAAAGTGCAACTGTGCAAAAATAGTGACATACAATGCAAAAAATATTAAATGGCTGCTGCTGGTGATGCAATAAGAAATGCAAACGTAAATGTATCAAACAGTTGAGATCATAATATTATATGAACATGCAAATTCTGAACAGAAAAATATATTCCTGAAACAACAGGGGGTGTTGATTTAAGGGGTGAAGTGAACGTGCAAAAATATGGTGTGTTTCTATAGTCCAAGTATAGTTGACGATACGCGTAGGGACGCAAACAAGCTCTGGAAGTGACGCAGACGAGTTCGGCGCTCGTATCGTATATGCACGATTTTTAAACTTTAAATGTGAGTACCTATTTTAAATAAAAGAATATATGTTTAAAAGCGATACTACACTATTGGGATTCCTTTATCTTTTCCCTGGCAAAACTTATATTTACGAATCGGAGACACTACATACCCCCTGGATGGATGACTAATACACCCAGAAACCCACATCCCCAGGTCCCAAGGTTCCATCCAGGCAATACCAGTGTAGCGCTACCCCCAGTTAAGAGAGCCGCTGATATTGATTTGGGCCCTGCAGTGCACCGCTGTCAACCCCCGGCAATCGGCTCTAACCTCCCGTGGCACAGCTGGTGATAGAGGGATAGGACCGCGTGATCGCAACTGTTGGTGACGCAGTCCTATAACAAACATACACAGAATATACTTTAAAACTCCTATTAAAGTAAGCGGAATTGACACCAAATGTACTTTACCCAGATATTTTACTGAGGCTAATGGGCAAGTAATAAACAACAGTATAACAAGTTGCAGATCCCTGCAATAAACAGTAATAAAGATAAACAGAGTAATCAGAATAATAAAGTATTGCTATGCAACTCTAGCGCTCCCCTTTTACAGCTACTTCCCCTCATGGGTAGACTAACACCCAGCAATGTCTACCTATGCAGTCAGGCCTGACTGATCTAAATGGAAGTTCAGTGAAACAATATTCGCTAGCAATCTCTCGGTGGTGCACTTGAAGAACAACTTTGTAATCCCAACGAATAGTAAAGATAAAGTATCTGTCTTTAAACAGCTCTCACCACCTGGACAAGTCCAAGTCCCTTTCCTCCATCGATTCGTCTAGGAACAGGAATCCACCGACATCCAAGTCTTCAATCCTTCTGGTGTACTGCAGCAAGGAGGATTAGATGTCTCTAAGGCTCTGCTAGGCTGGCAGAGGGCTCTTTGGAAAGGAGCACACGGCCCGGGCTTCAGGCCTTGTGCACACAGCAGTTCAGCACAGACATCCTCTTGCTAGGAGAGGGGGGTCCAAAGAGGCCGACCAAAACTCTGCCTCCCCTTTATAAAGTCTGCCCCAGCAGTCTCTGTTCTGGAGCAATGCACCCTGGGTGCTGCAAGATGTACTGGGAGATGTAGTCTCTCTCTCCTCTGCTTTCACTTCCATAATGTCTCTTTACTTCCTCCCGACTCACCTCTCACCTGGAACTTCTTGTCTCTCTGCATTAAAGGGGAACACCCCGCTACACACTCCCCCCACTTGAACTCTTTGGTCCCCAAAGATAAACTTCAACAAATACTGTTTACCATTTTGGACAATGTCGAGCATGATGTTGGCATAGGGAATTCCCACCAAAACTTTGGGATGGAACTCTCTTGCCCACAGGTCACACTACCATGAGTGGCCTGCCTAACTGTGCCAGAGAGTGAGCTGGGGTTGCCCTCCACCAAATGGACGGTGGAAGGATCAGGTTGTTCAACACTTCTCCTAGCCGTTACAACAGAGTCCTCTGAGCTCGTCCCCATTTGGGGGTAAGTTAGTTTCTTGGGAGGCCTGATGACTCTGCGAGCCCTCTGCTCTCTTGGTGCTTCTGACTCTGGCACCACAGGCTCTTCTGACTCTGGCACCACAGGCTCTTCTTCAGGAGTAAGTTCAGGTAACATTGCTGGTTCTGGAACCTCTGATTCAGAAGTCGACTGACGTATGGAATCTCTAGAGTCCTCCTCTGCGCAAGTGTCAGGAACATCTTCCCAGTAATCAGCTGAGGGACTGAAGGGTATGAATTCAGTAGCCTCCGGATTCAGCGTTGCATCTGGGGTATCCCCTCCATTTGGGAGATCTATGGCGGACGTTCCCAGAGTCGAGGGAGGCCACAGCCAGTCCAGTTCTCCACCTTCTTCTGTACTCAATTGGGAGGCCTCCCCATCTTTGGCTCGAGAGGTCTGGGACCGAGTGTTCGGCCTAGGAATATCCAGGATAGAGGCCGGTTCAGGGGAGTCTCTCACGGGAGGTATTCTGACTGCCTCAGCAAGTGGGATCAGGTGGTTCCGATGCCACGTCTTCAGTGGACCCACCTTTCCTTCTGGCTTTAGTTTGTAGACAGGCAAACCGGGCAACTTCCTACAGACAACATAGGGCTCAGATCTCCACCTGTCGGCAAGCTTGTGTTTTCCAGGGACCCCCAGATTGCGTAGCAGTACTCGGTCCCCGGGCTGCAGATCTTGCACTCGAACCTTCAGATCAAAATTTCTCTTGTTGCGGGCCCCCCTTTGATCCGAAGCCGCCTGGGCTTGTTCATAGGCCACCTGGAAGCTACGTCTAAGTCTGTCCACGTATCCCTTGTGGGATGTAGCTGAGGTATTGTCTATAGAAGTGCCAAAGGCCAGGTCCACAGGTAGCCTTGCTTCTCTCCCAAACATAAGTCGATAAGGGGAGTAGCCAGTGGCGTCACTTGTGGTACAGTTATAGGCATGTACTAGGGCTGATATGTGCTGACTCCAGTGTTGCTTCTTCTCTGTTTCTAAGGTTCCCAACATGTTGAGCAGGGTCCGGTTAAATCTCTCCGGCTGAGCATCTCCTTGTGGGTGGTAAGGCGTGGTTCTGGTCTTCTTTATTCCTAATGAATCCAAAAGTCTTCGGATCAACCGACTCTCAAAGTCCCTTCCTTGATCTGAGTGGAGTCTCTGTGGTAGTCCGTAATGGACAAAATACTTCTCCATAAGTATCTTGGCCACGGTGGATGCCTTCTGGTCTTTGGTTGGGAAAGCTTGAGCATAGCGGGTGAAATGGTCGGTTATTACCAGAACATTCCCCAATCCACTCAGGTCGGGTTCGAGGCAGAGAAAGTCAATGCATACCAGATCCATTGGGCCTTGACTCTGTAAGTGGCCCATTGGGGCAGCTTGATGGGGTAGGGTCTTTCTCTGAATGCATCGTGCACAGGAATGGCAATACTCCTCTACTTCTGCCCTCATGCAGGGCCAATAGAACCGATTTCTGACAAGCTGGAAGGTCCTTTCTGCCCCTAGGTGACCATGATGGTCATGCAGGGCAATTAGTACAGTCTCTCGGTGCTTCTCTGGAAGAAATAACTGCCACTTATTTTCTGAGTCATCAGAGGGGCCCCTTCGGTAGACCACTCCCTGATGTACCTGTAGCCTATCCAATTCCTTCCTCAACAGGCGAGCCTCCTTTGAGGGGTGATGTAGGAATTTGTTGGGATCCTGATTCTCCAGGGCTTCGAGGACCAATCTCCCCATGGGGTCTTCCAATTGGTCACACCTCAACTCCTTCTTGGACAGTCTCGGTAGGTTGTCTTCCTCCAGTTGAGTTACCCCACAATAGTGTTTGGGGACTCCTACCATGGTAACCCCTATTTCTTCTGCTCTGGAGCCTCCTCTGGCTTGGAATTCAGCCCCTTGACAAAGGGCCCGCACCCCGTCCGGTGCCACTTGGGTCCAATCTTCCCAGTCATTTGTCGTGGCATGAGACCTCCGGGACAGGGCATCTGCATCCCTATTTCCGGCTCCTGGTCTGTACTTCAGACTGAAGTTGAATCCAGACAATGCAGCCAACCACCTGTGTCCGGTGGCATCTAGTTTTGCGGTGGTGAAGAGGTAGGTCAGGGGGTTGTTGTCTGTCTTCACAGTAAACTCTGCCCCATACAAGTAGTCTTTTAGCTTGTCTACTACCGCCCATTTGAGGGCCAGGAATTCCAGCTTATGAGTGGGGTAATTCTTTTCTGAGGGGGTCAGGCTCCTGCTCACATAGGCCACTGGTCGCAGTTGTCCTTCATGTTCTTGGTAGAGTAGACCACCTAGACCCTCATGGCTGGCATCCACATGTAATTCATAAGGTCTGGTAGGGTCGGCGTAGGCAGGACTGGGGCAGTGGTTAAGCTCCTCTTCAGAGCATGAAAGGCCTCTTCACACCTTGGGTTCCACTGATCTTGAACTGACTCACCAGGCCTCCTGGGCCCTGAGTCATCCTCTTCCCCTTCTGCCTTTAGCAATTCATTCAACGGGCGGGCAATCCGAGCAAACCCCTCCACAAACCTCCTATAATAGGAGCAAAACCCCAGGAAGGATCTGAGCTCTGTTACTGTGGTGGGTCGTGGCCAGGAAGTGACTGCTTCCAACTTCTCAGGATCTGTGGCCACCCCTTCTTCAGACACTATGTGCCCCAGATAGTTCACAGAAGACTGGTAGAACCGACACTTCTCGGGGGAAAGCTTAAGTCCCTCTTCGCTGAGTCTTCTCAATACTTTCTCCAACCTGGCTTCATGTTCTTCCAAGGTTCTTCCAAAGACAATGACATCGTCCAAGTACACAAGGACTTCTATAAGATTCATGTCTCCAACAGTCTTCTCCATAAGGCGTTGAAAGGTAGCAGGAGCTCCAGACAGACCCTGAGGCATCCTATTGAATTCGAAGAATCCCACCGGGGTTATGAAGGCTGTCTTCTCCCTGTCTTCTGGGTGCATAGGGATTTGATAGTACCCACTCTTGAGGTCCATCACACTGAACCATTTGGCTCCAGACAAACTTTGTAGGGCATCTTCTATCCTTGGCGTGGTGTATTGGTCAGGGATGGTTCTCCTGTTGAGAGTCCTGTAATCGATACAAAGCCTCAACGACCCATTCTTCTTTCTGACCACCACGATTGGGGAGGCATAGGGACTTCTAGACTCCCGGATCACACCAGTCTTCTTTAGTTCTACAAGTTGTTCCCTCAGATCCTCCAGATCTGCCAGGGGGACCCGCCTGACCCTCTCTCGGAAGGGCTTATCTTCTTGGAGGCGGATCCGATGGGTGGCACTTCTTGCACACCCCACATCGAATTCATCTTCGGAAAAGATCTTCTCCCACCTGGTCAGCTGGGCCTTGGCTCTTTCTTTCCAAGCCCTGGGTAGGTTTGGGTTTTCCACGGACAGTTTTTCCCAAACATCTCCTCCGTCACCCGTCCCCTTGACTTCGGACCAAGTGACCGGGGCATCAGGGCTCACCTGACCAAGCAACACTCTGGCAGGGATCTCCATGGGTCCTCCCGTAGTGTTCCTAACACTCACCGGAACTCTGCCATGGGCCTTCTTCAGGGCCTTGAACGGAATCACTTCTGGTATCACTTCCAGGCCTGAGGACTCTTCCCTTGGGTCTGATTCCAGCATGACAAAGGGGCCAGGTTGTTCCCACGAAAGCTTCACAGTGGCCCTAAGACAGGTTACTTCTCCGGGCTGTAGCACTACTCCTTCTCTGCCAAGTCTCCACACCTTCCCTATCCCCTCTCCCGGGGTCTTCTGCTCTAAGACCAGTCGTTGGTAGGCCGTCTTTAGCATGGGATGGATTTTGGTGGCTGAATGGTTTCTCTCTTTCACTAGAGGGGTCAGGAGTCTCCTGACTAGATCCGTGTTTGTCCCAATGATCAGGGAAATCTTGCTGGCTCCAGGCGGCCGGGGACACACAACTGCCAGGGTGTCAAACACTTCAGCCTTCCCAGCCACGGATGGGTCGAAAGTCATCTTTATGGGCAGGTACCCATCATAAGGGAAACTCTGGGTTCCAAGTCCCCATATCTCCAGCTCTTCTATCTTCTGGATAGGCAGATGACTCAAGTGCCTATCATAGAAGTCCCGGTATAGTAAAGTCACCTGTGCTCCGGTGTCCAAAAGAGCTTTAGTATAGACTCCTTCCACTTGAATGGGCACAGTAGGAGACGGGCCCACCAGTTCCTTTGGGTATGGCCGGACTGGGGTCACCTCTTTTTTTTTTGGGCTTTCGACCCTTGCCCTGCTCCTTTTGGACTTTAATTTTTCCTGAGCCTGGCATGCATTGACTTTCTCCCTCTCAATGGGGGCACAAACCCGCTGAGGGATGTTATTGTTCCTTTTAGGTGGATGTTCCTTCTTTGGGGTGCTGTACTTCCACTGAGGGGTCTTGCCCCCTCCCTCTGGGGTACATCTTGGTGGGGGTGTACTATACCTCCTCCTAGGAGTTTTGTCTCCTCCATTCTTGGCCTTTTTTTTAGTTTGGAGGGCACTGAAGATGATGGGCACCCGGTTGACTCCTTCACCGGGGCCCTTTGGAGTTTCCCGCCGGCTTGCAATTATCTGTTCTCTTCTTCTTTGGGCTGGAGCATACGTTAGCAAAGTGGCCACTCCCTCCGCAGTTATAGCAAATCACCTCTTCTCGGTCCTGTAGGGAGGCCGGTGCTGAGGTGTTCGGGAACAACTCCTTTCTTGGGCTTGGTTTCTCTCGTCTTCTCTGATCTTTCTCCATCAAAGAGGTCAGCATCTCCAACACTTGGGCCATTTGCGATTTCAGAGTGTCAACCTCTGCATCTCTTTCTGGGCTCTTGACCGAATGGACCAACACTGGTACAGGTGTGACATTCGCCTTGGCCACCTGCTGATCTTCCTGCAGCGCCTCTTCGTCCCTAATAATTTTTATTAGATCAGAGTAGGTTAGTGACATCCCTCCTCCTGGGGTTTTCAGGTGCAGCCAGACCGGGTCTGAGCGCCGCGCTCCCCTCATGATCTGCTTCATGCGTGCTTCATCTGCATCTTTGGGCAGCATTCCCTTCTTCAGTACAATCTTGCATAACTGCCTGTTCAGCCTTCTAACATATTCTGACAGTTTCTCATTCGGCTGCTGGAGAGTGTGTTCAATTTGATAAATCATCTCTGACACCTTCTCCAGCTGACCAAACTCTTCCTGCAGCATGGCCAGGCAATCTTGAGCTGTACAGTTTTCATTTCCAAACCGGAAGCTCTTCACCGCTTCTGCCACGGCACCTTTCAGACTTTCTAAGACTCGCTGTCTCTTCTGTGCCTCAGGCACCTCCCATGCTTCTACTGCCTGCAATGCCTGTTCCACCCAAGTGTCAAAATCTTCCTCCCCCGCAGGGACGGGGAGCTTCCCTGAGAAGGTGCTAAGCTTCCGGTAACCGGCCTCCACATGCACCGTACTGCTTTTCTGGCACTTAATTACAAGGTCTCCTAGAGCATTCAACAATTCAGGCCCTATAGCGGCCAGCGGTGATCCCGGGCTTAATAGTTCCTTATGCTTTTCTGCTTTAGGGGATAGTGGTGGAGATAATTGTGGGAGTGATGGCTTTGGTGTCTGAAACCATTCTTCCTTCACTGGCAGCGTATGTATCAAGTGATAGATCTGATTATCTATGGCTTGTATACTCTGACTTTTAAAATGCTCTGGGATTTCGTTTTTCCATTCTACCAGTGCGTATGTAAACGAGATCACTGGATCTGGCCTAAAATCCATCACCCATGCTTTGTGGCTCGGAGACAGTAACAATACGAGCTGTTTTATCTCCTCTTCCTTCCATCTTTCCCCCGGGAGTACAATGACTACCGCCGCGGTTGGATCGGCGCCAATCGCTGCGCACCACTGTGACATTGCCAGCGGGTCCATGCTGGTACTTCTGACCGGCTTGATTGCAGCGTGCAACGTACAAGGATCCCGGACTCGAGCCCCCACGTGTAGCGCTACCCCCAGTTAAGAGAGCCGCTGATATTGATTTGGGCCCTGCAGTGCACCGCTGTCAACCCCCGGCAATCGGCTCTAACCTCCCGTGGCACAGCTGGTGATAGAGAGATAGGACCGCATGATCGCAACTGTTGGTGACGCAGTCCTATAACAAACATACACAGAATATACTTTAAAACTCCTATTAAAGTAAGCGGAATTGACACCAAATGTACTTTACCCAGATATTTTACTGAGGCTAATGGGCAAGTAATAAACAACAGTATAACAAGTTGCAGATCCCTGCAATAAACAGTAATAAAGATAAACAGAGTAATCAGAATAATAAAGTATTGCTATGCAACTCTAGCGCTGCCCTTTTACAGCTACTTCCCCTCATGGGTAGACTAACACCCAGCAATGTCTACCTATGCAGTCAGGCCTGACTGATCTAAATGGAAGTTCAGTGAAACAATATTCGCTAGCAATCTCTCGGTGGTGCACTTGAAGAACAACTTTGTAATCCCAACGAATAGTAAAGATAAAGTATCTGTCTTTAAACAGCTCTCACCACCTGGACAAGTCCAAGTCCCTTTCCTCCATCGATTCGTCTAGGAACAGGAATCCACCGACATCCAAGTCTTCAATCCTTCTGGTGTACTGCAGCAAGGAGGATTAGATGTCTCTAAGGCTCTGCTAGGCTGGCAGAGGGCTCTTTGGAAAGGAGCACACGGCCCGGGCTTCAGGCCTTGTGCACACAGCAGTTCAGCACAGACATCCTCTTGCTAGGAGAGGGGGGTCCAAAGAGGCCGACCAAAACTCCGCCTCCCCTTTATAAAGTCTGCCCCAGCAGTCTCTGTTCTGGAGCAATGCACCCTGGGTGCTGCAAGATGTACTGGGAGATGTAGTCTCTCTCTCCTCTGCTTTCACTTCCAGTAATGTCTCTTTACTTCCTCCTGACTCACCTCTCACCTGGAACTTCTTGTCTCTCTGCATTAAAGGGGAACACCCCGCTACACCAGGATCCTAACAGGATTAATATATATGCTGTAACCTCACAGCAGTGAGGTAAGGGGCCACCTTATCACCAATAAGTGGGATTAATAGAGCACTGGAAGTCACAGAAGAAACACCATTTAAACCAGCACTTTATTATTTTTTGGACTATAGAAACACACCATATTTTTGCACGTTCACTTCACCCCTTAAATCAACACCCCCTGTTGTTTCAGGAATATATTTTTCTGTTCAGAATTTGCATGTTCATATAATATTATGATCTCAACTGTTTGATACATTTACGTTTGCATTTCTTATTGCATCACCAGCAGCAGCCATTTAATATTTTTTGCATTGTATGTCACTATTTTTGCACAGTTGCACTTTATTATTTCAGCATTTGCTGACATTGGCAATCACCTCACTCAGGCACTTGGATTGTTTTTTGTTTTGCAACCTGCACTATTCATGTGTAACACTTTTTTAGTATTAGTACAGTAAAGTTTTATGTTGCGTAATAAGAGTTTTATCACATATATTCAGCACTCTGCACTTTTCAGATTGTGTACAAAGTTTATTGTCCGAGGGACCTACGGCCGGGGAGCACTGATTTTTCAAAGCTGGACACCCCTTCCATAGACTCCCATGTTAAACTGTAATTTCTCCGGGGAATGTGGGGACCCGGGACTGGCCGGCTATAGGTCCCGTGGACCCCAAACTTGGCACACATGTAGCCCCACTCTTCCTCTACAAGTGTGCAAAGTTTGTTGTCTGGGGGACCTACGGACGGGGAGCACCGATTTTTCAAAGCCAGGCACTCCTTCCATGGACTCCCATGTTAAACGTCAGTCTAGTCACACAGCGCCGGAGATCAGGTAGGGAGATTGGACACAGTGAGGCATGGGCACAGTGACAGTGAGGCACAGTGAGGCATGCAGATAACCACTAGGCTTGTGCAATTCATTTCGTAACGAATCGAAATTTGTCCGAATTTAGCAACTTTCGGACATTCTGAATTTCCGAACAAAGCAATTACGAATAAAACCGAATCCGAAATAAATTATATCGCAAATAGCGAATGCCCGAATGTCTTCGGCATAATTCGTTAAAAAGTTACGAATGTACGAATCCATTCGAAGCACAATAACACTCTGCTCTGCTCTCTGCTCCTCCCTCACCGTGCTGAACTCCCTCTCAAAATGGTGTACAGGGGGCGGAGGCTATAGCCGCATGTAAAAAACGAAAGTAAAATACGAGATTTCGAATCGTTACAAATAACCGCTATGTATTTAGAAAAGTACGAATCCATTTGAAGCACATTAGGCATAATAGGCAGCGTCGTTGTGAGAGAGACACGGAAAATTACGAATCAACGAACCCAAAAAAAGTTACGAAAGTAGGAGTTGTGTCCAGAATCAACGAAAAACAATGTACTCTACCGAAAGTACGAACACGAAAAATCCCGTCTAGCAAAATTACGAACGACTACGAATCAACAGGACCGAAAAGAAACGAACCGAAACTAAACAAATTTTTCCGTTGTGCACAAGTCTAATAACCACCCTAGGCTTATACTCGAGTCAATACGTTTTCCCAGTTTTTTGTGGTAAAATAGGTGCCTCGGCTTATATTCGGGTCGGCATATTCTTGAGTATATACGGTATATATTTTTATTATACAGAAAATGCTGTATTATAGACTCATGGCTCTGGTGAAGACACGGTTGATGCAAAGGTAATTTAGTAACTGTCGCTTTTTCTCACTAACACTAAAGAACTGTATCTGTTCTGTAACACTTTTTTCTTTATTACACATCAGTTGATCGCGGTGCGTTGTTCTGCACTGTCAGGAGTGCAGTACTCACCCACTAATTAGAATAACCATGTTTCAGCTTCTGACAAAAGAGAAAAAAAAAAAAACACGTAAAAAGCCAATCTGTTTTCATCTTCGGCTCCTTTCTTTACTCTGCGACTTTAAAAGAAAGACTCAACGCTAATGGCGAGAATCAGCTCATCATAGAGGAAGGAGAGATTCTTCTATTTAGGATGAAGCAGAATTATAGACTGTATATAAACCTCGGGAACAATCAAAGCCTTTCAACACACTTAAAGGTTTAAAGGGATTTTCTACCGCTAACAAGCGGTTCTTGAAAGGTGCCGGATCTTGGCTGGAAGGAACCTGGTAGTGCCAAGAAAAGGTTGAACCACTCCAAGGGTTGCCGTATCATCGGAGCCGCTACTAAACCAACCCCCACAAATGGACATAGACTTCCATGCATTTCCATAGAATGTGGGAAGGGGAAACAGGGGCCTTGGGTG
This sequence comes from Rana muscosa, assembly GCA_029206835.1. Taxonomy (NCBI): domain Eukaryota; kingdom Metazoa; phylum Chordata; class Amphibia; order Anura; family Ranidae; genus Rana; species Rana muscosa. The sequence goes on along the minus strand of CM055121.1, from coordinate 303,619,994 downwards.
CAAAATTAGTCAGTAGGGATAAGCTTAATGCCGAGTACACACGATCGCTTTTCTTGTCGGTCAAAAGATTGGATTTGTTTCATGTCAATAGAGGAATCCACCCTTTAACTGCGGCCAGATTTTAAAGTCTAAGCCCATATCCCCCACCTAGGTGGCGCTTGGGGGATATGGGCTTAGACTTTAATATCTGGCCGTTAATGGGTGGATCCCTCTATTGACATAAAACAAATCCACCAGCGATATAAAGTACGTTGATTGGCTGCGGCGGCACACCCATCTGGTATTTAAGACGTATGGTGTACCAAGATGGCGAGCCTCAGATGACGTCCGAATGACGAAACACGCAAGGCGGGACAAACTTGTTACGCAAATACGTCACTTCCGGTTTTTGTTACACGATCCGTGGAACGCACGCTCGGAACGTAGAGAGCGTTGCTTCCGTGTCCTGTATACCGCTGAGTTGAGCATTGGAGCTCTCTAATTTTTAAAAATCATTTTTAAATATCGGTTTGAATAAAGACATAGCATGCAATATTACGCTATGGGATTTTTTCTATCACATTGAATTACATGTGGATACCTTGTTGAAGCTTACACCGCAGAGGGGGACTTAGTAGGAATTTTATCACACTCTTATGCCCATGGATGGATCATCTTCTCCGGCTGTGAGGTGGATACCATGAGCAACGGATACCAGGATCTGATGGATTGGAGTGGATTTCTACTATATGCTTTTACCCCTGCAGGGGTGAAGCGCTCTGATGAGTGCAAACACATAAGGGGAGCACGGGAAAAGTCAGTTCAAGCAACTATTCTCACCAAGCACTTTATAAACTGTCACTAATTCTGGATGCAGCACATGTCACTTTTTGAATCTTTATGGACTGTTGTGGAGCTGATTCATTTATTTTACTGAGTTTAAACACGTCTCACCTTTATTGATGCAATTTATTTTTAGCACTAGTCACTTTCAGGATTTTGATATAACACTATTTATGCTATATGGTGGAAGTTACCCATTTACACGTACTTATTAGGTTTGGTCTATCAGTTTATTATTTATTTTTATTTTCACTCTATATGGTACAATTGGGTTGAAACGGCACTTCATATTGCACACACAGGGCTCCTCCCCCTGTTTTGATATACAGCTTTTCTACAGAACAGCGCCATATCCCTTTTCTTTACTGAAAGACAAGGAGAGAGGCGCCTCTAAGTGCAATAGTGTAACAAGGTTTTAATAGTAGATACAAATACACTCACATTTAGGTGAATTAACATAGGCGTTTAAAAATGTCAGGATGACAATCATCAGCAGCAGGTCACAGGGGGTTCTCAGCTCTGCGTAGAATGACAGGAGTGTCTCTGAAGATGGAGCGGCCGGCTTCCGGGGACAACGATCCTGTAGTATGTTCAGAGCGAGGCTTGGAGCGCACATGTGGTTAAGCTGCAGAGGGTGACGTCATCAAAAATGGACGCGTTTCGTGAGCGTGCGGACTTGCTGTGTCCTGGCAAGTCACGCTCCTTTATCAACATGACATAAGGGCAGAAGTGGATAGACGCCTTATATAGGGACAAGGATGAGGAAGTGAGCTGGATGGGGTGGGGCTGGAAGGAGGTGGTGTCCAATGACAGGAGGAGTGGAGGGGTCATGTGATCGGGATGGCCTGGATCACATGAACTGATCACATGATCACATGGCCTGAGAAAAAAAAAAGGCTGCAAATGGTTATAGATCAAGGATAATGGATGGACCGGAAAATAAATATTAATAGTAAATGGCATTAATAATAACGGTGTTAGATGGGTATAAGTATGAATGGGGTAGATCGCGAAAATATAATAATAAATATGAATGTTAAGGGTCACGAAAAAAATAAATATATACCGTATTTTTCGCACCATAAGACGCACATGACCATAAGACGCACTTAGGTTTTAGAAGAGGAAAACAAGAAAAAAAATATTCTGAACCAAATGGTGTACTAAAATATTTTCCAGTACCCATGAAATGCAGCCTGACCATTGCCATAGTAAACGCAGCCTGACCATTGCCATAGTAAACGCAGAGTGACCATTGCCACAGTAAACGCAAAGTGACCATTGCCACAGTAAACGCAGAGTGACCATTGCCACAGTAAACGCAGAGTGACCATTGCCACAGTAAATGCAGAGTGACCATTGCCACAGTAAACGCAGAGTGACCATTGCCACAGTAAACGCAGAGTGACCATTGCCACAGTAAACGCAGAGTGACCATGGCACAGTAAGCGCAGAGTGACCATGGCACAGTAAACTCAGAGTGACCATGGCACAGTAAACGCAGAGTGACCATTGCCACAGTAAACGCAGAGTGACCATGGCACAGTAAACGCAGAGTGACCATGGCACAGTAAACGCAGAGTGACCATGGCCACAGTAAAACGCAGAGTGACCATGGCCACAGTAAAACGCAGATTGACCGTGTGGCTCCCTCTTTGGCGGTGTGGGTACAGCGTGGCTCTCTGGTGGTGCAGGTACAGCGTGGCTCTCTGGCGGTGTGGGTACAGCGTGGCTCTCTGGCGGTGCGGGGTACAGCGCGGCTCCCTGGTGGTGCGGGGTACAGCGTGGCTCCCTGGCGGTGCGGGGTACAGCGCGGCTCCCTGGCGGTGTGGGGTACAGCGCGGCTCCCTGGCAGTGCGGGGTACAGCATGGCTCTCTGGTGGTGTCCCCCAGCAGAGTATTCTCTTTTGCTCCTCTAACACCCCCTCCCACCCCTCCAGCCAAGTGCTTGCATGCTGGGGGAACTGGTGCCAGAACTCTGCAGTGACTTAATTTCCCATGATGCCCCCAGTGTCTTCTGATTGGCCCTCTGCTGTGGCCAATCATGGGGAGGGAAACAGCGGGCAGGAAGCTGGGTGGCAGCCCAGCAAATCCAATTAGAGCCGCTCTCTCTTTCTCTTCAGGTTACAGAAAGGGAAGGGGGGCGGCGGGGGATATACAGACAGCCCGCAGCTCTCCTCTCCCTGTCACAGCGCCACTGCACTATTTGCCAGAGAACTCGGCAGCGGCGCTGTGACAGGGAGAGTAGAGCTGCGGGCTGTCTGTATATCCCCCGCCGCCCCCCTTCCCTTTCTGTAAGCCGAAGGGAGAAAAGAAAGAGAGAGCGGCTCTAATTGGATTCGCCGCAGGAGCGATGAGAGTGGATGGCAGGGGCGGTGCCAGCGACGGCGGGGGGCGGGGCCTGTCATGTATTCGGACTATAAGACGCAGGGACATTTTCCCCCATATTTCTGGGGGAAAAAAGTGCATCTTATAGTCCGAAAAATACTGTATATACTAATAATAAAATAGCATTAATATAGGCAGTGCTGCGGGAATAAACGGGGTATAAATAAGAATAACGGGTCACGAAAAAAATTAATAATAATAAATATGAATAGAAAGGGTCACGGAAAATATATATATTAATGATAAGTAGCATTGGATATTTTCTATATACATGTAACATGTTCCAGATATTATATTATTTATAAGGAGACATACTTCGCCATTTGTCTACCTGCCTATTCCTGCAGCATTGCCCGTGACCCTTTCTATTCATATTCATTACTATTTATTTTTTTCGTGACCCGTTATTCTTATTTATACCCCGTTTATTCCCGCAGCACTGCCTATATTAATGCTATTTTATTATTAGTATATATATATATATTTTTTTCGTGACCCTTAACATTCATATTTATTATTATATTTGTTTCGCGATCGGCCCCATTCATACTTATACCCATCTAACACCGTTATTATTAATGCCATTTACTATTAATATTTATTTTCCGGTCCATCCATTATCCTTGATCTATACCCATTTGCAGCCTTTTTTTTTTTTTTTTCTCAGGCCATGTGATCATGTGATCAGGTCATGTGATCCAGGCCATCCCGATCACATGACCCCTCCACTCCTCCTGTCATTGGACACCACCTCCTTCCAGCCCCACCCCATCCAGCTCACTTCCTCATTCTTGTCCCTATATAAGGCGTCTATCCACTTCTGCCCTTATGTCATGTTGATAAAGGAGCGCGACTTGCCAGGACACCGCAAGTCTGCACGCTCACGAAACGCGTCCATTTTTGATGACGTCACCCTCTGCAGCTTAACCACATGTGCACTCCAAGCCTCGCTCTGAACATACTACAGGATCGTTGTCCCCGGAAGCCGGCCGCTCCATCTTCAGAGACACTCCTGTCATTCTACGCAGAGCTGAGAACCCCCTGTGACCTGCTGCTGATGATTGTCATCCTGACATTTTTAAACGCTTATGTTAATTCACCTAAATGTGAGTGTATTTGTATCTACTATTAAAACCTTGTTACACTATTGCACTTAGAGGCGCCTCTCTCCTTGTCTTCCAGTTACCCCTGAACATGGGTTCTGTTCATCTATGATGGCTGCCCTGTGCACAGTGGATCCCATTTATCCCTGCTCCACCCATATACACCGCAGTGTGTAAACAGACTCCTAAGGACTTCCTTTAAGACTGTCTATATATATACATATGTTGTATGGTATTTTTTCATTTTATTTTTATATTTATTTTTATTTATTTATTTTTATTTTTTTCATATATATATATATATATATATATATATATATATATATATTTATTTATTTATTTATTTATTTATTTATTTTTTTCTTCATATTGATTACTTTGGGTAATACATGTTTCTGTGGATATTGTGCGCCACCACTTGTCTATATACCTTTCTTTACTGACCATCTGGTCAGTGTCACATACCTTAGAGCAGAGTGTGACAAGCAGAGGAAGGCCTCTCTTACAGCTCCGGTTCAAGGACCACTGAGGTTGCCACAGCGGCCGCGAGAGCACGGTGGGGTAGGAGTGCCTGTGATGTTCCCTGTTGGCTGGTAAGCGGGAGAGGCAGGTGGCAGCAGTAGTGGCTGCTGGTGGTTGGCTGCGGATGCAGGCACTTTGTGGATGCAGGTACGTGGAGGCCGTGGAGACTGGCGAAGGTCATACACAGAAGATCAGGTACATCAGAGACATCAAGTAGAGAATGGTCAAAGTTCATGCAGAGGGTTGGCAACAGAGAATCAAGCAGATACAGATGAGATTGAGGTAAAGGCAAGCCGGGGTCAGGGTTGGAGAATATCAGAATGGTCAGAAAGCCGAGTCAGAATAAGATCAAGAGCGGATACAGAAGCAGGATACAGGGGAAATCTGCAGATCAGACAGCAAGGCCCTAGTGCATCTGTCATCCTTATATATGCCATTTGGCGCCAATGCTTAGGGGCGCGCACCCACGTTCGGTTGTCCCTAGAATTGTGCCCCTGCATGCACCTTGGCCTCTCCCTCCACCCATCTGCTGCACTAGGGCCAGCATCTGCCTGAGCATCCGGATCCACCCACATGCTTTGACCGGCACCCGGCTCAGCCTGTCAGCAAGCCTCTGGTGAGCGTGTGGGGGGCAGAGCAGAGAGCTGCTTACTGACAGTCACCAGCTCTCTGCTCAGGGAGCTGTTAGATCGCTCGGGCCGATGCTGCATCCACCTAGGTTAGTATGATTCCGTAATAGAAAGAAAACCCATACTTCTCTTTTAAGGCTAAAGATGCCTGGGACTAACCTTACTATGTTTGCTGTACCTGTCTGATTGCGATTCCTTATGCATGTTGTTTTGTAATGCTGTTTTGTCTTTCAATAAAACATCTCTGTTAAAAAAAAAAGATGCCTGGGACATTTGTCTCAGTGTTGTCCCACATCTGGGGCTTCCACTGAGGGTAACGTTTCAAAGAGTAGCTACAGAGTTAAGAGTGTCCTTGTGTGAAGCTTCAACATATTCAAAATGCTGCGGCTAGGTTACTCATGGATGTCCCGTTGAGGGATCATATCACCCCTGTCCTCGCGATCTTGCATTGGCTGCCAGTCCACTATCACACCTTATTTAAGGCAGGATGTATCATGTTTAAGATTAGGAGAGGCCTGGCCCCAAGCTATCTCTGCTCTCGTTTTCATAAACGAGCTCTTGCTAGATCACTCAGATCTACTGGCAGAGATCTCCTCTACATCTCGTTGCCCAAGAAGATCCGGCGTGGTGGTCGGGCCTTCTCCCACCAGGGTGCTGTATTATGGATTGGAATAGCCTCCCTGTCAAGCTCCAGGAGGCCCCTACTATCCCGGTCTTCCGCGGGTTACGGAAGACTTGGATTTTCACGCAAGCCTTTCCAGCGTAGCCTCTCTCTTCCACCCTTTCTGCCTCTCTGTGCTGCTCTTGGTTCCTGGGATCTCTTTTCCCAGGAACTCTGCTATGTGCGTCGGGACCCTTCGGGGTAAGACCGCGCTATATTAAGATACCTCTCAACTCAACTCAACTCAACTCAGCTCAGAGTTCTGGAGTATCCTACGGCTTTCTATGTCAAGGCTCAGTTATTCAGTCATAAATTTTAAAGAAATTAAACCATTTGACTGTTTACTGAGCCTTAAGAGTGACTGTCGCCATGTGCCCGGCTTCTACAGATCTGAACTGAAAAAGGAACCCAAGACAAATCAATGGCCCTTTTCGGGGGTAAGCGACACACTTTTTTAACTTTTGAGATTACATATAAAGATTGTAAACATCTAACATCCATCAAAACTCTTGGGTAGCAATGAGCAAACAATATGAAATCCGCTTCCCATGTGATTTGGCTGAGTGAACCTCACTATTTGCCCAGAAGCTCAAAATAAGATCCATTCACCTAACAGTTCCATATGGAGGTCAGCAATTGAAGTCCCCATACTTCTTTTATTACAGCTTAACTTTAATTATTTTGTTATTCTTTTGGTAGTTACCGGTAGCATAGTAATTGCATCCTGCAGACCTCGGCTGATTAGGAAGGAACAATCTTCGGCGTTGTTGAGTCAGTTTGTTGGACGTGACGGATCGCCATTCTCCGATAAACCCTTAAATTAGAATTATAATAAAAGATATTATGTTCCCCTAGTTGGATTTTTTTACATGAAGCGAGCCGTACGTCTTAGTCACACAACCTGCTGACCTTAACAAAAACAAAATAAGCATTTTCAAGGGCTCTAGAGGCAGAAGCAAATTGCACTTACAAAAAAAACACTGGTGCTGATTGGATCATTATTAGTATTCGGAAAAGGTTGTTTCATATCACGCCTAGAAACAGAACGTGTTTTTACACAGATATTAAACTGGGTAAATTTAAACTTTTAGTTAATATTTTTTTTATCTATAAATATCTTTATATTAAAAGAAAACTATCACTAATATGGACAATTTATTCTGAAAAAAAGAAGGGGGCGGGGTCCACAAGGGTGGACCTCCACCAATTTGAAAAGCAAATACTGTAAACACCTACTGGAACCAAGTCTGGTCCTGTTGTTGTTTGCTGTGTTGTGTTTTATGTTTCCATAAAAATATCCAGAAGGTACAATGCTCTGTGTGGACTGTTGGGTGGTATTGCACACATGAGTTCTGATTCTGGTCTTCACTTGAGTTTGAGATACACTGTTCAGCCATGACATCTAAAATGGTGTAATTAGTACACTGTTCCACCATAATATTCTGACCACTGGAAGGTAAAGTGAATACCATTGGTTATCTCCATATAATGGCATCTGAAAGTGGGTGGGATATATGAGGCAGCAAGTGAACAGGTTGTTTAAAGTAGCAGAAAACAACAAACAATCCTGCGCACGAGATGACCATCAACCATTCAGTGATCTACAACGAACGAAAGCACCGGCCTTGCTGCCCCTCGTGGATAGGGGCGTCCTAGTAGCAAATGAAAAAGAGAAAAGACAAGGGCGCACCAGCCTGGTGTGATATCGTTTAGGATAATTTATTTAAAATGAAAGCAATAGAAAGGTACTCACAAAACTAGTACAAAAGTTCGCATTGTACAAACAGTGCCTTGGAAGTGTCCCTGAAGTTGATGTGTTGAAGGCAGAAAAAATTTGGCAAGTGTAAGGATTTGAGGGATTTTGACAAGGACCAAATTGTAATGTCTAGACGACTGAGTCACAGCAACTCCAAAATGACAGCTCTTGTGGGATGTTCCTGCAGTGACTGGGACCGACCAAAAGTTGTTCAAGGAAGGAAAATCGGTGAACTAGTGTCAAGGTCATGGATGGCCAAGGCTTATTGATGGAGGTGGAGGGAGGCTCATTGATGGAGGTGAGGAGGGAAGGCTCATTGATGGAGGTGGGGAGGGAAGGCTCATTGATGGAGGTGGGGGGGGGGCTCAGTGATGGAGGTGGGGGAGGAAAGGCTCATTGATGGAGGTGGGGGAGGAAGGCTCATTGATGGAGGTGGGGAGGGAAGGCTCATTGATGGAGGTGGGGATAGAAGGCTCATTGATGGAGGTGGGGATGGAAGGCTCATTGATGGAGGTGGGAATGGAAGGCTCATTGATGGAGGTGGGGAGGGAAGGCTCATTGATGGAGGTGGGGAGGGAAGGCTCATTGATGGTGGTGGGGAAGGAAGGCTTATTGATGGAGGTGGGGGAGGGAATGCTCATTGATGGAGGTGGGGGAGGGAATGCTCATTGATGGAGGTGGGGGAGGGAATGCTCATTCATGGAGGTGGGGAGTGAAGGCTCATTGATAGAGGTGGAGAGGGAAGGCTCATTGATGAAGGTGGGGAGGGGAGGCTAATTGATGGATATGGGGGAGGCTCATTGATGGGGGTGGGGAAGGGAAGGCTCATTGATGAAGATGGGAAGAGAAGGCTCATTGATGGAGGTGGGGAGGGAAGGCTCATTGATGGACGTGGTGGGGGGCTCATTGATGGAGGTGGGAGGGGAGGCTCATTGATGGAGGTGGGGGGGAGGCTCATTGATGGAGGTGGAGAGGGAAAGCTAATTCAGAGAGGTGGGGAGGGAAGGCTTATTGATGGAGGTGGGAAGAGAAGGCTGGTCCGTGTGAATGCTGTTTCTGATAGAAAGGTGTCAGTATACACAGAGAGTCGAAGTTTGTTGTGTATGGGGCTGTGTAGCCGCAGACTGGTCAGGGTACATGCTGACCCATGTCCACAGCCAAATAGCCACAGCCTATAATGGGCACATGAGCATTAGAACTGTACCACTTACCCGGGGAAAAGATTGCACCAGGATGCACTATGCACTCCAATCCTTGGAGACTTCAGTCCATTAAGATTCCACCATGCAACTTACATGACTGCTACTAAAGAATCTGCTACTGATGGCTTGGTGCTGGATACCACAGCATACCTTCAGAGGTCTAGTGGAGTTCATGCCTCAATGGGTCAGGACTGTTTTGGCGGCAAAAGGGGGATCTACACATAATGAGGTAGGTGGTCATAATGTTATGGTGGGTGGTCATAACGTTATGGCTGATCAGTGCATATGGCAGACACAACATGTGAGTCACCTTGTTGTGGACGCTGGAATCTTCAGTTTGTTTTCTTGGTCAACATCTTGCTTAATATTGCTATTGGAAGCTCTCTTGCTTTAAGAAACGTTCAGTGAGATGTCACCTGGATTTACAGCATTGGCACATATACAATTGTTGGTGGATCTGGAAAGCAACGTATACATGAATATATGCTCTATGACCAGGGCCCGGTATGGATGGGGGGGGGGGGTATCCCCAAGATGTTTTTTCTTCACTTTTTAAATGCCGGCAATGTTTTATTTTTTTATTCAGCTGTCAGCGGGGAAGCTCTTTGACAGCTAATGACTCATCGGTTGTTAAGGATGCCGCAGCCGGATTCCTGGCCTCGCTCCTTAACAACCAGCTATTCACTGTGCCCTGACTGGGCAAAGCTTTGCCCAATGAGGGCTAGGAATGCACTGGCGGGTTGGTGGGGCGGGTTGGGTTGGCGGGGCAAACACCTGCCGAAAAGCCCTGCAAATTAGGGTGTTCACCGAACAGGTGAACAGACAAAGTTCGGGGGAAACTTTTGCTCAGCCCGAACCATTCGCCCAACTCTAGTTAGCATATAAATATTGCAGTCCCCATACCTATTAGAGTTTCACTTTAGTGTTTTTGTTGTGTAGCAGCATGGTAATTGCATCCTGCAGACATCAGTTGATAAGAAAGAACAATCTTCGGCATTGTTGAGTCGGTTTGTTGGATGTGATGGATCGCCATCCTCAGATAAACCCTTAATTAGGAAACATAATAAAGATATTATGTTCTCTTAGTTTGACTCTTACATGACGCGAACTGTACTTCTTAGTCAAACAACCTGCTGACCTTAACAAAAATAAAATAAGCTTTTTCGAGAGCTCTTGAGGCAAAGCAAATTACGCTAAAAAGCGAGCGCTGATTGGATCATTATTAACGTTCTGAAAAGGTTGTTTCATATTACTTGGAAACAGAAAATTGTTTTTTTTTTTTCACAAATAATAAACTGAGTAAAAAAAAAATTTTATAGTTCTGTTTCAACATTATTTTTTTAAATATCTTTTACCTAAAATAACCCGGCACAAGCGTGAGCAATTCATCCTGAGACTAATTATTTAGATGGAAGATGGATGTTTAGCTTCAGCAAAAAGTACACGTGAGACCATTAGGAAATCTAAAGATATAGCAAGATGAGGTTAAAGGCTAAAGCCTCGTACACACGGGCGGGAATCCTGTCGGGAAAAAAAACATCGGTTTTCTCGACGGGATTCCCGGCAAGCTTGACTTGCTCGCTGAGTTTACACACGGCCATTCAAAAGAACCGGCGTTCTTTTGAATGGCAAGAACGCGGTGACGCCATCGACTGCGACGAGCAGGCGCTCGTCACATTCAATGCCGTCGCCGCCATCTTGCTACACCCTACACTACCCTTGTATGCTACCACGCATGCGTCAAAGTCTTTTCGAGCATGCGCGGGTTTACCATGGACAAGGTAAGCATACGGACGACCGGGTTTCTTGGCAGGAAAACTCCGCCGAGAATCCAGACGAGAAAATAAGAGAGCAGGTTCTCTATTTTTCTCGTCGAGATTCCCGGCAGTTTTCCTGTCGAGAAACCATACACACGAACGGTTCTCTCTGCAAAAAGCTCTCCCAGCAGTTTTCTTGCCGAGAAAACCGGTCGTGTGTGCGAGGCTTAACTCCACCTTTTACACTCATTTTACAATGTGTTCAGACTGTTGTGCTTTGCCACATGAACTGGCCATTTGATACAATGGGGTTGATTTACTAAAGGCAAATGGACTGTGCACTTTGCAAAGTGCAATTGCCTTCTGGCAAGTGCAGTTGCTTCAGAGCTTATGTAAATGAGCAGAAGCTATGCTGATTTCCATCATCCAATCATGTGCAAGCAAACTTGCTGTTTTTTTTTTCTTATTTTCCTTGTACGTGTATAGCGCTTACCACCCTCTCCTCCTTGTCTTTGGCTCCTCGCAGGAGGAAAGGGCACACCCAGCTCTATATGCCCGTACCTTCCTGTGTGAAGAGGTTGAGCGGTGTTGTGATGGGTCTCCACAGCCAGATTTTCCAGAGAATGGTTCTTATTTCTATAGTCAATAAAGACAAGTCTGTATTTCCCCCAATGACTTCAATGTCCACACCAGCCGAAACTCCAACATAGAGTTTATTTCTCTTAGACAACGGTCTCTAATAGGAAAGGTTGGAGAAAGAACAGGACAGCATAAGGTGTGGGGGAGGTCCAGGCACAAACGTAATCCACTTCACTGCTTGGCTTCTCAAGCAGACTTGGCCCATTTGGATAGTCTCCCTAGATAGGGACTAGCAGCCAAAATGGTACTCTAACTAAACGCACAATCACTATTCAAACTGGTACACTTGGTCTCTGCCACAGACCTGGTGAACATGGTTTTCAAAGCTTGGCCTCTTTGTAAGGAGAAGACATCCCTCCAGAGAGTTACCGGGCCCCTTCCTTCACTGTGACTTCTCACCAGTCTCTCGGAACGGTCTTTCCCCGGCCTCCTCGTCTAAGATGCAGGTCCCCTCGCAAGGCGGCACCCTGAGGTTCCTCAATCCTTGATGGGCCCCAGCCGAAGGTGCTGGGCCCAAGGCCTTTAGTTGCAGCCCCAGGGCTAAAGGTGCCCTGGACTGATTCACCAATCACCGCCCCTGGGCCAAAGGTGCCCAGGGCGGACAGGAACACGCACTCCCTGGGAGTAGGACTCCCGACCCCCCCTACAGGCAGCGTCTGCCCCTTTTATATCCTCTCCCAGCATACACAGCAGGCCGACCACTCCCACTGTATGGTTGCCAAAAGGGGACACACAGGGCACAGCACTGTATCAGCGGTTCAACCCTGGCCCACTATGGCAGCGCCACCTGCAGGCCACAGGGAATGGTACACCGATACTCTTCCTGCAGACAAAATGGTTGATAATGTCCTAACAATTTAGGTGTTTGAGCATCACTACCACTCAAACACTACCCCTAAATTGAGGACCCCACTACACGTGATTTTTGCAAAGTGAAGCTTTACCTCATTTACTAAGCTTTGGAGCAACTGCGCTTGCAAAGTGCAAATATCAAACTTAGAAATAGAAACCTGTAATAGCTCAACCAACCCTAAGGTAGTACATATCTATGGAACGTCACTCACCATACAAGCATGATTAGCAAAACAAATTTATTGATGCCAAAGTTAAAGCGGAGGTGCAGCTTGTATTTTATTTATTTTTTTAAAGTCAGCAGCTACTAACAGTGCAGCTGCTGACTTTTAATAAGGACACTTACCTGTCCTACTCGCCCGCGATGTCGGTCCTGCCACGGCGATCAATCACTGCTGCCCGGCTCCTCCATCCTGACTAAGGGAAACAGGCTGTGAAGCCTTATGGCTTCACTGCCCGTTTCCTACTGCGCATGCGCCACTCGCACGGCGCTTTGTGATTGGGCGGCTTGCCTCCTGGGATACACACAGTTCCCAGAAGGCAGCGCGCCCCATTCACAAGAAGAGAAAACGGAAGTTCTCAATCCGAGGACAAGGAAGAGGCACAGCAGAAGGCAGATTAGGGGACTTCCGCATAGCAACAGGCATTTCGGGTGAGTATAATTTTTTTTATTTTTTCTATTTTTTTTTTTTTTTTTTTTTGGGGGATTTTTAATGTATTTTTTTTTTCTGGGTGGACCTCTGCTTTAAGAAAAAGACATTAAAAACAACATGCATACATAGCATTGGAGCTTTAAAAACAAAAAAAACAAAAGGACCATCTCTGGATAGGTGGTGTAATTCCACCCAGGTTTCAAAGGTTGTTAATGCTGTAATACAGCTGGGATAATATCCCCATGGTCCGATGACCTATGAAGAGTGACCCTGGTGGTGTTGAATTAAGGTTGAACTAGTAATCAAAGGGGGAGGATGATTGAAGTCAAACCACAAGGTTGGAACTATGAAAAGGAATATCAATAGTTCTCCCGAAGTAGAAAATGACTGAGATGAAAGGGGGGCGAGAGGGGGGGGAGCCTTGTTGGGTAAAAGTGGTCAAGAGGAGGTATATAAGTAGGGTGGTGTATGTGTTTAAATGTCCAATAGGGTGATGTGTGGCTCGCTGGAACCATAAATAGGTGAGCAAAATCCTTGTTCTGTTCTCGCTACACGTTTTTGCCCCTGGCGTGTATGTAGCTCAACATACAGGTTAAACCTTTGCATCCTAAATAACCAGACTGTCTGTAACTTTGGTTCTTTATTACGATGAACAGGTGGTGGCCATATAAGATGCGTATGAATAATGGTGAAACTAGAGATAAACAAATAAATTAACATATAAGAATTATATGAACACAAACAACTACTAGGCATATAGATAAACAGTCTTTATCATACCAGCGATGCTGCCTTAAGGAGATCAGGACTTAGGAAACATGTGGCGCAGGCTTAGCTGACTCCATGTGGACTGTCCAGTGGAAAAAGATAAAAGAGTTGTGATAGGAAGTGAAGACAGTTTGCAATAACACGACAGGAAATGTACATTACCATAGAACACTGCCCATCAACAGTCCTTTGTTAAAAGTGACATCTAGTGGACGATATTTGAATTACAAGTCCAAAAGATATTACAGTATTTCTTTGTAGGCCAAAGGCATGACAGTCCTCCTTAACCTCCCTCTCACTGTACCAATCAGAGTCCCTCGGAGACTCGCTCTCAAACCCCAAATGATACAGGCAGGGATGGACTGGCCATTGGGACTACCGGGAGTTTCCCGATGGGCCGATGGCTCAGTGGGCCGGTTGTCAGACCTGTTAATCATTTACTGTCCTGTGCTTGAGAAATGACTGTTGGCAAAGTTTTTTGTTTTTTTGGCACTTTGTTATATCTTGTAAACTGCTGTTTACACAGTGCTGCAATCAATGTTTTTCCACACTGTTCACTGCTAGCCTAGGACACACTTGTACAATGTCTGCAGTCTCTGACCATCTCCTGTATCATGTCAGCAGTCTCTGACCATCTCCTGCATCATTTCAGCAGTCTCTGACCCTCTCCTGTACTATGTCTGCAGTCTCTGACCCTCGCCTGTAGTACGTTTTGCAGTCTCTGACCCTCTCCTGTACTATGTCTGCAGTCTCTGACCCTCGCCTATAGTACATTTTGCAGTCTCTGACCCTCTCCTGTACTATGTCTGCAGTCTCTGACCCTCGCCTGTAGCACGTTTTGCAGTCTCTGACCCTCTCCTGTAGTATTTCTGCAATAAAGGAGGCCTACAGGCATGAATGAATTAATGTACTGCCACTGCTGGACATGGTCACTGATGAATTAATGTTTTTGTGCGTGTTTGCAAAATTAAAGTGGGCCAGTCTGGATGAAGTCCAGGGCCACATTTTTGTCCTAGTCCAGCCCTGGAGACAGCCATATGAAGAGGTAGATATTTCCAAAAGGTGATAGTCCTTTCCAAAAAAATGAGAGGTATACTTATCAGCTTGTGTTCCAGTACTGCATTGGCAACCAGCCTCTGATGCAGCCGACAGGGATCGGTGAAACCGGTCAGGCCAACTCAGCCCGTCTCTGGACTACATGCTTGTGACCCGTCTATGGTATTACATACTTTACAAAGATAAGAGAGGAACACGCCTTGGGACTTTGGATCTGTGGACTTGATCACAAGCTGATAAGTATACCTCTCATTTTTTGGAAAGGACTATCACCTTTTGGAAATATCTACCTCTTCATATGGCTGTCTCATTTGGGGTTTGAGAGCGAGTCTCAAAGCGACTCTGATTGGTACAGTGAGAGGGATGTTAAGGAGGACTGTGTTCCCCTATTTATGGTTCCAGCGAGCCACACATCACCCTATTGGACATTTAAACACATACCGTATTTGCCGGCGTATAAGGCGACTGGGCGTATAAGACGACCCCCTAATATTCCGTTTAAAACAGTGGTTTTGTGCTGTACTCACCGTATAAGACGACCCCCTTGTGCGACCCCCTTGTGCGGTAATGCCATTCAAAAACGAAGACGCGGGTGCTCTGTAAAGCTGTATGTAATTCAGTATATGCGCCGCTCAGCCAATCCCGGCGGGCGATGCACTCTGTTGATGGCTACAGAGCCTGCTAAGCCTGCTCGGATTGGAGTAACAACCTCTGCCAATCAAGAACAAGATGAATCTTCAAATTCATCCATGAACAGGATGAAGCTTCAGATCCGTCTATCAACAGAATGAAGCTTCAGATCTATCCATGAAGCTTTAGAGTCTTCCATGAACAGGATAAAGCTTCAGATTTATTCATCACCCCTCATGTCCATGGTCACAGTGCCTCCCTGCCATTCACCTCATCCTCTTTCAGATACAGCACTCCCCTGACTACCACAACTCCCCGGTGCCTCCTCCCCACCCTGTTGTAGCACCCCCAATGCACCCCCAATGCTCATTTTCCCCTGTGGATTGCTTTGCATTGATGGTGCAAATGTAAAAGCTCAAAATTGTTTCAGTTATTTCAGCTGACATGTGACAGCGTCACCTTTTAGTACCACAAGCTTCACAGCAATCTAAGTATGTTAATGTTAATGGCTCTGTAATAAAAGCTGCACTTCACATTTACAGTTTTTTCTGAGGCACATCACAAGATTCCTTTGATAAATGTACTTTGAAGCATCCTCTAATGACTAAAAAGTGCTCTAAAAAACTTTAAGAAATGAATCAGCCTATTATATCGGAAAGCCGGTGTGCTTTAGACATCATGGTGGTAACACGCTGAATGTGTTTTATATCTTAATAGATAAACCACAAGAAGATATTTTGCTTGTAAAGAGTCGGTTAAAGGTAGCTTTGACTTCTACTCTTATCGTTTAAAGGGAAGATCAACTCAAGAAGAAGCAAACAGCAGTAATGATAATGTTGTACATTTTTTTTATGAGAACTGAAAGAATAATTCTCAGCAATGGTAAAAAAAATCCATCAACAGGATCTGAACAGGACAGAATACTAGTGGAGATACTTTTATTTTGTCTCTTTTATTTCTCTTAACTTATTTATCTCAGCAAGACTGTTAATTGTTGAATACTGGCTCAATTTATTAATAGGTCCACAGATAACTGTGAAAATAAATTTACTTTATGCCATGATCCCAATAAAGCCAGCAGTCTGGTCCTCTTGTCTTCAGTGTTGGAATGTAGTCCGGCACTCCTACGTCATCATGCACAATGTATAATCAGCTGTCACTTCATCAGAATGGGACATGATCGCTGGTAAGCATGGTATGCAATGACAATGTGTTACAGTCAGTGGCGTCACTAGGGGGTGGCTTTTGGGGCTGTAGCCCCGAATCTGGGGCCTGCAGCCCAGAATCCCAGGGGTCCCCAACCACAGGGCCGTGGCCTATTTGCAGCCATGCCACGGTCAGCACGGGAGAGCCGGGCAGGCAAGAGAGCAGGGAGATGACATCTCTCACCACCCGCCCTGCATCACCGCTGTTCCGCCCTCACTGTGCAGCCGCGGGCAGCAGAGAGATTACATTATCACTGCCCGCCCTCTCTCCGGTGACCCTGATGTAAGAAGCGGCTCTCTGGGGACTCTGATGTACGTAGTGGGGCTCTCTGGCTACCCTGATTTAAAGAGGGGTTCTCTTGGGACCCTGATGTAAGGGGGCTCTCTGGAGACCCTGATGTAAGTAGTGGGGGTTCCCTGGGGACCCTGATGCAAGACAGGGTCTCTCGGGACTCTGATGTAAGGAGGGGCTTTCTGGGGACCCAGTTGTAAGGGGGGTTCTCAGGGGACCCTGATGTAAGGGGGGCTCTCTGGGGACCCTGATGTAATGATAATATATAATGTAATATATACACACACACACATGCATATTATATACATGTGTATGCCCACCCAAGCATATTACTTTCTTTACTTCGCTGCTATGGGCTCTAGCCCCAGATCTTTCGTAGACCTAGCAATACCCCTGGTTACAGTACTCAAAGAATCCCTCTTTGGTCTTCCAGGATTCCTTGCAGGACCCCTGCCAGATCTTCCAAGATTCATCACAGGATCTCTGCTACCTCCAGGACTTATAGAGTTCCCAGTATTGGCACTGGGTGTGTCCTCTGACCAGGAAGGGTAAATAAGTGCCAGCCTTTGAAGTAGCTGGTGCCATGTTTTATCGCCAGCTACCAGAGAGCTAAAAAAGTATAATGCTTAGCTGCCAGTTGCCTGTTGCTGACTTGGATTGACTTTACCACTCTCTTTCCTGCTGCCTGCCAGCCTCTGCCTGGACCTGACTACCGGTACTCTCTTGTTTGCCGTCTGCCAGGACCTCTATCTGGAACTGACTACTCTTGTTTGCCATCTGCCAGGAACTGTGCCTGGACCTGACTACTTTCTTATTTGCCATCTGTCAGGACCTCTGCCAGGACCTGGCTGCTCTGTTTTTTTTGCCGCTTGCCACAACTCTCTTTTCTTCTGCCTGACGTAGCCTTTGCCTGATCTTGACTACTCTCTTGTCTGCCGTCTGCCACAACCTCTGCCTAGACCTGACTACTCTCTTGCCTGCCACGGCCTCTGCCTTGACCTGACTATACATCATGGACAAACTCCACACCATAGCCCTACTGTCCCAGCAACCCCTTGGTGGGACAATCCTGGGGCCATGACCTGGCGCCAGTTTGCAGCAAAGATAACCAGGGACCATTAGGGTTTCCAGACCGCCTCCACCAACTCTGGTAAAGATCAATTGGGAGGTGGACAAATTTTACTTTTTACCACTGTTTCTAGATCAGGGTGAGCTATGTTTACTTTGCGGTACACTGAGAGCAGAAGGATGATGGTTGACACAAGAACATGGAACATCAGTATTTCAATAAAACTTTATCACATCAGACATAACATTGAACCCTCCAGGATCCTCGCTAATTCATTTTTAGATGAGGTTGGTAATATATAAAATAAAAAAAAAACAAGCAAAGATATGGAACATCCAACCCCAGGAAGTACAACACATAATTTTACAGTAAAAAAATCTGGTTTTAATTATATAGCATTGTTAAAAAAGGGGTTTCAAGGTCCCTTATAAAAACATAGGACATGCATACAACATCTTAAATCAGCACCCCATACACCCTCCTCATGGCTAATCCAGATAAACATAGCATGTTTTATCTTATCACATATTTAATTCCATATTTGTCAACCATCAAAGATGGCCAATATGAGGTAGTGGTGTAGAAGGGCCAACGCGCTTCGCAGTCTAGGTTTGCTCAGGGACACAAAGGGGTTTGACGGGGTGGTAATGCAGCTCAGAGCAGAGGTGTGGATGGCTTTGTAGGTTGATGTTAGTATTATGAATTGTATTCATTGCGTGAGTGGAAGCCAGTGGAGGCATATTTACTGCGGCAGGGCGGCCATACCTGTACGTTGTTCGCTCTTCCTGGTCTGGGGCACGCGCGTGCGCCGCCAGCAACCCGCTCCTGCGCCAATCGGACACAGAACGTGCCAATCAGCAGGTCCGGTGGCCGCGGTGGCCGCTGGCCACCAGCGATCGTTCGGGGGAATGACAGAACGGCGGTCTGCCTATGTAAACACGGCAGACCGTAGTTCTGTCACACAGGAAGAGAGAGATCTGATTCCTATTAATCAGGAACACCAAGCTCTCTCTTTGTCTAGTGTCACCATCCCCCACATAGGGAACACATTTAACGCTTTTATTGCCCCTGATGTTAACATCTTCCCTGCCAGTGTCATTTATACAGTGACAGTGCCAGTAACCGAAGGACCTCCACTATCCACTGTGTGACAATGTTTCCCCCAGCCTCTCACCTCACAGATACAATAATGAACGTCTCTGATGACTCCAACACTAGTTGCTCTATTCCCAGGACGTTCCCGATGAAAGGACAATCATCACATACTCAGGCTCATTTTCATAAAAAAGAGAGGAGGGGAGGGCTCCCATAGTGTAGTAATTATAAGGTTTTTTATTCAAACAAAACGTAGTAACTTACATTTAAAATTCTCAGCAAACAGCGTAATGTACATAGGAGACTTCCGGTCTCGGCTGCGACCGGAAGTGACATCACCCGGCTCTCTCCCTCGCGCCCTTTGAGAAAGTCACGTGATCAGTGACGATACGCATGAGTGAGAGAGCCAGGTGACGTCACTTCCGGTCCACGTTTAGGCCTCCCGGCACCAAAACTTTAGTCTCATGAATCCAATGGGATTCCCTGCGGCTAAGCTGGTGAATAAAATTGCCACCTCTCCAGTGTTTCGTGACTTTTTAAATACCCCAGAATTTCAAACCCCTGGGG
This sequence comes from Rana muscosa, assembly GCA_029206835.1. Taxonomy (NCBI): domain Eukaryota; kingdom Metazoa; phylum Chordata; class Amphibia; order Anura; family Ranidae; genus Rana; species Rana muscosa. The sequence goes on along the minus strand of CM055121.1, from coordinate 303,600,328 downwards.
CTTTGATTGTGAACCAACTTAAAGTGTCTAGATACATTGTGCGTTTTTAAACCTTTGTTGATGTTGTTCACATGCTCCCCTAATCTGACATGAAGGGGTCTGGAGGTCCTACCGATGTATTGAAGATCACACTTGAGCATGTAAACAACACCAATAATAGCACAAGTTATAAGTTGACCAATCTTGTATTGTTTATTAGTAGCCAAAGCTAAAAAATCTTTCCGTTTTTTTGATATTGCATTTAGAAGGCCTACAGGCTGTACATCGCCCACAGGCATAGAATCCTGAGAGAAAGGAAAATAACCTACCGTACTTTACGACTGTACAGGTGGATCAACCACACCGGGAGCCAGTCGGTCACAAAGGGATGGAGCTTTTTTGTATATGAAAGATGGTCGGTGTGGTAACAAAGGGCCCAGCACTCTGTCTTGTTTCAAAATGGACCAATTATTGAGTACTATCTTCTCAAATTTTTTGTACTGGACATTATAGTTTAATACAATCTTAAAATTAGAGACACTAGCACTAGTCTCCTTCATCTTATTGGAAACCAATACTGCTCTGTCCATCACCCGTACTTTCTCTTTTTCACTACCCAAGGACCTTTTTACATATCCCTTTTGCTGAAATCTGGATGAAAACACTTGGGACTGTGAGATAAAGTCCTCTTCTTGTGTGCAATTACATCTAAGCCTAACGAACTGACCCTTGGGGATGTTACATAACCATGATTTATGGTGGCAACTCCCCAATGGTATATGAGAGTTTCTGGTCGGTAGGCTTGAAGTAATTGCACAAACGAAAGTGTTCACCGTCTTTCCATATCTCAAGATCCAAAAAGACCATACGTTCCGTACTGATATTCCAGGTAAGTTGTATGTTCTTTGTAATATTACTCATCATCTGTATGAAGAGATCCAAACTAGATCGATCTCCCTCCCAAATCATGATGAAGTTGTCTATATACCTCTTATAGCAAATTAACTGAGGGGGCGATTCTTAAAGACAACATCTTCCTCCCAGTGGGCCATAAATAAATTGGCCACACTGGGAGCAAAACGAGCTACCATCGTGACCCCCCTAGTCTGCAAAAAGAATTGACGATTATACCAGAAATAATTCCTGGTGAGGCAGAAACTAAGGCCTTTCGAAAGAAACTTTCTGTGTTTTCTAGGGAGATCAGAAGAAGACAGAGCCCACTGTACAGAGGATAAAGTATCCTCATGCCCAATAATGGTGTACAGTGAGCTCACGTCAGCAGTGACAAGGATACTGGAAGGTGAACATTTCACAGATTTAATGACCTGTATAATATGTTTGGTGTCCTTAAGGAAAGAATCCGTCTTAGACACCAAAGGTTGAAGGAAGCTATCGATATACTGCCCTACTCTGGAGGATATAGAATCAATTCTGTTAACGATAGGCCTTCCAGGTGGGTTGGCACTATCCTTATGGACCTTAGGAAGTCAGTAAATGATTGGAGTCTTACAAAATAAAGGATCCAGGGGGGCGTGTCTAGCCAGCGGAGCGGATGGCTGCTTTCTAATACAGCTCCTCTCCACAGCGAGCCAACAGAGACTTTTAGAGCGACTTGAAACCTTGTTTCAGCACACCGGAGGCACTACAAGGTACAGTGGACTGCCGAGATGACGTCTCGCAAAAGAAAAGACGGGAAACAACCGGGAAAAATGCCCGATTTCTTCGCTCTGCAGCGTCGGTACTCAGACCAAGATGGCGGTGATAAGCAGTGGGGGAACACACGTGGCTCCTACTCACAGCGTGGCGTGCCTCCAGGTCCTCATTCCTGCCGCAACAACAACAAGCAGGGAAAGGAGATCGTCACACCACCTCCATCGGCATCATCTAGCCCAGCTAAAAGTAAGCAGAAAATGCAGGACATGCCGGAAATGCTTACCGCTACAATAATCACCATACCTAAACCAGGTAAAGAGCCTAACTTACCTCAAAACTTCAGGCCCATTTCATTATTGAATGTGGATGTGAAGCTGTATGCTAAGCTATTGGCAAACAGGTTGACAAATCTACTTCCCCAATTGATAAACTACAACCAGGTGGGTTTTGTGTCGGGCCGACAGACAACAGACGCTACTAGAAGAATGATCAACCTTCTACATATGGTGGAAAAAAGGGGAGAGCCTTCTCTGATTCTCACGTTGGATGCAGAGAAGGCTTTCGATAGAGTTCATTGGGGGTACCTCAAAGGAGTGCTGGATAAGTTTGGTTTCTCCGGCCCAATACGAAATGCGATATTGGCATTATACTCCTCTCCGTCGGCTTATGTGTTTACGGAGGGGATATTCTCCAAGACCTTTTATATTACAAATGGAACAAGACAGTGGTGCTCCATGTCCCCCCTGATTTTTGCATTATTATGGAACCCATGGCAGAAAAAATTAGATCTGATCCAACCATTCAGGGCATCATATCACTAACACACCAGCATAACATTTCACTTTTTGCTGATGATGTTATTCTATCTCTTTCCAACCCGGCTGGGTCCCTGCCCGCTGCCCACAATGTCCTCCAACTATTTAGCAGAGTGTCCTACTACAAGGTTAACGCAACAAAATCAAATATATTGGGCATCGCAATATCCCCAAATGTAGAAAAACAATTAAAAAAAGCACTCCCATACCCATGGACCAAAAAATCCATCATGTATTTAGGTATCAAACTTACTTCTCCTCTTTCAAATCTATACCAAGAAAACTATGTCCCACTCTATGAAGACTTTCAAAAAGAACTTTCAAGAATCCAAAAGTTTTATTTGTCTTGGTCTGGTCGTTTGGCAGCATACAAAATGCTAATACTGCCTAAATTAATTTACATCTTCAGAGCTCTACCAATACGAATACCCACCGCTTTCTTCACTACAATGCAAAAACAACAATCGAGATTTGTGCGGGCGGGAAGCAGAGCGAGGTGCTCTCCTCTCATACAAAACAAACATAAATACGCAGGGGGTATGGGCGTAACAATACTAAAAGACTACTTTACAGCAGCAGTCATTGACCAGATTAAAAACTGGTTCATAAAACCAGTAATTAAACCCTGGTGCCAACTGGAACTTGCTGGGTTTCGTACATTATCACCACTTTCCCTACTTATAGCTTCTGCCATTTCTGCAGATAATCAATTTGGGGATCATCCTACAATCCAAGCAGCATGTGAGGCCTGGCCCGAGATTAGCTTGAAGGGTAGTGCATATTATCCAACGGTCGATGTCCCCATCCCTTTGGACTATTCAGTGAATAATCCCCAACTTGAGGTTAGATAATTGGCGTGAGAACAAGATACTGAACTTAGTAGATATTACCACAGGAAACAAAATTATGCCCTTTGCCTCCATTCAGCAAAAATTTCAAATCACAAACATAAAAGGCTTCGCTTTTAAACAGATAGCATCCTTTTTCCAGAAGGCGAAGGTTACACATCTTCCTATTGTGGAAAAGGTGTGGAATTTTCTTCAGTCTCACAACCACAAGTCTAAGGGTATTACTCTAATATACAATTCTCTAAATTCTAAAGATGTTTTTGATAAATACAATCCCTTACTGAAATGGGAAAAAGATCTTGGTAAGGAATTCTCAGAAATTCAATGGAAAAATGCTATTAAATGCAATTATAAGTTTTCCAGATGTTCGAACTATGAGGAACTCAATCAGAAACTCATCTTGAGGTGGTACTTCACTCCTTACATTGTCGCTAAATTTTCTAGAGATAATTCCAATTCATGCTGGAGGGGTTGCGGACAGGTAGGCACTCTATCCCATATGGTTTGGGCCTGTCCTCTGCTTAGCAAATTCTGGTCTGATGTATTTAACCTGATATCGAAAGTAACAGGTGTTTTCATTCGTCCTTATATAGAACAGGCAATTTTGAGTTTAAATATAATGGATCACCCCCGTTCCAATAGGTCTATAACTACCCATATTCTATTGGCAGCACGATCAGCAATAGTATGTAGATGGAAATCTAGTGAAATCCCCAGATTGATTGATGTATCAGTCAAAGTGAACGTGATCGCTGAATATGAGAAAATCCTAGCTAGAAGAGAAGGCACTCACCTAGTGTATGAATCCAACTGGTCTACATGGAACTCCTTCTCTAAGGCCCAGTAGAGGCCGGTTCAAAGTAAACTATGCTGCTCCTTTTTTTTTTACTTTTTCCTCCTTCTATTTCTATTTACCTTTTTCAATTTTTTTAGTTGTTTGTTGTTTGCTCTCTGGAACCATCAGAACCAGGTCTGCTTATATATACGTTTTTTTTTTCTGTTGTTATAATAACGCTAACTTAGAAGTGTGGCCGGGGGGGTTGCGCTCCCCTCCGGGGACACAGTGTGCTCCCAAGGGGGTGTCTGGGGGGGAGTTCCTCCTTCCCAGAGTCACTAGATATAGTATTGATCATATATAAAGCGGTAGAATCCAGGTGTAATGATGGCGTCTTATATGCAATTTGATTCTGTCAATTAATGACAATTTATGTTATGTTATCTTACTATTTGTTCTATTCCTTTTTCTGATAAGACTGTGAATGGAATACCGTATATACTCGAGTATAAGCTGACCCGATTATAAGCCGAGGCACCTAATTTTACCACAAAAACTAGGAAAACGTATTGACTCGAGTATAAGCCTAGGGTGTGCCTCACTTTGCCTCACTGTGTCCATGCCTCACTGTGTCCATCTGCATGCCTCACTGTGCCCATGCCTCACTGTGTCCATGACTAGACTGATGTTTAACATGGGAGTCTATGGAAGGGGTGCCCGGCTTTGAAAAATCGGTGCTACCCGGCCGTAGGTCCCCCGGACAAGAAACTTTGCAGACTTGTAGAGGAAGAGGGGGCTATATGTGTACCAAGTTTGGGGTCCAGAGGACCTATGACCGGCCGGTACCGAGTCCCCAAAGTCACCAAAGAAATGACCGTTTAACATGGGAGTCTATGGAAGGGGTGCCCGGTTTTGAAAAATCGTTGCTCCCCGGCCGTAGGTCCCCCCAAAAAGAAACTTTGCACACTTATAGAGGACGAGTGGGGCTATATGTGTGCCAAGTTTGGGGTCCAGGGGACCTACGGCCGGCCGGTACCGGCTCCCCAAATTCCGGGAGATCAGGCGCAAAAAGGTGACTCGAGTATAAGCCGAGGGGGGCATTTTCAGCACAAAAAAATTGTGCTTAAAAACTCGGCTTATACTCGAGTATATACGGTACGTATACTATATGTAAATCTCTAATAAAAATGATTGAAACAAAATAAAGGATCCAAGTACGCTGCCTCTTTTTTAGTCAAAACACTTCTGGCTTTTCCTTCCTCTTTTTTTTCTGATCGTTAGTTTTTTTTGGTTTTCTTCCTTATGTGAATGCATGATATTTACTTTTTTACAGGTGACCTATGAGAATCAGTAGGGACGCGGGATGATGCACATGATTTATTCTTATGTCATTGTTTTTAATATCCACAAGTAGTTTTTAATGTATTTAGCAACTTCCATGTTTATTATAAACTGTGATGTTTCGCTAATATAGTAAGGCTTTTAATCGCATTGAAGTCATGGCACATATTGGTTGTATTGCCTTCGTTCATAGCTGCCGCTTCTGTTTACCTTTTGGCTTAACAGCCGGGTTACCAGGGTGATGTGCTGTGCGCAATTACCCTCATTGGCCAGAGGCATCAGCTGACTGTGTATTCATAGCGGGTGACTTGCGTCATTCCGTCACCGCTGATAAAGTCCCGCCCCCTTGGAATGTAACGCGTACGGAACCATGTGACTATTGATCGTGACGTCACCCGCGTCCTACATGCTGATTCTCGTGGAGTACACTACGATACGCTGTGAACTGTTTGCACGGAGGCTCAGTGCTTTATTTGTAAGTGCACCTTTGATATATTTTTAATAAATCTTTATAAAGATTACGGAGAGCACTAGATATTATTGCTTCTTTTTTCCATGTACCTTACCCACCCGGAGTTGATGGTGAGAGTCTTTATGATCTAGCAAGTTACCGGCTTTTATCCAGTCTTAAAAAGAGAGAGGGAGTAGGAATGGCGCTGTCTATTTGCTGTCTTGATACCGTACCAATGAAGGTGTATTATAAAAGGATAATTATGAAAATAAAAAATAAATATATATGCCAGTAATATGAGCTGCTTAGATGGTAGTGGCAAATTAATAGAAATTAGGTAATAGAGACATATCTGTGATAGATCCTCGATAGTGAAACCTTAATAATGTGATATGGTGGAATGAAAAAAAAAAAAACATAGTGACAAAGTGCAGTGACGAAAATAAATAAATAATTGATTCCATTATTAATTCAGAACAAAAAAGAAAAAAGAAAAGAAAAGTTAATTTGCGTCATATAAATAAAGTGAAGTGCTGGTGTTGCCAAAACATTTTTTTTCTGGTGTGATCTTCGTGGTCACTGCAAACCGTGGTGCATCCGTGCTCTGATAGAAATGCTCACTCACCAGATATTTCTTACCCTCAAGGGGTATAAGGCATCCACAGTGTTAGCCACTGTGGGGCTCTGTGGCACAAAACTCTATTCCTCTATGTTCCTCAATGCTTGGTAATCCAGCTCCAATGTTACCCAGATGAAAGAAAAACAAAGGGGGATACTCCCAATAGTGTGATACCGCTTGAGTACACAATCTTTATTCATAAACATATGCAGGGTACTCACATTTTAGAAGTTTAAATTCAGCGTTTTAAGCATGCAAACAATGCTTTGCAGGGAAGTGGTGTGATGCTGTGCTTGCTGCTCGACCGGTTTCGTCGTAAGGACTTCATCTGGAGCGTCTTATCCAGAGATCCTGTTTGCTCATCCCTTAAGCATCCATTGCTTGAGGTGACCTGCTAGGACAGTGGTTCTCAACTCCAGTCCTCAGGACCCACTAAGAGGCCAGATTTTAAGTATTACCTTGGGGGAGATGCAGATTAGAATACGGCAATCACTGAGCAGCAAATGATATCACCTGTGACGCATTTCAGTTATCTTGCAAACCTGGCCTGTTAGTGGGTCCTGAGGACTGGAGTTGAGAACCACTGTGCTAGGAGTACCATTGGTGGAAGTTGTCACACTGTCACCTTATCTATTATTATCGTTTATCACTTTGGACACTTGTTGGTGCTTGCTGACCATTTTACGTGAAGATTTTATGTGAAGAGCATGGACTGTTTCTTTTCATCATTATCGATTTTAGTATTGTTTTTGCGCTGCACTGCTTTTTTATATATCCCCCAAATAAACAAAAACAACACAAAAGCAAATGGCTGTTCATTGTCTACTGAAGAGTGATGTATGGAGGTCTGGCAGCTGGGTGAACATGGTGGATGATAGTAACTAGTAACAACCATCCGCTACACTAGTAAAAAAAAAAAAAGTCCCTAAATCTATCCCATAGTTTGTAGACGTGATAACTTTTGCGCAAATCATACAATATACGTTAATTTGGACTTTTTTTTGCCAAAAATATGTAGAAGATTACATATCGACTTAAACTGATGAAGAAATTAGATTTATTTACATATTTTTATTGGATAAGAAAGTAAAAAAATATTGTTTTTTTTTGTTTTTTTTCAAAATTGTGCCTCTTTTTTTGTTTATAGCGCAAAAAAATGAAAACTGCAGAGGCGATCAAATACCACCAAAAGAAAGCTCAAATTGTGGGGAAAAAAAACGTTGAGATCCTTACAGTAGGTCAAGTCATGAACAGGAGGACACAGCCTTTGCAGTGGCTCCTGCAGGGGTAGGGCTACGTATGAAATATAAATAAAGGGAAAAAATAACACACATTTACAGACATGCATGCGCAATCTTTAACCTTCAATGTCAGTGCATTTGAATTAAACAAAAAGATACTTTAGTTCTCCCTTGAAGGTCGAGAACCCTGTGTGAGTTGGCCTGTTTATTATCCAACTGCACACAACAAGGCTGAACAAATGAGTATTTCACATTTTTCTTGCAAGTGATGGGTATTCAAAATGAACACAACTTCACCTTATCCACTGAATGAACTTCCTCCGCTACTTCATTCAGAACTGAACCCAGCAGAAGATGCCACTGCCACTTAAAAATCAGTCTCAGCCTAGCAAGAACGGGTCACGCTTCCAGACAGGAATAAAAATGTGAATGCTTCCTTTAATACTGCTAAAAAAATAAAAATAAACATTTCCTTAAAGTGGAGTTCCACCCAAAAATGGAACTTTCACTTTAAGGGAAGGTGACCCCCTGACATGCCACATTTGGCATGTCATTTGTTTTGGGGGGGGGGGAGCAGAAACCCTCTTTTTAGAGGGTTCCAGCTCCCACTTCCTCCCTAGGCCGCCTCGGCGGCGGAAGTAAGCTCACCTCAGCCCCCTCCCTCTCCGCAATCACCTGGGACACGTCACAGGTCCCAGGTGATTGCTCAGCCAGTCACGGTGCGCAACACGGCTCGCGCATGCGCAGTGTGTGCCCAGCTGTGAAGCCACAGCCGGGCACCCACAGTGACAATGCCGGCGGAGAGGAGGGGGAGATGAGCGGGGCTTCGTTCCCCCACATCGCTGGACCCTGGGACAGGTGAGTGTCCGATTATTAAAGGAGAAGTATGGGATGGGTTAAATAACTAGTACATATCACATTAGTCACATATCAGCTAATCTTTTTTTCCTACCTCTTTTCGTTTTTACAGCATGTGCACATGAACTTTCCTTCAGCTGGCAAAAACAGTCCACTTTCAGTTTGAAAAGTTCTCAGGGGTTGTGAACATCTCCACCAACACACCGGCACACCCCCTGCCTCTGTCCCCACTCCCCTAAGAGACGTGTCTGTGCTGATAGATAGGGAGGGGGAGGAGGGAGGAGGGAGAAGGGAGGGGGGAGCAGCTACGCTCTGTGAAGTCTCAGAAACAAGCAGAGGGAGGAGAGCCAACATCAATCAAGCAAAATGACAGGAAACGGGGTGGATCCAGACTCTATATTCACACCATTGTCTGGATGATGCTGTATAAAAGACTTTAGAACCTCCCACATGTATTTATCTTGATTTTAACAGAATGGGGGCTGTGGGGGTTTATAGATATCAGCAGCTCACATAGAATAGATGTAAGCAAAAAAAGGAAACCCATACTTCTCTTTTAAAAGTCAGCAGCTGCAGTATTTTGTAGCTGCTGACTTTTAAAAAATTTTTTTAGGCGGGCATCCGCTTTAAAGTGATATTAAAGTATTTTTTTTGCCTAAAATAAATAAACATGTGATACTTATGTGCTCCGTGTAACAATATTGCACAGAACAGTCCTTCACCTCCTCTTTTGGAGTCTCCCACAGGCGTTCTCTGCTCCTCCTCTTCTCTGAGTGCCCCCATAGCAAGCATGTGTAAGCGGGTGTCTCCTTTTGACTACACCATGTGGTAAGTGGGGTCTACTCGCCCTGCATGTTGGGTTCCTTTTGCACGGCGCACGCTCATCAATGCCCGGGACCAGGCGGAGACTGCAGTCATTTGAAGAATCTAACATTAAGGCAGGTCCCCAGCTTAGAGATAAGTCTTCAGTGTGTGCAGTAATAGAGTGCAGAGTTCCTCTTTTACCTCTCTGTTACGTCACTCCCAGCAACAGAATGGGGTCCCGCTGAGCACATAGCATGGATCTCATAAGTTCTCATTAACTCTTTTACTTCTGTACCCTGTGACCAGGCCATAGATCTTCATAACGTGGCTTCAGATCCAGTTGCTATTGGATACCAACCACTAGGGAGGATTTTGAAAACCCCTTTCGCTACCGGGGGACCTGTTACCCTACCAGGTACCACGCCTAACAACTGGTTGCCTGTATCTTGAGCTTGTGCTTGATTACTCTTCACAACTACACTCCTTTTCTTGACTTGCCAAGTTAACCCTTATGTCATGGTGTTACTTCACACCCCGTAGTGCTTTACAAGACCCTGGCTCTTTTGATACGCCAGAACCAACATGCACCCCTTTGAACACTTCGGACCAGGCTTAGAAAGGTTAATATAACTTTACTGGAGAGATGCAGCATACAGTAAGGCCCCATGCACACGAGACGCAGGTGCAAACTCTGCTGAACACACGTTTTTAAACGCTGAAACCGGCGTTTATAAACGCGCGTTTTGCCGCTTTTGCGGCCGCGTTTAGCGGCGTTTATAAGCGTTTCATCATAGACCCTCCCTAAGCTCAAAAAACAGTAAATTTTAAACATTTCAGCCAGTTTGTGAGACCAGAATGAGTAGCAGCAGCTGAGAGAGCAGCAGTGTACTTGTATTTAGCGTATCACTTGCCACATCACCTGCCACAAGTTGTGGATTGTCCACTTGCCACGTCACCTGCCACGTCACCTGGCCACATCACTTGGCCACGTCACCTGGCCACGTCACCTGCCACAAGTTGTGGATTGTCCACTTGCCACGTCACCTGGCCACATCACGTGCCACGTCACCTGCCACAAGTTGTGAATTGTCCACTTGCCACGTTACCTGGCCACGTCACCTGGCCATGTTACCTGCCACGTCACCTGGCCACGTTACCTGCCACGTCACCTGCCACAAGTTGTGGATTGTCCACTTGCCACGTCACCTGCCACGTCACCTGGCCACGTCACCTGCCACAAGTTGTGGATTGTCCACTTGCCATGTCACCTGGCCACATCACGTGCCACGTCACCTGGCCACGTCACCTGCCACAAGTTGTGAATTGTCCACTTGCCACGTCACCTGCCACGTCACCTAGCCATGTTACCTGCCACGTCACCTGGCCACATCACCTGGCCACGTCACCTGGCCACGTCACCTGCCACAAGTTGTGGATTGTCCACTTGCCACATCACCTGGCCACATCACGTGCCACGTCACCTGCCACAAGTTGTGAATTGTCCACTTGCCACGTTACCTGGCCACGTCACCTGGCCATGTTACCTGCCACGTCACCTGGCCACGTTACCTGCCACGTCAGCTGGCCACGTCACCTGCCACAAGTTGTGGATTGTCCACTTGCCACGTCACCTGCCACGTCACCTGGCCACGTCACCTGCCACAAGTTGTGGATTGTCCACTTGCCATGTCACCTGGCCACATCACGTGCCACGTCACCTGGCCACGTCACCTGCCACAAGTTGTGAATTGTCCACTTGCCACGTCACCTGCCACGTCACCTAGCCATGTTACCTGCCACGTCATCTAGCCACGTCACCTGCCACAAGTTGTGGATTGTCCACTTTCCACGTCACCTGGCCACATCACGTGCCACGTCACCTGCCACAAGTTGTGAATTGTCCACTTGCCACATCACCTGCCACATCACCTGGCCACGTCACCTGCCACAAGTTGTGGATTGTCCACTTGCCACGTCACCTGGCCACGTCACCTGGCCACGTTACCTGCCACCTCACCTAGCCACGTCACCTGCCACATCACCTGGCCACGTCACCTGCCACAAGCTGTGGATTGTCCACTTGCCACGTCACCTGGCCACGTCACCTGGCCACATCACCTGACACAAGTTGTTGATTGTCCACTTGCCACGTTACCTGCCACAAGTTGTGGATTGTCCACAATGCAATGCAAGCAATTACAGTTTTCTTTTATATTTTTTAATAGTTTTTCATCATTTGCCATCATTTTTGAGATTTCTAATGTTAAAAAATAGGTCACCTTTAAAAACGCTTATAAACGCAAACGCGGCAAAACGCCGGTACCGCGTTTAGCCGCGTTTAGCCGCGTTTAGCCGCGTTTAGCGTCTGAAACGTGGAAAACGTTTGCGTCTGAACCCATTTTTTTGCTTCTGGAAAAACGAGGTTAAACGCAACTGCTTGTAAACGCCAAAAAATGAGAGTGTGTGCATGGACACATAGGATAACATTGAATGGGTTCAGGAGCAGTTGAAAAAAGCGTCCAACTGCCTCTGAACGCGCGTTCAACAGCAAATAACAGCGTCTCGTGTGCATGGGGCCTAACAGTTCAATATGAACAACATCCTTTCCCTAATCCTGACTAGAACAATGTAGTGGCCCAGGCATACCTTCATGAAGTGAGAGCCCATAACTATACCTCCCAACCATCCCAGATTCGCCGGGACTGTCCCGGGATTTGATGCAAGTCCCGGGGTCCCCGGCGAATGAAGGCTTTGTCTTGGAGTGAAGCCAAGTGCTGGAACAAGTTCCAGCACTTGGCTCCAGTTGCTTGTCCACAAGCATGCACCAGCGCAGGCACCAGTAACGCCCTGTTGCTTGTGTGGGGTTGTCTGATGTCCCCCACGCAACAAGCATAGCTGTGTAAATGTGATAGGCAGTCAGTGGTGAGAGACGCCTGCTGCCTCACTCATACACAGCTCACAGCGGCTGAACCCGCCTCCTCCATGGCTGTGATGTTTTCCTTCACACAGACAGGAGGGGAGGAGTCATGGCAGGGGCAGACTGGGCGGGGAGCCAGGGTGACAATTGATTTCCAACTACTCTCATGCCTGAAAGAGGCCACAGACATGCCCCCCCCCAGACACCTGTGCAGTTCCGGACAGGACTCGCCGTGCTCACGTGACTGGCCAGCTCCCTCGCTCTCTTCCCTCTCAGCTCTTTATCAATGAGCCCCGCCCACTGATCGCTGTAACTACCTGCTGTTAGCCTAAAGCAGGGGTCTCAAACTGGTGGCACTCCAGCTTTTGCGAAACTACAAGTCCCATCATGCCTTTTCTTTGCGAGTTATGCTTGTAACTGTCAGCCTTGCAATGCCTCATGGGTCTTGTAGTTTTGCAATAGCTGGAGGGCCGCCAGTTTGAGACCCCTGGTACCTGAATGGGTGGTCCTATGTGACTGGGAGGATGGAGGCAGTCATTGGGGAGTGTACAAAGTAAAGGGGGAAAGATTGGAGGGTGTAAGTGTAAAGGGGAGATAGATGGGGGGGGGGGGGTTGCCAGGAGAAGGAATGGAGGGGAGGGGAGATTTGTGCTAGGAGGGAGTGGGGGGATTTTGGTTAGGAGGAGAAATGGGGGGATTTGACCCCCTGTACCCTTCCCTACTGACTCCTGTCCTGCTGACCCCTGTACTCTGCCCTACTGACTTCTGTCTTCTGCCTTACTGACCCCTATATCCTTCCCTACTGACCCCCTGTCTTCCGCCCTGCTGAACCCCGTACCCTGCCCTGCTGACCCCCCATATTCTGCCCCCTGCTGACCCCTGTACCCTGCCCTACTGACTCTTGTCCTACGTCCTGCTGACCCCTAAAAAAAAAATGGGAAATTAATATTCTCAATTTTTCTTGTTCTCAATCCCTCAACAAGCCAGTCATTGGAAATTTCACTTAAATTTTTTTTAGAATTTTTTTAATTATTTTTTGAAGAACAATAAAAAATCATCAAAAATATTTGGAAACCATGATTGTAAACAAATGAAAAAAGCATCTCACACAATATGTAATATCCCACATAAATCATATGAAAGAAATATAAATAAGTATAGCGCTAAGCAAACACCTTTACCAGTGACATCTAAAAATATATTCATTCAGCAATGTGAATTACACAAACATAAATATCCGGTGATAAAATAGTGAAAAGTCCTGATAGCAATCCGACACAAATTAAGTGATAGAACTATAAAGCTGATATGACCCCCTGAATAGGAGTGGTTGAAAGTGCTTATGGCAATATAGAACCCAGAAGCTCCACAGAGGCTCACATCTGATCCAATGGCAAAATAGCAAGGAATGCCAAATAGGGGCAGAAAGCCAACAGCGTAATTCCGCAAAGAAAATATTATTCAGAAAGAAGTTAAAACCACTCACATATAAATTGAGAGAACAGAGCTGTACAAAAAAAGCCGGGGGCACACAATGGCGCACTTCCAGTGTAGCCTGATGGCGTCACGACACCGCTCCGCCCTATGTGTTTTGTCAAAGCTAACGTCATCATGGGCATAGAGACAGAGTTGCTTCATTTAGCTTTATTTACCTGCTGGACAATCAAGGGAGGCAACAATTTAAAGATAAATACAAATATAAACTGATCACCTTAGATTTTAAAGTGATTGTTATTTTTTAAACAAGGTCATACTTATCTGCTCTGTGCAATGGTTTTGCACAGAGCAGCCCCAATTCTCCTCTGCTCATGTCCCTCACTGGTGCTCCTGACTCCACACCCATGCCGAGTCAGTGCCGGGCAAAGTCATCTAGAGCCCAGGGCGAACATGCCAAATTGCGCCCCCCCCCCCCCAAGATGTATGAGCATTATGTGTCAGCACTAATCAGTATGCTCACCCCCTAAGCACCCAGCTCAAATCTTCTCGCTCCCTATACGCCCCCCAAAGAAATCCCCCCAAAAAAGAGAATCTTCTCCCTCTGCCCCTCAATTTTCCCCTCCAAGCACAACCCCCCCCCCCCAATCCCCCATCCGAGCACAAATACCCCCAATCATCCCTACTAGCACAAATCCTCCCCCCAAAAAATATTTCCCCTTCTTCCATATTACTGTTATAGCACAAACCCCCCAAGTCCCCCCCCCCCAAGCACAAATCATTTTCCTTATCCCCCTTCCCAACACAAATCCCCCAAATCCTCAAATCGCCACTCCTAGCACACCTGCCCAAACTTGCCCTCCTAGAACAATTCTTACCCCCTGTGCTGCCCCCCAAATTCCCCTTCTCAACACAAATCCCCTCCCCCTAATCTCCTTGTGGTGCCCCACCCCACCTCACACAATACCACAGTGCCCAGGGCAGCCTCCCCTCCTGCCCACCCCTTGTAAATTGATGTAAGTAACGATGTAATAAAATATCATCAACTGATAAACACATTCTATGTTTACATCACGTCCGTCTTTATGAATGTGACAAGAGATAAATATATGAGCCCCGGATTCAGAAAAAAAAAAAAACTTTAATCAGGTCACCTCTCAGAAACATGAAAAAAAAAAAATGTCAAAAGATAAATTTAACTGGAAAATGGATTCATCTGCACTGAGCATAATGTATATTTACTGGTCCGCGCTCCATAAATTCATTTGTGAGGCCATTTTGTTTTATTCCCAATAATGTTCCTGTACAGGCTTTTATTTGATGGCTGTAATTCACTTTTAAAGCCAAAGTCATGTATCTAATTTTTAAAATATTAAATATTTATGGCCATGGATTATGCAAAGCTGAGAAGAGGTGAAGCCCGGCTATGAGAGGAGAACAGAGAAGAGAAAAGCGTGAAATATTAGAAGTCTCAAAGGATGGGAGAGAGTCCGTCCACCCAAAACTTTATCGATGGACTAATGCCCTGTACACACGATCGGAATTTCCGATGGGCTAAAATCCGATGGAATTTTTCGTCGGAATTCCGTTCAAGCTTGTCTTCCATCAGTCTTGCCTACACACTGTCAGACCAAATTCTGACCGTCCAAAACGCGGTGACGTACAACACTACGACGAGCCGAGAAAAATTAAGTTCAATGCTTCCGAGCATGCGTCGACTTGATTCTGAGCATGCGTGGTTTTTTTCTCCGTTGGAGTTCCATACAGACGATAGGAATTTCCTATCGGATTTTTTTCCGTCAGAAAAAAATAAAACATGTTCTATTTCTAAACTCCGATGGAAAAAACTCAGATGGGGCCCTCACACGGTCGGAATATCCGATGAAAAAACTCCATCGGACTTTTTTCATCGGAAATTCCGATCGTGTGTACAAGGCATAAGTCACCTCTTTCTCATGAGAACTTCAAGAGCAAGATCTCCCTAACACAGTTCTCACCTTTGTGAGGCTGCACTGATGGGCACTGGTGAGGCGGCACTGATGGGCACTGACAGGCTGCACTGATGGGCACTGATAAGGTGGCACTGATGGGCACTGATGAGGAGGCGCTAAAGCTGCTTCACTGATAGGCTGCACTGATGGGCACTGACGGGCTGCACTGATGAGGCGGCACTGATGGGCACTAATGAGGAATGTTGAAGCAGCATTGATGGGCACTGATGAGGAGGCACTGATGCTGCTGCACTGATAGGCAGCACTGATGGGCAATGATAGGCGGCACTTATGGGCATTAATAGGTGGCACTAATGGACACTAATATGTGGCACTGAAGGGCACTGATAGGCGGCCCTGATGGGCACTAATAGGTGGCACTGATAGTCATTAATAGGCAGCACTGAAGGGCACTGATAGGCGGCACTGATGGGCACTGATAGGCAACACTGATGGGCACTGATAGGTGGCACTGATGGTCATTAATAGGCGGCACTTAAAGCAAAGTTCCACCCAAAAATGTAACTTCCGCTTTTCGGAACCCTCCCCCCCTCCGGTGTCACATTTGGCACCTTTCAGGGGGGAGGGGGGTGCAGATACCTGTCTAAGACAGGTATTTGCACCCACTTCCGGGAATAGACTCCCGTGGGAGTCACGCCACTTCCCGTCCCCCCCGCTGTCTCCTGGGAAACACACAGGTGAGAGCGGGGACCAGTGACGGCGCGCCGCGCTACTCGCGCATGCGCAGTAGGGAACCGGGCAGTGAAGACGCAACGCTTCACTTCCTGATTTCCTCACCAAGGATGGCGGCGGGGGCAGCCGAGAGACGAGCGATTGCTCGGCCTTGGCTGCCGACATCGTGGGCGCGCTGGACAGGTAAGTGTCCATTTTTTTAAAAGTCAGCAGTTGTAGTAGTTGTAGCTGCTGGCTTTTAAAAAAAAAATCCGGGTGGACCTCCGCTTTATGGGCACTGATAGGCAGCACTGATGGGCACTGATAGGTGGCACTGATGGGCACTGATATGCGCCAATGATGAGAAGGCACTGATTGTCAGCACTGATGGACACTGATTAGCACTGTTGAGGCTGCACTTATAATCAGGACACTGATGATCAGTGTAGATGTCCCTTTCACACTTGCCGATTACCGCCTCTTCTCTCCTCACGCTGTGACAGGTATGAAAAGTGTGTTTACATTGTGATAAGCTGTGATTGGACACAGCTAATCACATGGTAAAGGGCCACTGTGATTGGCCCTTTACCCCAATCTGTGGTAAAGGGCCAACCACAGAGGCCCTTTACCATGTGATTAGCTGTGTCCATCAATAGATGCCCTCCCAGAACTGGACAGCCGCGCTGTACCCGTCATTTGACTATAGCCCGGTCGGCAAGTAGTTAAAGTGGACCTTTCAGCAATTCCACAAGTCTCCAAGTCTGCTTACATGATATATAATATACAACAGGTCATTTTTCAAAAGCTTTACCTACATTGTTGAGCTTTAGTTCAATGATATTTTGTATATATCAGTGACTTTGCCAAGGTCAAGATGCTATCATCAGTCAGCAGCATGTCGGCTGGTGCAGTCTAATATTTCCACTGCAGGTGGCGCTTGACCACAGCAGCATTGCAGTTGAAGGGGAAGTCGAGAGGAACATTATTCCTCAATGGTTTCCTAGGTCACTGGGGCAGATATCCAATTGGATGCTGCCACCCCATGTAACTCTGACAGCCACGTTGGGTCAAGCAGAGCCTATTTGGGGCCCTGGCATTGCATGTATTTTTGCATATAGGTAGTGTAGGGACAGGTCATGACAGGGACAGTATTAGTGGTAGGGAAAGGTTCCATATGAGTAGGGAAAGAGCGGGGACACGCTATCCTTCGTGGAAGCCTTTGGGCGCAGACTGGCCAGGCCGCATTCCATCCCTTGATGTGCATCTGAGACCTGCTGTTACACCGTTCTCTATATTATTATACACCCGGTCAAGTTGTCTCCTCGCCACGTAGTTGTGTTTGTTTGAACTTCATTCACAAAACAGTCCTGTTACTGCATCTGGACTTCAAATGTTTACTGCCGCCGAACCACGTTGCACCTCCCTACGCTGCCTAACGTGGTTCGAATGGATTTGTACTTTTCTAAATACATTGCGGTTATTTGTAACGATTCGAAATCTCGTATTTTTTTTTGACATGCGGCTATAGCCTCCGCCCCCTGTACACAATTTTGAGAAGGAGTTCAGCACGGTGAGGGAGGAGCAGAGAGCAGAGCAGAGTGTTATTGTGCTTCGTATGGATTGGTACATTCGTAACTTTTTTTTGGTTCGTTGATTCGTAATTTTCCGTGACGGGTCACAACAAGTCGACTTGCTGTTGCGTTAGGCCGCATTAACGCAACGACGAATTATGCCGAAGACATTCGGGCATTCGCTATTTACGATATAATTTATTTCGGATTCGGTTTTATTCGTAATTGCTTTGTTCGGAAATTCGAATGCTTTCGAAAGTTGCTAAATTCGTACGAATTTCGATTCGTTACGAAACTAATTGCACAAGCCTATTGTAAGGCATAGTGGGTGCAAAGATGGTGAAAGTCATTGGGCACCAGACACTTCTTGGATGTAAAAGAGGTTTTATTTCTTCTAACGGTCCTTTTTGTATTTTTGGGGGAAAGAGGTCTAGGGCCAGGACACCCTTAAATAGTTATAGATTCAATTAGCAGACTCCGAGACTTCAATAGGAGGACAGCCATGCAGGGAAAGGCCCCAGCAAGACGCCAGTTTTGCACATGCAGGATTGCTGTCTCCTATGGCAACGGTCCTTTACCAGTTACTAACACAAATGTAACAGTCCTTTCAGCTCCACTACAACGGCCTCTTGTAGTTCTTCAACACTGACCTCCCGGTCTCTCCCTAGACCCTCTGATTCACTGACTCTGAATCCCTTGAGCTCCTCCAAGGTTGGCGGTGGTATCTCCCCCAAGCATCACCCACGCTTCCCTGCTGGTGATTAGATGCGGCATTCGATATTTCGGATAATTCAAAACTTTGAATGAATTTGTATTCGTTCCGTTCACTGACAGCCAAATTTGAAAGAAAATTCCAATACCTATAATTTAATAGTTACCGTTAGGGATGAGCTTCGTGTTCGAGTCGAACATACGTTCGACTCGAACATCGGCTGTTCGATCGTTCGACGAAGATCGAACGATTTGAGCCGTTCGCGCCAAATTCGAGTGACGCGAACGGCCCACAATGCACTACGCCATCGCAGTGTCATCCAGGCGCTGTGATTGGCCAAGCATGCACTGTGACCCCGAATGCTTGGCCAATCACAGCGCCGGCAGCGAGAAGAGCAATGATTGGCCACAGGCAGGATGCCTGTGGCCAATTATTGCTGAGGGGGTTTAGTACACGCCCCACACTATAAAAGGCCGCCAGCGCGGCGGCCTTGTGTAGTGTGTTCCGGAGCAGGGAAAGAGAAGCATAGGCAGGGACAGTGTCATTTTTTTTCCTTTACTAATCCTGGATTCCTTGTGTTTAGGGACAGAGAAGGATAGGTAGGGAGAGTGTCAGTGTGTTATTCTGTGCTAAACCTTGTTTGTAGGGACAGAGAAGGACAGTGAGGGAAAGTGACAGTGTGCTATTCTGTTCTAAACCAATCTTGCTGAACCATATTTGAAATCCTTGAGTTTAGGGACAGAGAGGTACAGTGAGGGAAAGTGTCAGTGTGCTATTATGTGCTAAATCTTGTTTGTAGGGACAGAGTAGGACAGTGAGTGAAACTGACAGTGTGCTATTCTGTTCTAAACCAATCTTGCTGAACCATATTTGAAATCCTTGAGTTTAGGGACAGAGAAGGACACTCGTGGAAACTCTCAGTGTGCTATTCTGTGCTAAATCTTGTTTGTAGGGACAGAGTAGGACAGTGAGGGAAAGTGTCAGTGTGCTATTCTGTTCTAAACCAATCTTGCTGAACCATATTTGAAATCCTTGAGTTTAGGGACAGAGAAGGACACTCGTGGAAACTATCAGTGTGCTATTCTGTGCTAAATCTTGTTGGTAGGGACAGAGAAGGACAGTGAGGGAAACTGTCAGTGTGCTATTCTGTTCTAAACCAATCTTGCTGAAGCATATTGCAAATCCTTGTGTTTAGGGACAGAGAAGGATAGGCAGGGGACAGTGTCAGTGTCATTGTTGCTAAGCCTCCTGCACAGTATACACCTGAAGGTAGCCCTTATTGCTGTTTTTCCCATCTCCCTGCAGGCCGTCCATTAAAATGTCTGGAAGGCAAACAAGGAGAGGCAGACAGTCAGGAGGCAAAAAAAGAGGGCAAGCAGGCTCTGTGTCTGGGGGCAACAGTGCTGGTCGTGGACGCGGTGCATTGTCATCAGCACATGGCCATGGGACACGCTTGTCCTTCTTTTCGGCAGCTGGACATGTTGAGCCACATCATGCCGAAGACTTGGTAGAGTGGATGACCAAGCCCACCTCATCCTCCTCATCCTCTCTCACCCAGGCTCAGGGTACTGGCAAAGCAGCTGCCAAAGCGTCCTCTTCTCTGGTATCATTATCTTCATTAGTCAATCCTTCCCTAGACCCACCATGTCCTCCTCCTGAGGAGTCCCCCGAACTGTTTGAGCACAGTGTTGGGTACATGCTCCAGGAGGATGCCCAGCGTTTCAAAGGATCTGATGATGATACCCAGATAGAGGAAGGCAGTAGCGTGAGAGCAGAGAGAGGGGATGCTCAAGAAGGACACCAATCTGGCAGTCATGCTCCAGCAGCTGCAGCATACTGCCAGATTGGCTCCAGTGATGAGGAGGGAGGGGATGATGAGGTCACTGACTCCACGTGGGTGCCTAATAGGAGAGAGGAGGAGGAGGAGGATGAGGAGGAGGCACATCTCCAACGAGGCAGGATGCCCTTGGGTGGCCAGCGTATAGGCAGCACACCGACGGAATCACACCGCAGAGCTCCGCCTGTGCAGGGCGCTGCCTCTGCCCGTCATTCAAAAAGTTCTTTGGTGTGGGCCTTTTTTGAGGCGAGTGCATCAGATCGCACAGCTGCTGTTTGCAACATATGTCTCAAGCGTATATCGCCTGGCCAAAACATCAGCCGCTTGGGCACCACATGCTTGATCAGACATATGTTGACCTGCCATGCAGCTCGTTGGCAAGCCTACCTTAAAGACCCACACCAAAGAACAAAGCTGACCTCTTCTTGCACCGCATCAGCTGGGATCTCCAACCCCAGTATACCTTCAGTCCTCTCTGAAACCTGCTCTGAGAGGAATGAAGGTGTAGAATTAGGTGTGTCACAGCCAAGTACTTGCGGGCACTCTGCTAGCAGTACACCGACGTCCGATTCTAGCAGTCAAATTTCCCTGCCCCAGCTGCTGGACCGTCGAAAGAAGGTCACTCCCAGCCATCTACATGCCCAGCGGTTGAATGCTAGCTTGGCTAAATTGCTAGCGCTTCAACTGCTGCCTTTTCAGTTGGTAGACTCGGCCCCCTTCCGTGAGTTTGTGCAATGTGCGGTTCCTCAGTGGCAGGTTCCCAAACGCCACTTTTTCTCACGGAAGGCGATTCCGGCTCTCTACAGGCATGTGGAAGGCAATGTCTTGGCCTCGCTGGACAGGGCGGTCAGCAGTAAGGTGCATATTACCGCTGACTCATGGTCCAGCAGGCATGGACAGGGACGTTACCTTTCTTTCACGGCCCATTGGGTCACTCTTTTGGCAGCTTGGAAGGATGCAGGACAAGGTGCAGTAGTGTTGGAGGTTGTTCCACCGCCACGCCTCCAAAATGCTACTACTGGTTGTGACACACCTCTCTCCTCCACCCCCTCCTCTTCTTCTTCCTCCATGGCCTCTTCCTGTGGTTTGTCCTTGGAACCAGCGGTGCTCCGTAGGCGTTCAAGGGGCTACGCAAGTATGCAGGCAAAAAGATGCCATGCCGTGCTTGCGCTGGTGTGTTTGGGGGACAGGAGCCACACTGGGGCAGAGGTCCTGTCTGCTCTGCAGGGGCAGGCCGAGAGGTGGTTGACGCCACGCCAGCTTAAGCCAGGAATGGTGGTTTGCGACAATGGCACCAACCTCCTCTCCGCCCTCCGACAGGGACAACTGACCCATGTGCCCTGTATGGCTCACGTCCTTAACCTGGTGGTGCAGCGGTTCTTGGGCAGGTACCCGGGCTTACAGGATGTCCTGAGGCAGGCCAGGAAAGTCTGTGTTCATTTCCGCAGATCTTATAATGCCAGTGCTCGCCTGGCTGAGCTGCAAAAGGAGTTGAACCTGCCCAAGAACCGCCTTATATGTGACATGCCCACCAGGTGGAACTCAACGTTGGCCATGCTGCAGCGGCTGCACACGCAGCAGAGGGCCATCAATGAGTACCTGTGCGACTACGGCACCAGGACAGGGTCAGGGGAGCTCGGGTTTTTTTCACCACGCCAGTGGGGCATGATCAGGGATGCATGCACTGTCCTGGCACCATTTGAGGAGGCCACGAGGATGGTGAGCAGTGACAGTGCATGCATCAGTGACACTGTACCTCTTGTCCACCTGTTGGAGCACACGCTGCGTGGAATAATGGACAGGGCACTTGAGGCAGAACAGAGGCAGGAAGAGGAGGACTTCCTTGCCTCTCAAGGCCCCCTTTACCCAGACAGTGTTCCTTCTGTCCCACCCATCGCACAGGAAG
Organism: Rana muscosa; assembly: GCA_029206835.1. Lineage (NCBI taxonomy): Eukaryota > Metazoa > Chordata > Amphibia > Anura > Ranidae > Rana > Rana muscosa. The sequence goes on along the minus strand of CM055121.1, from coordinate 303,577,904 downwards.
AAGAGGAGGAGGAGGAGGAGGATTGTGTCACCATGGAGGTGGAGCCTGGCACTCAGCATCATCAGCAGCAGTCTTTTAGGGATGATTTACAGTCCCAAGAAACCAGTGGACTTGTACGTGGCTGGGAGGAGGTGGCTGCGGATCATGTCGTCCTTAGTGACCCAGAGGACTCCGGACTGAATGCCTCAGCTAACCTACGCTGCATGGCCTCCCTGATCCTGCAAAGTCTGCGGAAGGATCCTCGTATTCTTCGGATCAAGGAGAGGGACCATTACTGGCTGGCCACTCTCCTTGATCCACGGTACAAGGGTAAGGTTGCGGACCTTATGTTACCGTCGCAGAGGGAGCAGAGGATGAGACAACTCCGGGAGGCCTTGCAGAAAGGTCTGTGCAACGCGTTCCCAGAGACTGGGAGGTTACAAACTCCTGGTCCTGGACAACGAGTTGCTGAGGCTTCGGGCAGTCAAAGAAGGAGCGGTGGGGAAGGTGGCCGTCTGACCGATGCGTTCAGACAATTCTTTAGTCCGCAGCCCCAAAGTATGATCGTTTCCAGCAACCATCGCCAGCGTCTGATATACATGGTGCAGGAATACCTAGGGGCAAGGTCAGACTTGGACACCTTCCCCACCGAAAATCCTCTAGCTTACTGGGTCTTGAGGATGGATCACTGGCCAGAGCTTGCACAGTATGCAATTGAGCTACTGGCCTGTTCTTTCAGAACGCACATTCAGTGCTGCTGGAGGATTTGTCACGGATCACAGTGTGCGCCTGTCCACCGACTCGGTTGATCGACTGACTTTCATCAAGATGAACCAGTCTTGGATCACCACCAGCTACCACACACCTGATGCTGATATAACAGACTAATTGATTTTAAAATGTCACATCCCTTCAAGACTGATGCTGATGCTGAGTTCCTGTGCTGTTATGTTGACTAGCTATCCTCCCCCTCCTCCTCAATGATCCGATTAATGATGATAGCTTGGAAGATCATTTTGGTTTATGGGTGCCGCCACCAGTGGCTAAGGCCCAATTTTTCAGCCCCTGTTTAACAGGGGCGTGTAATTACAATTTTTGATGCAATACTTTGCAACAGGCCTCATTGCTGTGCTCCAAGTACAGTATCTGTGAGGGGTTGCAGTGTTGTGCCACCAGTGCCTAAGGCCCAATTTTTCAGCCCCTGTTCAACAGGGGCATGCAATTATAATTATTGATCTAATAATTCACAGCAGGGCCCATTGCTGCGCCCACCAAGAGTAACTGTCAGGCCTTACAGTGTTGTGTCAACACCACCACCACCACCACCACCACCACCAAAGGCCCAATTTTTCAGCCCCTGTTCAACAGGGGCATGCAATTACAATTCTTGATCTAATAATTCACAGCAGGGCCCATTGCTGCGCCCACCAAGAGTAACTGTCAGGCCTTACAGTGTTGTGGCACCAGCACCACCATCAAAGGCCCAATTTTTACTACCACTGTTCAACAATTATATGTTATTACAATTCCTGATATAATAGTTGACAGCAGGGCGTTCCAGCACCAACCAAGAGTAACTGTGAGTGCTTACAGTGTTGTGCCAACACCAACAACTAAGGGGCCTATTTCTGCAGAGTATATACGGCAGGTCCCTACTTTCAAACATCCAACTTACAAACTACTACTACTTGCAAACGGAAGAAGACAACAGGAAGTGAGAGGAAATCTACCCCTTGGAAGGGAAATTCTCTCCTGTAAGAATTAATATGGGAGAAAGGTGTCTCCTCTCTACTGATGCTTTATCACCAATCCTTGTTTCAATAAAAACACCACATTTCAAAAACAGTTGTCATTGGGACGCAAAGTGAGGTGAAATGTTCTGAACAGGGGCACAGACAGCAAAACAAATGTTACAGGGGTGATAACCCTTACCTATGTTTTCCAAAAAGCTTAAAAATAGATTTTTGGGCTGGAGCTACACTTAAACAATGTAGCTGTTCAAAATTACAAACAGATTCTACATAAGAACAAACCTACAGTCCCTGTCTTGTATGCACCGCCTGTATACGGCTGTTCAGAGTATATAGGGCCTTGTTTATTTTGTGTGCGGGGTTCCCCTTAATATCCATACAAGACCCAAAGGGGCTGGTAATGGGCTGGGGTAGGGGGGGGGGGTGATGGGGTAGCTATGCCATTTTTCTTAAAGATTTTCATCCATATTACCGGGACCAGACATTACATTAAAGCCGCAAGCAGTTTTAAATGGCTTTTTTTTCCTTTAGAAGTGTCATTTTGTGCAGGGACAGTTCTAAACACAGGAAACACGTGGCACTTCACAGGCATACTATAGACACCCCCCCAGGTACAATATTTAAAGGAATATTTGACTTTTTTTTTTTCACTTTATGCATCATTAAAATGACTGCTCCCGGAAAACGTCCGTTTTTAAAACTTCTTTTTGCATTGATACATGTCCCCTGGTGCAGAACCCGGGTTCCCAAACTCTGTTTAGGACAATAACATGGATAATAGTCGTTATAATTAGCACTTTAGAATCCGAACGTTCGCATCCATTGTATTTAATAGGGTTCTAATGTTCGTGCGAACTTTCGGTCCGTTTGCGGGTTCTGGTGCGAACCGAACCCGGGGGTGTTCGGCTCATCACTAGTTACCGTATATACTCGAGTATAAGCCGACCCGAGTATAAGCCAAGGTATCTAATATTACCCCAATAAACTGGGAAAACGTGTTAAATCGAGTATAAGCCTAGGGGGGGGGGGGGGGAAATGCAGCAGCTACTGTAAGTGGAAAAGAGGGTCAACAATGCCCTTTTGCACGCCTCACTGTGCCCATTGCAACCTCACTGTGCCCATTGCCAGCTTACTGTGCCCATTGCCACCTCACTGTGCCCATTGCAACCTCACTGTGCCCATTGCCACCTCACTGTGCCCAACCTCTGTGTGCCCGAGTCAGTGTACCTGAATATCTTCTTAGACTGCGAGCGGCGTCCATTGTTTAAATATCACGCCTTTCTCCTGGTCCCGTTCCGTGATAGGCGTTTCCAGCAAACACTGTGTTGAGTGTTCCGCCTATCACGGAGCTCCTCTCATTCTCGGACTCCGTTTCCCAGCAGGCACTGTGTTCAGTGTTCCGCCAATCACGGACGTCTTTTCATCCTCGGACAAGAGGACATCCGTGATTGGCGGAACACTGAACACAGTGCCTGCTGGGAAACGGAGTCCGAGAATGAGAGGATCTCTGTGATAGGCGGAACACTCGACACAGTGTTTGCTGGAAACGCCTATCACGGAAGGGACCAGGAGGAAGCCGCGATATTTAAACAATGGACGCCGCCCGCAGTCTAAGAAATTTTTCAGGTACACTGACTCGAGTATAAGCCGAGGGGAGTATTTTCAGCCCTAAAAAAAGGGCTGAAAAACTCGGCTTATACTCGAGTATATACGGTAGTTATTATTAGTTAGTTATTTCGAATTTTTGGATTTCGTTCTTTCGTATTTTCTTTCTTATTTTCGAATTTACAAATTTACGAATTGCGATCATAACGAATGACCAGAAAAAAAAAAAGAAAAAAAGAAAAACAAATGAAACGAAAACTAAAACAAACTAATTTTTCGGCAGTGCACATGTCCATGTTTGCAACCATGCTACAGAAAAAATATATAAAAAAAAACAGAAGAATGAAACATAATATTCTGATGCCAGATGTAAAAGATATGAGAGAGAAGGAATTTACTCACACTGTGCAATCAAACCTCATAAAAAGGCCCCCACTACCTCGGGAAGAAAGACCGCTACATAACATTAGTGTGACATAAGTAAACTATTTAATTTGAGATCAATGATTTTCCTTGACATTCTTTGGCTAAATGTACTTTTACGTCACATTGTATCTGGCTGGGAGGAAAGAACATCCTTGGCCCCTCTCTGAATAGATTCCTTCAACCTCTAGCTGGATTTAGTCCATGAACTCTACAATTAGATAACAAAGGCAGGAAAGAAAAATATCAAAGCTGCACTGCTCGGCTTTCATATGTCTTTATGATATTCAATAGCGGTAAACAAGCTTTTGAAATTGTGTGTCAAAGGAGTTGCTGAGTTGGAGAAATTACCTGGATTGTGCAGGTCAATGATTGATGTGCTCAACCAAGATGGTGCTCCGAGATCTATTCTGGGCGACTAATGATAACCATAGATTAAGGTTAATGACATTTAAACTATATATATATACAGTGCCTTGAAAAAAGTGTTCACACCCCTTGAAATATTCCACATTTTGTCACGTTACAACAAAAAACGTAACACTAACCAAAAGCAAGTTGCTTCCAGGATAGGGTGACCAGACATCCCCGGTTTCAGGGGACAGTCCCCGGATTGAGGACACTGTCCCCGGACCAAGTCTGTCCCCAGTTTTGATTGGATTTCAACAGGGGCTAGGGCAATTTCAAAGACAGTCAGTGCAGAATAAAAAAATAATAATTCTGAATTCCACCCCCGCTCCGCCGCTCCTACTAGCTTAGGGGGTGTATTTTTTTCCATTATCTGTGCCCCTTTCTGATGATCATGTGCTGGTCGCTCGCATGTTCTTCTGCCTTGGCTCAAGGGCCAGCCAGCCGCCTGCCTGCTTATCTCCTTGTCTTCCCTGGCGGAGTGATCTTCCTCCGCACCCCACCCAGTAGTAGCCGGGGCCCGGAGAGTAAGACTTGACAGGCTGTGAGGCGGGCGGCGATGGCGACGGGCAGACAGAGGCAGCTTAGCTCAGCTGACGGCGTCCAGGAGCAGGAACAGAGGGGAAGCGGATCCGATGGTGGGGCTGCCAGTTCCTTCAAGGTGTCTGTGAATAGACTACATTGCACTTTGTCTGTCTCTCTGGCATTATGGATGGTATCAGAACTCACAGGCAGCAGGCTCTCTATCATGGCTCTAGCTGGCTCTGTTACAGTGTGTCACATAACATGTCTGCTGGGTGCTGATTTTGGTAACTTATTGGTCATAAGTATCAGCACCCAGCAGCCATGTTATTTGACACACTGTAACAGAGCCAGCCAGAGCCATGATAGAGAGCCTGCTGCCTGTGAGTTATCATAATGCTGATGGTGTTAACCAGTTGCTGATCGCCTGAGAGCAGATTTACTGCTACAGGGCGGTCGCTCTGCGCAGGATCACGTATATACATGATCATGCATTTCTGGTTATGGGAGCCAATCAGCGGCTCTGGCGGACTCGATGTCCACTAGTACCCGCTGATCTTTATGTACAAAGGCAGAACGGTGGTCTGCCTATGTAAACAAGGCAGATCGCTGTTTTTTCAGTATGGAAGACATTAATCCTGTGTTCCTGCAAAGCAGGTACAGGGATCTATGCCTTCCCATAGTAAAATCACCTCCCCCACAGTGACAAAACACTTGTTAGGCACACATTTAACCCTTTGATTGCCCTAGATCAGTGATGGCCAACCTTGGCACCCCAGATGTTTTGGAACTACATTTCCCATCATGCTCAACTACACTGAAGAGTGGATGAGCATCATGGGAAATGTAGTTCCAAAACATCTGGGGTGCCGAGGTTCACCATCACTGCCCTAGATGTTATCCCCTTCCCAGCCAGTGTCATTAGTACAGTGACAGTGCATATTTTCTAGCACTGATCACTGTATTAGTGTCACCGGTTCCAACAAAGTGTCACTAAGTGTTCGATTTTTCTGCCGCAATATCGCAGTCCGGCTATAAATCGCTGATCGCCGCCATTACTAGTAAAAAAAAAATATGTCCCCGGATTTCATTTTAAAAATCTGGTCACCTTATTCCAGGGTCATTAGTTGCAGGAGGAATCATCAGGGATTGTGATGTTCCCCGAGTTCCTCCTACTTCGGCTTTGGAAGATGTTCCCTGCTGTCCTGTGCTCTTCAGAGGAACCGGAGAGCCTACGAACCATCACACGCAATGCCGACATGAGGGAGAGCACTTTGAGGGCCCCATAAAAGTAACCTAGGACCACCCGGATCACTTTTATTGAAAAGCTCATCACCGGCTGTTAAAGCCGACACCAAGGTCCCCAGCTGTGAGCTTGATTTAACCACTGGTCTGCCATGCTGTTTATAAACGTACTTTGGTAGACAAGGGGCATTAGTGGTAGGGTAACCAAAGAACATAAACCCAAGGTAAGTATAGTAGCAAGTCCTAGTTGCAATCTGGGAACACCCAAGAGGATAGTATGTGACCGGTCAAATAATATTAATGCATTAATGTGTCTGTTCACCAACGCCAGAAGTCTGCCAAGCAAAATAGGTGAGTTGGAAGCTCTGGTGCATGAGGAGAGCTATGATGTAATCGGTATTGCTGAAACTTGGCTTCATTCCTCACATGACTGGGCTATTAATATTCCTGGCTATGCACTCTTTCGGAAAGACAGGGTAAAAAGGAAAGGTGGAGGGGTCTGTCTCTATGTGAGAAGCGATCTCAAAGCGAGTGTGAAAGAGGACCTGGTGGATGGAGAGTGTGATGAGGCTGAAGCATTATGGGTGGAACTGCATACAGATGTGCGTAGTTCAAAGCTAATCATTGGAGTTTGTTATAGACCACCCAATGTTAATGAGGAGTTAGAGACTCAGCTCCTTGCACAGATGGAAAGGGCTGCAAGGGCTGGGACGGTGATAATAATGGGGGATTTTAACTACCCAGAAATTGACTGGAGTAATGGAACTGCTGGGACAGTTAAAGGGCAAAAATTTATAAACCTATTGCAGGACAATTTTATGGTCCAGTTTATTGAGGCCCCAACTAGGAATGATGCTCTGTTGGACCTGGTAATCTCAAACCATGCAGAGCGTATTACTAATGTTCAGATAAAGGAACACCTGGGTAGCAGTGACCATAACATGATTTCATTTGATGTTAGTTGTAAGCAAAAATCACATACAGGAAAGATAAAAACACTTAATTTCAAGAGAGCAAATTTTCCAAGGATGAGCGCTGCTCTCCAGGACTTAGACTGGGAAGGAATATTGGCATCAATGGGCACAGAACAGAAATGGGAATTCTTCAAAAAGACTGTTTGTGAACTCACTGCAAAGTATATTCCCATGGGCAATAAGTTTAAAAGGCTAAAAATAAAACCTATGTGGCTCACTGCCAAAGTTAAAAAAGCTATAAACTATAAGAAAAGAGCTTTTAAAAAATATAAAAATGAGGGAACACTAGTGTCATTTAAATGTTACAAAGAATATAACAGGATATGTAAAAAGGAAATCAAGGATGCAAAAATTCAAAATGAACGACAGATTGCAAAAGATAGTAGGACAAACCCCAAAAAAATCTTCAAATATATTAATAGTTAAAAGGTCAAGTCTGAGCATGTAGGCCCTTTACAAAATAATCTAGAGTGGGTGACTGGGGACAAAGAGAAGGCTAATTTATTAAATACTTTCTTCAGTTCTGTGTATACAAAGGAGCATGGGGGAGCTCATGTCCATAATGGGGGTGGTAGTGACACAGCCCCAAATCCACAATGGCTCAAAAGTGATATGGTCCAGAAATATTTAGATGGAATAAAGGTGGATAAAGCACCTGGACCAGATGGCATACACCCACGGATCCTAAAAGAATTGAGCTCTGTAATTTCAAAGCCATTGTATTTAATTTTTAGGGACTCATTAATGACAGGAATAGTACCACTGGATTGGCGCAGGGCCAATGTGGTGCCTATATTTAAAAAGGGAATTAAGTCTTTACCAAGTAACTGTAGACCTGTTAGTTTAACTTCTATAGTTGGGAAAATACTGGAGAGATTAATAAAAGACCACATAGATGAGTTCTTGCTGGAAAAAAACTATTTAAGCAACAGACAGCATGGATTCATGAAAGACAGAAGTTGTCAAACAAACCTGATTTCTTTTTATGAAGAGGTAAGTAAAACCTTGGACAGAGGGGTGGCTGTGGACGTGGTATACTTGGACAGAGGGGTGGCGGTGGACGTGGTATACTTGGATTTTGCAAAAGCGTTCGATACAGTTCCCCACACACGGCTCATGTGTAAGGTAAAGTCTACAGGATTGGAAATATCAGTTTGTAAATGGATAGAAAACTGGCTAAAAGACAGAATTCAGAGAGTAGTGGTTAATGATTCTTACTCTGAATGGTCCAAGGTTATCAGTGGTGTACCCCAAGGTTCAGTGCTGGGACCCTTACTTTTTAATATCTTTATAAATGATATTGGGTCTGGGATTAAAAGTAACATTTCTGTCTTTGCAGATGACACCAAGCTATGCAGTGGAATAACGTCCTTACAGGATGTCGCCAATTTACAAGCCGACCTCGATGCTCTGTCTAATTGGGCGACTATGTGGCAGATGAGGTTTAATGTTGATAAATGTAAAGTTATGCACTTGGGGGCTAATAATATGAATGCATCATACATACTAGGGGGAGTACAACTGGGGGGATCCGTAGTGGAGAAGGATCTGGGGGTTTTGGTAGATCATAAGCTCAATAATAACATGCAATGCCAAGCTGTGGTTTCCAAAGCGAGCAAAGTCCTTTCTTGTATTAAGAGAGGTATGGTCTCCAGAGAGAGAGATATCATTTTGCCCCTGTTCAAATCATTAGTAAGACCTCATCTGGAATATGCAGTTCAGTTTTGGGCTCCAGTTTTCAAAAAGGATATTGGGGAACTGGAGAAAGTGCAGAGAAGGGCAACCAAACTGATAAGAGGCATGGAGGAGCTCAGCTATGAGGAAAGATTAGAGGAACTGAATTTATTCTCTCTTGAGAAGAGGAGATTAAGGGGGGATATGATCAACATGTACAAATATATAAGGGGTCCATATAGTGAACTTGGTGTTGAGTTATTCACTTTACGGTCAACACAAAGGACAAGGGGGCACTCTTTGCGTCTAGAGGAAAAGAGATTTCACCTCCAAATACGGAAAGGTTTTTTCACAGTAAGAGCTGTGAAAATGTGGAATAGACTCCCTGCAGAGGTGGTTCTGTCCAGCTCAGTAGATTGCTTTAAGAAGGGGGCGTGGCCTGATGCAGCATGTGAGCAGACGTTCCTCTCTGCAGCTCCAAGATCCCTCTGCACAATCCTTCGCAATCCTGCTAACCTGCCAAACCAATCGGCCCAAAACTTTCTCCAGACACCCAAGAGGGACCCTGCTACTCATCCACGGAAGAATTTTGGTGGATGGGAGGAAGAAAAGGGAGAAAACAGCCCCCGGTCAGGATGAATATTACCACTCGGTCCTCCCAAGATGGCCGCCGCTCCACCATGCTACATGTGCCTCTCTCATCTACACCGGAACTCTTCGGTGACGATCTGGACCCCTCACTACCACCATCCCCTGGGGCTTCAGCCCCTTCAATACCCCTGGCCCACCCCGCTCCGAGTGATGACGGTCTCGAGGAGGGGCCGGAACCGGAGCCCACCTTGCTGGATGTTCTCAAAATCCTGAAGGTAAATCATTCTGATATTATGGGGAAGGTGGAGGAACTAAAGCTGGACATTACTATAATGCGCCAGGACATGCATAAGGTCAGGGACCGGGTCGCTGAGACAGAACGCCGCATTAGTGACCTGGAAGACACTGTAGGCCCGGCCCTGCCTGTGCTGAAAACCCATGGCAACAGAATTCAATCGTTGGCAGATAAGATCGACGATTTGGAAAATCGTTTACGTAGGAATAACCTGCGCCTGGTGGGCCTCCCAGAACGGGTCGAGGGTGCAGACCCGGTATCCTTCCTTGAATGCTGGTTTACCCAGGAATTTGGCAAAGACTGCCTGTCCCCATGTTTTGTGATCGAACGGGCCCACAGGGTCCCTGGGAGACCGCTCCCTGCTGGAAACCCCCCTCGCACCATGGTTATCCGTCTCCTAAATTATAGGGACAGGGACGCTATCCTGAGGGCTGCCCGCATAAAGGGAAGAATGAAAATCAACAACGCATCGGTCTCCCTCTACCCAGATTACTCCCCAGCAGTTCGTGCTGCGAGAGCCAAGTATCAACATGTTAAACAGAAGTTGAGAGAACAGACCATACAATACTCCATGCAATTTCCCGCGACGCTGAGAGTCGTCCACCAGGACCAAGTGCACTTTTTTCAGAACCCTGCTACTGCGCTTTCCTGGTATGAATCCCTGTCCAAACCCGGCCGCGCATCTGACCGACCACCTGCAACCTGATCGGGGTATCCCCCCGCACAGGCTACAAAGCCACTTCATTTTCTTTTTCTCGCCCCAATCGGGGGCTCTTTGTGCCTATGGCAGGTACCTTATTCTACAGCTCGACAAGAGGCTATGGATCTTTAAGGGGAAGATTGGGATGCTGCAGTTGTTTTCCTTTTTCTTTCCCCTTTGGTTTTCTTTTTTTTTTTTCTTTTTTTGTTCTCTGATCATTGACTGATCGAAATAGTTTGCTGACTTGCCTGTATTGGCCATGTTCCTAGTGTCTACTAGCAGTTTTGGGACAAAGCCGGCCCCTTGTTCTTGGGGTACGGCAGGGGTAGTAACGAAATCAATGTGGATTTCAACTGGTAATGTATGTGTAATGGTTTGTGTGTTTGCATGGATGGTGGTTTTGTGGATGTGTTCATGGGTACTCCTTTTCTCCTGCTCCCCCCCAGTGTTGGATTGCAGCCGCGCCGGTGACAAGTGTCTGATTTGTATTACCATATATGGGCCCCTTTTTAACCCCCCGCCATGTCTATAATCACATGCATCTCCTGGAATGTCCGGGGGTTAAATTCTAAATTTAAAAGAGCATCCTTATTTGAATTTCTCAAGCCACATAGGCCACAGATACTATGCCTACAGGAGACACATCTCCTAGGCTCCAAAATACTTGCTTTGAAAAAACACTGGGTGTCACAGGGGTATCATTCCACGTACTCAAATTATGCTAGGGGAGTCTCTGTCCTCATAAGGAAGGGACTCCCTTTCTCCTGTGACCAGGTAGTTATTGACCCAATGGGTCGGTACGTTTTTTTACTGTGTAAAATCCACGCCACCCCATTGCTCTTGGTGGTGGTGTATGCCCCCCCCCCCTGTCACGGCTGCAATCTTCACTGACTTAAGTTTACAGTTTTCTAAATTGCCGGGTCTGCCTACCCTTGTGCTGGGGGATTTCAATTCTGTCCTGGACCCAGGTCTGGACAGGTTGAGGCCCCTCCAATATGAATCCAAGCTATTTAGCCACTGGTGTGCCTCCTTTGGTTACTTTGACCTTTGGCGGCGTGGCCATCCACTGATAAAAGAATACTCCTGTCAATCCAGAACATATGGTACTCTTTCCAGGCTGGATTATGCCCTGGGAACCTCTGATATGGTCCCTTATGTTAAGTCGGTCGCATACATCTGGCAGACAATCTCAGACCATTCGGCCCTTAAGATAGAGTTGGTGATGGGTCACCGACCCTCTTTTCGGCAGTGGAGGCTCAGCCCTTGCTGGATCTCCACCCCCGAAATACAGGACCCGGTGGGACAGGACATGTCCCACTTTTGGGCGGATAATGAAGGATCTGCCTCCCCTGGCCCCACATGGGACGCCTTTAAGGCGACTGTGTGGGGTTCATACATCTCTAACACTACCAGACATAAAAAAAACCTCCAGGCCACTCTTTTAGCCCTAGAGTCCTCCTTGGAGATTGCGAGGGCCCAGTATTCTGCGTCCCCCACCCCGGACTCCCACGGGGTCCTGGTGGGGGCGCATAGGGCCCTGGACCTCCACAGGGTGGATGTAACGCAGAAACAACAGAGATATCTGACGGCCAGGCTGCTTGAACACAGTGGGAAAATGGCAAGATGTTGGCATATCTCTCCCGCATGGACTGTGTTGATAGGACTATTCCGCAAATCCAGGTGCCGGATGGCTCCATCGCTTCAGACCCTAGGACCATTAATCTAACTTTTAAATCCTTCTATGAGGACCTATATTCGTCCCAGCCCTCTCCACCTGAATGGGAAACTATGGGTTTCTTCGAGTCTCTCCGGTTCCCTGTACTGGAGGACTCACACAGATCCATCTTAAATGAACCTTTGACGGTAGAAGAAATTACCACTGCCATATACTCACTCCCCCCGAACAAAACTCCTGGATTGGACGGTTTGCCCGCTGAATGGTACAAACACTATGCTGGGGACTTGGCACAGAGGTTGCACTCTCAGTTTGGGCAGGCAATGGAGGAGGGCGTTCTCCCCTCCTCCATGTGTGAGGCCCTGATTGTGGTGATCCCCAAGCCTGATAAAGATCCAACGCTATGTGGCTCATACCGTCCAATCTCCTTACTCAATAGCGATGTTAAGATACTGGCCAAGGTACTGGCAGTGAGACTACAAAAGATTATCCTACACCTTATCCATAGGGACCAAACTGGATTCATGCCTGGAAAGAGTACATATGACAACATTAGACGATTGTTCATACATATCCATAGAGCTGACACTGAGCATAAAAGTGGCCTGGTGTTGTCCCTGGATGTGATGAAGGCCTTTGATACTGTGAAATGGACCTTTTTGTGGGAAGTCATGCACCGAATGGGTTTTAGTCACCAATTTATAAAATGGGTTCGCCTGCTATATATCAATCCCAGGGCAAGAATATGTACTAACAAGGATGTATCGGATGTCTTTTCTTTACACAGGGGAACACGGCAGGGCTGCCCGCTCTCGCCACTCCTGTTCGCACTTGCCATAGAGCCTTTGGCTCTGGCGGTGGGACAGACGGCATCGGTGGGCGGCATATGTTATGGTAATCTTACAGAGAAGATCTCATTATATGCTGATGACGCATTAATATACCTTGATGGCACAGAACAGTCCTTTAAATCTTTAATGGAAGTGGTGGAGGAGTTCGGGAGGGTCTCGGGACTAAAGGTGGGCTGGGACAAGTCTGTTGCTTTTCCCATAGGCCCCAAACAGGATTATACTTACTTATCTCACTCTAACCTGTCAGTCAGATCCACATTTAAATATTTGGGCATTCACATTAATGCAGACCTGGCCCTCTTTGAATCTCTTAACATTGCCCCAGTTGTTACACACATGGAGACCAGGTTGCAAACTTGGGCCTCATTACCTTTGAATTTGATAGGGCGGGTGAACATATTTAAAATGATATACCTACCTAAATTTTTATATGCCTTTAGGGCATCCCCTATTTTTCTCTACAAAAAGCTCTTCAAAAGAATAGACTCGTTATTATCCTCCTTCCTATGGCAGGGGACCAATCCCAGAATAGCGAAGGCTTCCCTCCAGGCCTCTAAGGGTGATGGGGGACTGGCCTGCCCCAACTTGTGACACTATTTTATAGCAGCCCAATTAACCTATGTCTATGAATGGTTCCAGGGGGCCTCCGCATCCTGCTCTACCTATCTACTGCAGGCACTTGCTGGCCTAGAGACCCCATTGGTAGATATTATGCATAGATCTTTACCAAAACGATGCTCCCGCGGCTCCCCGATAGAAGTGAGTTGGTTGGCCTGGCATGAAGGGAATAAGACGATTTCAGAATTGGGGGGGGTCTCACCGAAAACCCCCCTATGGCATAACCCCAATCTTCTGGAGCTCATGGGTCACCCCGATGCATTGTGGTGGACACGGCTGGGCATTACCCACGCTGCCCACATTTTTCTCAATGGTGAATTTATCTCTTTTGAAGTCCTAAAAGCTACAAGTGGATTATCAAATAAATTCTATTTTAAATATCTTCTCATACGACACGCTGTCCGTGCGCAGTTTCATGGCCTGACTCTTGAGCTCGCTGAATCCCCGCTTGAGGCATTGATGTCGTGTTCTGGCATTACGAAATTAGCCACGACCATTTACTCCCGACTGCAGACGGGTGGGAGTTCTCCCTTCCGTGCTGCACAGCGGAAGTGGATGGTCGACATCCCTGGGCTTTCAGAGGAGGGGTGGGAGGAGGCCTCTGGGGCCTGTTTCTTGGATATTGTTGGGTCTAACGACCAATATATACAGTTCAAATTTATTCATCAACTGCATTACACGCCGGCCCGTCTGGCTCGCATGGGTTATGTTTCAGGGGCCCTCTGCCCTAGATGTAAGTGCACCAATGCTGGTTATGTACACATGTTTTGGTCCTGCCCGGCCCTCTTGGGGTTCTGGGTGGACCTATTCTCTTTTTTTGAAAACAATCTATGCCTAGTGACCCCCCACACTGTTGAAGTGGGGCTCCTGGGCATCCTTAATGACCACATACCCAGAACCCACGAACGGACCCTAGTCCGCTTGATACTCTTTTATGCCAGAAAACTGATATTACTACAATGGAAGTGTGAATCTGCTCCCAACATCCAACTGCTGTACCGCATGATAAACAAAGTCGTACCAACCTTTAAACTAATCTATAAAGGAAGGGCCTGTATACAGAAATTCTACAAGATCTGGCAACCTTGGCTGGATATAGACAGCTCCTTTTGGAAGGATACCCCTCTGTCTCAGCAGTAGTGGGCCCTGATTCAGCCCCTCCTGTTTGATGGGGGGGGGGAGAACTACCTCCTATCCTAAATAAAGAAGCTGGGGACATGAAACATATCCCACATAAATGTGGGGGGGGAGTAGGAGGAGTGCCCCCACCCAGCTGTAGTTTCGGCTGGGGAAATGGGTGGAAGTGCTGGGTGAATGGGTATGAGTGTTGTGTGAGTGAATGCAAGCACTTAAGTATTACTGAATAAGGATAACCGAATGAGTCCTGTGAAAATCACAGTTAAATACTCTCGATACACCTTTGGTATTAGGGTTTTGTGTTTCTTTTTTTTTTTTTTCTTCTCCTCCGTTGAGGAACTGGGACACCTATGTGGCCATGTGGCCACAAGCTGTAGGCCTTATTAGGCTTGAATGTTATTTCGAGACTATATTGTTTATGCTCCCGCTTCACGGTGTAATACTGGTATATTGCTACTGAATACAAGAAAATAATGTGTAAGCGTGTATGTTGATATGCTCTGTAATTTTTCTCTGTTCAATGGAAAAATCAATAAACATAAATTTTAAAAAAAAGATTGCTTTAAGAAGGGCCTGGATTCTTTCCTAAATGTACAGAATATAACTGAGTACTGACATTTATAGGTAAAGTTGATCCAGGGAATATCCGATTGCCTCTCGGGGGATCAGGAAGGAATTTTTTCCCCTGCTGTAGCAAATTGGATCATGCTCTGCTGGGGTTTTTTTGCCCTCCTCTGGATCAACTGTGGGTATAGAATTGGGTATATGGGATTGTACGATATATGTTTTTTTTTTTTTTTTTTTTATGGTTGAACTGGATGGACTTGTGTCTTTTTTCAACCTGACTAACTATGTAAAGCACGTTAGTGCGTGACATACAGGGCCTTGAAAAAGTATTCATACCCCTTGACATTTTCCACATTTTGTCATGTTACAACCAAAGAACATTAATGTATTTTATTGGGATTTTATGTGATAGACCAACACAAAGTGGCAAATTATTGTGAAGTGGAAGAAAAATTATAAATGATTCAAATAAATATGTGAAACGTGCAGGCGGGGGGCATTTATATTCAGCCCCCTTTACTCTGATGCCCCTAACTAAAATCTAGTGGAACCAATTGCCTTTAGAAGTCACCTAATTAGTAAATAGAGTCCACCTGTGTGTCATTTTATCTCAGTATAAATACAGCTGTTCTGTGAAGCCCTCAGAGGTTTGTTAGAGAACCTTAGTGAACAAACCGCCTCATGAAGGCCAAGGAACACACCAGACAGGTCAGGAATGAAGTTGTGGAGAAGTTTAAAGCAGGGTTAGGATATGAGAAAATATCCCAAGCAAGCTTTGAACATCTCACGGAGCTCTGTTCAATCCATCATCGGAAAATGGAAAGAGTATGGCACAACTGCAAACCTACCAAGACATGGCTGTCCACCTAAACTGACCAGCCGGGCAAGGAGAGCATTCATCAGAGTTGATGGGAAGATAGATAGAGCCAAATACAGGACAATCTTAGAAGAAAACCTGTTAAGCCCTGTACACACGATCGGATTTCCGATGGATTTTAGTCCGATGGATTTGTCCATCAGAAATCCGATGAAACTGTTTTTCATCAGTCTTGGCCACACACCATCAGTCCAAAAACCGACCGTCCCAAACGCGGTGACGTAAAACACTCAGATGAGCCGAGAAAAATGAAGTTAAATGCTTCTGAGTATGCGTCGACTTGATTCTGAGCATGCGTGGGTTTTTTATCCGATGGAGTTCCCCATAGACGATCGGTATTTTCTATCAGTTTTTGAAAATTGAAAACATGTTCTATTTTTTAAAACCGATGGAAAAAAGACCGATGGGTCCCATACACGATCGGTTTGTCCGATGAAAACAATCCATCGGACGGTTTTCATCGGTTAAACCGATCGTGTGTACGGGGCTTTAGAGTCTGCAAAAGACTTGAGACTGGGGCGGAGGTTCACCTTCCAGCAGGACAACGACCCTACAGCCAGAGATACAATGGAATGGCTTTGATCAAAGCATATTCATGTGTTAGAATGGCCCAGTCACAGTCCAGACCTAAATCACATTGAGAATCTGTGTCAAGACTTGAAAATTGCTGATCACAGACGCTCTCCATCCAATCTGACAGAGCTTGAGATATTTTGAAATTCTTTGGTTTTATTTGACATGCGTTTGCCATTCCAGTGCTCCTTGTGTAATAGATATTTCCCTGGTCCAATTCCAGGATACTATATTCTATTCTGCCGCTGATCCAAATCTATGATGATGTGAATGCATGCATGCATAAGAATCACACTGGCACAAACTGGTCAGTGCCAGCTCTTCCTCGTCTCTGAGGTTTATTCAAGGTCTCAGCCCCTTATATAAACTAAGTGACATAAGCAATCCTCATCACAAATGTGTGTATATGATTGGCTCATCCATACCCCCCAGTTCGGTTCGCATCAGAACATGCGAACAGGCAATAAATTTGTTCGAACATCCGAACACTGTTAAAGTCTATGGGACTCGAACATGAAAAATCTAAAGTGCTCATTTTAAAGGCTTATATGCAAGTTATTGTCATAAAAAGTGTTTGGGGACCCGGGTCCTGCCCCAGGGGACATGTATCAATGCAAAAAAAGTTTTAAAAACAACCGTTTTTTCAGGAGCAGTGATTTTAATAATGCTTAAAGTGAAAAAATAAAAGTGAAATATTCCTTTAAATTTCATACCTGGGGGGGGGGGGGGGGTGTATAGTATGCCTGTAAAGTAGCGCATGTTTCCCGTGTTTAGAACTGTCCCTGCACAAAGTGTAATTTCTGAAGGAAAAAAAGTAATTTAAAAGCACTCGCGGCTATTAATGAATTGCCGGCTCCTGGCAATACAGAGAACAGTCATTGAAAGTCATTGATTAAAAAAAAAAAATGTGTGGGGGTCCCCCCAAATTCAATTACCAGGCCCTTCAGGTCTGGTATGGAAATTAAGTGGAACCCTGCATCAAATTAAAAAAAAATGACATGGGGTTCCCCCCAAATATCCATACCAGGCCCTTCAGGTCTGGTATGGATTTTAAGGGGAACTTCACGGCAAATTTAAAAAAAAAATGGCGTGGAGTTCACGCCAAAAATCCTTACCAGACCCTTTATCCGAGCACGCAACCTGGCAGGTCACAGGAAAAGAGGGGGGCGAGAGAGCGCCCCCCCTCCTGAACCGTACCAGACCACATGCCCTCAACATGGGGAGGATGCTTTAGGGGTCTGTGACCCCTCAAAGCACCATGTCCCCATGTTGATGGGGACAAGCGCTTCATCCTCACAACCCTTGCCCGGTGGTTGTGGGGGTCTATGGGCGGGGGGCTTATCTGAATCTGGAAGCCTCCTTTAACAAAGGGGACCCCCAGATTCCGCCCCCCCCCATGTGAATTGGTACCGGGGTACATTGTACCCCTACCATTTCACAAAAGAAAGTGTCAAAAATTTTCAAAACCACACAGACACCATTGTGAAAAGTCCTTTAATAAAAATAAAATAAGCCATTCCAGCGTTGTAACGCAGTCTATCCAACGATGATCCATGAATCTCCCACGATGCGGCGAGTCTCTAGTGAAGAGCGACGCACATCTTCCCTGCACCGGAGCCTCCCGGCTAATGACGTGCAAGCAGTGTTGACAGTTCTTTTATAACCGAGGTCGGAAACCCCCGTGACGGGTAACCCCGCCCCCTCTAACGCGTCATGGGGGTTTCCGACCTCGGTTATAAAAGAACTGTCAACACTGCTTGCGCGTCATTAGCCGGGTGGCTCCGGTGCAGGGAAGATGTGCGTCGTTCATCGCTGGAGACTCGCCGCATCGCTGGAGAATGATTCATGGATCGTCGCTGGACAGACTGCATTACAACGCTGGAATGGCTTTTTTATTTTTAATAAAGGACTTTTCACAACTGTGTCTGTGTGGTTTTTAACATTTTTGACACTTTCTTTTGTGAAATGGTAGGGGTACAATGTACCCCGTTACCAATTCACATAGTGGGGGGGCGGAATCTGGGGGTCCCGTTTGTTAAAGGGGGCTTCCAGATTCTGATAAGCCCCCCGCCCGCAGACCCCCACAACCACCGAGCAAGGGTTGTGGGGATGAGGCCCTTGTCCCCATCAACATGGGGACATGGTGCTTTGAGGGGCCACAGACCCCCAAAGCATCCTCCCCATGTTGAGGGCATGTGGCCTGGTACGGTTCAGGAGGGGGGGCGCTCTCTCGTCCCCCCCTCTTTTCCTGCGACCTGCCAGGTTGCGTGCTCGGATAAGGGTCTGGTATGGATTTTTGGGGAGAACCCCACGTCATATTTTTTTTTAAATTTGGCGTGGAGTTCCCCTTAAAATCCATAACAGACCTGAAGGGCCTGGTATGGATATTTGGGGGGACCCCCACGCATTTATTTATTTTTTTCCATGACTTTCAATGACTTTTCTTTGTATTGCCGGGACCAACAATTCATTACAGCCGCAAGTGCTTTTAAATGACTTTTTTTCCTTCAGAAATGACAATTTGTGCAGGGACAGTTCTAAGCATGAGAAACTTGCGCTACTTTACAGGCATACTATAGACACCCCCCAGGTACGAAATTTAAAGGAATATTTCACTTTTATTGTTTCACTTTAAGCATTAATAAAATCACTGCTCCTGAAAAAACTTCAATTTTTAAAACTTTTTTTTGCATTGATACATGTCCCCTGGGGCGGGACCCGGGTCATAAAACCCTTTTTAAGACAATAACTTGCATATGAGCCTTTAAAATTAGCACTTTAGATTTCTCCTATAGACTTTTAAAGGGTTTTTTGCGGCTTTTCGAATTTGCCGCGAACACCCCAAATTGTTCGCTGTTTGCCGAACGGGCGAACAGCCAATGTTCGAGTCGAACATAAAGCTCATCTCTATTGTAATCCCTCTCTGACCACTTGCACCTACAGGTAAGCCTAGATTAAGGCTTACCTGTAGGTGCAAGAAATATCTCCCTAAGCTACACGGTTAAGGAGATATTTTCAGAAAGGACTGTACCGATGTCTACGGCGCATGCGCACTGAGCGTGCCGGTTTTATCAATGGGATAATGCCGGTACCACGCGCATGGGCGGGAGTGACGTCATCGCCGCTCCGGCCAGTCACAGCGCTGGAGCGGCAATACACGGAAGGGACTCGTAGGCAACATGGCGGCGGAGGCGGAGGGGAACGAGACGGGGGCTTCGATCTCAGGTAAGTCAGTCATAATGAGCTAGTATGCTATGCATACTAGCTTATTATGCCTTTCTCTTGCAGGGTTTTTTTTTTTTCAGAAAAAAAAAAAAAGAGGGTTTACTTCCTCTTTAACGCATACTGTTAGACAGGTTATTTCGGTTGGTCGCAGGCTGGTTGGTAAGTTGAGCTTGGAAATTCTTTGGTTTTTATTTGAAAGAAGAATGGGCAGGAATGTCCCTCTCTAGATGTGCAAAGCTGGTAGAGACTTCCCCAAAAAGACTTGCAGCTGTAATTGTAGAGAAAGGGGGTTCTACAAAGTATTGACTCAGGGGGGGCGCCATACAAATGCCCCCCCCACACTTTTCACATATTTATTTGTATAATTTATCATTTTCCTTCCACTTCACAATCATTTGCCACTTTGTGTTGGTCTATCACATAAAATCCCAATAAAATACATTTCCGTTTTTGGTTGTAACATGACAAAATGTGGGAATTTTCAAGGGGTGTGAATACTTTTTCAAGGCACTGTATAGTCATTTTTTGGGGTTTCTTGAGCCCAGAAAGTTATTTCAAGGCTTCCTCCATGCTGGAAAGGTTGATAAAGAATGGTTTGGATATCTGAGTTTATCTTACGGTTGATAAGTAATGTAGATATCCCCACACATTATACGGAAATAGAGCATTTCGCTGGCAAACTATCTTTACTCGTCCTCCGATTTTTTCATTAATACTTCAGAACAGCTTCTCGGTGTATTCCATCCACTGTCACCTAATTTATCAGATACCTCTGGGCTTGTTTATTTGTTTTAATCTTGCATTGAAAATTCTGCGAAGAAATAGACTAATTAATGTTCAATTAATCTCACCTTTCTGTCTGAGCGCGCCGTACAAAACAAACATCTCACATCGTGTTCAGGGCTAAAACGCTTGCTGTGACCTTTGCAGAGAAGACTTCTATTGCTGGGCCACGCGTTGCGCTGGCTGTGCCTGTAACATACCATGTTTTCCTATTTACTCCGGGGATGTTCAGCAACAAATACGAGGCAGCAGACTATGAAGAGCGGAAGAGAACAACAGAAACCTTATCCTGCCATTACCAACTTACTTTCTGTAAATGTTATTCTTGGATGATAAACTGACCTTCTGACTTCAATGCTTTTTTGGGTCAATGACCCGGACTTAGGCCTACTGAAGAAGCCAGAAGTGCTTTTCTGGTGTGCATCAATGGCCACCCCTATTTCCCTCAAGACAGATTTGTTTTTACCACTTAAAGGGGTTGTAAATTGCATCCTATGCATTAAGGTGAAAAAACATCCGACAATACCGCCCCGAGCCCCCATTTTACTTACCTGACCCCTTGAAAGTCCCGCGCTCGCCCCCGTCATTCTCCTCTTTCTTGAGCCTGGCCGTTGATTGGCTACAGTGGATGGATTGAAAGCAGCGCAGCCATTGGCTGGTGCTGCTGTCAATCACATCCAATGATGCGGCGCGCCGGGGGCGGAGCCGAGTGATACAGTCGGCGGCTATGGCCGCCGCTGTATCACGGGAGCGCACCCGCAATAACTCCACACCATGCAAGCTCAAATGAAGGTGTGGAGTCCTTGCGGGGAGGAGCCGAGATTGGGGCCACTGTGTGCAAAACGAGCTGCACAGTGGAGGTAAGTATAACATGTTTGTTTTGTTTTTTTCAAAAAAACGGGAACCTTTAGTGTCCCTTTAACCCCCTTCATGAACCAGGCAATTTTTTGATATTCAGCACTGTGCTACTTTAACCACTCCACGCCCGCGATATAACCAGAAAGATGGCTACAGCGCGGGCTTAGATTGCCGGGACAGCGTCCATGTACATCCTCCCGTGCTCGCGCTGCCCGCGCACCCCCTGCGTCGTGCAGGCGGCGCGCTCTGTGATCACTGAGTCCTTGAAACGAGTAAAGGGCCGATCCCTGACAGCGTGAGGAGTAAAAAAAATAAAGCCGATTGCCCGCTTCTGTAATAGGGACATTTCACTCAGTAAACACAAGTGCTCCTAACCAGTGCCCACCAGTGCCACCCAGTGGTGAAGCTAGACATTCCTTCACCCGGGGCAAAGACTTAGCTTGGCACCCCCCACACTCCAGAGAGAAGTTCTCTATCCACACTGCTCCCTGCCTAGAGAGAGAAGTTCAAGTGTAATAAATACTAGGCTTGTGCAATTCCTTTTGTAACGAATCGAAATTCG
The DNA here is from genome assembly GCA_029206835.1 of Rana muscosa. Classification (NCBI taxonomy): domain Eukaryota; kingdom Metazoa; phylum Chordata; class Amphibia; order Anura; family Ranidae; genus Rana; species Rana muscosa. The sequence goes on along the minus strand of CM055121.1, from coordinate 303,556,011 downwards.
TCTGAATTTAGCAACTTTCGGACATTTGGAAGCATTCGAATTTCCAAACAAAGCAATTATGAATAAAACCGAATCCAAAATAAATTATATCGCAAATAGCGAATGCCCGAATGTCTTCGGCATAATTCGTTATGAAAAAAGTTACGAATGTACGAATCCATTCGAAGCACAATAACACTCTGCTCTGCTCTCTGCTTCTCCCTCACCGTGCTGAACTCCCTCTCAAAATGGTGTACAGGGGGGCGGAGTCTATAGCCGCATGTAAAAAACAAAAGTAAAATACGAGATTTCGAATCGTTACAAATAACCGCTATGTATTTAGAAAAGTACAAATCCATTTGAAGCACATTAGGCATAATAGGCAGCGTCGTTGTGATAGAGACACGGAAAATTGTGAATCAATGAACCCAAAAAAAGTTACGAAAGTAGGAGTTGTGTCCAGAATCAACGAAAAACAATGTACTCTACCGAAAGTACGAATTAGTCTGAACACGAAAAATCCCGTCTAGCAAAATTACGAATGATTACGAATCAACAGGACCGAAAAGAAACGAACCGAAACTAAACAAATTTTTCCGTTGTGCACAAATCTAATAGATACAGTAGATAAATAAGCCATAATATGCTAGTAATATATATATATATATATATATATATATATATATATATATATATATATAGTCATTTTAAAGTTTTGGTTATAGTGACCTGCTCCACATGTAGCATGAAGGCATACACAATCACTGTGTAGGCGAGGTTTGAATGATGTGATTTAAAAAGCATTTAAAAAAGATTTTAAAAAGTGTCAGTAGGGCAGTGGATGGTGTCAGTAGAGCAGTGGACGGTGTCAATAGAGCAGTGGACGGTGTCAGTAGAGCAGTGAACGGTGTCAGCAAAGCAGTGGACGGTGTCAGTAAGGCAGTGGGCAGTGCCAGTAGGGCAGTGGACAGTGTCAGTAGGGCAGTGGATGGTGTCAGTAGGGCAGAGGACGGTGTCAGTAGGGCAGCGGAAAGTGTCAGTAGAGCAGAGGACGGTGTCAGTAGGGCAGAGGACGGTGTCAGTAGGGCAGAGGACGGTGTCAGTAGGGCAGAGGACGGTGTCAGTAGGGCAGAGGACGGTGTCAGTAGCGCAGTGTACGGTGTCAGTAAAGTAGAGGACCGTGTCAGTAGAGCAGTGGATGGTGTCAGAAGAGCAGTGGATGGTGTCTATAGAGCAGTGGATGGTGTCTATAGAGCAGTGGACGGTGTCAGTAGAGCAGTGGACGGTGTCAGTAGAGCAGTGGACGGTGTCAGTAGAGCAGTGGATGGTGTCAGTAGGACAGTGGATGGTGTCAGTAGGACAGTGGACGGTGTCAGTAGGGCAGTGGACGGTGTCAGGAGAGCAGTGGACGGTGTCAGTAGAGCAGTGGACGGTGTCATTAGAGCAGTGGATGGTGTCAGTAGGACAGTGGACGGTGTCAGTAGAGCAGTGGACGGTGTCAATAGAGAAGTGTACAGTGTCAGTAGAGCAGTGGACGGTGTCAGGAGAGCAGTGGACAGTGTCAGTAAAGCAGTGGACGGTGTCAGTAGAGCAGTGGACGGTGTCAGTAGGGCAGTGGATGGTGTCAGTAGAGCAGTGGACAGTGTCAGTAGGGCAGTGGATGGTGTCAGTAGAGCAGTGGATGGTGTCAGTAGAGCAGTGGACGGTGTCAATAGAGCAGTGGAAGGTGTCATTAGAGCAGAGGACGGTGTCAGTAGAGCAGACGACGGTGTCAGTAGGAACATGTGGAAGAAGGTGCTCTGGTCAGATGAGACCAAAATTGAATTTTTTGGCCTAAAAGAAAAACGATATGTGTGGCGGAAAACTAACACTGCGCATCACCCTGCACACACCATCCCCACCGTCAAACATGGTGGTGGCAGCATCATGTGGTGGGGATGCTTTTCTTCAGCAGGGACAGGGAAGCTGATCAGAGTTGATGGGAAGATGGATGGAGCCAAATACAGGGCAATCTTGAGACTGGGGCGAAGGTTCACCTTCCAGCAGGACAACGACCCAAAACATACAGCCAGAGCTGCAATGGAATGGTTTATATCAAAGCATATTCATGTGTTAGAATGGCCCAGTCACAGTCCAGACCTAAATCACGTTGAGAATCTGTGGCAAGACTTAAAAATTGCTGTACACAGACGCTCTCCATCCAATCTGACAGAGCTTGAGATATTTTACAAAGAAGAATGGGCAGAAATGTCCCTCTCTAGATGTGCAAAGCTGGTAGAGACATCCCCAAAAAGACTTGCAGCTGTAATTGCAGAGAAAGGTGGATTTACAAAGTATTGACTCAGGGGGGCGCCATACAAATGCCCCCCCACACTTATTTGTAGCAAATGTTGAAAACCATTTATCATTTTCCTTCCAATTCACAATTATGTGACACTGTGGGGCTGATTTACGAACCGTTTGCGCCATGAGTATCGGCGCATCGGCAAGTGCAACGGCAGTTTTGGTATTTACAAAACATTTGCGCCGGTAACGCAGCGCTATTTCCCATTTACTATAGTGTTCTCGGCGCACGGGAGGAGGCGCTCAGTGCACCACTATGGACCTGGTGCACGGCATCTTCAAAACAATATATAAAGAAGCTGGAAGTGCCAATATAATGGTGGTGATGTGCGGTGATGTGAGGAAGTGACAACTGCCCAAGTAACAAATATGCCCAAAATAGAATGAGAAAGTAACTTGTTCTGAACCAGCCTGCTGCGCCTGCAAGTACGTTTATAACTGTGAGAGGTCTATTTGTGCACTGGGCGTCATTTGCGCTCCTTCTAATGCGCTGGTTCACTGCACCGGCAAAATCTTAGTAAATGTCAAGTCACGTAAATGCATTTGCATAAGTTGAACAGGCGCTCCTCTAAACTTGCCATTATATAACAGTCTCTGCACAAAATGACATTTCTAAAGGAAAAAAAAAGTAATTTAAAAGCACTCGCGGCTGTAATGAATTGTCGGCTCCTGTCAATACAGAGAAAAGTCATTAAAAGTCTTTGGAAAAAAAAATGCGTGGGGGTCCCCCCAAATTCCGTTACCAGGCCCTTCAGGTCTGGTATGGATTTTAAGGGGACCCCCGCGCCAAATTTAGAAAAAAAATGGTGTGGAGATCCCCCTAAAAATCCACACCAGACCCTTTATCCGAGCACGCAACCTGGCAGGCCGCAGGAAAAGAGGGGGGACGAGAGAGCGCCCCCCCTCCTGAACCATACCAGGCCACATGCCCTCAACATGGGGAGGATGCTTTGGGGGTCTGGACCCCAAAGCACCATGTCCCCATGTTGATGGGGACAAGGGCCTCATCCCCACAACCCTTGCCGGTGGTTGTGGGGGTCTGCGGGCGGGGGCTTATCAGAATCTGGAAGACCCCTTTAACAAAGGGGACCCCCAGATCTGCCCCCCCCCCTGTTTGAAATGGTAAAAAAAAAAAAAAAAGTGTCAAAAATGTTAAAAATGACAATAGCCAATTTTTGACAATTCCTTTATTAATGTCTTCTCCTTTCTTCCATCTTCTTCTTCCATCTTCTTCTTCCATCTTCTTCATTTCTCCATTCGGGTTTCTTACTCCTTCTTGTTCTTCATCTTCATCTTCATCTTCATCTTCCTTCTTCCTTCGGTGTTCTCGTCCGCATCTTGCTCCGGCTTCTTGTTCCCCTCTTCTTTCTCCGGACGATCTGCTTGCATTCCAGGTTCCCACTGTGTGACGCTTCAGTTCTTCTGACAGTTCTCCTCTGAGTCCGGGGCCACCCGGTGGCCCGGCCCCCCTCTGACACCACGGGGAAAGCCATAGGGCAGTCCCTGTGAAGTCCATGTGGGTCAAAGGGGGGCGGGGCCACCGGGTGGCCACGGACTTAGAGGAGAACTGTCAGAAGAACTGAAGCGTCACATAGCAGGAACCTCGAATGCAAGCAGATCGTCCGGCGAAAGAAGAGGGGAACAAGAAGCCGGAGCAAGATGCGGACGAGAACACGGAAGGAAGAAGGAAGATGAAGATGAAGAACAAGATGGAGGAAGAAATCCGAATGGAGAAAAGAAGAAGATGGAAGAAGAATATGGAAGAAGAAGATGGAAGAAGATGGAAGAAAGGAGAAGACATTAATAAAGGAATTGTCAAAAACCGGCTATTGTCATTTTTTTTTTTTTTTTTTTAACAGAAAGACATTTTTAACATTTTTAACACTTTTTTTTGTGAAATGGTAGGGGTACATTTGTACCCCATTACCATTTCACACAGGGGGGGACGGGATCTGGGTGTCCCCTTTGTTAAAGGGGGCTTCTAGATTCTGATAAGCCCCCCGCCTACAGACCCCCACAACCACCGGGCAAGGGTTGTGTGGATGAGGCCCTTGTCCCCATCAACATGTGGGCAGGGTGCTTTGGGGTAGGGGGGGCTGAAGGGCGCCCCCCTGCCCCAAAGCACCCACCCCCCCATGTTGAGGGCATGCGGCCTGGTACGGTTCAGGAGGGGGGGGGGCGCTCGCTCGCCCCCCCCTTTACTGACCTGCTGGGCTGCGTGCTCAGATAAGGGTCTGGTATGGATTTTTTGGGGACCCCCATGCCGTTTTTTCGGTGTAGGGAGGCTCCCTTTGAAATCCATACCAGACCTAAGGGCCTGGTATGCTCTTGGAAGGGAACCTATGCCGTTGTTTTTTTCTTCTAAATTTGGCGTGGAGTTCCCCTTCATGATTCATACCAAACACAGGGGACAGCGAGCGCGAGGTGTGCAGTACCCTGTCGCTGAGAACCAGCGCAATGGGATCACGCTGGAAACATGCAAGGAAGCCTGTCCTGGAGGCGACTTCAAGTCGCCTCCAGGACACGACTTGAGCGTGTGCTTCACGCTCAAGTCCTGTCCACGTTGCCTCGCAAAGTCGCGCTGCCCCTGTGTGAACCGGTACATGAGTCGCCCCGCAAGTCGGATCATATTGATCTGACTTTTGGTGCGACCTCTATTCAAATCAATGGGCTCCCATAGGGAACCATTCATTTTGAATAGAGACAGACGCGCAGCTGATATTTTTATTTACTATCACAGTGCGCCGCCGGTTCACACGCCCAATTAATGATTTATCCGGCGCACCAATTAAGGTATGAAAAGGCGCAGCGCGCTGTTGTTAGTAAATCACCCCCTTTGTGTTGGTCCATCACATAAAATCCCAATAAAATACATTTATGTTTTTGGTTTTAACATGACAAAATTTGGAAAATGTCAAGGGGTATGAATACTTTTTCAAGGCACTGCAGCTTGCATTAATGTGCCATGGAGAACTAAATAGCCCCTGAGTGTTACATTTCTGAGCTGTCTAGGAGGACCTTCGTTCTTTGCACCTGGATGATATTTCCTCAAAGTAATATGACTTGCTGCTCATGATATTATTAGCAAATAGATAGACCGACCCCATACAACGGTATTATCCTCTAAGAATATTCAGAATGAGAAAAAAAAAGTAATTAAAAATCCCCTCACATCTATTCTTCCGCGGTAAAGGAAAATGTCATTGTCGATGTTAGAATGTTCTGTGAGTCAGTGATGCTGCGATATGTAAAGTTCAAAATATTCTGGTAATTATGTCCCAGAACCATCCAACTCCTTCCAGGAAAGGTTTATCATGGAATTCACCATCCATTTATCATAGATTCTCATTTTTTATGTGTGAAATCAATTATTTCCTTGACAGTCTAATTGTGTGGAATCTGCTGATCAGAATCCGCCGTGACGCACATGTAAGCCAAGCCCAACATGTGCCGGGTTCTGAATCATTCCACTAACACACAGGCTCTTCATTTATATATTCAATGACACAATCATTTTGAGACTAATCTATATACTGTATACAGGGCAAAGAATAGGTGAAGGCACTAACTCCTCCCTTCTCCATACAACTGCATGTGCAGCACCAAATATTGGGTGTGGCAAGGGCTAAGAACTGGGAATCGCATGGGGTGCAAAGTACAAGAATTTGTAACACACTTAGCACAGGGTTCAGGATTAGGTATTGCACAGGGTTCAGGACTCAGTCAGGCCAGTGTATATTTACCTTCCCGAGGTGCGCAAAGCTGGACGGACGTTTGTAGCCCAAAGCTCCCAGGGCGGCAGTGACTTCTGCAGCTTCCCCAGTGCCATTTAGCCCCTATTTCTCATCCTTTAATACCCACACCCTTGGTGGAACACTTTCAGCGATCACTTATTGAACTACCTTCCTCGGGTTCAGGAGCAGAGTAGATTGTCCCAAGATGGCGCCCAGCCGCCACGTGCTCAGGCCTCCACACAGAGCCCTGCGGCCTCTCCAGCTCAACCATCAGGAGACAGTGAGTACCCGGTCCAGCTTACAATGGCAAAGTTTGATAAAAGCCTGTCGGTCATCAGTGGCGGCTGGTGTTTTTAAGTTGGGGGGGTGGCAAACAACTGAACCCCCCCGTGGCAACTTCACTGTTGCAACACACCTGGGTGGGCTCCGGTCGCACTCTCTGTGCCCCGAGCCCACCCTATTTTGAAGCCTTATAGAGCCTTTGGGTCTAATCAGATGCTTAAAAAAAAAACACTGACCGCTGTAATTCATGTGCCCGGTGCCCTAGAAGGGGCCTGGACACATGAATAGGGGGAATAGGGGGACACATAGCATGCATCTATCCATGGCGGCCATGGATAGATGCATGCTATGCTAAGCATGCATCTATCCATTGCATATAGGGGGTGGCCTGGAGAGAGGGGCGGGCCGCCCCCGTCGGCCATGTATGTGAAACTATCGGAAACGTTTCAGATTGAACTGCACAAGTCCACAAACACCCTGACTCAGGAGCTGGAGGCAGAACTGACCTTCTTGAGACCAAACATGACGAGTTGCAGTTGGCCTACACTGACCTCCGCAAAGACCATGAGACACTCTCAGATACAGTTGCCCAGCTCCAAGCTTATCTAGAAGAAATAGATAATAGAAACAGGCGCAATAATCTGAGAGTGAGAGGGGTTTCAGAGTCAGTCACAGACTTGCTTTCCGCGGTACAACGACTGTTTCAGTCATTACTACCAGAGGCCCCGGCCGCTGCTTTCGCCTGCCACAGGATTCATAGGGCATTGCGCCCCAAGCCACTTGATGATAAGCCACCTAGGGACATTTGTATGTCTCAAAGACTATCTTATTAAAGAGGAGATACTACGGGCTTCTCACAACATTCCCAATATCCAACTGAATGAAACAAAGATTCAAATGTTGCAGGATGAAAGAGGTGACCACAGTAGTGCAGTCTGCGAGTACAGATGGGGATTCCCCTTTAAACTACAGGTACCTCACAATGGCACTACCTTTACAGTCACCACTTTGCCAGAAGGAAAATATCTACTTGTTAAGCTGGGCCTTTGGGCCTCGGATAACTTGCCCAGGATGCCTTTCACACCAAGCCCGTCAGCTATTTGGGCGACCCCTTCTCCACAGAGAGATCACAGACGACAATGTCAAGAACTCAGGGATTTATCTGCCTGACATGGAAACTCCTTGCTCTGACCCTAGGGTTGCCCCCTCATCCCTTTAAACCAGAACACATATGAATTACACGGGTTCCGAGGCAGATAAGGCAACAAGTGAGTTTAATTACCTTCTTAATCAGCCACAAAACCTGTGTAATTAATATGTGTTTGGGATTAAAGGGATGAGGTGGCAACCCTATCTGACCTGCTCCGGGGTCCATCCCTTTGGCTGAGTATTCTGCCCGTTGGCATGTCACCACACAGTTTATGTTGTTCAATTCAACTTTGCTGCAACCAAGTCTAGCTGCTCTTTCAGGAGACTCATTTTTCTGAAACTAACCACCCTAAATACTTTGATCATTCATTTAAACAGGGCTACTTGACTACTTTTGGGTCCAGATCTAGGGGAGTAGCGATATTTATCAGGAATATAGTATTATTAGATGTACAACATGTTTATAAAGACCTGGCTAGTAGGTTTTTGATTATCCAAGGTCCTCTGCAGGGTAAGGCCATTACAATAGCCAATGTATATGCTCCAAATGATTCACAAGCCACTTTCTTTAAAACATTTTTCCAGGTCCTGGTTAAATATCTTTCCCCACATTTATTAATTAGAGGAGAATTTATTCTGGTTGCGGACTCTGTACTGGACAGAAGTTGTAAGTACTGCTAATTGCTTTCCCAAGACCTCAAATAGCTTTCTCGGTTCCCATCAGCTCCTAGATTCTTGGCGGACACCAGGGCCGGCCTTACCATGGGACGCGATGGGACCATTGTCCCAGGCAGCAGGTTCTGAGGGGCGGCACATTGACGTCCATAAATACAGTGGTCCCGCCCGATCGGGCTCCGCTCCGCCCACCCGCTCTGCTCTTCATCCCACTATGTGGATGGCCCAGCGCCGCTGCTATTGGAGGTATTGGCAGACCATTCGCTGCCATACCCGCAAAGCTGGCCACCCGCCCATCCTCTCCGCGGCTCCCCCCCCCCTTTGCTGCTGACGAAAGTCAGCTGACAGGCTGACGGCCAACAGCATAAAGGGGGAGGAGCTTTCGGCTGAGCAGAGACCCCATGATGGAAGAGGGAACGCTATAGGCGCGGCTGACACGGAGAGAAGGTAAGTGTCACTAATCCCATCTCCACCACATCTGCCTGTGTCTAATCTCCCCTACCACCCCTGCCTGTGTCTAAACCCCCTACCACCCCTGCCTGTGTCTAAACCCCCTACCACCTCTGCCTGTGTCTAAATCCCCTACCACCCCTGCCTGTGTCTAAACCCCCTACCACCTCTGCCTGTGTCTAAACCCCCTACCACCTCTGCCTGTGTCTAAACTCCCTACCTCCCCTGCCTGTGTTTAACCTCCCCTACCACCCCTGCCTGTGTCTAATCCCTTCCTTATCACCCCTGCCTGTGTCAATCCCTTCCCTACCACCCCTGCCTGTGTCTAACCTCCCTTACAACCCCTGCCTGTGTCTAACCTCCCTTACCACCCCTGCCTGTGTCTAAACCCCCCTACCTCCCCTGCCTGTGTCTAAACTCCCTACCTCCCCTGCCTGTGTATAACCTCCCCTACCACCCCTGCCTGTGTCTAACCCCCCTCCCCCCTCACCACAACCGCCGCTGCCTCTGTCTGAACCCCACCACCACTGTTGCGTGTAAATCTGACTTCCTAATAAATGTAATTTTGTTTTTTAATTGTCATGATATAAAATAATAAATGTGGGGGCCTTTTGGTGGCCAATTATTATTATTTTTTTTTGGGGGGGGGGCGGTGGGGAGGATGGGGGGCAGCATTTTGATCCTGGGCCCAGGCAGCACAATGTCTTGGGCTGGCCCTGGCGGGCACACAATGTGGGTGCCAGAGAGTATACTTACTATTCTCATTTTCACTATGGCTGGTATACATCCCTGTCCTTAGTCTGATCATCATATAGTCTCCTTCACAATCTCCCATGTAGGCCTCTCACCTGCTACTGCATGATGGCACCTCAATGACTCACTTCTCACCGACCCAGATCTAGTGGCTAAAATGTCAGACCAAATAGAAAAATATTTCCGTATTAACAATACCGGAGATATCCCCCCTACCTCCCTTTGGGCGGCCCACAAGGTGGTAATTCGGGGTCCATTAATAGCACTAGCTACCGAAAAGAAGAGACATAAGTTGGCGGAAGTTACTATACTCACTCAGGAATTGTATAGGCTTTATCACCTCTATAGTCAAAACCCCTCTCTGGACCTTTTAAGACAGATAAACCATAAGATAATGGCACTAGACACGCTTCTCTCTGAGCATACTGAGAAATATTTGAGATAGCCGAAGGCTCGGTTTTTATTACATAGCAACTCGGCTTTTGCCATATTTGCGAGGAAGCTCAATCAGTCTATTCAGCCTCCGCACTCCTACAAACTTAGAAGTGCTGAGGGGAATATCATTTCTCATCCTACGGAAGTGCTCCAGATCTTTTCTAAGTTTTACCAGGACCTCTTGTCCCCACCATCTTCCCTGCCTTGTTCCAAATCTAAGTCTTGGCTAGACGCCCTATCTTTCCTGACATTGTCGGAAGATCAGATACAGACCCTGAATGCCCCCTGCACTGAAGACGAGATTTAAACTATACTAGTGTAGCGGACCCCTAAATTGGGGGTCGCTATGCCTTAAATTTAAGGGCAGCCTGAGCTGTAGTTTGGCTCAGGCTATTCTGATTCTATAGTTGGACTCTGCTCTGCTATGATTTTGCCTGGTGTATAGTTACCCTTGTCCTGTGGTGGCGCTGTTGCCCAGGTCTCGGGTTGAACCGCGGGTGGCATTGTGGTGTGATTGGGTGTCCTCTCTCAGCTACCGTGCAGTGGGTGTGGTCGGCCTGCTGTGCATGCCGGGAGGGGATACATAAGGGGCAGATGCCATGATCTAGGTGTGGTGTAACGGGGGGATTCCAAGGAGGACCCCTGGTGGCGAAGTTGCGCCTGTGGGCCCTGCTGGCCTGGGTGCGTGATGTGATCGTGGAGTCTCGGGCACCTTCAGCCCGAGGCTATAGTGTTCCAGGTAGGCCCAGTGCCTTTAACTGGGTCTACAAACCAACCCACTGGAGTCCCAGGGAACCCGAGTGAGGGTGGCCCGCTCTGAAGGAGAGGAAACCCGGGGAGGACCTGTCCAATTGACCGGTGAAGGAATTCACGGTGAAGGAGAGCCCTGGTTGCCTATCAGAGGAAAGGATTCGTGAGTTGCACAATAGTTCCTGTAGTGTGCCCCATTGGCACTTATGGTCTCTAATATTCTACAGGAGCTAAAGAGTTCTAAATTCAGGACCTAAAGGATTCTGTGGCAGAGGATCTCCTGAACTTGTCTTTGGAGGGGACTAAATCCAAAGTAACTTTCCGTGCTTCAATCCGGCTGATATGGGTGAGCAATATCCACTCAGGCTTGAGTGGAGAATAGGGCAACTGGGTGCCGCGTGCCTGAACCTATCTTCCTACCCAATTCTATGGCTGTCTTCAATCTCTTTCCATAGTCTGTTCTAAGCAAGAGAAAAATAAACTCGTCTGTTGGAGATTAACCACTGTCTGGACATTGGCCTTCTTTGGGGGGAGAAAACAGACTTTTCCCTACATTCTGGGGACGAGAACCAATGGAGGGAGGTAACTCGCTGCAGGACCCAAAATATTAAGAACACCGCTCGACCTCTTATACCAGGAGGACACGGGCATGTGGCATGGTGTGCCTTTACCCTGCGAGTGAAGGTAAGCAGGGAAAAAGGGTCTGTGTGCTACACTAGCCTTTCTGAACCTTCTAAGGCCCCTGGCCCAGACGTTTTTTTGGCCTTCTATTATATAAAATTCTCTAGCCACTTAGTTCCTAACATAAAAAATGTATTTAATTTTATCCTTAAAGTAATACTTTCCCTGATGATATGCTTATGGCTAATATGTCCCTGATCCCTCAACCAAATAAGGATCATACCCTCCCACAAAACTACCATCCTATCTCAGTAAACAACAAAGACCTAAACATTTTTGGATGCCTTTTGGCAGATAGGCTTTCCTCCATTATTACCTCATTGATTTCCCCAGATCAAACTGCATTTATTCCTACCAGACAGATTACGGATGATATCCATAGAGGCCTCTAAAAATTATACAAGATGCAGACCTCTTTTCTCTGAAGGCATTATTATTGAGTCTTGAATCTTCTTGATATCCACAAGGATTTTGATAGTGTATTATGGCCCTACTTGGAAATTATTCTTAAGAAATTTGGATTTCAGGGAGCTTTTGTGCACGGCTTCAGGGCTCTGTAGCACAGTCCATGCATGTGCATGAAACTTCCAGACTGCAATTCAGATCACTTCACTCTTGGCCATGGAATGAGGCAGGAATGTCCCCTCTCCCCTCTCCTATTTGCATTGGCTATTGAATCCCTAGCCCAATCTATCTGTCTGGACCCTAACATGAGAGGTTATGTGAAGGCAGACCAAGAGTTCAAGCCGAGCATGTACGCAGATGACGTCCTATTATTTTTATCAGATCCAGTGGTCTCTTTAACTGACTTGGTCTCCACGCTACATACCTTCCACGACTTGTCTGGGGGCTCAATCGTTCCAAATTTCTTCCAAAATTTTGTGCATTCAAGCTAAATTTGGTTTTGCCTGGAGTGGGGAAACACTCGCATACTTGGGTATTAGACTAGCCCCATCCCTCTGCAAGATGTACTACTCTAATTACCCACGGGTGTTCTCTAGTGATGAGCCGAACACCCCCGGGTTCGGTTCGCACCAGAACCCGCGAACGGACCGAAAGTTCGTACGAACATTAGAACCCTATTAAATACAATGGATGCGAACGTTCAAATTCTAAAGTGCTAATTATAACAACTATTATGCATGTTATTGTCCTAAAAAGGGTTTGGGAACCCGGGTTCTGCACCAGGGGACATGTATCAATGCAAAAAGAAGTTTTAAAAACGGTCGTTTTTCGGGAGCAGTCATTTTAATGATGCATAAAGTGAAAAAAAAAAAGTCAAATATTCCTTTAAATATCGTACCTGGGGGGTGTCTAAAGTATGCCTGTGAAGTGCCACGTGTTTCCCGTGTTTAGAACTGTCCCTGCACAAAATGACACTTCTAAAGGAAAAAAAAGCCATTTAAAACTTCTTGCGGCTTTAATGTAATGTCTGGTCCCGGTAATATGGATGAAAATCTTTAAGAAAAATGGCATAGCTACCCCATGACCCCCCCCCCCCCCCCACCCCAGCCCATTACCAGCCCCTTTGGGTCTTGTATGGATATTAAGGGGAACCCCGCACATAAAATAAAAAAGGCCCTATATACTCTGAACAGCCGTATACAGGCGGTGCATACAAGACAGGGACTGTAGGTTTGTTCTTATGTAGAATGTGTTTGTAATTTTGAACAGGTACATTGTTGAAGTGTAGCTCCAGCCCAAAAATCTATTTTTAAACTTTTTGGAAAACATAGGTAAGGGTTATCACCCCTGTAACATTTGTTTTGCTGTCTGTGCCCCTGTTCAGAACATTTCACCTCACTTTCCGTCCCAATGACAACTGTTTTTGAAATGTGGTGTTTTTCTTGAAACAAGGATTGCTGATAAAGCATCAGTACAGAGGAGACACCTTTCTCCCATATTTATTCTTACAGGAGAGAATTTTCCTTCCTAGGGGTAGATTTCCTCTCACTTCCTGTTGTCTTCTTCCGTTTGCAAGTAGGAGTCGTTTGTAAGTTGGATGTTTGAAAGTTGGGACCTGCCGTATATACTCTGCAGAAATAGGCCCCTTAGTTGTTGGTGTTGGCACAACACTGTAAGCACTCACAGTTACTCTTGGTTGGTGCTGGAACGCCCTGCTGTCAACTATTATATCAGGAATTTTAATTACATATAATTGTTGAACAGTGGTAGTAAAAATTGGGGCTTTGATGGTGGTGCTGGTGCCACAACACTGTAAGCCCTGACAGTTACTCTTGGTGGGTGCAGCAATGGGCCCTGCTGTGAATTATTAGATCAAGAATTGTAATTGCATGCCCCTGTTGAACAGGGGCTGAAAAATTGGGCTTTTCGTGGTGGTGGTGGTGGTGGTGGTGTTGCCACAACACTGTAAGCCCTCAGAGTTACTCTTGGTGGGTGCAGGAATGGGCCCTGCTGTGAATTATTAGATCAAGAATTGTAATTACATGCCCCTTTTGAACAGTGGCTGAAAAATTGGGCCTTTCGTGGTGGTGGTGGTGGTGGCGTTGCCACAACACTGTAAGCCCTCAGACTTACTCTTGGTGGGTGCAGGAATGGGCCCTGCTGTGAATTATTACATCAAGAATTGTAATTGCATGCCCCTGTTAAACAGGGGCTGAAAAATTGGGCCTTAGGCACTGGTGGCACAACACTACAACCCCTCACAGATACTGTACTTGGAGCACAGCAATGAGCCCTGTTGCAAAGTATTGCTTCAAAAATTGTAATGACACGCCCCTGTTAAACAGGGGCTGAAAAATTGGGCCTTAGGCACTGGTGGCACAACACTACAACCCCTCACAGATACTGTACTTGGAGCACAGCAATGAGCCCTATGGCAAATTATTGCTAAAAAAATTGTAAGTACACGCCCCTGTAAAACAGGGGCTGAAAAATTGGGCCTTAGCCACTGGTGGCGGCACCCATAAACAAAAATGATCTTCCAAGCTATCATCATCAATCGTATCATTGAGGACTCGGAGGAGGAGGATAGCCAGTCAACATAACAGCACAGGCACTCAGCATCAGCATCAGTCTTGAAGGGACGTGACATGTTAAAATCAATTAGTCTGTTATATCAGCATCAGGTGTGTGGTAGCTGGTGGTGATCCAAGACTGGTTCATCTTGATGAAAGTCAGTCGATCAACCGAGTCGGTGGACAGGCGCACCCTGTGATCCGTGACAAATCCTCCAGCAGCACTGAATGTGCGTTCCGAAAGAACGCTGGATGCAGGACAGGCCAGTAGCTCAATTGCATACTGTGCAAGCTCTGGCCAGTGATCCATCCTCAAGACCCAGTAAGCCAGAGGATTTTCGGTGGGGAAGGTGTCCAAGTCTGACCTTGCCCCTAGATATTCCTGCACCATGTTTATCAGACGCTGGCGATGGTTGCTGGAACCAATCATACTTTGGGGCTGCGGACTAAAGAATTGTCTGAACGCATCGGTCAGACGGCCACCTTCCCCACCGCTCCTTCTTTGACTGGCCGAAGCCTCAGCAACTCGTTGTCCTGGACCAGGAGTTTGTAACCTCCCAGTCTCTGGGAACGCGTTGCACAGACCTTTCTGCAAGGCCTCCCGGAGTTGTCTCATCCTCTGCTCCCTCTGCGACGGTAACATAAGGTCCGCAACCTTACCCTTGTACCGTGGATCAAGGAGAGTGGCCAGCCAGTAATGGTCCCTCTCCTTGATCCGAAGAATACGAGGATCCTTCCGCAGACTTTGCAGGATCAGGGAGGCCATGCAGCGTAGGTTTGCTGAGGCATTCGCTCCGGAGTCCTCTGGGTCACTAAGGACGACATGATCCGCAGTCACCTCCTCCCAGCCACGTACAAGTCCACTGGTTTCTTGGGACTGTAAATCATCCCTAAAAGACTGCTGCTGATGATGCTGAGTGCCAGCCTCCACCTCCATGCTGACACAATCCTCCTCCTCCTCCTCCTCCTCCTCCTCTTCCTCTTCCTGTGCGATGGGTGGGACAGAAGGAACACTGTCTGGGTAAAGGGGGCCTTGAGAGGCAAGGAAGTCCTCCTCTTCCTGCCTCTGTTCTGCCTCAAGTGCCCTGTCCATTATTCCACGCAGCGTGTGCTCCAACAGGTGGACAAGAGGTACAGTGTCACTGATGCATGCACTGTCACTGCTCACCATCCTCGTGGCCTCCTCAAATGGTGCCAGGACAGTGCATGCATCCCTGATCATGCCCCACTGGCGTGGAGAAAAAAAACAAGCTCCCCTGACCCTGTCCTGGTGCCGTAGTCGCACAGGTACTCATTGATGGCCCTCTGCTGCGTGTGCAGCCGCTGCAGCATGGCCAACGTTGAGTTCCACCTGGTGGGCATGTCACATATAAGGCGGTTCTTGGGCAGGTTCAACTCCTTTTGCAGCTCAGCCAGGCGAGCACTGGCATTATAAGATCTGCGGAAATGCACACAGACTTTCCTGGCCTGCCTCAGGACATCCTGTAAGCCCGGGTACCTGCCCAAGAACCGCTGCACCACCAGGTTAAGGACGTGAGCCACACAGGGCACATGGGTCAGTTGTCCCTGTCGGAGGGCGGAGAGGAGGTTGGTGCCATTGTCGCAAACCACCATTCCTGGCTTAAGCTGGCGTGGCGTCAACCACCTCTCGGCCTGGCCCTGCAGAGCAGACAGGACCTCTGCCCCAGTGTGGCTTCTGTCCCCCAAACACACCAGCGCAAGCACGGCATGGCATCTTTTTGCCTGCGTACTTGCGTAGCCCCGTGAACGGCTACGGAGCACCGCTGGTTCATAGGACAAACCACAGGAATAGGCCATGGAGGAAGAAGAAGAGGAGGGGGTGGAGGAGAGAGGTGTGTCACAACCAGTAGTAGCATTTTGGAGGCGTGGCGGTGGGACAACCTCCAACACTACTGCACCTTGTCCTGCATCCTTCCCAGCTGCCAAAAGAGTGACCCAATGGGCCGTGAAAGAAAGGTAACGTCCCTGTCCATGCCTGCTGGACCATGAGTCAGCGGTAATATGCACCTTACCGCTGACCGCCCTGTCCAGCGAGGCCAAGACATTGCCTTCCACATGCCGGTAGAGAGCCGGAATAGCCGTCCGTGAGAAAAAGTGGCGTTTGGGAACCTGCCACTGAGGAACCGCACATTGCACAAACTCACGGAAGGGGGCCGAGTCTACCAACTGAAAAGGCAGCAGTTGAAGCGCTAGCAATTTAGCCAAGCTAGCATTCAACCGCTGGGCATGTGGATGGCTGGGAGTGAACTTCTTTCGACGGTCCAGCAGCTGGGGCAGGGAAATTTGCCTGCTAGAATCGGACGTCGGTGTACTGCTAGCAGAGTGGCCGCAAGTACTTGGCTGTGACACACCTAATTCTACACCTTCATTCCTCTCAGTGCATGTTTCAGAGAGGACTGAAGTTATAGTGGGGTTGGAGATCCCAGCTGATGCGGTGCAAGGAGAGGTCCGCTTTGTTCTTTGGTGTGGGTCTTTGAGGTAGGCTTGCCAACGAGCTGCATGGCAGGTCAACATATGTCTGGTCAGGCATGTGGTACCCAAGCGGCTGATGTTTTGGCCACGCGATATACGCTTGAGACATATGTTGCAAACAGCAGCTGTGCGATCTGATGCACTAGCCTCAAAAAAGGCCCACACCAAAGAACTTTTTGAATGACGGGCAGAGGCAGCGCCCTGCACAGGCGGAGCTCTGCGGTGTGATTCCGTCGGTGTACTGCCCTTACGCTGGCCACCAAAGGGCATCCTGCCTCGTTGGAGATGTGCCTCCTCCTCATCCTCCTCCTCCTCCTCTCTCCTATTAGGCACCCACGTGGAGTCAGTGACCTCATCATCCCCTCCCTCCTCATCACTGGAGCCAATCTGGCAGTATGCTGCAGCTGCTGGAACATGACTGCCAGATTGGTGTCCTTCTTGAGCATCCCCTCTGTCTGCTCTCACCCTACTGCCTTCCTGTAGCTGGGTTTCATCATCAGACCCTTCGAAACGCTGGGCATCCTCCTGGAGCATGTACCCAACACTGTGCTCAAACAGTTCGGGGGACTCCTCAGGAGGAGGACATGGTGGGTCTAGGGAAGGAATGACTGATGATGAGTCTGACATTGATACCAGGGAAGAGGACGCTTTGGCAGCTGCTTTGCCAGTACCCTGAGCCTGGGTGAGAGAGGATGAGGAGGAGGAGGAGGGCTTGGTCATCCACTCTACCAAGTCTTCGGCTTGATGTGGCTCAACATGTCCAGCTGCGGAAAAGAAGGACAAGCGTGTCCCATGGCCATGTGCTGATGACAATGCACCGCGTCCACGACCAGCACTGTTGCCCCCAGACACAGAGCCTGCTTGCCCTCTTTTATTGCCTCCTGACTGTCTGCCTCTCCTTGTTTGCCTTCCAGACATTCTAATAGATGGCCTGCAGGGAGATGGGAAAAAAGCAATAAGGGCTACCTTCAGGTGTCCTTCTCTGTCCCTTGAAACAAGGACTTGCACAGTGAAAGAAACTGACACTCTCCCTACCTACAGTTTTCTGTCCCTAGAAAAAATGTTTTTTTTAAGCACAATATAGCACAAGGAGAATTCACTCACTGTCCTTCCAGGTCCCTGGAAACAAGGACTTGCACAGTGAAAGAAACTGACACTCTCCCTACCTACAGTTTTCTGTCCCTAGAAAAAATGTTTTTTTTAAGCACAATATAGCACAAGGAGAATTCACTCACTGTCCTTCCAGGTCCCTAGAAACAAGGACTTGCACAGTGAAAGAAACTGACACTCTCCCTACCTACAGTTTTCTGTCCCTAGAAAAAATGTTTTTTTTAAGCACACTATAGCACAAGGAGAATTCACTCACTGTCCTTCCCAGTCCCTAGAAACAAGGACTTGCACAGTGAAAGAAACTGACACTCTCCCTACCTACAGTTTTCTGTCCCTAGAAAAAATGTTTTTTTTTAAGCACAATATAGCACAAGGAGAATTCACTCACTGTCCTTCCAGGTCCCTGGAAACAAGGACTTGCACAGTGAAAGAAACTGACACTCTCCCTACCTACAGTTTTCTGTCCCTAGAAAAAATGTTTTTTTTAAGCACAATATAGCACAAGGAGAATTCACTCACTGTCCTTCCAGGTCCCTAGAAACAAGGACTTGCACAGTGAAAGAAACTGACACTCTCCCTACCTACAGTTTTCTGTCCCTAGAAAAAATGTTTTTTTTAAGCACAATATAGCACAAGGAGAATTCACTCACTGTCCTTCCAGGTCCCTGGAAACAAGGACTTGCACAGTGAAAGAAACTGACACTCTCCCTACCTACAGTTTTCTGTCCCTAGAAAAAATGTTTTTTTTTAAGCACAATATAGCACAAGGAGAATTCACTCACTGTCCTTCCAGGTCCCTAGAAACAAGGACTTGCACAGTGAAAGAAACTGACACTCTCCCTACCTACAGTTTTCTGTCCCTAGAAAAAATGTTTTTTTTAAGCACACAATAGCACAAGGAGAATTCACTCACTGTCCTTCCCAGTCCCTAGAAACAAGGACTTGCACAGTGAAAGAAACTGACACTCTCCCTACCTACAGTTTTCTGTCCCTAGAAAAAATGTTTTTTTTAAGCACAATATAGCACAAGGAGAATTCACTCACTGTCCTTCCAGGTCCCTGGAAACAAGGACTTGCACAGTGAAAGAAACTGACACTCTCCCTACCTACAGTTTTCTGTCCCTAGAAAAAATGTTTTTTTTAAGCACAATATAGCACAAGGAGAATTCACTCACTGTCCTTCCAGGTCCCTGGAAACAAGGACTTGCACAGTGAAAGAAACTGACACTCTCCCTACCTACAGTTTTCTGTCCCTAGAAAAAATGTTTTTTTTTAAGCACAATATAGCACAAGGAGAATTCACTCACTGTCCTTCCAGGTTCCTGGAAACAAGGACTTGCACAGTGAAAGAAACTGACACTCTCCCTACCTACAGTTTTCTGTCCCTAGAATTTTTTTTTTTTTTAAGCACAATATAGCACAAGGAGAATTCACTCACTGTCCTTCCAGGTCCCTAGAAACAAGGACTTGCACAGTGAAAGAAACTGACACTCTCCCTACCTACAGTTTTCTGTCCCTAGAAAAAATGTTTTTTTTAAGCACAATATAGCACAAGGAGAATTCACTCACTGTCCTTCCAGGTCCCTGGAAACAAGGACTTGCACAGTGAAAGAAACTGACACTCTCCCTACCTACAGTTTTCTGTCCCTAGAAAAAATGTTTTTTTTAAGCACAATATAGCACAAGGAGAATTCACTCACTGTCCTTCCAGGTCCCTGGAAACAAGGACTTGCACAGTGAAAGAAACTGACACTCTCCCTACCTACAGTTTTCTGTCCCTAGAAAAAATGTTTTTTTTAAGCACAATATAGCACAAGGAGAATTCACTCACTGTCCTTCCAGGTCCCTGGAAACAAGGACTTGCACAGTGAAAGAAACTGACACTCTCCCTACCTACAGTTTTCTGTCCCTAGAAAAAATGTTTTTTTTAAGCACAATATAGCACAAGGAGAATTCACTCACTGTCCTTCCAGGTCCCTAGAAACAAGGACTTGCACAGTGAAAGAAACTGACACTCTCCCTACCTACAGTTTTCTGTCCCTAGAAAAAATGTTTTTTTTAAGCACAATATAGCACAAGGAGAATTCACTCACTGTCCTTCCAGGTCCCTGGAAACAAGGACTTGCACAGTGAAAGAAACTGACACTCTCCCTACCTACAGTTTTCTGTCCCTAGAAAAAATGTTTTTTTTAAGCACAATATAGCACAAGGAGAATTCACTCACTGTCCTTCCAGGTCCCTGGAAACAAGGACTTGCACAGTGAAAGAAACTGACACTCTCCCTACCTACAGTTTTCTGTCCCTAGAAAAAATGTTTTTTTTAAGCACAATATAGCACAAGGAGAATTCACTCACTGTCCTTCCAGGTCCCTAGAAACAAGGACTTGCACAGTGAAAGAAACTGACACTCTCCCTACCTACAGTTTTCTGTCCCTAGAAAAAATGTTTTTTTTAAGCACACTATAGCACAAGGAGAATTCACTCACTGTCCTTCCCAGTCCCTAGAAACAAGGACTTGCACAGTGAAAGAAACTGACACTCTCCCTACCTACAGTTTTCTGTCCCTAGAAAAAATGTTTTTTTTAAGCACAATATAGCACAAGGAGAATTCACTCACTGTCCTTCCAGGTCCCTGGAAACAAGGACTTGCACAGTGAAAGAAACTGACACTCTCCCTACCTACAGTTTTCTGTCCCTAGAAAAAATGTTTTTTTTAAGCACAATATAGCACAAGGAGAATTCACTCACTGTCCTTCCAGGTCCCTAGAAACAAGGACTTGCACAGTGAAAGAAACTGACACACTCTCCCTACCTACAGTTTTCTGTCCCTAGAAAAAATGTTTTTTTTAAGCACACTATAGCACAAGCACAAAACACACTGACACTCTCCCTACCTATCCTTCTCTTTCCCTAAACTAAAGGAATCCAGGTTAAGCAAGAAAGAAATAAAAGTCACTGTCCCTGCCTATGCTGCTCTATCCCTGCTCCGGAACACACTACAGTAGGCCGCCGTGCTGGCGGCCTTTTATAGTGTGGGGCGTGTACTAAACACCCTCAGCAATAATTGGCCACAGGCATCCTGCCTGTGGCCAATCATTGCTCTCCTCGCTGCCGGCGCTGTGATTGGCCAAGCATGCGGGGTCACAGTGCATGCTTGGCCAATCACAGCGCCTGGATGACACTGCGATGGCGTAGTGCATTGTGGGCCGTTCGCGTCACTCGAATTTGGCGCGAACGGCCCAAATCGTTCGATCTTCGTCGAACGATCGAACAGCCGATGTTCGAGTCGAACGTATGTTCGACTCGAACACGAAGCTCATCCCTAGTGTTCTCCCACATCAGGCAACTAATGCATACATGGACTCCGTACTGCATCTCCTTCTTGGGCAGGGTCCAGGCAGTGAAGATGTCTGTATTCCCAAAACGACTTTATTTTTATTTTTGGGCCCTTCCACTATACATCTCATGCCAGACCATAGGGGTGACTCAAAGAGAGGTGAATAAGTTCATATGTTCACCTAAGAAAGAAACCTTGCCTGGATAAGCAGTTGGTGTACAGGCCACAGGCCCTGGGTGGGCTAGGGTTACCAAATCTATGGATGTATTACCTTTCAGCCAGATTGGTCCAACTGGCACAGTGACATGCTTCACCATCTAATATCCCATGGCTTCACTTTGAAAGAACCTCCATTGATCCATACTACCTTCCGGGCCTGCTATGGTTGGGCTCTGCTCGCCCTAAAGACCTATCCTCTCTTAACGCGGTGGTTGGTCAATCGCTCCATATATGGTCTTTGTATAAAACAAAATTCTCACTGCAACCACCCAAACCTAGACTAGCTTCCTTTTTAGGAGTCCCTCATTTCCCCCCAGCTGTTCGTTCCCCCCGAGACTTCTCCAAATGGGTTGAGAATGACCTTGGACCCTCTGACAAAAGAGCTTCCATTTTGCTCTTTCTTCTCCTTTCAACAGAATGATCCTCTTCCAAGAACAGAGTTCTATAAATGTCTACAGATTAGACACTTTTTCGCTTTTCCGTAGAGACGGTAGGCACGGGCTCCACCTTTGAGAGTATGTGCATATTCTCCTCCAGGGATAAGGGTACAATCTCTATAATCTACAAATACCTTAATGAGAGGGATCTTCTCGCTAAATCATCAGCAATGCTAGGCTGGGAGGAGGAGACATGCCAAGAAATTTCCCCTGAGAATTGGTGGGATATACTCGCTAATATGCATAGATGCACAAAGTCTATGGCAATTAAAGAGACGGTTGTTAACCACTTAACCCCTGGGATTTACCCCCTTCCTGACCAGAGCACTTTTTGAGATTCGGCACTGCGTCCTTTTAACTGACAATTGCGCGGCCGTGCGACGTGCCACCCAAACAAAATTTACGTCCCTTTTTTTCCTCACAAATAGAGCTTTCTTTGGTGGTATTTGATCACCTCTGTGGTTTAGATTTTTTGCGCTATAAACAAAAAAAAGCGTAAATTTTGAAAAAAACCCATTATTTTTTACTTTTTGCTATAATAAATATCCCCAAAAAAACATAAACATTTTTTTTCCTCAGTTTAGGCCGATACATATTCTTCTACATATTTTTGGTAAAAAAAAAATTGCAATAAGCGAATATTGATTGGTTTATAAAGTTATAGCATCTACAAAATAGGGGATAGATTTATAGCATTTTTATTATTATTTTTTTTTTTATTAGTAATAGCGGCGATCTGCGATTTTTATCGGGACTCCGGACACTTTTGACACTATTTTGGGACCATTGTCATTTATACAGCGATCAGAGCTATAAAAATGCACTGATTAATGTGTAAATGACACTGGCAGGGAAGGGGTTAAACACTAGGGGCGATCAAGGGGTTAAGTGTGTCCTAGGGAGTGATTCTAACTGTAGGGGGGATGGTCTCACAACAACATGACAGAGATCACTGCTCCGGATTACAGGGAGCAGTAGATCCCCGTCATGTTGCTAGGTAGAGCAGGGAAATGCCTTGTTTATATAGGCATCTCCCCAATCTGCCTCTCCGTGCCACGATCGCGGGACACCGACGGACACAGAGTCCGCGGGACCCGTGGGCATGCTCACGGAGTACGCGGCAGGCGCGCGCATCCACTAAGCCGCCATTTAAAGGGGACGTACAGGTACACTCATTTGCCCAGCCGTGCCATTGTGCCGACGTATATCGTCATGCGCTGGTCGCAGGGCCATCTTTAATATTGATTGGACCCTGGGCAAACATTTTCTTGGGCCCTCCCGTATCCTCTTATCAACTATCTGAGGGCTGTGCAGGCTCAAGGGGCAGCGGTTTTGGCCCCCCCCCCACAATGACTGCGCAGTTCATCCCGGGCATGATTGGATAGCGGGCACTTCTCGGCAGAACACCGGCCCCGGATCCAGGGTCCTGCTGCCACCTCAGAGCAGAAGATTGTGCCGTTCTCAGAGTGCCCTGCCACTAGGCCTGTGATGAAGCCAGGACCTGACAGGAGGAGAGGACTCGGGAGGCAGAAGATCAGGCCACCAGCTGACTGCCAGGAGGAGAGGTAAGTGAGCCATCACACTGAGGCTGAGCAAAGTCATTAGTTGAGTGACTGGGGTTGAAATTTGTGAAGAGGGGGTATTTGTGGAGTGTGTGTGGGGGGGGGTTGGTATTTGTGGAGTGTAAGGGGGGTATTTGTGTAAAGTGGAGTGTGGGGGTATTTGTGTAAAGTGGAGTGTGGGGGGGGGAGTTATTTGTGGAGTGTAAGGGGGGTGTTTGTGTAAAGTGGAGTGTGGGGGGGTATTTGTGTAAAGTGGAGTGTGGGGGGGGGAGTTATTTGTGGGGTGTAGGGGGTAATGCTGGGTGTTAATAGTGCGTCCGCGGACACCAATGCTGGGGGAAAGGAAAGTTTGCATGCGGCCCCCATTGGATATGAAAACGTATCCTGTGGCCCTCAGGTAATTTGAGTTTGAGACCCCTGGTATTAAGGGAGGGGGATTCAGTAAAACATATAAAATGCATGGCAAAAAAAAATCATACCCTACTTATAAGATTTAAGGGTAGCTTAGATCAGTGGTCATCAACCTTTCGGACCTCTAAACTCTCAATTTTGAATCCCGCGGACCACTAACATGAATTTTAAGCCGAAAAACCCCCACCATACTCAGTGTAGCGCTACCCCCCGCGGGAGCGGCTGGATATTGAGTCCTCCTATTCCTGCACAGCCAAGCAACACGCATTTCCAACTTGCATCCAGACACAAGTAATCAGTCCATGAGCATATTTTCGTTGTTTTATTGGGGGAAACAACTTGTATAGGGAATAGGGATTATGGGATGCCCAACTTGACTTGAAGAACAACAGATGAGGACAAACTTTCTTCTCTATGTACGCAAAAATATTAAAAAAAAATCCTGGGCTGTACTCCCTCGGGAATAATCACAGTCTCTATGGATCAATGGCAGATTTCTTTATGAACCTGGAGCTCTCAATTCCTTTTAGTGAAATAGCACAATGTTGCAGAGTGTATGCAGGAGTATCGTGTCTCCTCAATAGAACCTCTCACAGTTCTAATGCTTGCAGATACTAGCAGCCCACCTGGCTGCTCCAAGAATGACCCAGGACAAGGGATTGGGATTTATCCCAACGCTATCCCTGGAAAGTATGCTACATCTGGCATTCTCTCCCCTTGTATGTCCCTGGGTGTGCCGAGGTACTCACACTGTCCTTTGTTCCCCAATGCACTGGGCAAGACTTCTGTTCAGGCCTCCTACTGTCCAGAACCTCCCATGACAGCCAGAATGTCTTCTGCACAAGACACAAAGGTACACGAGATTCCTCTGTTAGGTTTCCTCTCCTTCCTTTTCTCTTCTCCTGCCTGGAGGCAGAGCCCCCCAGACCCAGGGTCCCCTTTCAGGCCTCACGACAGCAACCTCAGCACTTCATCTTCCACCCAACTCCCCTGCTGGCCAGGCTCCACAATTTTTAAGGGGCTGATTCAGACGCCCTGCCAGACCCTTCTGCCAGGATATTCCCTCAAGTATGCAGATCAGGACCTCCTGGCCTCTGCCCATTAACTTCCAGAAGCTTCTTCAAGCTTCTAGAACCAGGGGGAGGTACCAGAGACCTGCCCTGTAGAGCCCTCTTGACTGACCTACAGTAACCCAACTTAATTACAGACTCACACAACTACCAAGAGTCTTAAAATAAATGTACCTACACTGGTTGCACACTAGAGGGTACTACACTAACCCCCATACTCAGCAATAACCCATAGGGGTGTTGATCAACAAGCCAGAGGAATCCGCAAAATATAGCAACATGTCGTTTGCATAAAGTGATGTTTTTTTTTTCTCCAAAGAATGAATCTAGCTACCCTGGACAGTGAAATCTTGTCTAATTAAAACTGCCAAAGGCTCAATTGCAATGGCAAACAGCAGGGGTGACAGAGGGTGACAGAGGGTACCTCTGCCGAGTGCCACATAATATTTGGATTGGCTCAGTAACATGATTGTTCTCTCAAATCTCTCAAGCCATTGGTTCAAAATTCAGTAACTTGTAATAACATTTTTACCAATACCAAACCGTTCAAGGATCGCACGTTAAGTGAATTTGTTGAACAGGTAAAACACACTTTATGGAGCTGATATTTCTAGTTGCTGCATTATTATCCACATGTATTGTAGAAAGTTTTTAGTTTAAGCCTAAATTCCTTTATAAAGGTTGGGAGGTTTGGATGCAATATGTGGCCCGGTATCTCCTGGGAGCTCGGCAATTATTGAAATGATGGTACATTAGTTGTGACCCCGACATCATACACAGCGCAGCGCTGTTCTTCATTGTGCGGACACAAAAACATTCTCTGACTCCGGTAAGGGGGATATTGTTTTGTGGGCTTTTGTTGCGGAGTCGGTGAACAGAGACAGAGTGTTCCCGGGAAGAGAACACCAGACAATTCAGCTTTGCAGTGTTTTGGAATGTCAATTATGAGATTGGCCTCCTTTTCTCTTCTGTTGTGGAACATAAAACCTGTTCACAATAAATACCAACAACAGTTTCAGATGCATCAATGTTTCAATTGGTGGTTTATCGTTGCTACTTAGCCTTAAAGTGGCAGTGAAGATATTACTTCATTGCCAAAAAAAAACATCGGAACCCCATTACATTAGTTCAGCAAATTACTCATAAATGCTCCGAAGACCTGTAACATAGTCCTCACTAAGTTTTATGATGTAGGCCTTTAGGTGTTTTTGAAGCCGGCGCCATCTTGGCTTTATCTTGGAGCTAAGTTCTCCTATCCCTTCTTCTGCCCTCTTCACAGCATAGGTGCTCTTCACTAGGGATGAGGTTCGAGTTCAAGTCAAACCCATGTTCGACTCGAACATCGCCTGTTCGAGTGTTCGCCGAATTTTCAAACATTATGGGCCGTTCGAGGCCAATTTCGAGTCGCGCGTCACAGCCCATAATTCACTGCGGCATCGCAGTGCATTGCTGGCTGATGATTGGCAAAGCATGCACTATAAAAACACATGCTTGGCCAATCACAGCGACGTAAGTACAGAGAGCCGTAATTGGCCAAAGCCAGGGTGGCTTTGGCCAATCATGGCTCAGAGGAGTAGGTACATGCCCCACACTATATAAGGCCACCGGCTTGGCGGCCTTGTGTAGTGTGTTGCGGCGTTGGTTAAATGAAAGAGACAGAGAGAGAGACAGTGTAATTTGATTTGAGTTAGATAGAGCAGGCAGGCGAGTCAGTTAGCTGCAGTTACAGTGTGTAGAGGATATATATGTGTAGCGGAACCTCACTCTCCCTCTTGGTTATTGTGAATGGCTTGTGTCTAGGGGTACCTGGAAGAGGAGAGTGCAGGAACACTACGTCAAGCTCTCCCCTCATGTGTATAAGAGGGTTGAGCAAAGTTAGTTGATTTACCTCCCGGGTCTGTCCACTGCATACGAAGCCTTGTTGTTCCCTGGAAGCGTGTCTGCCAATAATAGAGCCCCACACCAATCGAAAGTCCAACACTCCTTTATTTCTCGTAATACAATCAGTTGAACTTCCATTAACAACGAACATGGGGGTGTGGGAACGAGTAGGCCCAGGCACAACTGTACTCTCCTATTCCTTTTTAGCAAATAGGCCTGGCGCACGGTCTCTGCCACCGACCGTGAGTTTTGGTCACTGCCACCGACCGGATGAACTGTTGAGGCCCCTGCCACAGGCCTGATTGCAGGCCTCTGCCACTGACTTGAGTGAATTAGCTGGACCACTGCCACCGGTCATTGAACGTGGACTGAACTTCCTCTTCGAACTTGGCCCCTGTTCGGGAAAGACATCCCTCCGGGCGGTCTCCAGAGGTTCACCCGGCACTGGCAATCTGCTGCACCAGGTCTTCGGGTGAGTCCCTCCTCCGGTCCCTTACGCCTCTGGATTCGGGTGCCCCACTCCCGGGGCCCCCTAAGACAATCCCTCCCTCGCGGGACCCAGCGGAAGGTACTGGGCCCCAGGCCTCCGGCTAAGTACCTCACCCCAGACTGAAGGTGTCTGGGATGGAACACGAACTCCAGGTGTCCAGGCCTAGGCCGCCTGGACACCAACCGCATCCACAGCCCGGGACTCGAACCTCGTGGCGAAGAAGTCCGCCCCCTTTATACCCTCCCCCAGGATGCACGGTGGGTTCCCCGCCCCGCTGTACAACCGCTGCGAGAGGTCACAAAGGGTACGGCACTGCAGCGATGGTTCAACCCCGGCCCAAAGTGACAGCGCCACCTGCTGGGCCGCAAGGAAATATGCATCACTGGTGTCCTCACCAGTTTAAAAAGTACATACCCGCTACATATGCATCCTAGGTGTTGCATATATATTTACACACTGTATTCAGTTTAGCTAGATCCGTTCCTGTTATTCTCTATACTGACAGGCAGGCAGGTGATTGTGCTAGCTGCACCTAAAGCTTACCGCTCCAACTAGAGTATCTGTGAGGGGTTGCAGTGTTGTGGCACCAGTGCCTAAGGCCCAATTTTTCTGCCCCTGTTCAACAGGGGCATGTAATTACAATTCTTAATCTAATATTTCACAGCAGGGCCCATTCCTGCGCCCCCCAAGAGTAACTGTGAGGGCTTTCAGTGTTGTGGCAGCACCACCACCACCACCACCAAAGGCCCAATTTTTCCTACCACTGTTCAACAATGGCATGTAATTACAATTCCTGATATAATAGTTCACAGCAGGGCGTTCCAGCACCCACCAAGAGTAACTGTGAGGGCTTACAGTGTTGTGGCAACACCAACATCTAAGGGGCAAATTTCAGCAGAGTATATACGGCAGGTCCCTACTTTCAAACATCCAACTTACAAACGACTCTTTCTTGCAAATGGAAGGATACAACAGGAAGTGAGAGGAAATCTACCCCTAGGAAGGAAAATTCTCTCCTGTAAGAATTAATATGGGAGAAAGGTGTCTCCTCTCTACTGATGCTTTATCACCAATCCTTGTTTCACTAAAAAAACCACATTTAAAAAAAACATTTGTCATTGGGACGGAAAGTGAGGTGAAATGTTCTGAACAGGGGCACAGACAGCAAAACAAATGTTACAGGGGTGATAACCCTTCCCTATGTTTTCCAAAAAGCTTATGTAGCGGACACCCCAAATTTGGGGGTCGCTATGTTCTAAATTTAGGGGTAGTATGAGTCATAGTTTGCTCAGGTTCTCTAATTTTACTAGGTATGGACTCTGTTCTGCTATGGTGTTGCCTGATGTATGGTTCCCCTTGTCCTGTGGTGGCGCTGTTGCCCAGGTCTCGGGTTGAACCACGGGTGGCATTGTGGTGTGATTGGGTGTCCTCTCTCGGCTCCCGTGTGGTGGGCAGGGTTTCGCCTGCTGTGCATGCTGGGAGAGGGTACATAAAGGGCAGATGCCATGATCTGTGGGGGGTTGCCTAGGGGCGATTCCAGAGAGGACCCTTGGTGGAGAAGTCACGCCCTTTGGCCCTGCTGGCCGGGGGGTGTGTGAACAGGCCGAGAAGTCTCGGGCACCTTTAGCCCGAGGCTACAACGTTCCAGGTGGGCCCAGTACCTTCAACTGGGTCTACAGCCAACACACTGGAGTCCCAGGGAGCCCGTGTGAGGGTGGCCCGCTCTGAAAAAGAGGAAACCGGGGGAGGACCTGTCCGATGGATCGGTGACGGAGTTCACGATGAAGGACAGGCCTTGTTACCTATCAGAGGAAGGATTCGTGAGTTGCAGTATAGTTCCCTAGGGGGGACCAGAGGGGGCCCTGGCCCCCCCAACATTATGCTGTGCCCCACCATGTGCCCCCCCAAAAAAATAAAAAATTTCGCTCGGGCTGCTGCTGGGGTAACAGGGTAACATAGTCTCTCCTGAGAGGGAGAGCATCCCCAGTCAGCTCCTGCGGGGGATTCCTCCCCCTCCCTCTGCTCGCTGACACTGCATAATGCAAGCGCTCACACAACCACAGCCGCCCGATCTGCTCCTTTCCCTGCATCCTCATTGGCACGGAGAAGAGCGAGTTGCAGGAAGGATTCCACGAGCACTTTAGGAGGGGGGGAGGGGGGCCCAAGCCTTCATCTCAGTTACTGAAAAAACAGACTGATTTCTCCCGTCCTTAGGACAGGAGAACCAGCCTGTAAATTCCGAGAGGGGTGACTGCAAGCTGAGCCGAGTGTCAGTCTATGACACTCTTTCACAGCCCAGCGAGTCCAGCCACCCCCCTCACTCTCCTCACATACGAGCAGGGAGGAATACAGCTCCTCCTCCTCCTTCCAGTCCCGCCCACACTATCCCAGCATGCTGTATCTGAAGAGAGGGGATGTGTGGGCGGGAAATATGAAAATCAGCAGCATTCCTGGCTGTGTGTGAATGATGCCTGAGATTCTAGCCTAGAGCGTGGGTAAGTGTGTGCACTGCAGACTGCAGTACACTGTAATCACTGAACTGCATTATCTCCATCCCTTCTCTCCCCCATCTGTCTCCCTCCCCCTCTTCTGTTCTTTCAAGACATTCACAATTTACTTTCACTTTCAGTTAGGTAGGTAATATACGGTGCACATTTCTTTCCTGCATCCACAGATTAGAGGAAAGAAACTTGCATAATTCCCTCATCAACACAGACAGTGCTGACAGGGGAATATCCCTCCTGCCCAGCAATTGTATTCTCCCAACAAACAGTGATTATCACTAGTGGCTATAGAAACCACTAGTGATAATCATAAGAGAATCTGCTCATTAATGGTTCAAATCTCAGCCAGTTCCTGCTGAACCAGCTGAGATTTAAACTGTCTATGGCTGGTCTTGGCTCTTAGGCAGCCCATACATTGATCACTTTTTTTCATTCAATGATCCAATTCCCCCATCTACACATTATAGGTGGATGGGGGAATCCTCCCAGTGTGGACCAGTGCTGGAACAACCAGGGTTGCTGTCCTTTGTCTCCATGGTAGCTGTTGTGTTACACTATGTGATTATTCTTGCTCTGTGTCTTTAAGATCTGTCCCCTTCTTTCTAGCTGAACTCTCTCTCTCACCGTAGTTCTTTATATATCTCCTCCACTTCCTGATTCTGGTCATTACTCCTGTATATCTTCCATGCTAAACATCTTACATGTGGCTTACAACTGCAACGTTTTTCTACCTATGAATATCCATCATTAAACGGAACATTCGAAAGGATTCATCGTCTGTCGTCCTAACTGTGAGTTTATTCATTGAGTTAAACTGCCTGTATCGATGCAAGGGATGAATATCAAACCAGCTTGAGTAAGGCCTACTTAAACCTGGAGATGAACTTTATCGCTTTGTAGTTGAGACAGAACAGTAGAAAAACGGAGTTTCACAGCCTAATTACAAGATTTCTGCATGTCAGTACTGAAACAGACAAGATTTACTGCCCTCATAGCAAGACAGAAGGGACAGAGCAGCACATGGCAGCCTGAGACAATCTGCACAGTGTCATATTTCAGCACACAGATCCTGCCTGCTTTCACAGTCAGTCTGCTATCATGAGTGACCAAGCTTCTGCATGTGAACTCACATCTACCTCCCCACAAGTTCCTGAAGAAACTGAGTTACCCAAACGCTCAGTTAAAACTACTTGGAAAGTAATGGAGAATTATGAAGCTTCAAGGACTGAATTGTCAAATAGCTTGGAATTAGTCTGGGAGAAAATCCTTGCTGAAGCCAATACAGTGTCTGTTGAACGTGAACTACTGACACTAGAGGGCGCCATTAAACAACTTTCTGCCTCATATGAGCTTTATCAGCTTACCAGCATCAAATTCACTAATGTCTTACAAAACATGAAGTCAGAAAATGCGATGAGGCAGTTAAAGCGTGTCAACATTCTTAATATTGAAAGAGACAGTTTTATCCAGCAAACCAGATTAAAGGCAGAAGCAAAAATAAAGCTGTTACAGGACACTGCATCTCACAGATCTGTTTCCACCAGGCGTTCTAAAAACTCGTCAAGATCCCATAGTTCAAGATACTCAACACTCAGTGAGCGACTTATTAATGCCCGCACTGAAGTGGAAGCCAGCAAAGTGCAGGTGGCATATGCAGAAAAAAGAGCAGAGTTGGAAGCGCTGTCAGCACGTCAAAGAGCAGAGTCGGAAGCGCAGTCAGCACGTCAAAGAGCAGAGTCGGAAGCTCAGTCAGCCCGTCAAAGAGCAACAATGGAAACCTTAAA
Source organism: Rana muscosa (assembly GCA_029206835.1). Lineage (NCBI taxonomy): Eukaryota > Metazoa > Chordata > Amphibia > Anura > Ranidae > Rana > Rana muscosa. The sequence continues at coordinate 303,524,504 of CM055121.1, read as the reverse complement.
TGAACAGTGTAAACATGACGCAGCTATGGCAAAGCTAAGGGTCCTACAGCAAGCTATCAGTGCAGACGAAGGTGCAAGTGAGAAAGACAGCATTAACCTAAACATAGCAGATATGGAAGACCCCCTCAAATGCACTAAAGACTATGTCCTAAGCCACTGCAGTGCACACTCCATTGTCTCCAATGCTCCCGACTACATAGAGACTCCTTCACAGCTTCAAGTTAAAGAGGTTCCAGCAACTTCCTGCACTCAACATCACTCCACTGCATTTCCTACCTGCCTACCTTGCCTGCCTTCATACGTCACAGAGCATCAGCGCAAGCTTCAAGCAAGTCATCAATCTCCAGTCATCGGTACAGCCTTGAATCAACGTACCATTGGAACAACTGACTTCAAGCAAGCAACTCACCTGGATGCATCTGCTGCACCATATTTCCCTGTGTCCTTTAACAACAATGTCAAAGATAACGCAATCAGCACCATACAGCCAACAGCATCTCACATAAAGGCGGAGACAACTGAGACAGAAGAGTTTGTGAGGTACATGCTTCGCAGAGAGCTCATAAAGACTGGTCTTACAAGCTTTGATGACCAACCTGAGAACTACAGAAGTTGGAAATGTGCCTTCAGAACTACAATCAGCAATATTGGCATTACAGCTGATCAAGAATTGAATCTGCTGATCAAATAGCTTGGTCCTCTATCTGCTGCACGTGTTAAGCCATTAAGATCGGTTTTCATGGACAATCCTACTGCAGGCCTCACAGCTGCATGGGAGCGACTAGAGCAAAGTTATGGCAGTCCAGAAGCTATAGAAAATGCTTTGTTCATGTGTCTGGAAACTTTCCCAAAGATATCCGGTAAGGACAACAAGGAGTTCCAGAGACTGAGTGACCTTCTCCTTGAGCTTCAGCTAGCCAAGACAGACCCAAAACTACCTGGACTCAGTTACCTTGACACTCCAAGAGGGGTAAACCCAATTGTCTCCAAGCTCCCGTATGGTTTGCAAGAGAAATGGACTGCACTAGGGTCATCATACAAAAGAGAGAACAAGGTTTCCTTCCCTCCATTCTCTTTCTTCTGTGAATTCATCAGGAAAATTGCAGAGACCAAGAACGATCCAAGTTTTTCCTACGGTGAGTACAGCCTCTTCTCACCCTTTCCTAAGAGTATCAGTCTTCAGGGCAACTATAGAAACCATAGCGGCCCAGTGTCCGTGAAAAAGACTGACATCCTTCCCACTCCTACCACAGTTCTGGCCACGAACAAACAGAGTAGGAAGATTGAAAACCCTAACAGAGAGTGTCCCATACACAAGAAGCCACACCCCCTCAATAAATGTATCGGCTTTAGGAAAAAGCCTCTGGAGGAGCTTTTAAAGACATTTAGGGTATGTTTCAGGTGCTGTGCTTCTACAGAACATTTTGCAAGGGACTGTAATGTGTCCATCAAGTGCATAGAGTGTGGCTCTGAAGAACATGTGCAAGCCCTCCATCCTCTTGAGCCCAGCTCTGCACAACCTGCCAACACTCCTCCCAGGTTAACGCATGGCGGGGAGAATACAGACCAAGTGCCTAATTCTACCATCATTTCTTCAGCCTGCACTGAAGTTTGTGGAGAAGACCGCTGTGGTAAGTCCTGTGCTAAGATATGCTTGGTGAACATATACCACAAGGATCAACCAGAAAAGTCTCTAAAGGCATATGCTATCTTAGACGATCAGAGCAATCGATCACTTGCAAAATCGGAATTGTTCAATCTATTTGAAATAAAAGGCGAAGCTCATCCTTACACCTTGGGTACCTGTAGTGGAACTATAGAGGTTTCTGGAAGAAGGGCTCATGGACTCATGGTATCTTCTCTCAAAGGTAACTTGCAATTACCCTTACCTACACTTGTTGAGTGCAATTAGATACCTGCTAACAGGGAAGAAATCCCTACTCCAGCTGCTGCTTTCCATCACCCTCACCTCAAGGTAATAGCAAATGAGATACCGCCGCTTGACAAAGATGCTCAGATCCTTCTTCTGTTAGGAAGAGACATTCTAAGAGTTCACAAGGTACACAGACAAGTCAGTGGACCCCCAGATGCCCCATTTGCCCAGCGCACGGATCTAGGGTGGGTCATCATAGGCAATGTCTGCATAGGCAAAATGAAAAGACCTACCAACATTTCGTCATTCAAGACAAATGTTCTGCCAAATGGCCGAAACACTTACTTTGAGCCATGCCCACATCACTACTGGGTGAAAGAGAAGATAGCCAGCCTCGAATGGCAACATGGTATCTCAGGTGACACAAGCCCTTTCTCCTGCCATGATGGCGACTTCGGCTCTACAGTGTTTAATGCAACCAGTGAAGATGACGTACTGGCTCCTTCAATGGAAGACAAAGAATTCATCAAGGTAATGGACAATGAGTTCTTTCAAGATGACTCCAATAACTGGGTAGCACCCCTACCCTTTCGTCTCCCAAGAGAGAGATTGCCCAACAACTTACAGCAGGCCATCAGTAGATTCTCCTCCTTAAAGCGAAACTTAAGCAGGAAACCAGAGATGCAAAAGCACTTTGTGGACTTTATGCAAAATGTATTTGACAGAGATCATGCAGAGCCTGCTCCCCCACTAAAGGAGGGAGAAGAATGCTGGTACCTTCCATCCTTTGGCGTGTATCACCCATGCAAACCAGACCAAATCAGAGTTGTCTTTGATTCCAGTGCTCAGCACGAAGGTGTTTCTCTTAACAACATGCTCCTTACTGGACCCAACTTGAACAACAGTCTAATAGGAGTCTTGATTCGTTTCAGAAAAGAGCCTGTAGCAGTAATGGCCGACATTCAACAGATGTTTCACTGCTTCATCGTCAGAGAAGACAACAGAAACTACCTCAGGTTTCTATGGCACAAGGACAATGACCTCAACAAGGAAGTTATAGATTATCGCATGAAGGTACATGTCTTCGGTAACAGTCCTTCCCCAGCAGTGGCAACTTATGGGCTAAGGAAAACAGCTCAGACTGGAGAAGTTGAATATGGATCTGATGCCCGTCAATTTGTTGAAAGAAACTTCTACGTTGACGACGCACTTAAGTCCTTTCCAACTGCTAAAGAAGCAATTGATCTTCTCACCAGAACAAAGGAGATGCTGTCTGTAGCAAACCTTAGACTGCACAAGATTATATCCAACAGCCAGGAACTTATGAATGCCTTTCACTCTGAGGACTATGCCACTAGTCTAAAAAACCTTGACTTAGGTACAGATGTGCCTCCTGTACAGCGAAGTCTGGGTTTGTTGTGGAACATCAAGCAAGACAAATTCACCTTCCAAGTGTCAACTTGTGACTAGTGATGAGCCGAACACCCCCGGGTTCGGTTCGCACCAGAACCCGCGAACGGACCGAAAGTTCGAACGAACATTAGAACCCTATTAAATACAATGGATGCGAACGTTCGAATTCTAAAGTGCTAATTATAACAACTATTATGCATGTTATTGTCATAAATAGGGTTTGGGAACCCGGGTTCTGCACCAGGGGACATGTATCAATGCAAAAAGAAGTTTTAAAAACGGTCGTTTTTCGGGAGCAGTCATTTTAATGATGCATAAAGTGAAAAAAAAAAAGTCAAATATTCCTTTAAATATCGTACCTGGGGGGTGTCTAAAGTATGCCTGTGAAGTGCCACGTGTTTCCCGTGTTTAGAACTGTCCCTGCACAAAATGACACTTCTAAAGGAAAAAAAAGCCATTTAAAACTGCTTGCGGCTTTAATGTAATGTCTGGTCCCGGTAATATGGATGAAATTCTTTAAGAAAAATGGCATAGCTACCCCATGACCCCCCCCCCCTACCCCAGCCCATTACCAGCCCCTTTGGGTCTTGTATGGATATTAAGGGGAACCCCGCACATAAAATAAAAAAGGCCCTATATACTCTGAACAGCCGTATACAGGCGGTGCATACAAGACAGGGACTGTAGGTTTGTTCTTATGTAGAATCTGTTTGTAATTTTGAACAGGTACATTGTTGAAGTGTAGCTCCAGCCCAAAAATCTATTTTTAAACTTTTTGGGAAACATAGGTAAGGGTTATCACCCCTGTAACATTTGTTTTGCTGTCTGTGCCCCTGTTCAGAACATTTCACCTCACTTTCCGTCCCAATGACAACTGTTTTTGAAATGTGGTGTTTTTCTTGAAACAAGGATTGCTGATAAAGCATCAGTACAGATGAGACCCCTTTCTCCCATATTTATTCTTACAGGAGAGAATTTTCCTTTCTAGGGGTAGATTTCCTCTCACTTCCTGTTGTCTTCTTTCGTTTGCAAGTAGGAGTCGTTTGTAAGTTGGATGTTTGAAAGTACAGACCTGCCGTATATACTCTGCAGAAATAGGCCCCTTAGTTGTTGGTGTTGGCACAACACTGTAAGCACTCAGTTACTCTTGGTTGGTGCTGGAACGCCCTGCTGTCAACTATTATATCAGGAATTTTAATTACATATAATTGTTGAACAGTGGTAGTAAAAATTGGGGCTTTGATGGTGGTGCTGGTGCCACAACACTGTAAGCCCTGACAGTTACTCTTGGTGGGTGCAGCAATGGGCCCTGCTGTGAATTATTAGATCAAGAATTGTAATTACATGCCCCTTTTGAACAGGGGCTGAAAAATTGGGCCTTTCGTGGTGGTGGTGGTGGTGGCGTTGCCACAAGACTGTAAGCCCTCAGAGTTACTCTTGGTGGGTGCAGCAATGGACCCTGCTGTGAATTATTAGATCAAGAATTGTAATTGCATGCCCCTGTTGAACAGGGGCTGAAAAATTGGGCCTTAGGCACTGGTGGCACAACACTACAACCCCTCACAGATACTGTACTTGGAGCACAGCAATGAGCCCTGTTGCAAAGTATTGCTTCAAAAATTGTAATGACACGCCCCTGTTAAACAGGGGCTGAAAAATTGGGCCTTAGGCACTGGTGCCACAACACTCCAACCCCTCACAGATACTGTACTTGGAGCACAGCAATGAGCCCTATGGCAAATTATTGCTAAAAAAATTGTAATTACACGCCCCTGTAAAACAGGGGCTGAAAAATTGGGCCTTAGCCACTGGTGGCGGCACCCATAAACAAAAATGATCTTCCAAGCTATCATCATCAATCGTATCATTGAGGACTCGGAGGAGGAGGATAGCCAGTCAACATAACAGCACAGGCACTCAGCATCAGCATCAGTCTTGAAGGGATGTGACATGTTAAAATCAATTAGTCTGTTATATCAGCATCAGGTGTGTGGTAGCTGGTGGTGATCCAAGACTGGTTCATCTTGATGAAAGTCAGTCGATCAACCGAGTCGGTGGACAGGCGCACCCTGTGATCCGTGACAAATCCTCCAGCAGCACTGAATGTGCGTTCCGAAAGAACGCTGGATGCAGGACAGGCCAGTAGCTCAATTGCATACTGTGCAAGCTCTGGCCAGTGATCCATCCTCAAGACCCAGTAAGCCAGAGAATTTTCGGTGGGGAAGGTGTCCAAGTCTGACCTTGCCCCTAGATATTCCTGCACCATGTTTATCAGACGCTGGCGATGGTTGCTGGAACCGATCATACTTTGGGGCTGCGGACGAAAGAATTGTCTGAACGCATCGGTCAGACGGCCACCTTCCCCACCGCTCCTTCTTTGACTGGCCGAAGCCTCAGCAACTCGTTGTCCAGGACCAGGAGTTTGTAACCTCCCAGTCTCTGGGAACGCGTTGCACAGACCTTTCTGCAAGGCCTCCCGGAGTTGTCTCATCCTCTGCTCCCTCTGCGACGGTAACATAAGGTCCGCAACCTTACCCTTGTACCGTGGATCAAGGAGAGTGGCCAGCCAGTAATGGTCCCTCTCCTTGATCCGAAGAATACGAGGATCCTTCCGCAGACTTTGCAGGATCAGGGAGGCCATGCAGCGTAGGTTTGCTGAGGCATTCACTCCGGAGTCCTCTGGGTCACTAAGGACGACATGATCCGCAGCCACCTCCTCCCAGCCACGTACAAGTCCACTGGTTTCTTGGGACTGTAAATCATCCCTAAAAGACTGCTGCTGATGATGCTGAGTGCCAGCCTCCACCTCCATGCTGACACAATCCTCCTCCTCCTCCTCCTCCTCCTCCTCCTCTTCCTGTGCGATGGGTGGGACAGAAGGAACACTGTCTGGGTAAAGGGGGCCTTGAGAGGCAAGGAAGTCCTCCTCTTCCTGCCTCTGTTCTGCCTCAAGTGCCCTGTCCATTATTCCACGCAGCGTGTGCTCCAACAGGTGGACAAGAGGTACAGTGTCACTGATGCATGCACTGTCACTGCTCACCATCCTCGTGGCCTCCTCAAATGGTGCCAGGACAGTGCATGCATCCCTGATCATGCCCCACTGGCGTGGAGAAAAAAAAACAAGCTCCCCTGACCCTGTCCTGGTGCCGTAGTCGCACAGGTACTCATTGATGGCCCTCTGCTGCGTGTGCAGCCGCTGCAGCATGGCCAACGTTGAGTTCCACCTGGTGGGCATGTCACATATAAGGCGGTTCTTGGGCAGGTTCAACTCCTTTTGCAGCTCAGCCAGGCGAGCACTGGCATTATAAGATCTGCGGAAATGCACACAGACTTTCCTGGCCTGCCTCAGGACATCCTGTAAGCCCGGGTACCTGCCCAAGAACCGCTGCACCACCAGGTTAAGGACGTGAGCCACACAGGGCACATGGGTCAGTTGTCCCTGTCGGAGGGCGGAGAGGAGGTTGGTGCCATTGTCGCAAACCACCATTCCTGGCTTAAGCTGGCGTGGCGTCAACCACCTCTCGGCCTGGCCCTGCAGAGCAGACAGGACCTCTGCCCCAGTGTGGCTTCTGTCCCCCAAACACACCAGCGCAAGCACGGCATGGCATCTTTTTGCCTGCGTACTTGCGTAGCCCCGTGAACGGCTACGGAGCACCGCTGGTTCATAGGACAAACCACAGGAAGAGGCCATGGAGGAAGAAGAAGAGGAGGGGGTGGAGGAGAGAGGTGTGTCACAACCAGTAGTAGCATTTTGGAGGCGTGGCGGTGGGACAACCTCCAACACTACTGCACCTTGTCCTGCATCCTTCCCAGCTGCCAAAAGAGTGACCCAATGGGCCGTGAAAGAAAGGTAACGTCCCTGTCCATGCCTGCTGGACCATGAGTCAGCGGTAATATGCACCTTACCGCTGACCGCCCTGTCCAGCGAGGCCAAGACATTGCCTTCCACATGCCGGTAGAGAGCCGGAATAGCCTTCCGTGAGAAAAAGTGGCGTTTGGGAACCTGCCACTGAGGAACCGCACATTGCACAAACTCACGGAAGGGGGCCGAGTCTACCAACTGAAAAGGCAGCAGTTGAAGCGCTAGCAATTTAGCCAAGCTAGCATTCAACCGCTGGGCATGTGGATGGCTGGGAGTGAACTTCTTTCGACGGTCCAGCAGCTGGGGCAGGGAAATTTGCCTGCTAGAATCGGACGTCGGTGTACTGCTAGCAGAGTGGCCGCAAGTACTTGGCTGTGACACACCTAATTCTACACCTTCATTCCTCTCAGTGCATGTTTCAGAGAGGACTGAAGTTATAGTGGGGTTGGAGATCCCAGCTGATGCGGTGCAAGGAGAGGTCCGCTTTGTTCTTTGGTGTGGGTCTTTCATGTAGGCTTGCCAATGAGCTGCATGGCAGGTCAACATATGTCTGGTCAGGCATGTGGTACCCAAGCGGCTGATGTTTTGGCCACGCGATATACGCTTGAGACATATGTTGCAAACAGCAGCTGTGCGATCTGATGCACTAGCCTCAAAAAAGGCCCACACCAAAGAACTTTTTGAATGACGGGCAGAGGCAGCGCCCTGCACAGGCGGAGCTCTGCGGTGTGATTCCGTCTGTGTACTGCCCTTACGCTGGCCACCAAAGGGCATCCTGCCTCGTTGGAGATGTGCCTCCTCCTCATCCTCCTCCTCCTCCTCTCTCCTATTAGGCACCCACGTGGAGTCAGTGACCTCATCATCACCTCCCTCCTCATCACTGGAGCCAATCTGGCAGTATGCTGCAGCTGCTGGAACATGACTGCCAGATTGGTGTCCTTCTTGAGCATCCCCTCTGTCTGCTCTCACGCTACTGCCTTCCTCTAGCTGGGTTTCATCATCAGACCCTTCGAAACGCTGGGCATCCTCCTGGAGCATGTACCCAACACTGTGCTGAAACAGTTCGGGGGACTCCTCAGGAGGAGGACATGGTGGGTCTAGGGAAGGAGTGACTGATGATGAGTCTGACATTGATACCAGGGAAGAGGACGCTTTGGCAGCTGCTTTTCCAGTACCCTGAGCCTGGGTGAGAGAGGATGAGGAGGAGGAGGAGGGCTTGGTCATCCACTCTACCAAGTCTTCGGCATGATGTGGCTCAACATGTCCAGCTGCCGAAAAGAAGGACAAGCGTGTCCCATGGCCATGTGCTGATGACAATGCACCGCGTCCACGACCAGCACTGTTGCCCCCAGACACAGAGCCTGCTTGCCCTCTTTTATTGCCTCCTGACTGTCTGCCTCTCCTTGTTTGCCTTCCAGACATTCTAATAGATGGCCTGCAGGGAGATGGGAAAAAAGCAATAAGGGCTACCTTCAGGTGTCCTTCTCTGTCCCTTGAAACAAGGACTTTGACAGTGAAAGAAACTGACACACTCTCCCTACCTACAGTTTTCTGTCCCTAGAAAAAAAGTTTTTTTTAAGCACAATTTAGCACAAGGAGAATTCACTCACTGTCCTTCCAGGTCCCTGGAAACAAGGACTTTGACAGTGAAAGAAACTGACACACTCTCCCTACCTACAGTTTTCTGTCCCTAGAAAAAAAGTTTTTTTTAAGCACAATTTAGCACAAGGAGAATTCACTCACTGTCCTTCCAGGTCCCTGGAAACAAGGACTTTGACAGTGAAAGAAACTGACACACTCTCCCTACCTACAGTTTTCTGTCCCTAGAAAAAATGTTTTTTTTAAGCACAATTTAGCACAAGGAGAATTCACTCACTGTCCTTCCAGGTCCCTGGAAACAAGGACTTTGACAGTGAAAGAAACTGACACACTCTCCCTACCTACAGTTTTCTGTCCCTAGAAAAAATGTTTTTTTTAAGCACAATTTAGCACAAGGAGAATTCACTCACTGTCCTTCCAGGTCCCTGGAAACAAGGACTTTGACAGTGAAAGAAACTGACACACTCTCCCTACCTACAGTTTTCTGTCCCTAGAAAAAATGTTTTTTTTAAGCACAATTTAGCACAAGGAGAATTCACTCACTGTCCTTCCAGGTCCCTGGAAACAAGGACTTTGACAGTGAAAGAAACTGACACACTCTCCCTACCTACAGTTTTCTGTCCCTAGAAAAAATGTTTTTTTTAAGCACAATTTAGCACAAGGAGAATTCACTCACTGTCCTTCCAGGTCCCTGGAAACAAGGACTTTGACAGTGAAAGAAACTGACACACTCTCCCTACCTACAGTTTTCTGTCCCTAGAAAAAATGTTTTTTTTAAGCACAATTTAGCACAAGGAGAATTCACTCACTGTCCTTCCAGGTCCCTGGAAACAAGGACTTTGACAGTGAAAGAAACTGACACACTCTCCCTACCTACAGTTTTCTGTCCCTAGAAAAAAAGTTTTTTTTAAGCACAATTTAGCACAAGGAGAATTCACTCACTGTCCTTCCAGGTCCCTGGAAACAAGGACTTTGACAGTGAAAGAAACTGACACACTCTCCCTACCTACAGTTTTCTGTCCCTAGAAAAAATGTTTTTTTTAAGCACAATTTAGCACAAGGAGAATTCACTCACTGTCCTTCCAGGTCCCTGGAAACAAGGACTTTGACAGTGAAAGAAACTGACACACTCTCCCTACCTACAGTTTTCTGTCCCTAGAAAAAAAGTTTTTTTTAAGCACAATTTAGCACAAGGAGAATTCACTCACTGTCCTTCCAGGTCCCTGGAAACAAGGACTTTGACAGTGAAAGAAACTGACACACTCTCCCTACCTACAGTTTTCTGTCCCTAGAAAAAATGTTTTTTTTTAAGCACAATTTAGCACAAGGAGAATTCACTCACTGTCCTTCCAGGTCCCTGGAAACAAGGACTTTGACAGTGAAAGAAACTGACACACTCTCCCTACCTACAGTTTTCTGTCCCTAGAAAAAAAGTTTTTTTTAAGCACAATTTAGCACAAGGAAAATTCACTCACTGTCCTTCCAGGTCCCTGGAAACAAGGACTTTGACAGTGAAAGAAACTGACACACTCTCCCTACCTACAGTTTTCTGTCCCTAGAAAAAAAGTTTTTTTTAAGCACAATTTAGCACAAGGAGAATTCACTCACTGTCCTTCCAGGTCCCTGGAAACAAGGACTTTGACAGTGAAAGAAACTGACACACTCTCCCTACCTACAGTTTTCTGTCCCTAGAAAAAAAGTTTTTTTTAAGCACAATTTAGCACAAGGAGAATTCACTCACTGTCCTTCCAGGTCCCTGGAAACAAGGACTTTGACAGTGAAAGAAACTGACACACTCTCCCTACCTACAGTTTTCTGTCCCTAGAAAAAATGTTTTTTTTAAGCACAATTTAGCACAAGGAGAATTCACTCACTGTCCTTCCAGGTCCCTGGAAACAAGGACTTTGACAGTGAAAGAAACTGACACACTCTCCCTACCTACAGTTTTCTGTCCCTAGAAAAAATGTTTTTTTTAAGCACAATTTAGCACAAGGAGAATTCACTCACTGTCCTTCCAGGTCCCTGGAAACAAGGACTTTGACAGTGAAAGAAACTGACACACTCTCCCTACCTACAGTTTTCTGTCCCTAGAAAAAATGTTTTTTTTAAGCACAATTTAGCACAAGGAGAATTCACTCACTGTCCTTCCAGGTCCCTGGAAACAAGGACTTTGACAGTGAAAGAAACTGACACACTCTCCCTACCTACAGTTTTCTGTCCCTAGAAAAAATGTTTTTTTTAAGCACAATATAGCACAAGCACAAAACACACTGACACTCTCCCTACCTATCCTTCTCTTTCCCTAAACTAAAGGAATCCAGGTTAAGCAAGAAAGAAATAAAAGTCACTGTCCCTGCCTATGCTGCTCTATCCCTGCTCCGGAACACACTACACTGGGCCGCCGTGCTGGCGGCCTTTTATAGTGTGGGGCGTGTACTAAACACCCTCAGCAATAATTGGCCACAGGCATCCTGCCTGTGGCCAATCATTGCTCTCCTCGCTGCCGGCGCTGTGATTGGCCAAGCATGCGGGGTCACAGTGCATGCTTGGCCAATCACAGCGCCTGGATGACACTGCGATGGCGTAGTGCATTGTGGGCCGTTCGAGTCACTCGAATTTGGCGCGAACGGCCCAAATCGTTCGATCTTCGTCGAACGATCGAACAGCCGATGTTCGAGTCGAACGTATGTTCGACTCGAACACGAAGCTCATCCCTACTTGTGACAAACCCTTCACTAAGAGAGGAGTCCTGTCCGTGGTGAATAGCATCTATGACCCACTGGGTTTCCTTGCTCCAGTTACCATTCAAGGTAAGATTTTACTAAGACAGTTGTCTACTGAGAACATAGACTGGGATACTCCCTTGCCTAGTGAGAATCAACACAAGTGGGAAAGGTGGAGATATACTTTGAAGTCACTAGAAAAACTTCAGATTCCCCGTTGCTATGTTCCAGGTTCCACTTCAACTGCTAACCGGAGAGAGATTCATATTTTCTCTGATGCATCAGTTGAAGCTATTGCTGCAGTAGCCTATTTGAAGACCTCTGAACTGAATGGAGAATCACACTGTAGTTTTGTCCTAGGCAAGGCAAAACTCACTCCCAAGCCTGCACATACCATACCAAGACTTGAACTTTGTGCAGCCGTGCTAGCAGTAGAAATTGCTGAGGTCATACGAAGTGAAATGGACACTACAATTGATTCTTTCACCTTCTATACAGACAGTAAGGTAGTACTTGGTTACATAAACAACCAAACAAAACAATTTTATGTGTACGTCAGCAACAGGGTTGAACGTATCAAGAGATTCTCTCTACCAAGTCAATGGCATCACGTTCCCACTGAACTCAACCCAGCTGACTGTGGGACCAGAGCCGTGTCACCTGCCGCTCTTCAGGACAGCTTATGGCTGTCACCTCCAAGGTTTCTGCGTGAGGACTCTTACTTACTCCCTATTGACACCACCTATGGGCTAGTAAACCCTGAAGATGATAAGAAAATAAGAACTGTGAACACCTCACTACACACTTCTGTAAGTACAAAACAGAAGCTGCGGTCACACCATTACAGGCATCGATGGAAGCAGGTGCAGTATCTAGCCAATGTGTTCTGGCATTGCTGGAAGAAAAAGTATCTTCACCACCTTCAAGGTCGTAACAAATGGCAAGCATCTAAGCCGAATCTTAAGGTTGGAGACCTCATCCTTCTAAAAGACAAGAAAGTTTGTCGAAATGAGTGGCCTATGGGTCTTATTACTAAAGTTATGCCCAGCGACGATAACAAAGTCTGGAAGGTAGAAGTCAAGGTAACCAAGGGAGGATCGACATGAACCTTTAGTCGACCAATTACAGAGTTAGTACTCCTTTTGCCAGGTGAGTGACTTGTGCAAGGACTAGCCATGCTGTCGGCATGGCGGGGAGTACATTGCTGCCATCTACAGGTTCTACCCAAAACTTTGGAATTATTTGAAGACATCATACTGTGACTTTATGTTCTTCATCCTGTTGAACTTACGTTTATTATTTGCTTGTTGCATGTTTTTCATTACAGGTTCCAGGACATTCGTCAGTATTGGACTTTTTGAAAATATATATTTTAGTTTAAGGTTATGAAATCTAAAGATTTCAGACGGGGAGTGTTGTGTTACACTATGTGATTATTCTTGCTCTGTGTCTTTAAGATCTGTCCCCTTCTTTCTAGCTGAACTCTCTCTCTCCCCGTAGTTCTTTATATATCTCCTCCACTTCCTGATTCTGGTCATTACTCCTGTATTTCTTCCATGCTAACATCTTACATGTGGCTTACAACTGCAACGTTTTTCTACCTATGAATATCCATCATTAAACGGAACATTCGAAAGGATTCATCGTCTGTCGTCCTAACTGTGAGTTTATTCATTGAGTTAAACTGCCTGTATCGATGCAAGGGATGAATATCAAACCAGCTTGAGTAAGGCCTACTTAAACCTGGAGATTAACTTTATCGCTTTGTAGTTGAGACAGAACAGTAGTGGCGGCAGCACATTGGAACCCAGTGCTGGTTACTTTATGGGGCTGATGTACAGGAGGGCCAGCACAATTTGTTGTTAGAGATGGGCTGGGCATGTTCAAAATTCTACATGCCAGAGCCTGCCAGGAAGCCCACACTGCACAGCACTAATCACAGGCAGTGAGACATTTCCCGGTCCTCAGCTCCACAGATCAGGAAATGTCTCACTGGCTGTGATTAGCACTGTGGAGTTTCGGCTTCCTGGCGGGATCGGGCATGTGGGATTTCAAACACACCCGAGCCCATCTCTATTGGTTGTAGACAGTTGAGCTCCCTGCAGGTTGCTTAGCAGCAGTGGAGCCTTCTTTGACATGCTGATCGGGATGCAATCCAGGTGATGCTTCTAGTCAAATCCTAGTCAAATATCAGTGATTTTATTGATCAAAGCCCACACTTTACAGGCATAGAGCCCACATGGCTGCTGAACATACGGTTGATTATATATATGTGGTTGTACTCTTGATGCTAATAAATACTGTGTTTATTAGATCTGACTGGGAACATCACCTGGATCACATCCCGATCAACATGTCAACAGAGAAGGTTATACAGCATTACTGCTGCTAGGTGACCAGCTGGGGGCTCGGCTCTCTATAACCAATAGTGCCAGCCTTCCCCTACATGCACGCATAATGTCACCAGCACAAAGTCCTAATAGACTGCCGCTGGTGCCAAGGAGACAGATGCCAGACCAGCGCTGTCAATAACAGGGACAGGAAAGCTGGGGAACCCCACAGTGGCAGAACACCAGGGCCCGGTGGCAAGACAACCTTTGCAACCCTGATAGTTCTCTCACTGCTTTAGACCCTTATATTTTCTTGGTGTGCTGGTGACATATATCTCTTGTTTTCTGCCACCCTGGTGGGGCCCCAGTATAGTAGGAAGGGAGCTCACTGCAGAACATGTGAAAGGGCCCGTTGTGGGATCGTAGTAAAGGGCCCCAGGATATATATATATATATATATATATATATATATATATATATATATATATATATATATATATAATTGCATTTTATAGATGGCCCCCCTACTTTTGTCCCTGTCCCCCCATGTGCCCCCCTAAATATGAAAGCTGGAGACGCCACTGCTTCCTGTAGTGTGTCCCATTGACACCTATGGTCTCTACTAATCTACGGGGTTTTGTTCAGGAGTCATAATTCAATCATTAGGGATTCTGTGGCAGAGGATCTCTAGGACTTGTCCGTGAAGGGGATTAAATTTAAGTAGCAACTGTTCGTGCTTCACTCCGGCTGCTAGAACTGTGAGAGGGATCTATCCGGGTGAGCAAAATTCCTACTCAGGCTTGAGTAAAGAATAGGGTAACTGAGTGCCGCGTGGCGGAACCTATCTCCCTACCTACTTTGTCGCTATCTTCAACCTGTTCCCAAATCTGTTTGAGCAAGATAAAAATAAACTCAGCTGTTTGGAGTTCACAGACTGTTTGGACATTGAGTTTCTTTGGGGAAAGAACACAGACTTTTCCCTACATTCTATGGACGAGAACCAGTGAACGGGAGGTAACTCGCTGCAGGACCCAAAAATAAAGAACACCGCTCAACCTTCTAAACCAGGAGGATCCGGGCATGTGGCACGGTGTGCCTTTATCCCTGCAAGGAAAAGGTAAGCAGGAGAAAAGGGTCCGTGTGCTACACTTAAAAATAGATTTTTTGGCTGGAGCTACACTTTGAAAATGTACCTGTTCAAAATTACAAACAGATTCTACTTAAGAACAAACCTACAGTCCCTGTCTTGTTTGCACCGCCTGTATACGGCTGTTCAGAGTATATAGGGCCTGGGGGGCCCCACTAGAGTGACCACATTTCCAAACTATCATTCAGGGACACTCTCCCTTCCCAAAAATCAGCTTGTGCTGTAACGAATCACAGCACAGTGATTGGACACAAGAGGCGGGATTTATGATTTCTCCAATCACAAGCAGGGGGCGGGGATTGTGCTCCTCCAGGCATTCCTGGTCAGGACAAGTACTGTCAGTGAGTAAAGCGGTGATGTGGTGGCCTTTTTTGGGGGCATCAGATTGGCCCGGGGGGTGGCTGTGTCAGTTTCATTCCGGGACACTGTATTGTCCTGGAATGAATGTGCCCGGGACAGACCTGCAAAATACGGGACTGTCCCGGGCAATCCGGGACACGTGGTCACCCTAGCCCCACGCCTTTCCTTTTTTTTTTTTTTGGGTGCGGGGTTCCCCTTAATATCCATACAAGACCCAAAGGGTCTGATAATAGGCTGGGGGGGGGGGGTACCCATATCATTTTTCTCAATGATTTTCATCCATATTGCCGGGACCAGACATTACATTAAAGCCGCAAGCAGTTTTAAATGACTTTTTTTCCTTTAGAAATGTCATTTTGTGCAGGGACAGTTCTAAACACGGGAAACAAGCGCCACTTCACAGGCATACTATAGACACCCCCCAGGTACGATATTTAAAGGTATATTTCACTTTTTTTTTTCACTTTATGCATCATTAAAATCACTGCTCCCGAAAAAACTGCAGTTTTTAAAACTTTTTTTTGCATTGATACATGTCCCCTGGGGCAGGACCCGGGTCCCCAAACACTTTTTAGGACAATAACTTACATACTAAACTTCAAAATTAGCACTTTTGATTCCGAACGTTCGAGTCCCATAGACTTTAACGGGGTTTGATAGTTCGCACAAACTTTCGGTCCGTTCGAAGGTTCTTGTGCTAACCGAACCGTTGGTTGTTCGGCTCTTCCCTAATTATGGCATTGGTGGCATGGGTGGCACTGGCTGCAGACAGCACATGTGTTATGGGCCATAACGCATGTGCTGCCTGCAGAGACAGTGCCACCCATGCCACCAATGCAATAATATATAGATGCTGCTGCAGACGGATACAGTGATCTAGTAAATCTTGAATCACCTCCCCCCCTCCAAGCAAGCACACACCTGTGCTAACCAAAGTACTCACTTGTACCTCTAGGGGCAGATAAAATCCTATATGGTAGACCTCATATCAGATAGTAGCTGTATGGACACAAGTGGTCACAGCATATTTATAAGATCATTATAGCCTGGTTAGGATACTGGAGTTAAATGAAAGTTACACACTCAGCAGCTCCAACTGCATCTATCCCCAGGAGGCCAACGCCTATAGTAAGTTGTACAGCAGTGAGCTGCCTCCTGGGGGCATACCGGACACATCTAGTGACATCTACTATACCTGGATTCATTATAAGGCGGGTTTCCATTGTACCTTACCTTTTCCTCATTGGATTGCTGGCTGCTCTATTTGACGTCTATGTACCTCGAGCGCCCTATACCAGGGATGTCTGCCCCCACTATGTGATGTATGTGTAGCGGCCTCACCCCCCGTCCTCCTTGTAAATAAAACGGCTGGCTTTTCTAGGGGTATGCGGGAGGAGGATGAGGTTCACTACAGCCCCTGTCCTTTAGTATGTAGAGATGAAGGCCAACACTTATTTTACCTTCGGGTCTGTTTTCTAGACGGAGCCTCTGGCCCTCCTGCAGAGGGGAAGTTTGACTGTCAGTAATGGAGCCCCACACCATAAAAAGTCCAACACTCCTTTATTCTCCTTGACAAATGAACAGCATCAGTTGAACTTTTAAAATGAACAGACAGGGGTGTGGGTAGGAGTAGGTCCAGGCACAGTGAACACTTTTCTTGCGAATAGGCCTGGCGCACGGTCTCTGCCACCAAACGTGAGATTGGTCGCTGCCACCGACCGGGTGAACTTTTGAGGCCCCTGCCACAGGCCTAATAGCAGGTCTCTGCCACCGACCTGAGTTGATTAGATGGACCGCTACCACCGGTCATAGAACATGAATCACCTTCCCTGATGAATTGGCCCTTGTTCGGGAAAGATATCCATCCGGACAGTCTCCAGAGTTTCACCCGGCGCTGGCAATATGCTGCACCAGATCTTCGGTTGAATCCCTTCTCTGGTCCCTTACGCCTCTGGATTCAGGTGCCCAACACCCGGGGCACCCTAGGACAATCCCTCCCTCGTGGGACCCAGTGGAAGGTACTGGGCCCCAGGCCTCCAGTTGAGTACCTCACTGTGACAGAACCCACTGTCACTGTGTGCTTTGGAAGGGACTGAGGGCGGGCCTCCTACCCACAGATTATGACCCCCAAGAGACTGGAGACTCGGGGAGAAGCTGGCATTGAGATAATGTAATGTAATGCTACATCCCTTCTCCCCCATCCCATCCCCTCTTGTTGCTGTGTTTAGCTGTGTTGGTTCATGGCACACAGACAATGGTCTGGACTGCAGACATCTCTCCGCAGGGGATGTGTATTGAAGGGCTGCCTGCTTACCATAATCCCTTTATGTTTATCTGTAGTCTCTGTTTCAATGTACAAGTGTTCAGTTCCCATTGATTCTTCCTTGTCCCCTACCCCCCCTCTATGACAAGGCTAAGGGGAGTGTCCCTAACTGTGTGTAAAAGTGTATGTTTTGGATTTAATAAAGAGTTGATGCTCTACATGTTTAACCCTCAACACCTGTGTGGATTGTCTTGTGATTGAGGGGTTAAGGGCTGGTTATGGCGAATCTGCAGGCTGCGGGTGCGTTTGGAGGACAGGAGACACAAGTCTGGCGGATGTGCCCATCTGGGGTATCTGAGATCCGTTACACTCACCCCAGACTGAAGGTGTCTGGGATGGAACACGAACTCCACGTGTACAGGCCAAGGGCGCCTGGACACCGATCACGGACAGCAGCCCTCAGGCTGAAGGTGCCTGGGACTCTGACCTTGTTGTGAAGATGTCCGCCTTTATACCCTCTCCCAGCAAGCACAGCAGCTTCCCCGCCCCGCAGTACAGCTGCTGCGAGAGGTCACAAAGGGTATGGCACTGCAGTAGTGGTTCAACCCCAGCTCAGTATGACAACGCCACCTACTGAGCCGCAGGGAACTCAACACCACTGATGTCTTCACACGAATAAAACATAGCCCTGCTCTACCAATAGTGCATCTGGGTCATACTACTACCCAGTTGCTGCCCCTAAATAGTACATTCCCGCTACATATGCATACCTTTTCCAGTATATTAGGGATATGCTTATTGACGCCTAATCTATGGCTTTTCCCATAGTGGATTCCCTCCACACTGGAAGCAACTGCATGTCCACACTTAGCCTATAAACAGATATACATGTTGTTATTGCTACTTTTTGTGGAAGTTTCCAGTTTGTACATAGATTTCCCGATATTCGGATGTGTATACACTAGATCCTGTCCATTCCAGGATAGTGAGACTTGTTTTTTCTGCTCTTGCTACTTTGTTCGTCCTGAAAAAGCCTTACGGTGAAACGCGTAGACATACAAGGGACTGAATCAATATTGTGTACCTTTTTGTATGGTTTTAATTCTTGAACACTGTACTTGTATTACTTTTTTCGCTCTAATAAATATATTTTTTGTAATCTCTATTGTTTCCTTGCCTTCAAAGTCCGACCTTGGCTACTTCCCCTTGAGTAGCTTTCCATATTCCCCTTTACAAATTATGGATGTGGCATTGTGAGTGCTTTTCTTCATTTATAGCCTACAGTATCTCACAAAGTAAGTACACCCCTCAACATTTGTGTAAATCTTTTCTTGTATCTTTTCATGTGACAACACTGAAGAAATGAAACTTTGCTACAATGTAAAGTAGTGAGTGTACAGCTTGTATAACGGTGTAAATTTGCCGTCCTCTCAAAATAACTCAACACACAGCCTTTAATGTCTAAACCACTGGCAACAAAAGTGAGGACACCCCTAAGTGAAAATGTCCAATTGGGCCCAAAGTGTCAATATTTTGTGTGGCCAGCATTATTTTCCAGCACGGCCTTAACCCTCTTGGGCATGGAGGTCACCAGAGCTTCACAGGTTGCCACTGGAGTCCTCTTCCCGTCTTGGAGGTGTGTTTGGGTCATTATCATGTTGGAATACTGCCCTGCAGCCCAGTCTCTGAAGGGAGGGGATCAGGCTCTGCTTCAGTAGGTCACAGTACATGTTGGCATTCATAGTTCCCTCAATGAATTGTAGCTCCCCAGTGCCGGCAGCACTCATGCAGCCCCAGACCATGACTCTCCCACCACGCTTGACTGTAGGCAACACACACTTGTCTTTGTCCTCCTCACCTGGTTGCCGCCACACACGCCTGACACCATCTGACACCAAATAAGTTTATCTTGGTCTCATCAGACCACAGGACATGGTTCCAGTAATCCATGTCCTTAGTCTGCTTGTCTTCAGCAAACTGTTTGTGGACTTTCTTGTGCATCATCTTGAGAAGAGGCTTCCTTCTGGGACGACAGCCATGCAGACCAATTTGATGCAGTGTGCGGCGTATGGTCTGAGCACTGACAGGCTGACCCCCCACCCCTTCAACCTCTGCAGCAATGCTGGCAGCACTCATACGTCTATTTCCCAAAGACAACCTCTGGATATGACGCTGAGCACGTGACCTCAACTTCTTTGGTGGACCATGGCGAGGCCTGTTCTGAGGGGAACCTGTCCTGTTATACCGCTGGATGGATTTGGCCACCGTGCTGCAGCTCAGTTTCAGGGTCTTAACAATCTTCTTATAGCCTCGGCCATCTTTATGTAGAGCAACAATTCTTTTCAGCTCCTCAGAGAGTTCTTTGCCATGAGGTGCCATGTTGTACTTTCAGTGACCAGTATGAGAGAGTGGAAGCGATAACACCAAATTTAACACACCTGCTCCCCATTCACACCTGAGACCTTGCAATACTAACAAGTCACATGACACCGGGGAGAGAAAATGGCTAATTGGAACCAATTTGGAAATTTTCACTTAGGGGTGTACTCACTTTTGTTGCCAGCGGTTAGACATTAATGGCTGTGTGTTGAGTTATTTTGAGGGGACAGCAAATTTACACTGTTATACAAGCTGTACACCCACTACTTTACATTGTAGCAAAGTGTCATTTCTTCAGTGTTGTCACATGAAAAGATAGAAGAAAATATTTACAAAAATGTGAAGGGTGTACTTACTTTTGTGACATACTGTATATGTTGGAACACTCGTTCTGAGGAGGTTCCTGAACGTCCACTTAGAATGAGGAAAGGACCACCCGGCTGTTTATGTGCAGTGGCTGGGTGGGAGGTGGTTAATGTTTATACCCTGTATTGTTGATCCAAAAACTGCCTTTAAAATCTGACCTAGTGTTCTTTTTTTCCTTCTTTTTGTTCAAATGATCTATTCTATACGGATGTGGCATGTGAGTGATAAACCTTTAATTATATTCCTATTACAAGGAATGTAAACATCCCAACAGAACTCAAATCTCTCCTTTACCTTTGGAAGATCACAAAAATAAAAATAAAAATAAATCAACATTGACTTTATGGTTTAAAAAAAAAAAAAAATTGTTTACTTCCGCCCTAGACCGGAAGTGATGTCAGGTCCCCCTAGATCATAGATGTGATCAGAGACAGACAATCTGCATACCTCCCAACTTTAAAAAAAGCATTTTGTGGGACAAAGTTGTTGAGGGGGGGGGGGGGGTTGGTGTTTGCCGCGGGACAGAAACTAAAAAGGTTCCAAACTGCAAAGTTGTTTAGCGGGGGGGGGGGGGGCTAGGGGGATGGAAATAGTAGGTGGGGTGGTCGCGGTCTGCCGTCGATCGCCCGACAGTGCAGTTATACCATGGGGGGCGCAGAGTGGAATCTTCCAACCTCCTTCTTCTCCCGTCCTCTGCCGGGCTGCCTCCTCTTCCTCTCTTCCTGTGCGGGAATATGAGCTTGATCGCGGGAATGTGGGAAGTAAGTGCCAGTGCGGGAAAGTCCCGCAGAATCCGTGCAGGTTGGGAGGTATGCAATCTGGTCTCTCTTAACATCTATGGCCCACCACGCAAACTGTTGGATAATTTCCCGATAAGAACGGTAAGCCCTGAGAAACTGCCGAGCAGCGGAAGGAGGAGGGGGGGGGTTCCCACTGCAGGGGGGGGGGGGCTCCCACTGCTTTTAAAAGTAAACCAGTGGCTGCTCAGATTATGGGAAAGTGAGTCCAGAACTTCCAGAATGGGAGTGGGAGTAGATGGGAGACAAGAAACATCCGTTTCTTGATCTCTTCCAGGAGCAATGAACCCGAAAGTGCTCAGCTGTGAGCACTTCCTGGTTCAGAGCCATCAGATATTGGCTGGTGGGGCCAAGAGAACAAACAAGTAATGTCTCTACTTGACCTGTTTGGGGGAGCACAGAGGAGGCATTAGGGGTCCAAGAAAAACTTAATGCTTCTGTATAGAGGACCTGTCACTCCTTTATATGCTATCACATAGGGGGGTATATCAGCCTCCTTGTAGATGCAATAAAGTTAATGAAAAAAAGTAAAAAAAATTATACCAACCTTGATCCTAAAGACCCAAACTACTGCAGACCGATAAGAAGCCTTAACACCATCTCCAAGATTATGGAGAAAGCAGTAGTACAACAGCTACAACTCCATTGGGACTCCCACAAACTCTTGGACCCGCTACAATCAGGCTTCCGCCCAGGCCATGGCACAGAAAAGGCAATTTTCAAAATCTGGGATGACGCCCTTGAAGCAGCAGATGACGAAGAATCATGTCTCCTGGTGCTGCTGGATCTCAGTGCAGCGTTCGACACAGTAGATCACAAAACTCTACTGATTCGTCTTAAAGAAGTAGCCGGAATCACAGACTCAGATCTACCCTGGTTCGCATCCTTCCTAGAAAATCGTTTCCAGACAGTGAAACTAGGAGCTTTCACCTCTGAAACGTGCACCATTTCCTGCAGAGTCCCGCAAGGATCACCCCTGTCACCCCTGCTCTTCAACATCTACCTCCGCCCACTCCTCAAAATCATCAGCAAACAGGACCTGTGCTACCACTTGTCAGACTTACACGTACCTGGTCGACGAGCCCAACGGAGCAGAGGAAGGTCCCCCATACGGATCCGACTTGCGGCCCCTGGTAGTGCAGACAGGAGGCACAGGAGTACGGAAGGGTAAAAGAGCCTGGTGGATATTTGCTGGAAGACGGCTCAGGATCCGGGTGCAGAAGGGGAGATGAGCCTCACAGGCTGCAGACAGGCAGGCAGGGATGCTGGAGGGTGAAGCTGAGCAGGAGCAACACAGAATGGTCAAATAACAGGCAGGGTTTGGCAACGGTCAGGCAACGTGGTACAGAGGAGCAGACAGGTTCAGGGTCAAGGGCAAGCCGTGGTCAGATGCAGGCGGAAGGCAGGAGAAGTCCAAGTAACAAGCCGGGTGGTCAGAGGGTCAGATTTCAGGCAAACAGCAGAGGCAGGGTACACAGGGAGCTGCAGATCAGACAGCACCGGGCTGAAGTGTTCCAGGGATTTAAATAGTCCGTTTGGCACGCATCGGTGCACGCGCGCACACAGGAGAACGCACAACAGCAGCTCGCATCGGCGCACGCGCCCCAAGGCGACGAACAGCACGTCCGGCAAGGTGAGTTCTCTGACACCACTCCTATGCTGATGACACTGAACTCTACTTTCGCATCACTGAAAAAAAAGACCAATATCACGGACTAGAAAAATGCCTCACATTGATTGATGATTGGATGACTGAGAGTTCCCTCAAACTCAATGGATCTAAAACAGAACTTCTTCTCCTCCACGCAAACCAGAAGAAAAAAGCTAAGACTTCACGGACACCACCCACCATCCTTGGACAGACCATCACCCCGAGCACCAAAGTCAAAAGTCTTGGAGTCATTTTTGACTCGGAGTTGTCGATGGACGCATAAATAGGATCAGATGCCAGCGGATCTCACCATCTCCTCCGCCTGCTGCGTAGACTCATCCCCTTCATCCCAGAAGAGGACATAGCAGTAGTAGTCGGAACAATCATCAATTCCCGAATCGACTACCCAAACTCCCTCTACCTCGGACTACCCAAATACCAGATTTCGCGCCTACAAGTCATCCAGAACACGGCTGCCAGGCTGGTAACGGGAAAAAACCCTGGGAATGCATCACCCCATCCCTGAGGACCCTCCATTGGCTAACCGTAAAGGATCGGGTCAAATTCAAGACCCTCTGTCTCACCCACAAATGCACACAAGGAAACGCTCCTCAATATCTATGCGAGAAAATAAAACACTACACACCCAATCGCATTCTCCGATCAACCAATCAAAACCTCCTCCGCATCCCCAAGTCCCACTACAAATCGAAGGGAGAACGAAGATTTGCAGTCCAAGGACCACGGCTGTGGAACGCTCTACCCACGGACATCCGCATGGAAGAAAACCACCGGGCCTTCAGGAAAAAACTAAAGACCCACCTCTTCTGATGGATCAGGACGACACCGGATGGAAAAAGCGCCTTGAGGGGATTTAGTTTGCATTTGTAGCGCTATACAAGTGTAGCGCACCAACCTCAGACGTTACCTGCTTTTCTTCTGCTTGGCTCCTCCGCAGGAAAAGAATGAGGCACTCCACACCACAAGCCCGTACCCTCCTGGATGGGGAGGTTGAGCGGTGTTAGTTTCTCGGGCCTGCTTGCGGCTGGTG
Organism: Rana muscosa; assembly: GCA_029206835.1. Lineage (NCBI taxonomy): Eukaryota > Metazoa > Chordata > Amphibia > Anura > Ranidae > Rana > Rana muscosa. Next base: position 303,500,690 of record CM055121.1, on the reverse strand, counting down.
TCAAAAAGCCTCCAGTGCTGACCTCGTATCTGCAGTAGTCAGAAACAAGTCATTAATTCTCCCCAGTAAGCAACTGTCCACACCAACTGAAAGGTCCAACACTTATTTATTCCTTCTTGCACAATAAACAATCTCTTTGAGAGCAGACAGGTTGGGACAAGACACGGGTCAGATAAGGTGGGAGGAGGTCCAGGCACAAACTTGAATTTGGGTTTTTCCTGCTCTGATTATCACGAACAGGCTTGGCGCACGGTCTCTGCCACAGACCATGAGGTTGGTCACTGCCACTGACCAGGTGAAAAAAGGTGAAAGTCACTGCTACTGACCTTGGGTGTGTAGTATCACTGCCACTGTGACTTAAAGAACACGCACTTCCTTCCGTTAGTGAACTAGCCCTTATAGGACAAGAACATCCCTCCGGAGAGTTACCAGAGGCCCCATCTGTCACCACGACTCTGCGCTGGGTCTTCAGAAAGGGTCACCTCCCTGGCCTCCTCGTCCTGGATACGGGTCCCCTCGCAAGGCAGATCCCTGGGAGCCTTGATCCCCGGCGGATCCCAACCGAAGGCCACTGGGCTCCGGGCCTTTCTCCAAAGTACCTCACCCCAGACTGAAGGTGTCTGAGATGGAACAGCAGCTCCGTCTCCGGGCCTAGGGCACCCAGAGACAACCCGACCAGGCCTCCGGGCCTAGGGCACCCGGAGGCGACACACACGCACCCAGGCCTAAGGTGCCTGAGCGCGGAACCGACGACCCCTCTGGAAGATGGCCCGCCCCCTTTTATACCCTCTCCCGACAGGCACAGCAGGTCCCCGCCCCGCTGTACTGCTGCCAAGAGGGGACAAAAAGGACACAACCTCGTACTGCAGTTCAACCCGGGCCCATGGCAACAGCGCCACCTACAGGCCCCAGTGAACTTGACCACCAGTACTATCTCCCAGGGATAGAAATGGTCCATGAGACCGAACAATTGGTACATCTGAGCCTGGCTACCTCTCAGATGCTTCCCCTCTAAATGTAACCACCCGCTACATAAGTTATTCACTCACTCACTCATAAATACATAATATTTTAGGGTTCTAAGTGCATCAACCCAAACTCCCCACCCCCCATCATGGATTCCTTTTAGGAAAATGGCCTCAATCTCCATCTTATTACATATAGAGGGGGCTACAGAAGGATTTAAAAATAAGAGTTCCATGGATGCAGAGAAAATCCATTATTGCCTCCATGGCGTCCAGGGGTATAAAGATTCAGTAGACACATTTTCAGCCTATTATGTTGATTGTTTTCCTAGCAAAAAATAAAAATAGCGAATGTAGCGGGGGGGGAAGGGGAGGGGTGTTTGGGGGGGGGGGGCGTCTACTTGCTGATGTGGTCCAGCTTCTTGTAGCTTTTCCAGGGAATCGCTACATCCAACGTGCGGAACTAGGAAGCGGACAATCCTATGCGCGGCGGGCGAGGGAAGCGATTTTACACCGGTGACTCACACGTGTCAGAAAACTACCGAGCTGATTTTTTATTTTTATATATAATTGTGTAACACGACCGAGATGCGCTTATCTGGCAGGTTACAGCAAAATCTCAGCTTTTAGATCCCAAGCTGCATCTGTCCTCCAGCTATTGCACACATCCATCATCGCAACGAGAAAGAAGCGCAATCTGATTCTGCATTGGATAACACTAGGGGGGGGGGGGGAGGGGGGATTCATTTTGATGGTACTCTAGTCTTCAGTGCCGAGAAAACCCACTCATGCTACAGTCCCCCCCCCCCCAACCTGTTAACCCCTTCATTGTCATGGATTTTTTATTTATTTTTCTTTGCACACATTATAAAAATGTAATTTTAGGCCTGAGGATTGCATAAAACACCCAATTTTTTTTTTTTTTAGCGTGCGTGAATCATCATCAAAATGCAGCACCACATCCCGGACTAATTACAGGTACAGTGCCTTGAAAAAGTATTCATACCCCTTGAAATTTCCCACATCTTGTCACGTTACAACCAGAAATGTAAATGTGTTTTATTGGGATTTTATGTGATAGACCAACACAAAGGGGGTGATTTACTAAAACTGGAGAGTTCATCATTTCGTGCAGCTCTGCACAGGAACCAATCAGCTTCCAGGTTTTATTGGCAAAGCTTAATTGAACAAGCTGAAGTTGGAAGCTGATTGGCTCCCATGCAGAGCTGCACCAGATTAAGCACTCTCCAGTTTTAGTAAATCAACCCCACAGTGGCACCTAATTGTGAAGTGGAAGGAAAATGATAAATGATACAAATAAATATGTGAAAAGTGTGTGTGGGGGGGGGGGGGGCATTTGTATGGCGCCCCCTTTACTCTGATACCCCCAACTAAGATCTAGTGGAACCAATTACCTTCAGAAGTCACCTAATTAGTAAATAGAGGCCACCTGTGTGTCATTTAATCTCAGTATAAATACAGCTGTTCTGTGAAGCCCTCAGAGGTTTGTTAGAGAATGTCTCTACCAGCTTTGCACATCTAGAGAGGGACATTTCTGCCCATTCTTCTTCTTTGTAAAATATCTCAAGTTCTGTCAGATTGGATGGAGAGCGTCTGTGATCAGCAATTTTCACGTCTTGCCACAGATTCTCAATGGGATTTAGGTCTGGACTGTGACTGGGCCATTCTAACACATGAATATGCTTTGATATAAACCATTCCATTGCAGCTCTGGCTGTATGTGTAGGGTCGTTGTCCTGCTGGAAGGTGAACCTCCCCCCCCAGTCTCACGTCTTTTGCAGACTCTAATGCCGCGTACACACGAGCGGATTTTCCGATAAAAAAAGTCAGCCGGAATTTTTTCATCGGATATTCCGACCGTGTGTGTGCCCCATCGGACTTTTTCCGTCGGAAATGCAGACGGAGTTAGAAAGAGAACATGTTCTCTTTTTCTCAGATGGTAAAAATTTCTATCAGAAATTTCATTTGTCTTTAGGGAACTCCGACGGAGAAAAAAACACGCATGCTCAGAATCAAGTCGACGCATGCTCGGAAGCATTGAACTTAATTTTTCTCAGCTCATCGTAGTGTTGTACGGTCACCGCGTTCTTGACAGTAGGAATTTGGTGTGACGGTGTGTATGCAAGACAGCTTGAACGGAATTCCGTCTGAAAAACCCGCCAGAGTTTATTCCCGACGGAAAATCCGACCGTGTGTACAAGGCATAACAGGTTTACTTCTAATGCCGCGTACACACGGTCGGAATTTCCGTCAGAAAAGTCCGATGGGAGCTTTTCGTCGGATATTCTGACCGTGTGTATGCCTCATCTGACTTTTCCTGTCGGAATTTCCGACGGACTTAGATAGAGAGCAGGTTCTCTATTTTTCCCATTCGGAAATTCCGACTGAGGTTTTCCCGTTGGCAAGTCCGACCGTGTGTTCGTGGCATTAGATTGTCCTGTATTTGTCTCCATCCATCTTCCCATAAACTCTGACCAGCTTCCCTGTCCCTGCTGAAGAAAAGCATCCCCACCACATGATGCTGCCACCACCATGTTTCACAGTGTGGATGGTGTGTTCAGGGTGATGTGATGTTAGTTTTCCCCACACATAGCGCTTTGCTTTTAGGCCAAAAAGTTCAATTTTGGTGTCATGTGACCAGAGCACCTTCTTCCACATGTTTGCTGTGTCCCCCACATGTTTGCTGTGTCCCCCACATGATTGCTGTGTCCCCCACATGATTGCTGTGTCCTCCACTTGTTTGCTGTGTCCCCCACATGTTTGCTGTGTCCCCCACATGTTTGCTGTGTCCCCCACATGATTGCTGTGTCCCCCACATGATTGCTGTGTCCTCCACTTGTTTGCTGTGTCCCCCACATGATTGCTGTGTCCCCCACATGATTGCTGTGTCCTCCACATGATTGCTGTGTCCTCCAAATGTTTGCTGTGTCCCCCACATGATTGCTGTGTCCTCCAAATGTTTGCTGTGTCCCCCACATGATTGCTGTGTCCCCCACATGATTGCTGTGTCCCCCACATGATTGCTGTGTCCTCCACATGATTGCTGTGTCCTCCAAATGTTTGCTGTGTCCCCCACATGATTGCTGTGTCCTCCAAATGTTTGCTGTGTCCCCCACATGATTGCTGTGTCCCCCACATGATTGCTGTGTCCCCCACATGATTGCTGTGTCCTCCACATGATTGCTGTGTCCTCCAAATGTTTGCTGTGTCCCCCACATGTTTGCTGTGTCCCCCACATGTTTGCTGTGTCCTCCACATGTTTGCTGTGTCCCCTACATGATTGCTGTGTCCCCCACATGTTTGCTGTGTCCCCCACATGGCTTCTCACAAACTGCAAACAGGACTTCTTATGACTTTCTTTCACCAATGTCTTTCTTCTTGTCACTCTTCCATAAAGGGCAGATTTGTGGAGAAGCACGACTAATAGTTGTCCTGTGGACAGATTCTCCCCCCTGAGCTGTGGATCTCTGCAGCTCCTCCAGAGTTACCATGGGGCCTCTTGGCTGCTTCTCTGATGAATGCTCTCCTTGCCCGGCCCGGTCAGTTTAGGTAGACGGCCATGTCTTGTAGGGCCGAAACAACTAATGGATTATGAAATTATTGATTACTATTTTCATAATCGATTAATCGGCCAGTAACATAATGGGGGTTAGAAAAAAAAACAAAAAACTAAAATGAGCCCTTTATAGTACAAAAAGAGCAAATCGCTTCTGTAAATATTACTTTCACTGTCCCACAGTAAAAAGCGAACTCCTTACAGTTGTTGTGGAAAATTTTATGAATGTATGTTGTCAGATGTCCCCCAGTGTCGGTTTTGCTGTAATGCGCTCGTGTGAGAGTATTCGCACATACAGACGTTGGTGGAAGACCGGTGGCGTGAAAATCTTCCTGTGGACACAGCGATGTTTTCTCTTTTAAGGATGTTTGTTTTATGCCTCACCAAGGGACTGACCACTTCTTGGCGTTGGCATTGAATGACTCCGAGCGGACAGATCTGCGTCCACCAGAACTATAGCATAACGAGACGACAATTGTGGCCCATTGAGAGCCATAGCTTTCATATGGTTCCCGTCATTGGTAGCGGTGCACATCACTGCTAGTCTATTTGAATGTATACATGTCTGTGATTGGTTCTTTTGTTGCATTCATGTATTGTATTGGCTGTATTTAGCATATCCTTATATGGTCATCTGCTGGGTGGAGCCCTGTGAGCTCACTTCCTATGGTGGAGGTCACATGCTGTGACATCACTTCCGGTTGGGAGTTTAATAAAAGACAGAGAGAGGCGGCTCCTGGGCAGTTTTTGCTGGGATGCTGAGATGAGCCTAATGCCGCGTACACACGACCATTTTTCTCGTCGGGAAAAATTAAATTTTTTCTCTTTGGCGAGGAAAACGACCATGTGGGGGCTTTTGGTCATTTTTCCCGGCGAGAAAAACGGCATTAATCACGACGAGAAAAACTAGAACATGCTCTAATTTTTCTCATCGTGATTCACGGCATTTTTTTACGTGGCAGTTTTCCCATAGGGAAACACTGCCGGGCAGGGCAGCCATCAGGAATTTTGGGGCCCCTTACACAGCTTCAGGCATGGGCCCCCTGGAGCCGAGGAGAACCGGGGGGGGGGTGCTGCCGCCGCGAATTGAGAAGCGGGTGGGGGCTGCCACAAATCAAATTCAGAAGCGGAGGGGGTGCCACAAATTGAGAAGCAGGGGGTTTGGGTGCTGACGAACACAAAAAAAAAACAGAAGAACAAAAAAAAGGGGGGTTGCCATCCAGGGCCCTGGGGACCTCTGGGCCCCTTACAAAAAAATATATATATATATATATAAAAAAAGGAAGGTTTCCATCCGGGGCCCTGGGGACCTCTGGGCCCCTTACAAAAATAAAAATAAAAATAAATAAATAAATTAAATTAAATAAATAAATAAAAAAAATTAAATAAAAAAATTAATAATAATTTTTTTTTTTATAAAAAATAAATAAAAAAGGGAGGTTTCCATCCGGGGCCCTGGGGACCTCTGGGCCCCTTACAAAAATAAAAATAAAAATAAATAAATAAATAAAATAAAATAAATAAATAAAATTAAATTAAAAAATTAATAATAATTTTTTTTTATAAAAAATAAATAAAAAAAGGGAGGTTTCTATCCGGGGCCTCTGGGGACCTCTGGGCCCCTTACAAAAAAAAATTATTAAATAAAATAAATAAAAAAAAAACGAATTAAATAAAAAAAAAATGAATAATAAAAAATAAATATTTTTTTTTTAAAAAAAGGGGGGTTGACATTCGGGGCCTGGGGACCTGTACCCCCCTGATGGTGGCCCTGCTGCCGGGGAGCCTACACACAGGTTTTCCCGTCGATTTTCTCGATGGTGTTTTCACCGTCGAGAAAATCGATCGTGTGTATGCGGCATAACAGTCTGGTGATGCTTCTTGATTTGAATGAATGGGAATCAAATGGAAGGTGAGCCACACCTCTGTGTTTTTTTTGGTGCTTTTTGCAGAAAAACACACTACAGGTCATTTACATGGTTTCCTATGGGACACGTTCACATCCAGGATTTTTTCAGCTGCTGTGTATTTGGAAAGGGCAAGGACTTTTTTTTTTTTTACGCAAAACGGTGCTATTTTGTTTTTTTGGTTCAATATACTTCAATGAAGGAGCTGCAAAAAAGCATGTGATGCGTTTTTTTGCGGCAATTGGTGTTTTTTAATCTGCCCAACAACAAATTGGCCCAAAAAATAAATAAATAATGCAAATCGCAGCAAAATTACTTTTATTTTTTTATTTTTTTTAAGGTTATTAACTGATTAATCAAAACAATAATCGGCCAACAAATCGATTATGAAAATAATCGTTAGTTGCAGCCCTAATGTCTTGGTAGGTTTGCCGCCCACTATTCAGATGACCAGCCCCCTGGCGAGCACGGCCATCTGAATAACAGCGGCTGGTTGGTTTTTGGAAGTGCCTATCAGAGACAGCGGCTCTGATAGGCTTCCCAATTACAGCCTGTGGGCTGTATTCGGCTTCTGAATAGTTAACCAGGGGACGCACTCGGTGTGTGTTCCTTGGTCAACACTGACAGGCGTCTCGAGCCAATCAGGTTCACCGGGTCTGGTTACCGGTAACCTGATTGTCTGAAGCGACATCGAGGGCGGGAGAAGACATCGAGGAAGCGTGGAGAGGAGCTGACCCGAGGAAGGTAAGTGCCGGGCTGGGGACAAACTGGCAGAATTTGGGGGGAAACTCGCGGAATTTGGGGGGAAACTGGTGGCATTTGGGGGGAAACTAGCGGCTATTTCGGGGAAACTGGCTGCATTTGGGGGGAAACTGGCTGCATTTGGGGGGAAACTGGCAGAATTTGGGACAAACTGGCAGAATTTGGGGACAAACTGGCAGAATTTGGGGACAAACTGGCAGAATTTGGGGACAAACTGGTGGAATATGGGGACAAACTGGCGAAATATGGGGACAAACTGGTGGCATTTGGGGGGAAACTGGCGGCATTTAGGGGGAAACTGGCGGCTATTGGGGGGAAACTGGCAGAATTTTGGGGAAAACTGGCTGCATTTGGGGACAAACTGGCGGAATTTGGGGACAAACTGGCGGAATTTTGGGGGAAACTGGTTGCATTTGGGGGGAAACTAGCGGCTATTTCGGGGAAACTGGCTGCATTTGCGTGGAAACTGGCTGCATTTGGGGGGAAACTGGCAGAATTTGGCACAAACTGGCAGAATTTGGGGACAAACTGGCAGAATTTGGGGGGAAACTGGCGGAATTTGGGGACAAACTGGTGGAATATGGGGACAAACTGGCGAAATATGGGGACAAACTGGTGGAATTTGGGGGGAAACTGGCGGCATTTAGGGGGAAACTGGCGGCTATTGGGGGGAAACTGGCGGAATTTTGGGGGAAACTGGCTGCATTTGGGGACAAACTGGCGGAATTTGGGGACAAACTGGCGGAATTTGGGGGAAAACTGGTTGCATTTGGGGACAAACTGGTGCATTTTGGGGGGGGGGGACTGGTTGCATTTGGTGGGAAACTGGTTGCATTTCGGGGGGAAACTTGTTGCATTTGGGGACAAACTGGCTGCATTTGGGGACAAACTGGTTGCATTTAGGGGGGGGAACTGGTCGCATTTGGGGGGAAACTGGTTGCATTTCGGGGGGGAAACTGGTTGCATTTGGGGGGAAACTGGCTGCATTTGGGGGGAAACTGGCTGCATTTGGGGGGGAAACTGGCTGCATTTGAGGGGAAACTGGCTGCATTTGGGGTAGAAACTGGCTGCATTTGGGGTAGAAACTGGCTGCATTTGAGGGGAAACTGGCTGCATTTGGGGTAGAAACTGGCTGCATTTGGGGGGGAAACTGGCTGCATTTGAGGGGAAACTGGCTGCATTTGGGGTAGAAACTGGCTGCATTTGGGGTAGAAACTGGCTGCATTTGGGGGGGAAACTGGCTGCAATTGGGGGGAAACTGGCTGCATTTGAGGGGGCAAACTGGTGGCGTTTAATGGGCACAGTGGTGGCAATTGATGTTTTTTTTTTTCTCAGTCTGTTTGCGCCCCCCCCCTAAAAATTCTGAGCACCAGCCGCCACTGGACTATAGCGTCTCTCGGACACAAAAGTTCTGTTATTTTAATTGTTGAGAAGTGCAAAAATTATGCACGGAGAGGGCTGTGTGTCTGAAGGAGGATATCAGGGGACTCGGCACTTTGTGTCTCTATTGTCAAATTTACTGTTTTCAATAAAATTCCATTCGGCACGCCGACAAGAGAAGAGGGACTGCAGAGAAGATTATATTGCAGCATAAAGTGCAATAGATAATTGGATCTCCACTCAAGGGGGCCTCTTGTGGGTGGATGGCTTGTTTGTGCCTCATTATCTTAAAGTTTTCTGTGTCTCAAAATGTATCAAACTTTGTCCAAAGGTGCGAAATAATGTAACTGAGGAGGATACTAAAATTCATTTAAAAGGACAACTCCAGGCATATACTGTATATACATGTTGTACAGTATGTACTATATATATATATATATATATATATACTAACAGTACTGTTCAAAACTTTTAGGCAGGTGTGAAGAAATACTTTAAAGTAAGAATGCTCTCAAATATATATTTTTATTATTTATTTTTATCAATTTACAAAATCCAAAGTGAGCAAACGGAAGAAAAGTCAAATCAATATTTGGTGTGAAACCCCCTCCCCCCCCCCCCCCCCGCCTTCAAACCAGCATCAGTTCTTACACTTGCACAAAGTCAGGGATTTTGTAGGATTAGAGTCGGGTGTATGATAAACTAATTATACCAAGCGGGGGGCTAATGATCATCAATTTCATAATTAAGTTGAAACACAGTACCACTTGCCACCCAGGCCAATTCTGACATTTATCTCCTACATGTAAAAATCATATTTTATTTGCTAGAAAATTACATAGAACCCCCAAACATTATATATGTTTTTTTTTTTAGCAGAGACCCTAGAGAATATAATGGCAGTCATTGCAACTTTTTATCTCGCATGGTATTTGCGCAGCAATTTTTTTGGGAAAAAAAAAAACAGTTTCGTGCTTTAAAAAAAACAAAAAAAAACAGTAAAGTTAGCCCAATTTTTGGCATAATGTGAAAGATGAAGTTACGCCGAGTAAATAGATACCTAACATGTCACGCTTCAAAATTGCACACGCTCGTGGAATGGCGCCAAACTTCGGTACTTAAAAATCCCCACAGGCGACGCTTTAAACTTTTTTACAGGTTACATGTTTTGAGTTACAGAGGAGGTCTAGGGCTAAAATTATTGCTCTCACTCTAATGTTCGCGGCGACACCTCACATGTGTGGTTTGAACACCATTTTTATATGTGGGCGGGACTTACGTATGCATTCGCTTCTGCGTGCGAGCACACGGGGACAGGGGCACTTTAAAAATATATATATTTTTTTTATTGTTAATTCTACTTTCTACTTTTTAGTTTGACACTTTAAAAAAAAAAAATGTGATCACTTTTATTCCTATTACAAGGAATGTAAACATCCCTTGTAATAGGAATATGACATGTCCTCTTTACAGTGAGATATGGGGTCAATAAGACCCCACATGCAAGGCAGGCTGAGAGGAATTCTGTTGGGAAAACCGTTGGATCTTTATCCGTCGGAAAAAATGGTTGTGTGTACTAGGCTTTAGATGCAGTGGTCAGGTAACATTGAGGAGCATAGATGCAGTGGTTGGGTAGCATTGAGGAGCGTAGACACAGTGGTCAGGTAACATTGAGGAGCATAGATGCAGTGGTTGGGTAGCATTGAGGAGCGTAGATGCAGTGGTTGGATAACGTTGAGGAGCGTAGATGCAGTGGTTGGGTAGCATTGAGGAGCATAGATGCAGTGGTTGGGTAGCATTGAGGAGCGTAGATGCAGTGGTTGGGTAACGTTGAGGAGCGTAGATGCAGTGTTGGGTAGCAATGAGGAGCGTAGACGCAGTGGTCAGGTAGCATTGAGGAGCGTAGACGCAGTGGTCAGGTAACATTGAGGAGCATAGATGCAGTGGTTGGGTAGCATTGAGGAGCGTAGACACAGTGGTCAGGTAACATTGAGGAGCATAGATGCAGTGGTTGGGTAGCATTGAGGAGCGTAGATGCAGTGGTCAGGTAGCATTGAGGAGCATAGATGCAGTGGTTGGGTAGCATTGAGGAGCGTAGATGCAGTGGTCAGGTAGCATTGAGGAGCATAGACGCAGTGGTCAGGTAACATTGAGGAGCATAGATGCAGTGGTTGGGTAGCATTGAGGAGCGTAGACACAGTGGTCAGGTAACATTGAGGAGTATAGATGCAGTGGTTGGGTAGCATTGAGGAGCGTAGATGCAGTGGTTGGGTAACGTTGAGGAGCGTAGATGCAGTGGTTGGGTAGCATTGAGGAGCGTAGACACAGTGGTCAGGTAGCATTGAGGAGCGTAGACGCAATGGTCAGGTAACATTGAGGAGCATAGATGCAGTGGTTGGGTAGCATTGAGGAGCGTAGATGCAGTGGTTGGGTAACGTTGAGGAGCGTAGATGCAGTGGTTGGGTAGCAATGAGGAGCGTAGACGCAGTGGTCAGGTAGCATTGAGGAGCGTAGACGCAGTGGTCAGGTAACATTGAGGAGCATAGATGCAGTGGTTGGGTAGCATTGAGGAGCGTAGACACAGTGGTCAGGTAACATTGAGGAGCATAGATGCAGTGGTTGGGTAGCATTGAGGAGCGTAGATGCAGTGGTCAGGTAGCATTGAGGAGCATAGACGCAGTGGTCAGGTAACATTGAGGAGCATAGATGCAGTGGTTGGGTAGCATTGAGGAGCGTAGACACAGTGGTCAGGTAACATTGAGGAGCATAGATGCAGTGGTTGGGTAGCATTGAGGAGCGTAGATGCAGTGGTTGGGTAACGTTGAGGAGCCTAGATGCAGTGGTTGGGTAGCAATGAGGAGCGTAGACACAGTGGTCAGGTAGCATTGAGGAGCATAGACGCAGTGGTCAGGTAACATTGAGGAGCATAGATGCAGTGGTTGGGTAGCATTGAGGAGCGTAGACACAGTGGTCAGGTAACATTGAGGAGCATAGATGCAGTGGTTGGGTAGCATTGAGGAGCGTAGATGCAGTGGTTGGGTAACGTTGAGGAGCGTAGATGCAGTGGTTGGGTAGCAATGAGGAGCGTAGACACAGTGGTCAGGTAGCATTGAGGAGCGTAGACACAGTGGTCAGGTAACATTGAGGAGCATAGATGCAGTGGTTGGGTAGCATTGAGGAGCGTAGACACAGTGGTCAGGTAACATTGAGGAGCGTAGATGCAGTGGTTGGGTAGCATTGAGGAGCGTAGACACAGTGGTCAGGCAACATTGAGGAGCGTAGATGCAGTGGTTGGGTAACATTGAGGAGCGTAGACACAGTGGTCAGGTAACATTGAGGAGCATAGATGCAGTGGTTGGGTAGCATTGAGGAGCGTAGACACAGTGGTCAGGTAACATTGAGGAGCGTAGACACAGTGGTCAGGTAACATTGAGGAGCGTAGATGCAGTGGTTGGGTAGCATTGAGGAGTGTAGACACAGTGGTCAGGTATCATTGAGGAGCGTAGACACAGTGGTCAGGCAACATTGAGGAGCGTAGATGCAGTGGTTGGGTAGCATTGAGGAGCGTAGACACAGTGGTCAGGCAACATTGAGGAGCGTAGATGCAGTGGTTGGGTAGCATTGAGGAGCGTAGACACAGTGGTCAGGTAACATTGAGGAGCGTAGATGCAGTGGTTGGGTAGCATTGAGGAGCGTAGACACAGTGGTCAGGTAACATTGAGGAGCGTAGATGCAGTGGTTGGGTAGCATTGAGGAGCGTAGACACAGTGGTCAGGTAACATTGAGGAGCGTAGATGCAGTGGTTGGGTAGCATTGAGGAGCGTAGACACAGTGGTCAGGTAACATTGAGGAGCGTAGATGCAGTGGTTGGGTAGCATTGAGGAGCGTAGACACAGTGGTCAGGTAACATTGAGGAGCGTAGATGCAGTGGTTGGGTAGCATTGAGGAGCGTAGACACAGTGGTCAGGTAACATTGAGGAGCGTAGATGCAGTGGTTGGGTAGCATTGAGGAGCGTAGACACAGTGGTCAGGTAACATTGAGGAGCGTAGATGCAGTGGTTGGGTAACATTGAGGAGCATAGATGCAGTGGTTGGGTAGCATTGAGGAGCGTAGACACAGTGGTCAGGTAACATTGAGGAGCGTAGACACAGTGGTCAGGTAACATTGAGGAGCGTAGATGCAGTGGTTGGGTAGCATTGAGGAGCGTAGACACAGTGGTCAGGTAACATTGAGGAGCGTAGATGCAGTGGTTGGGTAGCATTGAGGAGCGTAGACACAGTGGTCAGGTAACATTGAGGAGCGTAGATGCAGTGGTTGGGTAGCATTGAGGAGCATAGATGCAGTGGTTGGGTAGCATTGAGGAGCGTAGACACAGTGGTCAGGTAACATTGAGGAGCGTAGACACAGTGGTCAGGTAACATTGAGGAGCGTAGATGCAGTGGTTGGGTAGCATTGAGGAGCGTAGACACAGTGGTCAGGTAACATTGAGGAGCGTAGATGCAGTGGTTGGGTAGCATTGAGGAGCGTAGACACAGTGGTCAGGTAACATTGAGGAGCGTAGATGCAGTGGTTGGGTAGCATTGAGGAGCGTAGACACAGTGGTCAGGTAACATTGAGGAGCGTAGATGCAGTGGTTGGGTAGCATTGAGGAGTGTAGACACAGTCGTCAGGTAGCATTGAGGAGCGTAGACACAGTGGTCAGGCAACATTGAGGAGCGTAGATGCAGTGGTTGGGTAGCATTGAGGAGCGTAGACACAGTGGTCAGGCAACATTGAGGAGTGTAGATGCAGTGGTTGGGTAGCATTGAGGAGTGTAGACACAGTGGTCAGGTAACATTGAGGAGCGTAGATGCAGTGGTTGGGTAGCATTGAGGAGCGTAGACACAGTGGTCAGGTAACATTGAGGAGCGTAGATGCAGTGGTTGGGTAGCATTGAGGAGCGTAGACACAGTGGTCAGGTAACATTGAGGAGCGTAGATGCAGTGGTTGGATAGCATTGAGGAGCGTAGACACAGTGGTCAGGTAACATTGAGGAGCGTAGATGCAGTGGTTGGGTAGCATTGAGGAGCGTAGACACAGTGGTCAGGTAACATTGAGGAGCGTAGATGCAGTGGTTGGGTAGCATTGAGGAGCGTAGACACAGTGGTCAGGTAACATTGAGGAGCGTAGATGCAGTGGTTGGGTAGCATTGAGGAGCGTAGACACAGTGGTCAGGTAACATTGAGGAGCGTAGATGCAGTGGTTGGGTAACATTGAGGAGCATAGATGCAGTGGTTGGGTAGCATTGAGGAGCGTAGACACAGTGGTCAGGTAACATTGAGGAGCGTAGACACAGTGGTCAGGTAACATTGAGGAGCATAGATGCAGTGGTTGGGTAGCATTGAGGAGCGTAGACACAGTGGTCAGGTAACATTGAGGAGCATAGATGCAGTGGTTGGGTAGCATTGAGGAGCGTAGATGCAGTGGTTGGATAACGTTGAGGAGCGTAGATGCAGTGGTTGGGTAGCATTGAGGAGCATAGATGCAGTGGTTGGGTAGCATTGAGGAGCGTAGATGCAGTGGTTGGGTAACGTTGAGGAGCGTAGATGCAGTGTTGGGTAGCAATGAGGAGCGTAGACGCAGTGGTCAGGTAGCATTGAGGAGCGTAGACGCAGTGGTCAGGTAACATTGAGGAGCGTAGACACAGTGGTCAGGCAACATTGAGGAGCGTAGATGCAGTGGTTGGGTAGCATTGAGGAGCGTAGACACAGTGGTCAGGTAACATTGAGGAGCGTAGATGCAGTGGTTGGGTAGCATTGAGGAGCGTAGACACAGTGGTCAGGTAACATTGAGGAGCGTAGATGCAGTGGTTGGGTAGCATTGAGGAGCGTAGACACAGTGGTCAGGTAACATTGAGGAGCGTAGATGCAGTGGTTGGGTAGCATTGAGGAGTGTAGACACAGTGGTCAGGTAGCATTGAGGAGCGTAGACACAGTGGTCAGGCAACATTGAGGAGCGTAGATGCAGTGGTTGGGTAGCATTGAGGAGCGTAGACACAGTGGTCAGGTAACATTGAGGAGCGTAGATGCAGTGGTTGGGTAGCATTGAGGAGCGTAGACACAGTGGTCAGGTAACATTGAGGAGCGTAGATGCAGTGGTTGGGTAGCATTGAGGAGCGTAGACACAGTGGTCAGGTAACATTGAGGAGCGTAGATGCAGTGGTTGGGTAGCATTGAGGAGCGTAGACACAGTGGTCAGGTAAAGTTGAGGAGCGTAGATGCAGTGGTTGGGTAGCATTGAGGAGCGTAGACACAGTGGTCAGGTAACATTGAGGAGCGTAGATGCAGTGGTTGGGTAGCATTGAGGAGCGTAGACACAGTGGTCAGGTAACATTGAGGAGCGTAGATGCAGTGGTTGGGTAACATTGAGGAGCATAGATGCAGTGGTTGGGTAGCATTGAGGAGCGTAGACACAGTGGTCAGGTAACATTGAGGAGCGTAGACACAGTGGTCAGGTAACATTGAGGAGCGTAGATGCAGTGGTTGGGTAGCATTGAGGAGCGTAGACACAGTGGTCAGGTAACATTGAGGAGCGTAGATGCAGTGGTTGGGTAGCATTGAGGAGCGTAGACACAGTGGTCAGGTAACATTGAGGAGCGTAGATGCAGTGGTTGGGTAGCATTGAGGAGCATAGATGCAGTGGTTGGGTAGCATTGAGGAGCGTAGACACAGTGGTCAGGTAACATTGAGGAGCGTAGACACAGTGGTCAGGCAACATTGAGGAGCGTAGATGCAGTGGTTGGGTAGCATTGAGGAGCGTAGACACAGTGGTCAGGTAACATTGAGGAGCGTAGATGCAGTGGTTGGGTAGCATTGAGGAGCGTAGACACAGTGGTCAGGTAACATTGAGGAGCGTAGATGCAGTGGTTGGGTAGCATTGAGGAGCGTAGACACAGTGGTCAGGTAACATTGAGGAGCGTAGATGCAGTGGTTGGGTAGCATTGAGGAGTGTAGACACAGTCGTCAGGTAGCATTGAGGAGCGTAGACACAGTGGTCAGGCAACATTGAGGAGCGTAGATGCAGTGGTTGGGTAGCATTGAGGAGCGTAGACACAGTGGTCAGGCAACATTGAGGAGCGTAGATGCAGTGGTTGGGTAGCATTGAGGAGCGTAGACACAGTGGTCAGGTAACATTGAGGAGCGTAGATGCAGTGGTTGGGTAGCATTGAGGAGCGTAGACACAGTGGTCAGGTAACATTGAGGAGCGTAGATGCAGTGGTTGGGTAGCATTGAGGAGCGTAGACACAGTGGTCAGGTAACATTGAGGAGCGTAGATGCAGTGGTTGGGTAGCATTGAGGAGCGTAGACACAGTGGTCAGGTAACATTGAGGAGCGTAGATGCAGTGGTTGGGTAGCATTGAGGAGCGTAGACACAGTGGTCAGGTAACATTGAGGAGCGTAGATGCAGTGGTTGGGTAGCATTGAGGAGCGTAGACACAGTGGTCAGGTAACATTGAGGAGCGTAGATGCAGTGGTTGGGTAGCATTGAGGAGCGTAGACACAGTGGTCAGGTAACATTGAGGAGCGTAGATGCAGTGGTTGGGTAACATTGAGGAGCATAGATGCAGTGGTTGGGTAGCATTGAGGAGCGTAGACACAGTGGTCAGGCAACATTGAGGAGTGTAGACACAGTGGTCAGGTAACATTGAGGAGCATAGACACAGTGGTCAGGTAACATTGAGGAGCATAGATGCAGTGGTTGGGTAGCATTGAGGAGCGTAGACACAGTGGTCAGGTAACATTGAGGAGCATAGATGCAGTGGTTGGGTAGCATTGAGGAGCGTAGATGCAGTGGTTGGATAACGTTGAGGAGCGTAGATGCAGTGGTTGGGTAGCATTGAGGAGCATAGATGCAGTGGTTGGGTAGCATTGAGGAGCGTAGATGCAGTGGTTGGGTAACGTTGAGGAGCGTAGATGCAGTGTTGGGTAGCAATGAGGAGCGTAGACGCAGTGGTCAGGTAGCATTGAGGAGCGTAGACGCAGTGGTCAGGTAACATTGAGGAGCGTAGACACAGTGGTCAGGCAACATTGAGGAGCGTAGATGCAGTGGTTGGGTAGCATTGAGGAGCGTAGACACAGTGGTCAGGTAACATTGAGGAGCGTAGATGCAGTGGTTGGGTAGCATTGAGGAGCGTAGACACAGTGGTCAGGTAACATTGAGGAGCGTAGATGCAGTGGTTGGGTAGCATTGAGGAGCGTAGACACAGTGGTCAGGTAACATTGAGGAGCGTAGATGCAGTGGTTGGGTAGCATTGAGGAGTGTAGACACAGTGGTCAGGTAGCATTGAGGAGCGTAGACACAGTGGTCAGGCAACATTGAGGAGCGTAGATGCAGTGGTTGGGTAGCATTGAGGAGCGTAGACACAGTGGTCAGGTAACATTGAGGAGCGTAGATGCAGTGGTTGGGTAGCATTGAGGAGCGTAGACACAGTGGTCAGGTAACATTGAGGAGCGTAGATGCAGTGGTTGGGTAGCATTGAGGAGCGTAGACACAGTGGTCAGGTAACATTGAGGAGTAGGGATGAGCTTCGAGTTCGAGCCAAACTCATGTTCGACTCGAACATTACCTGTTCGCCCGTTCGCCGAACAGCGAACAATTTGGGGTGTTCGCGGCAAATTCAAAAAGTCTATGGGAGAAATCTAAAGTGCTAATTATAAAGGCTTATATGCAAGTTATTGTTCTAAAAAGTGTTTGGGGACCCGGGTCCTGCCCCAGGGGACATGTATCAATGCAAAAAGAAGTTTTAAAAACGGCCGTTTCGCAGTGATTTTAATAATGCTTAAAATGAAAAAATAAAAGTGAAATATTCCTTTAAATTTCGTACCTGGGGGGTGTGTATGATATGCATGTAAAGTGGCGCATGTTTCCCGTGCTTTCCCGTGTTTAGAACTGTCCCTGCACAAAGTGTCATTTCTGAAGGAAAAAAAGTCATTTAAAACTCACTCGCGGCTATTAATGAATTGTTGGCTTTTATCAATACATAGAAAAGTCATTGATAAAAAAAAAAAAGCGTGGGGGTTCCCCCAAATTCATTTACCAGGCCCTTCAGGTCTGCTATGGATATTAAGGGGAACCCCGCCGCAAATTTTAAAAAAAATGGCGTGCGGTTCCCCCTAAATATCCATACCAGGCCCTTCAGATCTGGTATGGATTTTAAGCGGAACTCCACCCCAAATTAAAAAAAAAATGGCGTGGAGTCCCCCCAAAAATCCATACCAGACCCTTATCCGAGCACGCAACCTGGCCGGCCACAGGGGAAGAGGGGGGGACGAGAGAGCGCCCCCCCTCCCTCCTGAACCGTACCAGGCCACATGCCCTCAACATGGGGAGGATGTCCCCATGTTGATGGGGACAAGGGCCTCATCCCCACAACCCTTTCCCCGTGGTTGTGGGGGTCTGCGGGCGGGGGGCTTATCGGAATCTGGAAGACCCCTTTAACAAAGGGGACCCCCAGATCCCGGCCCCCCCCTATGTGAATTGGTAAGGGGGTACATTGTACCCCTACCATTTCACGAAGAAAGCGTAAAAAAATGTAAATAAAAACACACAAACACCTTGGAAAAGTCCTTTATTAAAAAACAAAAAACAAAAAAAAAACATTGGGACAATCTGATGCCCTCAAAAAAGGCCGCCACATCACCGCTTTACTCACTGACAGTACTTGTCCTGGCCAGGAATGCCTGGAGGAGCACAATCCCGCCCCCTGCTTGTGATTGGAGAAATCATAAAACCGCCTCTTGTGTCCAATCACTGTGCTGTGATTCATTACAGCACAAGCTGATTTTTGGGAAGGGAGGGTGTCCCTGAACGGTAGTTTGGAAATGTGGTCACCCTACGCCCGCGATGTCGGTCACCCGAGGCCGATCCCTCGATCGTGGCAGGTCCTGGCGCCGCCATCCTCACTAAGGGAAACAGGCAGTGGAGCCTTGCGGATCCACTGCCTGTTTCCTACTGCGCATGCGCGAGTCGCGCGGCGCTTTGTGAATGGGCGGCTGCTCTCTGGGATACACACAGTTCCCAGAAGGCAGCGCACCCCATTCACCAGAAGACAACGCAAGGATGAAGAGGCAGATTAGGAACTTCCGCATAGCAACCGCCTTTTCTGGTAAGTACATTTTATTTTTTGCAGGATTTTCATGTATTTTTTTTTTTTTTTGGGGTGGAACTCCACTTTAAGAACTATCTTCAGCGTAAACAAGAAGGAGTCCTGGAAGTGATGGTTTGGCCCCCACAGAGCCCTGATCTCACCATCACGGAGTCTGTCTGGGATTAAGGATTGGAGGCAGCCGACATCCACAGAAGATCTGTGCTTATAGTTCTCCAAGATGTGCATAGAACAACCTACCTGCCGAGTTCCTTCAACAACTGTGTGCAAGTCTACCTAGAAGAAGGCAAAAGGGGGAGGGGCACCCCAAATATTGATTGGATTTGGATTTTTCTGCACTTCATTTACTTTCCCTTTTGTTCATTGATAAAAAAATAAACTATTAACACTTCGATTTCTGAAAGAATTCTTCATTTACAGCATTAGTTTCACACCTGCCTAAAACTTTTACACAGTAGTATATACACTATATTACCAAAAGTATTGGGACGCCTGTCTTTACACGCACATGAACTTTAATGGCATCCCAGTCTTAGTCCGTAGGGTTCAATATTGAGTTGGCCCCCACCCTTTGCAGCTATAACAGCTTCACCTCTTCTGGGAAGGCCGTCCACAAGGTTTAGGAGGGTGTCTATGGAAAGTTTGACCATTCTTCCAGAAGCACATTTGTGAGGTCAGGCACTGATGTTGGACGAGAAGGCCTGGCTTGCAGCTTCCGCTCTAATTCATCCCAAAGGTGTTCTATCAGGTTGAGGTCAGGACTCTGTGCAGACCGGTCAAGTTCCTCCACCCCAAATTCGCTCATCCATGTCTTTATGGACCTTGCTTTGTGCACTGGTGTGCAGTCATGTTGGAACAGGAAGGGGCCATCCCCAAACTGTTCACATAAAGTTTATTGGGATTATGAAATTGTCCAAAATGTCTTGGTATGCTGACACCTTAAGAGTTCCCTTCACTGGAATGAAGGGGCCAAGCCCAACCCCTGAAAAACAACCCCCCCACACCATAATCCCCCCTCCACCAAAGACATGGATGAGCGAGTTTGGGGTGGAGGAACTTAACTGGCCTATATACAGTGATTAAAGGACTTGACAGTTTTCATTTTGTGAAATTTTTATAATTTTACTGAAATTTGGTCGTATCCCCCGCTCCCTCCTCACTGGAGCAGCAGGAGCCAATGGCTGCCGCCATTCTTTCCAGTGAGGAGTAAGATAGCTGAGAAAGCCACTGCTTTGGGGCACAGTGCTGGAACAGGATTAGGCTCAGGTAAGTATGGGGGGGGGGGGGCTTTTGAACCACTTTGAAGCTGACCATCATTAGAATTTTGGTCCAAATCTTTCATTTAACCCCTTCCGGACCAGCCAGGGCTGTCTTTAACATAGGGCAAAAGGGGAAGCCGCCCCAGGCCCAGTCATTGTTGGGGGGGGGGGCAAAACAGCTGCTCCTTGAGCCCCTTGAGCCGGCACAGCCCTCAGATAGTTGATAAGAGGATTCGGGAGGGCCCAAGAAAATGTTGTGCCCAGGATCCAATCAATATTAAAGATTCCCATTGAGAACGTCTCTTGATGACGAAACGCGTATGGGAGGACGCGCAGTGATGTCACCATGCTGATGTGAGGAGGAAGGGTTCCTTGTATGCCCGCCGGCAACCTTTTTAAATGCTGTTTTTTATCTTTAACATTGTAAGTACAATTTATTATTTTTTATTAAATGCTATACATTACAGAGTTACGCTACGGTCCCCCTTCTTTTCTGCACATACATGTTAACTGATGAGATGAGCACGGAAGGATCTTGCAACCCGGAGCTTCCACCCTATAGATATTCATCTTGGTGTTCTCTTCCCCTGGAGGTGAAAGGCCGCGGCTGGGCTATAGCCGATTGCTAAATTGAGCTTGCCCTCTGCTAAGCGGCCATTACATTTGGTGGTGGGATCTTCACTAAATATGGAGTCACTGTGGTGTTGTTTAATCAATACTCTAATAACCAGGATATGATTATAGACTGTTGTTTGGTGTCCCTAACCTGGAACAAACCCACCACACTCGGTTTCCTGTGTTTGAGAACTTTTGAACCTTAATGTTTGGTGCAGCTTCAATTTTTTCTACTAATATTAAAGATTAAAGGGTCGCTGGTTTGAATTCCGACCACGACACCATCTGCCTGGAGTTTGCATGTTCTCCCTGTGTCTGCGTGGGTTTCCTCCGGGTACTCCGGTTTCCTCCCACACTCCAAAGACCCAAAGACATGCTGGTAGGTTAATTGGATCTTGTCCAAATTGGCCCAGTATATATGTGTGTACGACTGTGTGTCCTAAACGTGTCGAGATCCTACAGGGTTAATGACCGCACCAGCCAAGCAGACTCTGGCTCCAAAAAAGCGACTTGAGGCGATTCAGTTCGCATTTGTAGCGCTATACAAGTCATTCATTCATAATCAACACAAAGGGCACAGTACAGGGAGGTCAGGAGGGATCATTGGGATCAGGAGGGCACAGTACAGGTTCCTGGGACAGCTTAGCAAAAAGCATGACTGGCCCGGCAAATCCGGGACAGTTGGAAAATATGATGTAATGCAAGACAATCATTGGGCCCCCATGCACCGGGGGCCCCTGGGCAGTGCCAAAGGGTGCCCATGAATTAAGACAGCCCTGGCGAGAGCTGCTGCTCTTGTGCACGTCATTGGATCGGGGGGGGGGGGGGCTGGGGGGCGCCTGCAGCACAGACGTTTTTTTTTTTTACCTTAATGCATAGAATACATTAAGGCAAAAAAAAACTTGAGGCTTTAGAACCACGTGGAGTCTGAGTCTCCACCATGTTCTTATCTGTAACTGTTTGAGAAATAACGAAATCACTTTTCATAATTATGCGTCTGTTTTAGAAGTTTCATAAATTATTTCACCATAAACAGAGGTGTTCTTCCAGTACTGTGAAGTGTCCAGAGAATCGCATGGCAGGAGACCAGCCCACCAACCAAGAATTAACATCAACTAAAGAACTGGAAAGGCGCTTCGGGAAATTACTTTTCGCAAAGTCATGCATTTGCTTTAAATATTTTAAAGTGCTTTAATACTAGAGGAATTTGGGGGGAAAAAAAATATCAAATTCATTTGGGACGTTCTTTTCCTATTTACCGGTCCTCAAAAAGATATGAATTTTGAAATTCTTTATTTAAATAGACCTGTTCCTGTAAAGAATACATGAATAGCTAAAATGTACCTTGTTATGAACACAGTCAAGAATAAAAACCTTCATTGCAGTGGTGTCATAGAAGAAGGAATACAAGTTTTGGTCACTGAAGCCCAACATTGGAGCTCCACACTTCTATTTCAAGCCCTCCCCTGAAGCTCCCGCACAGTTTTTTTTTTTTTTTTTTTTATATGATTACCTTCTCTAAAATTTTCAGGCTAGTCTACAGGGTCCGTGTCATGGACATCGATGAAGGATGAAGTGACGACAGAGCTTCCCTTGCGGCTCTGGTCTGAACGCGCCTGAATGTGGAGACAGGTGTGCAAGGCTCAAAGTAGCATGGTTTCCAGAGATCTGGGTGGTTGGTAGTTGCCTGTGGAGTTGGTCTGCAAGGACCTGGGAAGCAGAAAGGAGTCTCAGGAACACCGACAGAAGGAACCATAGAAAACCCTCTTGGTATGGAGGTGAAGGTTAGTGCCTGGAGGGTAGATTTGGGAGGAAGGAATGCCAAGATCATGTGCAGATAGGTAGAAGAGACATAATCTTGAAGTCAAGCTGGGATCATGCACAGGTAAGCAGCCAAGATGAGAGACAAGCCAGGGTCATATACAGGTAGGCAGCCAAGATGAGGGACAAGCCAGGGTCATACACAGGTAAGCAGCCAAGATGAGAGACAAGCCAAGGTCATACACAGATAAGCAGCCAAGATGAGAGACAAGCCAGGGTCATACACAGGTAAGCAGCCAAGATGAGGGACAAGCCAGGGTCATATACAGGTAGGCAGCCAAGATGAGAGACAAGCCAGGGTCATACACAGGTAAGCAGCCAAGATGAGGGACAAGCCAGGGTCATACACAGGTAAGTAGCCAAGATGAGGGACAAGCCAGGGTCATACACAAGTAAGCAGCCAAGATGAGAGACAAGCCAGGGTCATACACAGGTAAGCAGCCAAGATGAGAGACAAGCCAGGGTCATACACAGGTAAGCAGCCAAGATGAGAGACAAGCCAGGGTCATACACAGGTAAGCAGCCAAGATGAGGGACAAGCCAGGGTCATACACAGGTAAGCAGCCAAAATGAGGGACAGAGTCTGGAGCCAAAACTGTGGTCATATACAGGTATGCAACAGAGATGAGAGACAAAGTCTAGAGACAAGCCAAGGTCATACACAGGTAAGCAGCCTAAATCAGAGACAGAGTCTGGAGCGAAGTTGGGGTCTTGAACAAGTTAGCAGTCGAGGTGAGAGGCAGAGTATGTGTCAGGACCGGGACCTGAACCCACAACCTCTGCTGTGTCTGGCACTGGCAGTGGCTCTTCTAGCTGAGCCACCTGAGATTCTTGACAGCTCCCTGTCTGATCCTTTGGACAATCTTGCCTCGTCTGTCTCTTGTTTCTGGTGAACCTTGAACTCTTTGCTCCTCTTGAACTTCCTGATTTAAGCCATATCTTACTTCTTTTGAGTACCTGCTGCTGTCTCTATCTTCACTACCACTCATTACCAACCTTTGGCTTTTCCTTGACTATGCTTTCCGATTGATCCCAACCTGCAACCACTTGTTACCGACCTTTGGCTTGTTTACTGACTACTCTTCCGCTTGAACCCCAGCTGCTATATCTGCTACTGGACCCCAGTTTGCTCACCTCCTGGTGGAACACGACCTAATACTAAAAGGCAGCAGAACCCATCTTCACCATCAGGAGCTCTGATGAAAATTGGTTAGTGCTTAGACTCTGCACCTCAGGTGATCCTGCGTCATCGGTCAGGGTGACCCTATTGTGCACTTATACTGCTGGTCGGTGGCAGCCTCTCCAATGCTATAGCTACTGGTCTCCAAGCCTGACTCCTGACCATGACAGTATGAAGCCAAGCCAGGGTCATACACAAGTAAAAGATGTGAGACTGGTCAATAAACTAGCCAGAGTCACGATTAGGAGACAAGTAGAGAGAAGTCCAGGGACAAGCCAAGTCAGCAATCCAGTAGCAGGAAATCAGGAAATAGAGGAGCAAGGATCTTGGATAGCTGAAGATCATCCAGCCATTACCAGTCACAATTCCTTCCTTTAATTAAGGCATTTGGTGAAAGTTCACGTTCACAAATGTGCGCCAGTGGATTCTCATTCTGGTTACTGGCAGGAATTCTCCACCCACCTGTTGGCGCATGTGCATCTCTGTTACTGCGTTGGTTGATGTTAGGCATAATTCAGCCTGGAAGATTGAGAACAACTTGTAGTAAAGAAGAGGTATTGTGGGAGCCAGCTCTGGATTGAAGGTGGGTATAGCAAGCTGAGTTTTTTACTTTTAGCACCAGCTTGGAGACATTTTTCAGAAATACAAATTTAGCTCAGAGTTGGGTTTGAATGAGCCTACAGGCCTTTGTGCACATATTTACGTAATGTGCAGTATTTCACATTAACATGCATTCATTTTGAATAGGCTGAGAACACACATCATCTGGTAAAAAAAAAGGCCTGCAGCAATTTTCTAATGTGCGAGTTTGCAGCAGTGCAGTTGTGTAGGCATCTACTTTACTATGGATGCCATGAGTTGTGGTAAAGCGTGTTTTCACTCCTGTGAATACAAAAATTAGGTCTGAAAGTGTCCTAATAGAAAATTGTACCTTTTTTAGTTTTGGATAAAGCAAGGAAGGATTAGAGCCTCTGTCAAATTTGTATTGCTCTCTGTGTTCACAGCAAAGCACATCTTCCATAGGAATGAATTGTCATGCATTTAAAATCCACTGTACTGGAAAAACGCTGCATGAGAAATGCAGAGATGTCCCAGAGATGTAGATTGCAAATGACATCTTCAGACAATGCCAGTGTAGCCACCCTACCTTAAGCAGGAGTGTCTATTTAAATTTAGTGTTTGCTAGCCTGTGGTCAGCCTGGGATATATTGATAGTTCAGCTTTCTTGGTTTTCTTCTGGGCACTAGTCATTGTTTGCTTCAGTCTGCTGCTAGGGAGTGTATAGGCAGGTGCAGTCTACTTCCTCTACTGTAGGTGGCGCTCTTTCGCAGCGCCATTGCAGCTGGAGTGTAGGCCAAGAGGAACTTGGTTCATCTATGGTTTACGGGGTCTCTGGGGAAGCTACTTGATTGGATGCTGCCACCCCATGTGACTCTAGCAGCCATCTTGGGTTAGGTAGAGCCTACTTAAAGGGACTGGTACCCCATCTGGCAGGAACATAACTAGCGACAGGGAAAGATTTCTGGCAAAGAGGGTAAGCATAGGGTTTGCAAATTCTCTGGACATTTTCCCACTTGGGTACGAGACGCCTAGGTTGCATTCTGCCCCTCCTAACAGGCGCTGTCAGTTTGGCTGTAACCTGCTCTCTACACGCTGTTGGAACCCGTGAGTGTTCCTGGTTGGGCTGACTTCCCACTTTGTTATTTGTGAACTGTGTTTACATTACTTCAATACAAGTTCTTTACATCGCAATTGGACTGTGTGTGTTATTGCCACCGAACCACGCTACACCCCATCTACAAGTGTCCCTGGTAAGAGTGCGGGAGACTGCAGTTATGAATATTTATATCTCTCTGGCCAATCACTGGGATCTAACTTGCCAGTAGTGTAGGGTATACTATAAGTATTCAGGAGTGACTGGTCTTCCTTTGGCCTCCTGTCTGGGGGAGGGATGTAGATGGCTATCTGATTCTCCTCAGTCTGCTGCCTGAAGAGTGTGATATTGTGTCTTGATAGAGTCCTAGTATGTTCAGCATGGGAATCCAAATACAATTGGGGAATGTCAGTCTAACTGGAGAACCTAAAAACGATGAGTAAAGCTTGGTCTTTGACTTAAGTGTGGTGGCCTCTCCCCACCCAATCTAGACTTTAGACTAGTTATGGGCTCTCCAACCACCTACTGTCCTCAGGAATTGGCCTAGTCTCTATAAATATTCAGGCTTGTGGACAGGTTGAAATAGTTAGCTGCTGTCCTGGCTGGGAGAGTAGGAGTTAATGCCTTTTCTGGTTCTATCATCTTTTTGGCTGGTTCTGCTCTGGGTCCAACTCACTAATCCTGCAGTATATAAAAATGGGACAGTGGTCGGGTAAGAGAATTCCACCAGAGATTTTGAGAGAGCTTCCCACCACCGTCCAGACATAGAGCTAGCTATTGGAACAGCACTGGTGCCACTGAAGAATAGACATCTACGTGAAAGTGCCTCTGAAGAACTGTAATTGCTGGACTACACCTTAGCAGGCATGCCGGGGCAGTACTCAAGCCTGTAGTTAGAGTTAGGGAATAGGAAATAATAATGCCTTTATTGTTTTGACTGTGGTAGTGGAAAACGCTGGACAGGTAGATGTGGGCATTTGCTCAGCATGTCCCTCCAAAATGCAAGTTATGGTGAAGGTGTACATTGGCACGGGGAACCGAAAGTTAACTGTAGAAAAGTTGCAGTGTCAGTGTACGTTCATCTCTGAAGCCCTGTACACACTGCCGAGAATCTCATCAGGAAAAAACTCATAGTTTTTCCTGACGAGATTCTTGACAAGAATCTTGTGCCGGCTGAGTGTACGCACACTCCATTCCAAAGAACCGCCGTTCTTTTGAATGGAACGAACACGGTGACGTCATCGACTACGATGAGCATGCGCTCGTCACATTTGATGCCGTCGCTGCCATCTTGCTACACCCTACCAATGCCTAGGAAGCTACCGCGCATGCGTCAAAGTGATTTCGAGCATGCGCGGGCTTACAGGAGGACAGGTAAACTTGTTTCTGCATACACACACACAGTTTTCTCGTCGAGAAACAGGTTCTCTATTTTTCTCGTCGAGATTCCCGGCAGGTTTCTCGACGAGAAAACATACACATAAACGGTTTTCTCTGCAAGAAAGCTCTCCCAGCAGTTTTCTTGTTGTTTCTTGTCAAGAAAAACGGTCGTGTGTACGAGGCCTAAGAATGGAGGCCAGCCTTAAGGTTTATTATTCCCCACGAGAGCCTCAGCCTTGTCCCAGGGCATTGATGAAGACGACACAAAACAAGGGTACCTCATGTGTGTGTAGCCAAGTGAGCCTGTAAAAGTGCCTAGTGTAGCCCAGAAGAGCCCATGAAGTGAGACCTCTCATGTGACCTTTGCTTGGTGCCCAACTGGGAGGGAAACATGAAGGACGTGACAAACCACTTAGCTACCCCATTATGGGATCCACCGGCCGGCCTGTCCATTCTCCCTCCTACTGAGCTTCTAAAATCCTCCAGAACAGGGGTCTCCAAACCCCAGGCTCGGGGGCCACAGCTGGCCTGCTTGTAGGTTTTCTCTGGTCTGCAGCTCACTCAGATACTGCCGAGACAGCACTGTTGGTAATATACTTGCTTTTCTAATCCCCTGCTGTTCTCAGCAGCAATTCCTGGCAAACAGCAATAAAGCCACTCCTCCCACCCCCTCCCACTATGCCATGCTGTGCTTTAATATGGTTGCTAGGACCACCGGTGTCCTAGCAACAAATGACGTCATCAGCGCAGCACCTTCCGGCTGACCCTGCTGTTTAAATTTGGGATCGTTCCGCATTCAGCTTGCATGTGTAGCGGCGGGTGGGAGATGCGGGAGATACAGGAGAGCTGTACTGTACCAGCAATGTAATGCCCCGTACACACGGTCGGAATTTCCGACAGAAAAAGTCAGATAGGAGCTATTGGTCGGAAATTCCGACCGTGTGTAGGCTCCTTCGGACTTTTTCTGTTGGAAATTCCAACAGCAATAGATTGAGAGCAGGTTCTCAATTTTTCCATCTGAATTTCCGACTGACGTTTTCCCATTGGACCGTGTGTACGGGGCATAAGAGGCAAATGGGGGCAATGTAAATGGCAATGTGCTGGACATGAATGTGCTAATAATGAGGACACAGATATCCAGGAGATTCTGATAAGGACACAGATATGGGGGAGACTCTAATGGAGGACACAGATGTGCAAGTAGTTTCTGATGGGGAAATAGATGTGCGGAAAAGGCTCTGATGGGGACACAGATGTGCGGAAAGGCTCTGATGGGGACACAGATGTGTGGAAAGGCTCTGATGGGGATACAGATGTCCATGGAGTTTCTGATGGGGACACAGATGTGCAAGGAGTCTCTGATGGGGACACAGATGTGCAAGGAGTCTCTGATGGGGACACAGATGTGCAAGGAGTCTCTGATGGGGACACAGATGTTCGGAAAGGCTCTGATGGGAACACAAATGTTCAGAAAGGCTCTGATGGGGACACAAATGTTCGGAAAGGCTCTGATGGGGACACAAATGTTCGGAAAGGTTCTGATGGGGACACAGATGTGTGGAAAGGCTCTGATGGGGACACAGATGTGTGGAAAGGCTCTGATGGGGACACAGATGTCCATGGAGTTTCTGATGGGGACACAGATGTGCAAGGAGTCTCTGATGGGGACACAGATGTGCATGGAGTTTCTGATGGGGACACGGATGTGCATGGAGTCTCTGATGGGGACACAGATGTTCGGAAAGGCTCTGATGGGAACACAAATGTTCGGAAAGGCTCTGATGGGGACACAAATGTTCGGAAAGGCTCTGATGGGGACACAAATGTTCGGAAAGGTTCTGATGGGGACACAGATGTTCGGAAAGGTTCTGATGGGGACACAGATGTGTGGAAAGGCTCTGATGAGGACACAGATGTGTGGAAAGGCTCTGATGGGGACACAGATGTTCGGAAAGGTTCTGATGGGGACACAGATGTGCATGGAGTTTCTGATGGGGACACAGATGTGCATGGAGTTTCTGATGGGGACACAGATGTGCATGGAGTTTCTGATGGGGACACAGATGTTCGGAAAGGTTCTGATGGGGACACAGATGTGTGGAAAGGCTCTGATGGGGACACAGATGTGTGGAAAGGCTCTAATGGGGACACAGATGTGTTGAAAGGCTCTAATGGGGACACAGATGTGTTGAAAGGCTCTGATGGGGAAACAGATGTTTGGAAAGGTTCTGATGGGGACACGGATCTGCGGAAAGGGTCTGATGGGGACACAGATGTGTGAAAAGGCTCTGATGGGGACACAGATGTGCAAGGAGTTTCTGATGGGGACATGGATGTGTGGAAAGGCTCTAATGGGGACACAGATGTGTGGAAAGGCTCTGATGAGGACACAGATGTGGGGAAAGTCTCTGATGGGGACAGGGATGTGCGGAAAGGCTCTGTTGGGGACACAGATGTGCGGAAAGGCTCTGATGGGGACACAGATATGCAAGGAGGCTCTGAAGGGGACACAGATGTGTGGAATTCTCTGATAGGGAAACATATGTGCAGAAAGGCTCTGATGGGGACACAGATGTGTGGAAAGGCTCTGATGGGGACACAGATGTGTGGAAAGGCTCTGATGGGGACACAGATGTGTGGGGAGTCTCTGATGGGGACACAGATGTGCAAGGAGTTTCTGATGAGGACACTGATGTGTGGAAAGGCTCTGATGGGGACTTGGATGTGTGGAAAGGCTCTGATGGGGACACAGATGTGTGGAAAGGCTCTGATGGGGACACAGATGTGTGGAAAGGCTCTGATGGGGACACAGATGTGTGGAAAGGCTCCGATAAAGACACAGATTTGCAAGAGTTCTCTGATGGGGACACAGATGTATAAGGAGTCTCTGATGGGGACATATATTTGCAAGGAGACTCTGATTGGGACACAGATGTACAAGGAGTCTCTGATAGGGACACATATGTGTGGAAAGGCTCTGATAAGGACACAGATTTGCAAGAGTTCTCTGATGGGGACACAGATGTACAAGGAGTCTCTGATAGGGACACAGATTTGCAAGGGGTCTCTGATGAGGACACAGATGTACTTGTACAAGGAGTCTCTGATGGGGACACAGATATGTAAGGGGTCTCTGATGAGGACACAGATGTACAGGGAGTCTCTGATAGGGACACAGATGTACAAGGAGTCTCTGATGGGGACACAGATATGTAAGGGGTCTCTGATGGGGACACGGATGTGCAGAAAGGCTATAATGGGGACACAGATGTATAAGGAGTCTCTGATGGGGACAAAGATATGTAAGGAGTCTCGGATGGGGACACGGATGTGTGGAAAGTCTCTGATGGGATTATTTACATTTTATTCATTCATTTATAAATACCTGTTTTTTTTCGGCCTGCGAATATTGGCAAAATCTACAATGTGGCCCTCGGGCTGAATATTTTGGAGACCCCTTCTGTAGAAGGCAGCCTGTGAAACCCCGTGCAGACAAAAACAATCAACCCCCGCTCCACTGATTACAGAGGAGCTGAACCAAATATATCTAACAATACAAGTGTATACCGGGTATTTCCACCCTTTCTATTTGTTTCCATACAGTTTACTTCTAGATGATAGGTTGATATGGATAAGAGAAAGAGAGGTAATCTAGGTAAGTATATTTATTTTCTTCATAAAGGACAACAAACTGTATCTTTTCTGGTTTGCGTATCTCATCATCCTCCCTCGTGAAAAGTACAACGGGGGCCATTTGTTTGGCGAGTACATTATGTATGGTACGTGGCGGGGTTGCCAAGCTCTGCTCCGCACACCTCCAATCATGTTTCTCAGCGCGCCGGGCTGATTGTTCTCTTCCCGGCACTGTTTACCTGACCTTCGAATTTTTCAGTTACACTTTCAATTTGCAGTAAACAAAGCAGATTAATCACTGGCACTCCTGCTGCTTGTACTTGTCATCTGGGTTTAGATGGATGGAGCCGTGTTAAGAGTCGGTTTTAAATGGAAGTTCGGCAGGAAAGCGTTTCCATTGGCCGAAAGCCTCCCTCCCTTGTCCTGTCCCTGGTGTCCCGGCGATATGAACACCGTTAAAATGCCATTTATATTGTCGCCTGTCCCTTCCCAGGTTCTGCAGATGAAGGTTGAAGGCCCTCGGCCCGCTGTGATCCGCTCGACCCTGAGGCCATGACAGTTATTGATGAACGGCTCTGGCCGGGTTATATAGCCGGGCTCTTGGATTTACCAATACACAGGTTGCTGCAAAATCAGGAGGCCAACGTGGAGATCCGGAGTGCCGGGCTGGTTCATCCATCAAGGTTCAAAAGTAACATGAAAAACTTTAATATCACCCGATGAACGATGGGAACATTTCATTCTACCTCTTAGTTATAGTATTTATTGTTAAAAGATTTTATTGAGTTTACAAATCATAACAGAGATGAGAAGTATGCAAACATGAACTTAGAAAATGAAGCTCCGTACAGCGCGGTCAGCTAGACGACCAGAGCCTACTATGCATAACTAGAGATCACCATATGATAGTGTCCTAGGTCATCGGAGAAACAATGTATTCAGCAACAGTGGGAATACAGGCAAAATAAATTTACTGAGCAGTAATAGAAGGGGCTGTATATGGTGAGAGGGAGTCTGTGTTGCTGAAGAAGGGGAGAGCTTCATTGCTAGAGGAGAGAAATGAAAAGAAGGGAGAGAAGAGGGAAAAGAAGGAGTCCACAATAGGGTGACCACATTTCCAAACTACCATTCAGGGACACCCCCCCTTCCCAAAAATCAGCTTGTGCTGTAACGAATCACAGCACAGTGATTGGACACAAGAGGCGGGATTTATGATTTCTCCAATCACAAACAGGGGGCGGGGATTGTGCTCCTCTAGGCATTCCCGGCCTGGACAAGTACTGTCAGTGCGTAAAGCAGTGATGTGGCGGCCTTTTTTGGGGGCATCAGATTGGCCCGGGGGGTGGCTGTGTCAGTTTCATTCCGGGACACTGTATTGTCCTGGAATCAAGGTGCCTGGGACAGACCTGCAAAATGCGGGACTGTCCCGGGCAATCCGGGACACGTGGTCACCCTAGTCCACAAGGGTGACCCGGCCCGCCAGAGAAACATTCAGTAGGGACAGTGTGATATGTGCTACCCTGGTAAGAGGACTGTTTGATCGAAAGTCGGCGGTAAGCCTTGAGAGACCCAGGGTTGCCACAGGGAGTCAAATTTGGAGACCTGATCTTTTTCAATGGCTTCCATTTTGGCATGTATCATCACACGATTTACCATGTGTTTAGCCTCAACTACCATCAAAGGGGGGATTTCCAAGCTTTAGCTGTAGCACCCTGGAGTTTAGTCAGGGAGCTCCTCACAAATTTACTTGCCAAGAGTAGTTATCTTGATCGATTGATTTCTCCCTAAGCTTAGCCTTGTTGCACTTTTCTCTTCTACCACTAGGTGGGCGGGTAATTGGTGGTACTAGATACAAAAAGGGCAACCCAAGGTCAGGTTATGGGTATGTGGGTGTCCCAGCCAATGAGCAGGGGTTTTCTTTAATCCCTTGGCCTGCTGGGAAAGCCTATATATTCGGGTGAGGTCAGGTGATCTTTGTTCCGTGCCACCCAGACTGCCACCTGGGTGGATGTGTGTCGTCTGCCCCGGGCTGATAGGCCAGAGATTGGACCTATCCCAGAGGTATCTAGCTGCCAGGCTGTCTGAAGGCCTATCCAGAAGCAAGAGAGCAGCGCAGGGTTGGGATTGTGGCTTGCAGTTCAACCAAAAGTGACGGTTCTGCCGGCCGGAGAACCTGTCTTGTTCGGAGGTAGAAGGGAAGCTGACGCCACAAAGGGACCAATCGCCTTTACCAGGGACCACAGTGAGTAACTGAGACAAGTACCGGAGCAGTATTCTCACCGAAGGGCACGTGGAGAATCGGGAAACGTCAGGCTTTGATCAAGCCAGGGACCCAGCCAGCGGAGGTAACGCTTGCAGAGCAGCCTTGTGTGTCAAGCCAGAGACCGAGCCGGTTAGCAGGGGTGAAGCTTGAGGAGTATCTGGAGTGCCAAGATAGGTACCCAGCAGAGAAGCGGGGGTGACGCTTGAGGGGATACCACTGCAAACCTTGGAGGAGCTCAAGGGATTCAGAGTCAGTAAATCCGAGTGTCTAGTGAGAGACCAGAAGCTCAGTATTGACGAACTACAAGGAGCAGTTGTATTGGAGCTGAAAGAACTGATATGTCTGAGTTAGGAACTGTTAAAGGACTGTGTTACCATAGGAGACAGCAATCCTGGACATGCAGAAGTGGCGCCGTGCTGGGCCTTTCCCTGCATGGCTTTTTTCCTGTTGAAGTCTCGGAGTCTGCCAATTGAGATTGCAACTATCTTAGGGTGTCCTGGCCCAAACTCTCTTTCCCCCAAAATATATAAAAAGGACTGTCAAAAGAAAAAAAAAAACTATTTTACATCCAAGAAGTGTCTGGCGCCCAATGACTTTTACCATCTTTGCACCCACTATGCCTCACAACCCACCATATATTGAAGGATGTCAGCTGTCTTTGGCCACGGAGGTTCTCATTAGACCAAGAGAGGTAAAATAACCTTGCTACATAGCTAGTTTGTTTTGCCACTGTGAGGAGTGAATTGTTTGCGGGATAGGGAGTCTGGTTTTAGACTGAGAAGTGCCGTTGCTGGGTCCGAGTGTATTGATGTGTTGAACATTTCGGAAGCGAGGGCAAAGATATCGTTCCAGAATGTTTGGGTTATTGGGCATGTCCACCATATATGCATATGCGTGCCTTGTTCCGTACAGCCTCGAAAACAGAGAGCTGGGTAGGAAGGGGCAAATTTAGTTATTCTGGTGGGTACTAGGTCCCAGCAGGGTAATACTTTATAATTAGCTTCCACCACTAATACATTAAGTGAGGACGATTTGGTTGTTGACCAGATCTGGGACCAGTCTGCAATGTCTAGAGAGAGAGCCCAAGATCCTCCTCCCATTTCTGTGTGTACCGTGGCCTGCCAGAGTCTGGCTTGGCTATGGGGTTGGAGTAGAGAGATGAAATCAACCCCCTAGTGTGTGGGTCCCGTTTACAGGTGGATTCGAAGTTAGAGAACTAATCGAGGAGGGTGTCAGTGTTTGTGTTGGGTGTGTAGAAGCTTTTAAATTGGAGGTAGCGGAACAGTTCTGATTGGGGTAGACCGGAGGATTCGCAAAGAGTTAGAAAGCAAAGTAAAAAATTATTAAAACATAACAATTGGCAAGTACAATTTAACAAGATTTCATGGAAACAGCACTAAGGAGTAAACTTCCCAACATGTTTCGCCCGTATGTCGGGCTTCTTCAGGGAATGCTGTCCAATTAGAGGTACAAGCCTTCTATCAAAGAAACAAAAAAAACATGTTTTTTTTTGTTTCTTTGATAGAAGGCTTGTACCTCTAATTCATAGGTGTCAAACACAAGGCCCGCGGGCCGAATCTGGCCCTCCAGGCCATTTCATGTGGCCCTCGCACCTCTCCTGCAGCTGCAGGAGAGCTCCAGCCCTCCTCTGGTCCTCCTCCAGACCCTTACTTTCTGCTTTCAAGCAATGCATCCAGCTTCTTCACAGCAGCAGCATAAGGAAAGGGGGGTGCACTGTGATGTAAGGGAGAGTGGGGGACTCAACTTCTGATGGTGGGGGGGGGGGCTCTTGACATCTAATGTAAGGGGAGGGGATGCGCTGCACATCTAATCTTACAGATACAATAAGCCCTGTTGAGAGAAACCATAATGCTGATGCGGCCTGTGATGAAATTGAGTTTGACACCCCTGCTCTAATTGGACAGCATCCCCTGAAGAAGCCTGACATATGGGTGAAACATGTTGGGAAGTTTACTCCTTAGTGCTGTTTCCATGAAACCTTTTTAAATTGTACTTTTTTTTCTTGCAATCGTTATGTTTTAACAAATTTTTTATTTTGCTTCCTAACAAGTGGCAAATACAATTTAACAAGATTTCATGGAAACAGCACGAAGGAGTAAACTTTCCAACATGTTTCGCCCATATGTCGGGCTTCTTCAGGGGATGCTGTCCAATTAGAGGTACAAGCCTTCTATCAAAGAAACCAAAAAAAAATTTTTTTTTTGCTTCTTTGATAGAAGGATTTTACCTCTAATGCCTTGTACACACGATAGGAATTTCCGATGGAAAAAGTGAGACGGACTTTTACCATCGGAAATTCCTACCATGTGTGTGCCCCATCGGAGAAATTCTGATGAATTCCACTGGAGTTTAAATATAGAACCTGTTCTATTTTTCTCCGATGGAATTCCGTTGTGAGTTTGGTCGGACAAAGGTCCGATCGTGTGTACGGGGCATAATTGGACAGCATCCCCTGAAGAAGCCCGACATATGGGTGAAACATGTGGGGAAGTTTACTCCTTAGTGCTGTTTCCATGAAATCTTGTTAAATTGTACTTGCCAATTGTTATGTTTTTTAAAAAAAAATATTTTGCTCTTTAAAAATAAAAAAAATCTTTTATACATAATAGTTGATACCACCTCAATTTATTCTGCACCTTAAAAAATCCCTACAAACCTCTTTTTTTTTCTCATTTAATAAATTAAGGGATGTGGTGCTAATACCAAGTTGGTTTGCCCGTGATGATAAAACTTCTCTCTCAAAGAGTTAGGAAGGTGGAAAAAGTGGAGGATGTGACCAAGTTGTGGAACCTGATCAGTCCCGAGGACGGCCAGGCACTAAATGTTGTGGGAGTAAAGCCCCAATCCGGGACTAGACTAGAATTTTTTTTTTTATCCCTTGCAGTGGGGATGAGTCTGCACTCTGCACCACACTTTTGCTGCCATCGCACACGTTTAACCCCTTCAATTCCGGGCACCTTTACCCCCTTCCTGCCCAGGTCAGTTTGAATGACAATTGCGCGGTCATGCAACATTGTACACATATGTAATTTTTATCATTTTGTTCCCACAAATAGAGATTTCTTTTGGTGGTATTTAATCACCGCTGGGGGGGCGGGGGGGTGTCCATCTGCATGCCTCACTTTGCCTCACTGTGCCTCACTGTGTCCATGCCTCACTGTGCCCATGCCTAGACTGACGTTTAACATGGGAGTCTATGGAAGGGGTGCCCGGGTTTGAAAAATCAGTACTCCCCAGCCATAGGTTCCCTGGACACCAACCTTTGCACACTTGTCAAGGAGAAATGGGGCTACATGTGTAGCACATTTCAGGTCCATGGACCCTATGACCAGCCGGTACCGGGTCCCCAAATTCACCGAAAAAATTACCTTTTAACTTTAGGGTGACCACATTTCCAAATGGCCATTCAGGGACCCCCTTCCCAAAAATCAGCCTGTGCTGTAGGGATGAAGCCGAACACCCCCTGTTTTTAATACATTTAATACACTGCGGAGGAAGTTCCCTATCAGGTCCGCTCAGGCTCAGACAATGACGGACAGCGCTGGACATCGGATTGCCGCGGGACACTGGATTTCATCGCTGGAATTTTTTTTATTTATTTTTTAATAAAGGACCTTTCCAAGGTGTTTGTGTGTTTTTTTAAAAAAAAATTACACTCTCTTTGTGAAATTCACATAGGGGAGGGGCCGGGATCTGGGGGTCCCCTTTGTTAAAGGGGTCTTCCAGATTCCGATAAGCCCCCTGCCGGGCAAGGGTTGTGGGGATGAGGCCCTTGTCCCCACATCCCCCCCATGTTGAGGGCATGTGGCCTGGTACGGTTCAGGAGGGGGGGGGGGCGAATTCTTGTCCCCCCCTCTTTTCCTGCGGCCTGCCAGGTTGCGTGCTCGGATAAGGGTCTGGTATGGATTTTTGGGGGCACTCCACGTCATTTTTTTTTAATTTGGGGTTGAGTTCCCCTTAAAATCCATGCCAGATCTGAAGGGCCTGGTATGGATATTTGGGAGGAACCGCCCCCTTTTTTTTGCGGCGGGGTTCCCCTTAATATCTATACCAGACCTGAAGGGCCTGGTAATTGAATTTGGGGGAACCCCGATTTTTTTTTTTTTTTTATCATTGACTTTTCTATGTATTCCTGGGAGCCGACAATTCATTAATAGCCGCGAGTGAGTTTTAAATGACTTTTTTTCCTTCAGAAATGAAATTTTTTGCAGGGACAGTTCTAAGCACGGGAAACATGCGCCACTTCACATGCATATCATACACACCCCCCAGGTACGAAATTTAAAGGAATATTTCACTTTTATTGTTTCACTTTAAGCATTATTAAAATCACTGCTCCCGAAAAAACTGCCGTTTTTAAAACTTCTTTTTGCATTGATACATGTCCCCTGGGGCAGGACCCGGGTCCCCAAACACTTTTTAGGACAATAACTTGCATATTAGCCTTTATAATTAGCACTTTAGATTTCTCCCATAGATTTTTTGAATTTGCCGCGAACAACCCAAATTGTTCGCTGTTCGGTGAACGGGCGAACAGGTAATGTTCAAGTCGAACATGAGTTTGACTTGAACTCGAAGCTCATCCCTACTGTGCTGTAATGAATCACAGCACAGCTGGGGCAGCGGATGCGCGCTCTACCCAGAAGAACTGATCACGTCCCCAAAAGTGGCATCGCCACTTTACTTACTGACAGCACTTGTAGTGACTGGCCGAGACCCAATTTTACCTTGTTTCAATGCTGGCTTTACACCGCCCTGCTGGGATTAGACACAAGAGGTGGGATTTATGATTTCTCCAATCACAAGCAGGGGGTGGGGATTGTGCCTCTCCAGACATTCCCGGCCAGGACAAGTACTGTCAGTGAGTAAAGCGGCGACGTGGTGGCCTTTTTTTGGGGGCAACAGATAGAGGGGAGGCGGGGGGGGTGGCTGTGTCAGCTTCATTCCGGGACACTGTATTGTCCTGGAATGAAGGTGCCCGGGACCTGGAACAGACCTGCAAAATGCGGGACTGTCCCGGGCAATCCGGGACACGTGGTCACCCTATTTAACATGGGAGTCTATGGAAGGGGTGCCCGGGTTTGAAAAGTCAGTGCTCCCCGGCCGTAGGTTCCCCGGACAACAAACTTTGCACACTTGTAGAGGAAGAGTGGGGCTACGTGTGTGCCATATTTGGGGTCCAGGGGACCTACGGCCGGCCGGTACCGGGTCCCCAAAATCCGGGAAATCAGGCGCAAAAAGGTGACTCGAGTATAAGCCGAGGGGGGCATTTTCAGCACAAAAAAATGTGCTGAAAAATTTGGCTTATACTCGAGTATATACGGTATATAACATTAAAAAAAAAAAAGTGTTTCTGTGTTTCTCTTATAAAATTATGCAAATAAAAAAATCTTTCTTCATGAGTTTTGGCCAAATTGTACTCTGCTACATCTCTTTGATGAAAATAACCCAAATCAGTGTCTATTATTTATTCTGTAGGAAAGTTATAGAATCCACATACTAGGTCAGGGATCCTCAAACTACGGCCCTCCAGCTGTTGCGGAACTACAAATCCCATGAGGCATTGCAAAACTCTGACATTCACAGACATGACTGGGCATGATGGGAATTGTAGTTCCTGAACACCTGGAGGGCCGTAGTTTGAAGACCCCTGTACTATGGGATAGATATCTAAAAAATCGATCAATCCTGACAAAAATTTCAGGACAGTACAAATACCCCCAAAGTGACCCCTTTTTCAGGAAAGCAGACCGAGCGAGTTTGGGGTGGAGGAACTTGACTGGCCTCAACCCAATAGAACATGGGATGAATTAGAGCGTAGACTGTGAGCCAGGCCTTCTCGTCCAACATCAGTGCCTGACCCTCACAAATGCGCTTGTGGAAAATTGGCCAAACATTCCCATAGACACCCTTCTAAACCTCGTGGATGGACAGCCTTAGCAAACCTAAAGTGCCTTGAAAAAGTATTCATACCCCTTGAAATTTTCCACATTTTGTCATGTTACAACCAAAAACGTAAATGTATTTTATTGGGATTTTATGTGATAGACCAACACAAAGTGGCACATAATTGTGAAGTGGAAGGAAAATTATAAATTATACAAATAATTAAATATGTGAAAAGTGTGGGGGGGGGGGCATTTGTATTCAGCCCCCTTTACTCAGATACCCCTAACTAAAATCTAGTGGAGCCAATTGCCTTCAGAAGTCAAATAATTAGTAAACCTGTGTGTCATGTAATCTCAGTATAAATACAGCTGTTCTGTGAAGCCCTCAGAGGTTTGTTAGAGAACCTTAGTGAACAAACAGCATCATGAAGACCAAGGAACACACCAGACAGGTCAGGGATAAAGTTGTGGAGAAGTATAAAGCAGGGTTAGGTTATAAAAAAAATCTCCCAAGCTTTGAACATCTCACGGAGCTCTGTTCAATCCATCATCGGAAAATGGAAAGAGTATGGCACAACTACAAACCTACCAAGACATGACCGTCCACCTAAACTGACCGGGCCGGGCAAGGAGAGCATTCATCAGAGAAGCAGCCAAGAGGTCCATGGTAACTCTGGAGGAGCTGCAGAGATCCACAGCTCAGGTGGGAGAATCTGTCCACAGGGCAACTATTAGTCGTGCTTCTCCACAAATCTGCCCTTTATGAAAGAGTGACAAGAAGAAAGACATTGGTGAGAGAAAGTCATAAGAAGTCCTGTTTGCAGTTTGTGAGAAGCCATGTGGGGGACACAGCAATCATGTGGGGGACACAGCAATCATGTGGGGGACACAGCAAACACGTGGGGGACACAGCAAACATGTGGAAGAAGGTGCTCTGGTCACATGACACCAAAATTTTACTTTTTGGCCTAAAAAGCAAAACGCTATGTGTGGGGAAAACTAACACTGCACATCACCCTGAACACACCATCCCCACCGTGAAACATGGTGGTGGCATCATCATGTGGTGGGGATGCTTTTCTTCAGCAGGGACAGGGAAGCTGGTCAGAGTTGATGGGAAGATGGATGGAGCCAAATACAGGACAATCTTAGAAGAAAACCTGTTAGAGTCTGCAAAAGACTTGAGACTGGGGGGGGGGGGGGGGAGGTTCACCTTCCAGCAGGACAACGACCCTAAAGTACAGCCAGAGCTACAATGGAATGGTTTAGATCAAAGCATATTCATGTGTTAGAATGGCCCAGTCACAGTCCAGACCTAAATCCCATTGAGAATCTGTGGCAAGACTTGAAAATTGCTGATCACAGATCCAATCTGATAGAACTTGAGATATTTTACAAAGAAGAATGGGCAGAAATGTCCCTCACTAGATGTGCAAAGCTGGGAGAGACACCCCCAAAAAAGACTTGCAGCTGTAATTGCAGAGAAAGGGGGTTCTACAAAGTATTGACTCCAGGGGGCGCCATACAAATGTCATTTAGTGTCTGCAAGGGACAGGTTGGTCCAATCTAAATTCTTGCACAGGAGTTATTACACCCCGGCTAGGTTGGCTAAGATTTTCCCTACAGCCTCAGCAGAGTGTTGGAGGTGTTCTCATTCGCCTGCTGACGCGGATCACATTTTCTGGCATTGCCCTCAAGTTCAACGTTTTTGGGCAGATATCACCTCTTGTATTTCAGAACTACTGTCAGTACCGATTCCGATGACTGTCCGGGTTTGCTTACTGGGTCTTGTAGATGACGTGGTGCCATCACATGCTCTGCGGACTATGCTTAATATCCTGCTGTTCTACGGAAGGAAGGTTATCCTATTACATTGGAAAAAGCCGGGAGCACCAGGGATAGTTTTTTTGGAAAGGATTAGTGAGCTCCATGTTACCCTACTACAAAGCTACTTATGAGGCCAGGGGTTGTATGAAAAAAATTGACAAAGTTTGGCAATCATGGTTTAAATCCACTACCACGGTAGGTTAGTGAGGAGAGCGTAACCAGTGCCACTGCAGATCCGGGAAGGAAATAATATCCAGAAAGAGGGAGGGGCTATACTTCATGCTCCTGTAAACTCAGTAATTCATGCACTATATCAGAGCTAATCCTGGGAATTGCCCCTTAACCATGTAACCAGATGTTGTATCCTGGCCTAGGCCTACAAGGCCCAGGCCTAGGGCAGCACTTTGCAGGGGGCAGCACAGAAAGAGTCCCCGCTGGCTTGCGCTACACTTTATGGTGGCGGACTGGGCTGAGAGGCAAATTAGTCTAGCGCCCCCATAAAGCGGCCGCACTGCTTCCGGTATGCGGGCGGTCTGCATTCCGCAACTCTGGTTGCCGCTTCTAATTTTGCACTGTACACTGTGCTATATGTTTTCTGCTGCACCATTGGCATGGTTATATCTCCTTAGTCCTCTCCATAAAATTATCAGAAATTTCTGCTTAAAGTAGAACTATAGGCAACAAAAATGTTTAATTTTGGATAGAGTAAGGGAGGGTTAGAGCCCCTGTCAGTTTATTTTTTACCATCCCTGTCCCATTGCAGAGATTTCCCTTCACTTCCTGTCCCATAGCCAAACAGGAAGTGAGAGGAAATCTATGCAAATTAAGGAAATCCACCCCCCCCAGGCCCTCAGAACTAGTGTCCCCACTCTGAAATTTCAGGGCGGGTCTTAAACAGCAAGGGGTGTGGCCTTGACAGGAAGGGGTGGGTCATATGTAAATTAGTGGGTGCACGAGTTTAGTCAGGCCTAGGGCAGCACAAATCCTAAATACACTACTGCACGGAACGACCATGCACTGTATATATACGTCGGCAGAATGGCTCGTACAGACACAGTCACGTACCTGTACGTCCCCTTTAACTGCCCGACGTGGGGGTCGCGCGCGCGTGCCGCTACCGGTGCACTCGTGACCCCCCCCTCGCCTTCCCCGTGAGTCGGACCGTGGATCCTGCGGACTCGATCGCCGCGGGGATCCCCGCGATCGTCTCACAGAGGTATGGAGCAGGGAGATGCTTGTGTAAACTAGCATTTCCCTGCTCT
Source organism: Rana muscosa (assembly GCA_029206835.1). NCBI lineage: Eukaryota > Metazoa > Chordata > Amphibia > Anura > Ranidae > Rana > Rana muscosa. The sequence goes on along the minus strand of CM055121.1, from coordinate 303,459,151 downwards.
GCCTAGTAACAATGACATCGATCTCCTCTCCGTGTACACAGAGCGGAGATCGGTGTCATCTGACACATATCCCAACCCCAGCCTCAGTAAGGAAACACAAGCAGGGAACATTTAACCCCTACAACGCCCCCTCCTGATCGCCGCCATTACTAGTAAAAAAATATATATTAATAAAAATGCCATAAAACTATCCCCTATTTTGTAAACGCTATAACTTTTGCGCAAACCAATCATAAAACGCTTATTGTGGGGTTTTTTTTACCAAAAATATGTAGAAGAATACTTATCGGCCTAAACTGAGGAAAAAAAAATGTTTTATTTATATATTTTTTGGGGATATTTATTATAGCAAAAAGTAAAAAATATTGTTTTTTTTTTCCAAATTGTCGCTCTATTTTTGTTTATAGCGCAAAAAATTAAAACCGCTATAACTTTTGTGCAAACCAATCAATAAACGCTTATTGCGATTTTTTTTACAAAAAATATGTAGAAGAATACGTATCGGCCTAAACTGAGGAATTTATTTTATTTAATATATATATATATAAAAAAGAAAGCTCTATTTGTGGGGGGAAAAAAAGGGATGTCAATTTTGTTTGGGAGCCACGTCGCGCGACCGCGCAATTGTCAGTTAAAGCGACGCAGTGCCGTATCGCAAAAAGGGGCCTGGTCTTTATGCTGCGTATTGGTCCGGGGCTGAGTATGGGTGTCCTTGGGATGGCATTACTTGCTGGAAGTTGAAGGAAAACTGAAAGATCCTTATTAAATGAGCTGTGACTCAAGGGAGGGGGGGTGGGTTTTGTGTTAGATAGTAGAACTATGTTAGTTAGGTGGAAATAAGTGGGCCATGTTGGCCACATGTGGATGGTGTCCGATTGACACGTCCAAATGTTGTATGATATTTTTTATTGTTGTCCAAAAAAACTCGACAAACAGGCAAAAAAAAAAGAAAAAAAAAAAAGATTGCAGACTGCGAGCCAGGCCTTCTCATCCAACATCAGCGTCTGACCTCACAAATGCGGTTCTGGAAGAATGGTCAAACATTCCCGTAGACACCCTCCTAAACAGTGGCGGTGCGTCCATAGAGGGCGCCGGAGCGCCGCCCCCTCTTGCTCCCGCACCGCCACTGAAAGACAATACAGAGATTCATGCACTGCATGAATCTGTGTATTTTCGCCGCTGCCGCGCTGCCCACTATACATATGGCCGGCCTCCTGGTGAGCGCCGGCCATATGAATTAGAGCGGTGGCCGGCGGTGGGTGTGACTTGGAAGTGTCTATCAGAGCCAGCTCTCACGCTGTAATCGGCTTCCAAAAACTCCTCCAAGGGACGCACGGGGGATGCAATCCTTGGAGAAGACTGTGGGGGTTTCAGCCAATCAGGTTCACCAGATCTGGTTACCGGTAACCTGATTGGCTGAAGCAACATAGAGGGCGGGAGAAGACATCGAGGACGGCGCGGACCGAGGAAGGTAAGTGTAGGGATGGGGGAGGGGAACTGGCTGCATTTGGGGGGACAGGCTGTATTTGGGAACAAACTGGCTGTATATGGGGACACACTGGCTGCATTTGGGGGACACACTGGCTATATATGGGGGGCACACTGGCTGTATATGGGGGACACACTGGCTGTATATGGGGGACACACTGGCTATATATGGGGGATACACTGGCTATATATGGGGGACACACTGGCTGTATATGGGGGACACACTGGCTGCATTTGGGGGACACACTGGCTGTATATGGGGGACACACTGGCTGTATATGGGGGACACACTGGCTATATATGGGGGATACACTGGCTATATATGGGGGACACACTGGCTGTATATGGGGGACACACTGGCTGCATTTGGGGGACACACTGGCTGTATATGGGGGACACACTGGCTGTATATGGGGGACACACTGGCTATACATGGGGATACACTGGCTATATATGGGGGACACACTGGCTGTATATGGGGGACACACTGGCTGTATATGGGGGACACACTGGCTGTATATGGGGGATACACTGGCTATATATGGGGGACACACTGGCTGTATATGGGGGACACACTGGCTGCATTTGGGGGACACACTGGCTGTATATGGGGGACACACTGGCTGTATATGGGGGACACACTGGCTGTATATGGGGACACACTGGCTGCATTTGGGGGACACACTGGCTATATATGGGGGGCACACTGGCTGTATATGGGGGACACACTGGCTGTATATGGGGGACACACTGGCTATATATGGGGGATACACTGGCTATATATGGGGGACACACTGGCTGTATATGGGGGACACACTGGCTGCATTTGGGGGACACACTGGCTGTATATGGGGGACACACTGGCTGTATATGGGGGACACACTGGCTATATATGGGGGATACACTGGCTATATATGGGGGACACACTGGCTGTATATGGGGGACACACTGGCTGTATATGGGGACACACTGGCTGCATTTGGGGGACACACTGGCTGTATATGGGGGACACACTGGCTGTATACGGGGGACACACCGGCTGTATATGGGAACAAACTGGCTGTATATGGGAACAAACTGGCTGTATATGGGGATACACTGGCTGTATATGGGGGACACACTGGCTGTATATGGGGGACACACTGGCTGTATATGGGAACAAACAGGCTGCATTTGGGGGACAAACTGGCTGTATTTGGGGGACACCCTGGCTGTATATGGGGACACACTGGCTGCATTTGGGGGACACACTGGCTGTATATGGGGGACACACTGGCTGTATATGGGGGACACACTGGCTGTATATGGGGGACACACTGGCTGTATATGGGGGACACACTGGCTATATATGGGGATACACTGGCTATATATGGGGGACACACTGGCTGTATATGGGGGACACACTGGCTGCATTTGGGGGACACACTGGCTGTATATGGGGGACACACTGGCTGTATATGGGGGACACACTGGCTGTATATGGGGGACACACTGGCTATATATGGGGGATACACTGGCTATATATGGGGGACACACTGGCTGTATATGGGGGACACACTGGCTGCATTTGGGGGACACACTGGCTGCATTTGTGGGACACACTGGCTGTATATGGGGGACACACTGGCTATATATGGGGGATACACTGGCTATATATGGGGGACACACTGGCTGTATATGGGGGACACACTGGCTGCATTTGTGGGACACACTGGCTGTATATGGGGGACACACTGGCTATATATGGGGGATACACTGGCTATATATGGGGGACACACTGGCTGTATATGGGGGACACACTGGCTGCATTTGGGGGACACACTGGCTGCATTTGGGGGACACACTGGCTGTATATGGGGGACACACTGGCTGTATACGGGGGACACACTGGCTGTATATGGGAACAAACTGGCTGTATATGGGAACAAACTGGCTGTATATGGGGACACACTGGCTGTATATGGGGGACACACTGGCTGTATATGGGGGACACACTGGCTGTATATGGGAACAAACAGGCTGCATTTGGGGGACAAACTGGCTGTATTTGGGGGACACACTGGCTGTATATGGGGACACACTGGCTGTATATGGGGGACACACTGGCTGTATATGGGGGACACACTGGCTGTATATGGGGGACACACTGGCTGTATATAGGGGACACACTGGCTGTATATGGGGGACACACTGGCTGTATATGGGGGACACACTGGCTATATATGGGGGATACACTGGCTATATATGGGGGACACACTGGCTGTATATGGGGGACACACTGGCTGCATTTGGGGGACACACTGGCTGTATATGGGGGACACACTGGCTGTATACGGGGGACACACTGGCTGTATACGGGGGACACACTGGCTGTATATGGGAACAAACTGGCTGTATATGGGAACAAACTGGCTGTATATGGGGGACACACTGGCTGTATATGGGGGACACACTGGCTGTATATGGGGGACACACTGGCTGTATATGGGGGACACACTGGCTGTATACGGGGGACACACTGGCTGTATACGGGGGACACACTGGCTGTATATGGGAACAAACTGGCTGTATATGGGAACAAACTGGCTGTATATGGGGGACACACTGGCTGTATATGGGGGACACACTGGCTGTATATGGGAACAAACTGGCTGCATTTGAGGGGACAAACTGGTGGCGTTTGGGCACAGTGGCTGCGTTTAATGGGCACAGTGGTGGCAATTGATGTTTTTTTTTTCAGTTTGTTTGCGCCCCCCCCAAAAAAATTTGAGCACCAGCCGCCACTGTTCCTAAACCTTGTCGACGGCCTTCCCAGAAGTAATGTAGACAAAAACTCACCCAAGCTCTACAGCATGATTGTAGAATGAGTAGCTGAATATTGGTGCTCAGGCTTGTTGTGTCCTATAAACTTCAAAATAGCAAGAAATTCCGGCAACTCGATTGCTTCCTCCTAAATCTTTATTGAGCACTAACAGCAGTGCGACATCTAAAGTGCTAACATGTTTCGGCCGGAGACTTCCTCATAGCCTTCCCAGGAAGAGTTTAAGCTGCAAAGGGCGGGGCCAACTCAATATTGAACCCTACGGACACAAGCCTCGTACCATAGGTGTGCGCAGCCTATTGCATTAGGGTTTGCACCCCAAAGCTCCAACACACATGCGCTTGAGTTGACATATTTACCGGCCTCTTCCCCGCTCTCCATCCTGAAACAATGGGAGGAAGGGGGACCAAGGGAGCACATGGGGGACCCGGGCAACAGAAGGAAGAGGAACAGGGAAAAGAAGGGGTGGCATATATTAGTACTGATCCCCTATATTTTCCTCCCGTGGCAGCTGAATGTTGACAAAAGGAAGGGGAGGAGAAGCCTACTTTCAGCTGCTGCAGGAGGAAAAGACAGATCGGTGCCACTAAATTCCACCCCCACCACCTCTCCTGTCCAGGTTCTGAGGGTCGGCAAGTTAGGATTGTGGTTTACATGTCACCTGCCCGCCATTGACAGGTTGCCAACCCCAGGATTAGGGTGTGCCCAGGCACACCTGGCACACCCCTTGCGCACGCCTATGCCTCGTACACACGACCGGTTTTCTCGGCAAGAAAACTGCTGGGAGAGCTTTTTGCCGGAGAAAACCGGCCGTGTGTATGGTTTCCCGTCGGGAAAACTGCCGGGAATCTCGACGAGAAAAATAGAGAACCTGCTGTCTATTTTCTCATCGGGATTCTCGTCAGCCTGTTTCACGACGAGAAAACCGCGCGTGTGTACGAGGCTACAAGCTTACCTGTCCTCCGGTAAACCTGCGCATGCTCGATGAGACCTCGACGCACGCGCGGTAGCTTACAAGGGTAGTGTAGGGTGAAGCAAGATGGCGGCGACGGCAGCGAATCTGACAAGCGCACGCTCGTCATAGTCGATGACGTCACCGCGTTCTTGCCATTCAAAAGAACGGCGGTTCTTTTGAATGTGCCATCTGTATGCACGGCTTGGCAAGAAAAGCTTGCCGAGAATCTCGTTAGGAAAACCAACGTTTTTTTTTCCTGATGGGATTCTCGGCCGTGTGTACGAGGCTTCAGACTGTGATGCCATTAAAGTTCATGTGCGTATAAAGGCAGGCGTCCCAATACTTTTGGTAATATAGTGTAAGCAATAAGCATCAATTGCACCACATAGATGAGGTATCACATGAGTGAGAGCAATAACTCTAGCTCTACATAATTCCCGGTTAACACTGAATTGATGACCTGTAAGGGCTTTTGGTAAAAGGTTGCCTCCAGCGCTGAGAAGATTTTATAAATAGCTTTAATGCGTTCCATGGAGGGGGAAATAAAGGGTTAAAATAGAACTGGTGCGCAATTTAAACACATTTAGGAAAATGACCTTAAAAGACACAAAACACACACACAAAGACACAAACACACAAAGACACACACGTGTCTATACACACAAAGAACTATAAATACACAATATACAGTCTATAAAGCAATTCACATTCAAGGACAGCGATCTACCAAAAGACGTTGGAAAAAACATAAAAAAAACACTTTGACTCGAAGGAAGAGTTAAGCTACAAATGCAGTTGGGAAATAAAAAAAAAAAAAAAAAGTCCATTACTCATCAAATGCAAAATACCACATATGTTCGCTTTCCGAAAACGCACGCGTCCGCTGGCAATAAATAAAAGACTCTCTGCCGTAAATTGCGATCGGCGAGAGATTTTTCACCATTCTGTACGTTTCGGGAAAGTTCCAGATTACTAATGGTTTAATAAATTTGAAAATGAAAAAAACAATATGTTTTTCTCTCTCTGTCAGCTCATCCTGCGCATCTGTTTTGCTTCGTCAAAAAATCTTTATTTTTTTAAAAAAAAAATTTTAATCAAGTAATTAAAAGCAGAACCGCAGACAAAAATAACAAGAAAAAAAAAATAGACCATTAAAAAATAAAATAACAAAATGGCTTTTGCTGCAATATTCACCTCCAATCCAGAGATTCCCCCCCGGAGTAAAAAATAAATAAAAAAACAATATATTTTTCTCTCTGCCAGCTCATCCTGTGCATCTATCAAAAATATATATATATATATATATATTTTTTTTTAATCAAGTAATTAAAGCAGAACCACAGACAAGAATAACTAAAAAAATAAATAAAAAATAGACCATTAAAAAATAAAATAACAAAATTGCTTTTACTGCAATATTCACCTACAATCCAGAGATTCCCCCACAATACTCTTTTTTCTGCCACTGGATGTCTTTCATCTGATGGCCAGCATAGTTTTTAAATCAAGTAATTAAAGCAGACAAAACTAGCAAGAAAAATAAATAAATAAAAAACAATATATTTTTCTCTCTCTGTCAGCTCATCCTGTGCATCTGTCCAAAAAATCTTTATTTTTTTTAATCAAGTAATTAAAGCAGAACCGCAGACAAATCTAGCAAGAAAAAAATAAATAAAAACAAACAAAAAATAAATAAAAAACAATATATTTTTCTCTCTCTGTCAGCTCATCCTGTGCATTTGTTTTGCTTCGTCAAAAAATCTTTATTTATTTTTTTAAATCAAGTAATTAAAGCAGAACCGCAGACAGCAATAACAAGAAAAAAAATAGACCATTAAAAAATAAAATAACAAAATGGCTTTTGCTGCAATATTCACCTCCAATCCAGAGATTCCCCCCCGGAGTAAAAAATAAATAAAAAAACAATATATTTTTCTCTCTGCCAGCTCATCCTGTGCATCTATCAAAAATATATATATATATATTTTTTTTAATCAAGTAATTAAAGCAGAACCACAGACAAGAATAACTAAAAAAATAACTAAAAAATAGACCATTAAAAAATAAAATGACAAAATTGCTTTTACTGCAATATTCACCTACAATCCAGAGATTCCCCCACAATACTTTTTTTTCTGCAACTGGATGTCTTTCATCTGATGGCCAGCATAGTTTTTAAATCAAGTAATTAAAGCAGACAAAACTAGCAAGAAAAATAAATAAATAAAAAACAATATATTTTTCTCTCTCTGTCAGCTCATCCTGTGCATCTGTCCAAAAAATCTTTATTTTTTTTAATCAAGTAATTAAAGCAGAACCGCAGACAAATCTAGCAAGAAAAAAATAAATAAAAACAAACAAAAAATAAATAAAAAACAATATATTTTTCTCTCTCTGTCAGCTCATCCTGTGCATTTGTTTTGCTTCGTCAAAAAATCTTTATTTATTTTTTTAAATCAAGTAATTAAAGCAGAACCGCAAAACTAGCAAGAAAAATAAAATAAAATAGACCATTAACCACTTCAGCCCCGGAAGAATTGGCTGCCCAATGACCAGGCCATTTTTTTACAATACGGCGCTGCGTCGCTTTAACTGACAATTGCGCGGTCATGCAACGTGGTTCCCAAACAAAATTGACGTCCTTTTTTTCCCACAAATAGAGCTTTCTTTTGGTGGTATTTGATCACCTCTGTGGTTTTTATTTTTTGCGCTATAAACAAAAAAAGAGCGACAATTTTGAAAAAAACAAAACAAAACAATATGTTTTACTTTTTGCTATAATAAATACCAAAAAAACAAAACAAATTTCTTCCTCAATTTAGGCCGATATGTATTTTTCTACATATTTTTTGTAAAAAAAAAAAAAATCGCAATAAGCGTTTATTGATTGGTTTCCGCCAAAAGTTATAGCGTCTACAAAATAGGGGATCGTTTTATGGCATTTTTATTATAATTTTTTTTTTTTACTAGTAATAGCGCCGATCAGCGATTTTTAGCTGGACTGCGACATTGCGGCGGACACATCGGACACCTTTGACACTTTTTTTGGAACCATTCACATTTATATAGCGATCAGAGCTAAAAATAGCTACAGTATAAATGTCACTGGCAGAGAAGGGGTTAACAGTAGAGGGCGATTAAGGGGTTAAGTGTTCCCTTGGGAGGCGTTTCTTACTGTGGGGGGGGGGGGAGGAGGGAACTGACGGGGAGTAGAGAGAGATCGCTGTTCCTGATCACTAGGAACAGCAGATCTCTCTCTACTTCCCTGACGAAACAGGGATCTGTCTGTTTACATTGACAGATCCTCGTTCTGGCTCTCTGTGGAGCGATCGCAGGTCGCCGGTGGACGTCACTCTTAAAGCGGCAGAATTACACCTACGCCGATTCGCGCAGCCGTGCCAACCTGCCGCAGTATAATGACGGAGTCTGGTCGGCAAGCGGTTAAATGTAGATTTATTGTGATGGAGAGAGTGAAGTTCTGCTTTAACCACTTGCCGACCGCCCGCCGCAGTTTTATTGCGGCAGGTTGGCTCGGCTGCGCGAAATCATGTAATATTACGTGATGTCGCTCTGTGGCCACTAGGGGCGCGCGCGCGCCCCCTGCTCGCCCCCGGTGCCGATGCGAGTGCCCGGCGGGCGCAATCACCGCGGGGCACCCGCGATCGCTCGTGACAGAGCGAGAATCGGGAGCTGTGTGTATAAACACACAGCTCCCGGTTCTTTCATGGAGAGAAATGGCTGATCGTATGTTTATACAAAGTATGAACAGCGATCTGTCATCTCCCCTAGTAAGTCCCACCCCCCCTTCAGTTAGAACACACGCTAGGGAACACAATTAACCCCTTGATCGCCCCCTAGTGTTAACCCCTCCCCTGCCAGTGTCATTTTCACACTAATCAGGGCAGTTTTAGAGCTCTGATCGCTGTAAAAATGACAATGGTCCCAAAAATTTGTCAAAAGTGTCCGATGTGTCCGCCATAATGTCACAGTACCGATAAAAATCGCTGATCGCCGCCATTACTAGTAAAAAAAAATATTAATAAAAATGCAATAAAACTATCCCCTATTTTGTAGACACTAACTTTTGCGCAAAGCAATCAATAAACGCTGATTGCGATTTTTTTTTACCAAAAATATGTATAAGAATACGTATCGGCCTAAACTGAGGAAATTTTTTTTTTTTTTTTTAAATGTGGGATATTTATTATAGCAAAAAGTAAAAGATATTGTGTGTTTTTTTTTTTCAAAATTGTCGCTCTATTTTTGTTTATAGCGCAAAAAAATAAAAACCGCAGAGGTGATCAAATACCACCAAAAGAAAGCTCTATTTGTGGGGGGAAAAAAGGACGTCAATTTTGTTTGGGATCCACGTCGCACGACCGCGCAATTGTCAGTGAAAAGGGCCGCAGTGCCGAATCACAAAAAGTGGCTCTGGTCTATGGCCACCCAAATGGTCCGGGGCTGAAGTGGTTAAGCAGCGCAGCTATTTACAAATACAGACAGTAGAGGGCAGCAGATCCCCTTCACTTGTTTGAACAGTTGGAGGTATCGGGGGCTTGGACCTTCCTAACCTGTCCCCCCCCCCCCCCTACCCTGGTCCTATGCATTCCAAAAATATTTTATTCTGAATCCCGGAGGGAGAAAGGGACCAATCACCTTTCTAATTGCGTCACTCAAATAGACGCTTTTATCCAAATTAGCATGTACAATGATCTGGAAGATTCGGAAATGTACACTGCAATTTTCTTATATGTGTAAAATGAACCAATCCGGTCCCTAAGCATTCAGTCTACTCCAGCAAAATACGAGAGTATTAAGCGGCTCAGTAATTTGGCCAATTAAAAAAATGATACACCTTCCTTGCAGGAGTTGTGTGAGTCTGCCATCTGAACTTATTAAGGGGGCTTGGCAGCGAGCGCGTCCATCCGAGCTGAATGCAACGCTCGCCAAGGAATAATTAAACATGCTGCTTTTAATTTGGCTTTTACAGTATTAGAACCCGTACAGTATTTAAGACGCTCAAAATTAAAGATTGAGGAACAAAATGCCCAAAAAAATAAAACAATTTCCTCCTTCGGAAACCTGGTGTCGGCATTAAAAAAAAAAGACCAATTCCCGGTTCCCGGCCTTGATCCTTCAACTGAAGATGGACCACGAGATCCAAATTACTGTTATTTATCAATAGGGATGAGCTTCGAGTTCGAGCCGAACAGCGAACAATTTGGGGTGTTTGCGGCAAATTCGAAACTGAACACCCTGTAAAAGTCTATGGGAGAAATCTAAAGTGCTAATTATAAAGGCTTATATGCAAGTTATTGTCCTAAAAAGTGTTTGGGGACCCGGGTCCTGCACCAGGGGACATGTATCAATGCAAAAAAAAGTTTTAAAAACTGATGTTTTTTCGGGAGCAGTGATTTTAATAATGCTTAAAGTGAAACAATAAAAGTGAAATATTCCTTTAAATTTCGTACCTGGGGGGTGGCTATAGTATGCCTGTAAAGCAGCGCATGTTTCCCGTGCTTAGAGATGTCCCTGCACAAAATGTCATTTCTGAAGGAAAAAAAGTCATTTAAAAGCACTCGCGGCTATTAACCACTTCCCGCCCCGTCAATAGCATATTGACGTCCGGGAAGTGGTTCAGTTATCCACACTGGACGTCATATGACGTCCTGCGGGATAACAGCCGCCGCGCGCCCGGGGGGGGCGCGCATCACGGCGATCGCTGGAGCAGTGGGTCAGTCTGACCCACCGCTACACTGATCTCGGTAAAAAGCCTCCGGCGGAGGCTTTTTACCACGTGATCAGCCGTGTCCAATCACGGCTGATCACGTTGTAAACAGGAAGAGCCGTTGATCGGCTCTTCCTCACTCGCGTCTGACAGACGCGAGTAGAGGAGAGCCGATCGGCGGCTCTCCTGACAGGGGGGGTTCGCGCTGATCGTTTATCAGCGCAGCCCCCCCTCAGATACCCACACTAGACCACCAGGGAAGCCCCCCAGGACGCCCCAGGAAGCCCCAAGCATGTGGATGGCCCCCATGGCCATCCACATGTAATAAAATAAAAAAAAATATGCCAATCAGTGCCCACAAATGGGCACTGACTGGCACTATGATGGCACCACCACAATGTGTGGTGGCTGGCATTGCTGGGCATCAGTGTCCATCAGTGCCACCTACTAGTGTCCATCAGCGCCACCTATCAGTGCCCATCCGTGCCCATCCGTGCCCATAAGTGCCCACCTATCAGTGCCCGTCCGTGTCACCTATCAGTGCCGCCTATAAGTGCCCATCAGTGCCGCCTATAAGTGCCAATCAGTGCCGCCTATGAGTGCCAATCAGTGCCGCCTATGAGTGCCAATCAGTGCCGCCTATGAGTGCCAATCAGTGCCGCATACCAGTGCCACATATCAGTGCCCATCAGTGCCGCCTATCAGTGCCGCCTATCAGTGCCCATCAGTGCCACCTCATCAGTGCCACCTCATTGGTGCCACCTCATCGGTGCCCATCAGTGTCGCCTTATCAGTGCCCGTCAGTGCCGCCTTATCAGTGCCCGTCATTGAAGTAGAAAAGGTACTTATTTACAAAAAAAATTAACAGAAACAAAGAAAAACGTTGTTTTTTTCAAAATTTTCGCTCTTTTTTTATTTGTTGTGCAAAAAATAAAAATCGCAGAGGCAATCAAATACCACTGAAAGAAAGCTCTATTTGTGGGAACAAAATGATAAAAAAATTTGTTTGGGTACAGTGTAGCATGACCGCGCAATTGTCATTCAAATTGCGACAGCGCTGAAAGCTCAAAATTGGCTTGGGCAGGAAGCTGTATAAGTGCATGGTATTGAAGTGGTTAATGAATTGTCAACTCCTGGCAATATAGAGAAAAATCATTGATAAAAAAAAAAAAAATGCGTGGGGTTCCCCCCAAATATCGATACCAGACCCTTCAGGTCTGGTATGGATTTTAAGGGGAACTCCACGGCAAATAAAAAAAAAAATGACGTGGAGTTCCCCCCAAAAACCGTACCAGGCCACATGCCCTCAACATAGGGAGGATGCTTTGATAAAGAAGTGTGGTTTGGGTTCACATGCTGCAGCTTCCAAGGCACTGTTTGTACAATGCGAACTTTTGTACTAGTTTTGTGAGTACCTTTTCATTGCTTTCATTTAAATAAATTTTCTTAAACGATATCACACCAGGCTGGTGCGCCCTTGTTTTTTCCTTTTTCTTCATTTGCTACTAGGACACCCCTATCCACGAAGGGCAGCAAGGCCGGTGCTTTCGTTGTAGACTATTGAATGGTCGATGGTCATCTCGTGCGCAGGATTGTTTGTTGTTTTTCTGCCATTTTAGGATGCTTTGGGGGTCTGTGACCCCTCAAAGCACCGTGTCCCCATGTTGATGGGGACAAGGGCCTCATCCCCACAGCCCTTGCCCGGTGGTTGTGGGGGTCTGCGGGCGGGGGGGCTTATCGGAATCTGGAAGACCCCTTTAACAAAGGGGACCCCCAGATCCTGGCCCCCCCTATGTGAATTGGTAAGGGGTACATTGTGCTTAGAGATGTCCCTGCCCCCAACAGTCAGAATCACTGCCTAGGGAACACATTTTACCCCTTGATCGCCCTCCCTTCCCTGCCAGTCACATTTATACAGTAATCAATGCATATTTATAGCACTGTTCTCTGTATAAGTGTGAATGGTCCCAAAATAGTGTCAAAAGTGTCCGATGTGTCCGCCGCAATATCGCAGTCATGATAAAAATCGCAGATCGTCGCCATTACTAGTAAAAAAAAAAAGAAAATATTATAAAAATGCCATAAATCTATCCCCTATTTTGTAGGCGCTATAACTTTTGCGCAAACCAATCACTATACGCTTATTGCGATTTTTTTTTTTTTTTACCAAAAATATGTAGAAGAATATGTATCGGCCTGAACTGAGAACATTTTTTTTTTTTTTTTAAATTGGGATATTTATTATAGCAAAAAGTACAAAATATTGCATTTTTTAAAAAATTGCCGCTCTTTTTTTGTTTATAACGCAAAAAATAAAAACCGCAGAGGTGATCAAATACCACCAAAAGAAAGCTCTATTTGTGGGAAAAAAATAATAAAAATTTCATATGTGTACAGTACAGCGTTGTATGACCGCGCAATTGTCATTCAAAGTGCGTCAGAGCTGAAAGCTGAAAATTGGTCTGGGCAGGAGGGGGGTTTAAAGCGGAGCTCCACCCTAAAGTGAAACTTTCGCTTATCGGATTCCTCCCCCCCCCTCCGGTGCCACAATTGGCACCTTTCAGGGGGGGAGCGGGGTGCAGATACCTGTCTAAGACAGGTATTTGCACCCATTTCCATGCATACAGTCTGCGGGTGTACTGCGGGTAGTGCGTCACACTTCCCGGTCCCCCTCCCGTTGTGTTCTGGGAAACACACGGCTTCCAGAACACAACAGTGATCAGTGAAAGACGCGCAGCGCTGCTTACGCATGCGCAGTAGGGAACCGGGAAGTGAAGCCGCAACGCTTCACTTCCTGATTCCCTCACCCATGATGGCGGTGGGGGCAGCCGAGAGACGAGCGATTGTCTTCTGCTGCCGACGTCGCTGGACTCCAGGACAGGTAAGTGTCCATATATTAAAAGTCAGCAGCTGCTGTATTTGTAGCTGCTGGCTTTCAATATTTTTTTTTTTTTTTTTTACGGCGGAGCTCCGCTTTAAGTGCCCAGTAAGGAAGTGGTTAATGAAACGGCAGATATAAAAAAAATTGAAAAACAACTTTTGGGAAGACAAAAACAGGTTAACGTCGCATACTTGCGATTTTAGCGATTGGGTTTAGACGTACTTTAACCACTTGCCGACCGCTCACGGTATATATACGTCGGCAGAATGGCACGGACAGGCACAATCACGTACCTGTACGTGGCTCTTTAACTGCCGACGTCGGGGTCGCGCGCGCGCCGCCGGCGGCGCGCTCGCGACCCCCCTGCCTTCCCCGTGAGTGGAACCGCGGGTCCCGCGGACTCGATCGCCGCGGGGATCCCCGCGATCATCTCACGGAGGCTCGGAGCGGGGAGATGTGTGTGTAAACATCTCCCCGCTCCTCTACTGACAATGTCAGCGATCTCCGCTCTGTGTAATCAGAGCGGAGATCGGTGACGTGTCACTCGTAGCCACGCCCCCACACAGTAGTAATCACTCTCTTAGGCACACTTAACCCCTTCAGCGCCACCTAGTGGTTAACCCCTTCACTGCTAGTGTCATTTTTACAGTAACCAGTACATTTTTATAGCACTGATCGCTGTGAAAATGACAATGGCCCCAAAAATGTGTCAAAAGTGTCCGATGTGTCCGCCATAATGTCGAAGTCACGAAAAAAATCGCTGATCGCCGCCATTTCTAGTAAAAAAAAAAAATTTTTTATAAAAATGCCTTAAAACTATACCCTATTTTGTAAACGCTATAACTTTTGCGCAAACCAATCAATAAACGCCAATTGCGATTTTTTTTTACCAAAAATATGTAGAAGAATACGTATCAGCCTAAACTGAGGAAAAAAATGTTTTTTTATATATTTTTTTGGGATATTTATTATAGAAAAAAGTAAACAATATGTAATTTTTTTCAAAATGTTCGCTCTATTTTTGTTTATAGCGCAAAAAATAAAAACCGCAGAGGTGATCAAATACCCCCAAAAGAAAGCTCTATTTGTGGGAAAAAAAGGACGCCAATTTTGTTTGAGAGCCACGTCGCACGACCGCGCAATTGTTAGTTAAAGCGACGCAGTGCCGAATCGCAAAAAGGGGCCTGGTCATAATGGCCCGTATTGGTCCGGGGCTTAAGTGGTTAAAACAGTTATGTCTTCCTTTTAATTACAGAGAATCAATATTTCAGAATCTTCCTCCTCTGCTCGGCCTCCCAGCGCTCGTGTACACAACAAGACTTTTCTCTTTTATGTTTATTTCTCTCTCGTTCCCCCGGAGGAGATACATTACAGGATTAGTAGATTTGTCTGAAAACATTTTGGAAGCGTTCCACATTTTTTTTTTTTTTTTTAATCATCGTTGATTTTCTGGGGTGATAATTTTGTTACATAAAAAAAAAAAACTGAACTTTCTCTTAGATTCGGCGTAGCGCTCTTTCCGCACACTAATCTGGTAGCGGGCCTCTGTAATCTGACTGGCAGATGTGTCGAGGAAATCGAGGTAGAATTATAATGATTTCTAAAAACTCATCACACACATAGCGCCCAGACGGACAGCGGGAATTGATTTATGCTAAGCGTGAATTTGCATATGTTCATGACTATGAAGATTAGAGACCTACAAAGGCAGCAGAATTATTGAAGCATCCATCAACGATCGTGGGTGGGTCCCGTGGAAGTCTGCCTAATTTTTAACTAGTGATGGACATAAATTGGTCCAACTAACCTTGGATCTGCTCCAGATTAGGGCTTAAGCCTCATACACACGGTCGGACTTCAAACAAACGTTTCCGTGGATTTTTGTCCGAAGGGAGTTGGCCGTGAACGCCCATAGCATACACACGCTCTGACTTTTTCAGCCAACAAACATGAACGTAGTGACGTAATTGGCGTACTACATGCTTTTTCTTCTCTTTTCTGCTCTTTACCGCCACCCTTTGGTCAACTTCTGCTATTGTTGGTTGATTTTAACATTGGTTCTGAGCATGCGTATTTGTACTTCGGACTAAAGTCCGATGGATTTCTGTACACACGGCAAGGACTTTTCACCGTAGGACTTTTGTTGCCGACAAGTTTGTCCATTTACAGAGCAAACTTTTGTCCGATGGAAACCGAAAAAGTTTGTCTGATGGAGCGTACACACGGTCTGATTTTTTTGAAAACCTGCTCATTTTGAAGTTTGTTGTCAAAAAGTCCGACAGTGTGTATGGGGCTTTATAGGCAGCAGTTTCGGGCACAAGACAAACCAATCTTCTCTGCAGAGAGCACAACAATTTGGCAAACAGGAAGTGCAGAGAAATGGTTTAAGTCAGGAAGTTCATGGCAGGAGCTCAAGGTTCAAGGGTTCAAGGTTCAAGAAAATCAGGGTTCAATGCAAGATCATTCAAGGAATTGTCCAGGGAGCTGTCCAGCATCCCAGGTGGCTCAGACAGAAGCCATATCACCAGCCACAGCAGAGTTTGTAGGTTCAATTCTCGTACACACTGGCGGGAATCCCGTCGGGGAAAAAAAAATGTCGGTTTTCCCGACGGGATTCCCGGCAAGCTTGCCTTCCACGCCGAGTGTAAACACGGCCATTCAAAAGAACCGCCGTTCTTTTGAATGGCAAGAACGCAGTGACGTCATTGACTACGACTAGCCTGCACTCATCACATTCGATGCCGTCGCCGCCATCTTGCTACACCCTACACTACCCTTGTATGCTACCGCGCATGGGTCAAAGTCTTTTCGAGCATGCACGGGTGTACCATGGACAGGTAAGCATACACACTCACGGTTTTCTCGGCAGGAAACATTCTGCTGAGAATCCCGACGAGAAAAATAGAGAGCAGGTTATCTATTTTTCTCGTTGAGATTCCCGGCAATTTTCCCGACGAGAAACCCTAAACACGAACGGTTTTCTCGGGCTAAAAGCTCTCCCAGCAGCTTTCTTGCCGAGAAAACCGGTCGCGTGTACGATGTTTCAGACCCTGGTCCCGACAGAAGTGAAGGAAGATGTTTTGACTATCTTGATGAAATGGAAGCACAGGTGCAATATTTTTTATTTTCTACACCAATCTGTTTAGCCAGTTGGTCGTTTTTGGGCATAATTGAAAATCAGTGCCAGATTTATATTTTCTAGCCCAGTCTCCTGACTTAATATTAAACTAACATAATGTTCATGACTATGAAGATTAGAGGCCTACAAAGGCAGCAGAATTATTGAACAATCGTGGGTGGGTCCCATGGAAGTCTGCCCAATTTTTAACTAGTGATGGCTATATTTGGTCCAACTAACCTTGGATCTGCTCCAGATTAGGCTTATGGGCAGCAGTTTGGGGCACCAGACAAACCAATCTTCCCAGTGAACTGATGAAGGTTCCTTTGGACTAAAGCCTCCTACACATGATCAGATTTTCTGCCAGACAAAGCCTCAGACTTTTGTCCGAAGGGCGCTGGCCAAAAACTTGTCTTGCACACAAACGGCACACAATTTTCGGTCAACAAACACAAATGTAGTTACGTACTATGTAGTTTTTCAGCTCTTTAGTGCCACCCTTTGGACACCTTCTGCTAATGTTGTGTTTGGTGAGCATTTCTTCCAAGCAGGCGTGTTTGTACTTTCGCAGAAAATTTTAAAGCCTGCCATCCAACATTTGTCCGCAAAAAATCTGACAACAATTGTCCGATGGAGCGTACAAACGGTCAGATTTTCCGCCAACAGCCTGTCATCACACAATTCCCGTCAGAAAATCGCGTTGGAAGATCGTGTTTACAAGGCTTTAAGGCTGGCCATACATGGTCGAATTTCGAAAGAATTTGTAAATCCAAAATTTTGTGCGTTTTTTGTGATCCGATGGCGCCCCCATAGATTGTGAAATTCGACCAGCCAAGCCTTCAATTTCACCTCATGTTGCTACAGAAAATAATTTTCGTGGCTGGGAATCTTCTTTTCTTTCCAAGAATTTTCTTTTCTTGCACATGCGCATTCCTTTTTTGATTTAATTTTTTTCGCACGATTCTCCCATCATTGATTAGAAAATCGTTTGTTTTTCAAAAAATGTCAAATTACTCAAATTCAATGGCCGCACAAAAATTGGCTGTTGCTGCAGCCCACTAATGGTGCGAAATACGAACGAAAATTCTTAGATGAGGTTTTCGAAAGAAAATTCTTTCAAAATTCGACCCGTGTATGGCCTGCTAAGGCTACCAGATTTTCTAAATGAATTTCGAGCACAGCCTACTGACTATGTATATATTTAACCACGCCCAATAAACCACACCCCTGTTTGTAGCCACACCTACAAAATCATGTAGACATTTTATAATCCTCTAAATCAATTGGTCACAGACTTTTGGAACAAGAAGCAGAAATTGAAGATATAGCGACAAATTGCCATGGGCACCATGAGTAAGTGAATTACTGTATGGGGAAAATTGTGGGTGAGGCCAAATTGCTGTAACTGTGGGTGGGGCTTAAAGGGCATGCCTGATGAAGGGGTTCTGCGTGGCTCCTAAACATTGCAATCTGCTGTAACAATGTGATCACTGATTAAAGCTCTGGAACTACTCTGGAGATCCTTGGTGTGCTTTCCTTGACTTGTCACGGTTCCAGCCGTTGGTCGCTACAGCACCCGTTTATATGCACAGCCATTTCTACGGGAACGTGTGCATTAGGATTAGTACATTGAACGGTCAGGAGTCAGGCACGGAGACCAGTAGCTACAACAGTAGAGAGGCACCCACCGACCAGCAGGATAAGTACAGAAGCAGATCACCCTGGCGGATGACACAGGCTTACCGGAGGTGCAGAATCTAAGTACTTACTGGTGTTTAACAGAGCTCCTGATGGTGGGGATGGGTTTTGCTGTGTGTTAGTACCAGGTTGTGGTCCTCAGGCTCGCCCCACCAGAAAGAGAGCAAGCCAGGGTACAGTAGCAGATTTAGCAGCTGGGTATAAGCAGAAACATAGTCAGTAAAGTTTGACAGAGGGAGGCCCTGTTACTGTAAGAATATAGAAAATTGTGACTGTCAGGAAAATGGCCATGGAAGTACTGGCAATCTTGCCAGTAGAAGAAATGGGTGCCATAGGCACATCATGTGACATATGGATCCCCCTGCTGGCCTATAAAGGACTGTCTTGCTATCTTTATTGTCATATGCCAGACAATTGTACAGGAATCACAGTTGACGCGTTTCACATGAGTATACCTTGCTCGTTCAGGCACGGCATACTCGCGTAAAACGCGTCAACTGTGATTCCTGTACAATTGTCTGGCATAAGACAATAAAGGCTTCCTGAAAAGCATCAATTCGGTTCCAGTATGCGACCATTTCTTTTTTCCTTCATACATGTTGTGGATGGTGGTGAGCCGGGGTCAGCACCTGGGGCTGGTTTGCACCTAGAATTGCCTGAAGCGGTGTGTTTTCTCTTGTCTTGCCAACAAGTGAGCCAGGTTGCTTAGTATTTTATTTTTTCTGCATATTGTGTTGAAGAAACCCCTGCGTGGGCAACTGATGTACATGTGAACTTTCCATTTATTGAATAAAATTGGGCTGCCATGCACTAAAATATAGTTTTGGACTTGCACAACTCATTGAAAACACACCTACCCCTTGAATTTATTCACCCCAATCCCACAAAGGTTTGTAACAGGTGGTTGCAGGTTGGGATCAAGCAGAAACGTTGTTGAAGAACAAGCCACAGGTCGGCAATGACTGGTAGCCAAAACATGAACGGCAGCAGGAGTGACAAGAGACAAATATTTCCTGGAGAGAACACAACAAATTGTTCAAGGTTCAAGGGTTCAAGGTTTAAGAAAATCAGGGTTCAATGCAAGATCATTCAAGGAATTGTCCAGGGCGCTGTCCAGCATCCCTGGTGGCTCAGACAGAAGCCATATCACCAGCCACAGCAGAGTTTGTAGGTTCAGACCAGTGGCGGCTGGTGCTCAAAATTTTTGGGGGGGCGCAAGCAAACGAAAAAAAAACCCCATCAATTGCAGCCTCACCGTGCCCATCAATTTCCGCCACTGTGCCCATCAAACGCAGCCACTGTGCCCATCAAACGCAGCCACTGTGCCATAAAATTGTCGCCACTGTGCCATAAAATTGTCGCCACTGTGCCATGCCATCAAACGCAGCCGCTGTGCCATGCCATCAAACGCAGCCACTGTGCCCATCAATTGTCGCCACTGTTCCATGCCATAAAACGCAGTCACTGTGCCATGCCATTGTCGCCACTGTGCCCATCAATTGTCACCACTGGGCCATGCCAAACGCAGCCACTGTGCCATGCCATTGTCGCCACTGTGCCCATCAATTGTCGCCACTGTGCCATGCCAAACGCAGCCACTGTGCCATGCCATTGTCGCCACTGTGCCCATCAATTGTCGCCACTGTGCCATGCCAAACGCAGTCACTGTGCCATGCCATTGTCGCCACTGTGCCCATCAATTGCCGCCAGTTTGCCCCTAAAATGCCGCCAGATTGCCCCTCCCCGCCTGGCACTTACCTTTATCGGTCAGCCATCCTCGGATCCTCCTCCACGATCCCTCGATGTAGTCCCACCCTCGATGTCGCTACAGCCAATCAGGTTACCGGTAACCAGATCCGGTGAACCTGTTTGGCTGAGATGCGTGTCAGTGTTAACCAAGGAACGCACAGGCCATGCGTCCCCTGGTTAACTATTTGGAAGACGATTACAGCCCTCAGGCTGTAATCAGAAAGCCTATCAGAGCCGCTGGCTCTGATAGACACTTCCACAGCCAACCAGCTGCCGTTATTCAGATGGCCGGCGCTCGCCAGGGGGCCGGCCATCTGAATAGTGGGCGGTGCGGCAGCGGCGACAATACATAGGTTCATGCAATGCATGAATGTATGTATTATTTTTCAGTGGCGGTGCAGGAGCGAGAGGGGGCGGCGCTCCTGCGCCCTCTATGGACGCACCGCCACTGGTTCAGACCCTGGTCCTGACAGAAGTGAAGGAAGATGTTTTGACTATCTTGATGAAATGGAAGCACAGGAGCAATATTTTTTCTTTTTTACACCAATCTGTTTAGCCAGTTGATTGTTTTTGGGCATAATTGAAAATCAGTGCCAGATTTATATTTTCTAGCCCAGTCTCCTGACTTAATATTAAACGAACATAATTAGTCATAATGGCCACACAAGACACTTTGGAAGTGGAAGAAAGAATTGGTATTCCCACTCATCCTCACCTGACCTAAAACAATGATTCACACAGACGTATCTGGCAGGTAGGGAAACAAACTGGAACACACAAATATGTGTTATTGATAAAATGTATCTTCCCTGAAAATAGAAGGTTTGCTTTACTGCTCACAATAATAAGGTTTTACAGGAAAAAAAAGTCACCTTCACGATGGCTTTCACCTACTTCCTGGAGGTGCCAGTCTCTGTGTTCCACCACTACCTCCTAGGAAAGATGGCTGCTCTAAAACCTGAAAGAACATGCCCCTGCAATGCCGATGGGCACTTCGGAACCCTGAAGGGGGTTTCAGCAAGAAGTGAGTAAGTAAGTACACCCCTCACATTTTTGTAAATATTTTATTATATCTTTTCATGTGACAACACTGAGAATGCAGCCTATCCATTCACTAGAGAGCGGTGACATCACTGAGAATGCAGCCTATCCATTCACTAGAGAGCGGTGACATCACTGAGAATGCAGCCTATCCATTCACTAGAGAGCGGTGACATCACTGAGAATGCAGCCTATCCAATCCCTAGAGAGCGATAACATCACTGAGAATGCAGCCTATTCAATCACTAGAGAGCGGTGACATCACTGAGAATGCAGCCTATCCATTCACTAGAGAGCGATGACATCACTGGGAATGCAGCCTATCCAATCACTAGAGAGCAGTGACATCACTTGGAATGCAGCCTATTCATTCACTAGAGAGCAGCGACATCACTGAGAATGCAGCCTATCCATTCACTAGAGAGCAGTGACATCACTTGGAATGCAGCCTATTCATTCACTAGAGAGCAGTGACATCACTGAGAATGCAGCCTATCCAATCACTAGAGAGCGGTGACATCACTGAGAATGCAGCCTATCCATTCACTAGAGAGCTGTGACATCACTGAGAATGCAGCCTATCCATTCACTAGAGAGCGGTGACATCACTGAGAATGCAGTCTATCCATTCACTAGAGAGCAGTGACATCACTGAGAATGCAGCCTATTCAATCACTAGAGAGCGGTGACATCACTGAGAATGCAGCCTATCCATTCACTAGAGAGCTGTGACATCACTGAGAATGCAGCCTATCCATTCACTAGAGAGCGGTGACATCACTGAGAATGCATCCTATCCATTCACTAGAGAGCGATGACATCACTGAGAATGCAGCCTATTCATTCACTAGAGAGCGGTGACATCACTGAGAATGCAGCCTATCCATTCACTAGAGAGCTGTGACATCACTGAGAATGCAGCCTATCCATTCACTAGAGAGCGGTGACATCACTGAGAATGCAGTCTATCCATTCACTAGAGAGCAGTGACATCACTGAGAATGCAGCCTATCCATTCATTAGAGAGTGGTGACATCACTGAGAATGCAGCCTATCCATTCACTAGAGACCGATGACATCACTGAGAATGCAGCCTATTCATTCACTAGAGAGCAGTGACATCACTGAGAATGCAGCCTATCCATTCACTAGAGAGCAGTGACATCACTGAGAATGCAGCCTATCCAATCACTAGAGAGCGGTGACATCACTGAGAATGCAGCCTATCCATTCACTAGAGAGCGGTGACATCACTGAGAATGCAGCCTATCCATTCACTAGAGAGCTGTGACATCACTGAGAATGCAGCCTATCCATTCACTAGAGAGCGGTGACATCACTGAGAATGCAGTCTATCCATTCACTAGAGAGCAGTGACATCACTGAGAATGCAGCCTATCCATTCATTAGAGAGTGGTGACATCACTGAGAATGCAGCCTATCCATTCACTAGAGACCGATGACATCACTGAGAATGCAGCCTATTCATTCACTAGAGAGCGGTGACATCACTGAGAATGCAGCCTATCCATTCACTAGAGAGCTGTGACATCACTGAGAATGCAGCCTATTCAATCACTAGAGAGCGGTGACATCACTGAGAATGCAGCCTATCCATTCACTAGAGAGCGGTGACATCACTGAGAATGCAGCCTATCCATTCACTAGAGAGCTGTGACATCACTGAGAATGCAGCCTATCCATTCACTAGAGAGCGGTGACATCACTGAGAATGCAGTCTACAGTATCTAACAAAAGTAAGTACACCCCTCACATTTGTGTAAATATTTTCTTGTATCTTTTCATGTGACAACACTGAAGAAATGACACTTTGCTACAATGTAAAGTAGTGAGTGTACAGCTTGTATAACGGTGTAAATTTGCTGTCCCCTCAAAATAACTCAACACACAGCCATTAATGTCTAAACCGCTGGCAACAAAAGTGAGTACACCCCTGAGTGAAAATGTCCAAATTGGGCCCAATTAGCTATTCCACCTCCCGGTGTCATGTGACTCGTTAGTGTTACAAGGTCTCAGGTGTGAATTAGGAACAGGTGTGTTAAATTTAGTGTTATCGCTCTCACTCTCTCATACTGGTCACTGGATATTTAACATGGCACCTCATGGCAAAGAACTCTCTGAGGATCTGAAAAAAATAATTGTTGCTCTACATAAAGATGGCCAAGGCTATAAGAAGATTGCCAAGGTGACCATGACCATACAGCGGTATAACAGGACAGGTTCCACTCAAAACAGGCCTCGCCCTGGTCCACCGAAGAAGTTGAGGTCACGTGCTCAGCGTCATATCCAGAGGTTGTCTTTGGGAAATAGACGTATGAGTGCTGCCAGCATTACTGCAGAGGATGAAGGGGTGGGGGAGGGGTCAGCCTGTCAGTGCTCAGACCATACGCCGCACACTGCATCAAATTGGTCCGCATGGCTGTCGTCCCAGAAGGAAGCCTCTTCTAAAGATGATGCACAAGAAAGCCAGCAAACAGTTTGCTGTAGACAAGCAGACTAAGGACAAGGATTGCTGGAAACATTTCCTGTGGTCTGATGAGACCAAGATAAACTTATTTGGTGTCAGATGGTGTCAGGCGTGTGTGGCGGCAACAAGGTGAGGAGGACAAAGACAAGTGTGTGTTGCCTACAGTCATGCATGGTGGGGGGAGTGTCATGGTCTGGGGCTGCATGAGTGCTGCCGGCACTGGGGAGCTACAGATCATTGAGGGGACCATGAATGACAACATGTACTGTGACATACTGAAGCAGAGCATGATCCCCTCCCTTCAGAGACTGGACCGCAGGGCAGTATTCCAACATGATAACCACCCCAAACACACCTCCAAGACGATCACTGCCACTGCCTGCGGTGAACTCCAGGCCCAAGAGAGGTAAAAATAATGGTGGCCACACAAAATATTGACACTTTGGGCCCAATTTGGACATTTTCACTTAGGGGTGTCCTCACTTTTATTGCCAGCGGTTTAGACATTAATGGCTGTGTGTTGAGTTATTTTGAGGGGACAGCAAATTTACACCGTTATACAAGCTGTACACTCACTACTAGGGATGAGCTTCGTGTTCGAGTCGAACATACGTTCGACTCGAACATACGTTCGACTCGAACATCGGCTGTTCGATCGTTCGACGAAGATCGAACGATTTGGGCCGTTCGCGCCAAATTCGAGTGACGCGAACGGCCCACAATGCACTACGCCATCGCAGTGTCATCCAGGCGCTGTGATTGGCCAAGCATGCACTGTGACCCCGCATGCTTGGCCAATCACAGCGCCGGCAGCGAGGAGAGCAATGATTGGCCACAGGCAGGATGCCTGTGGCCAATTATTGCTGAGGGGGTTTAGTACACGCCCCACACTATAAAAGGCCGCCAGCGCGGCGGCCTTGTGTAGTGTGTTCCGGAGCAGGGAAAGAGAAGCATAGGCAGGGACAGTGTCATTTTTTTCCTTTACTAATCCTGGATTCCTTGTGTTTAGGGACAAATAAGGATAGGTAGGGAGAGTGTCAGTGTGTCATTCTGTGCTAAACCTTGTTTGTAGGGACAGAGAAGGACAGTGAGGGAAACTGTCAGTGTGCTATTCTGTGCTAAACCAATCTTGCTGAACCATATTTGAAATCCTTGAGTTTAGGGACAGAGAAGGACACTCGGGGAAACTATCAGTGTGCTATTCTGTGCTAAATCTTGTTTGTAGGGACAGAGAAGGACAGTGAGGGAAACTGTCAGTGTGCTATTCTGTGCTAAACCAATCTTGCTGAACCATATTTGAAATCCTTGAGTTTAGGGACAGAGAAGGACACTCGGGGAAACTGTCAGTGTGCTATTCTGTTCTAAACCAATCTTGCTGAACCATATTTGAAATCCTTGAGTTTAGGGACAGAGAAGGACACTCGGGGAAACTATCAGTGTGCTATTCTGTGCTAAATCTTGTTTGTAGGGACAGAGAAGGACAGTGAGGGAAAGTGTCAGTGTGCTATTCTGTCCTAAACCAATCTTGCTGAACCATATTTGAAATCCTTGAGTTTAGGGACAGAGAAGGACACTCGGGGAAACTGTCAGTGTGCTATTCTGTTCTAAACCAATCTTGCTGAACCATATTTGAAATCCTTGAGTTTAGGGACAGAGAAGGACACTCAGGGAAACTATCAGTGTGCTATTCTGTGCTAAATCTTGTTTGTAGGGACAGAGAAGGACAGTGAGGGAAACTATCAGTGTGCTATTCTGTGCTAAACCAATCTTGCTGAAGCATATTGCAAATCCTTGTGTTTAGGGACAGAGAAGAATAGGCAGGGGACAGTGTCAGTGTCTTTGTTGCTAAGCCTCCTGCACAGTATACACCTGAAGGTAGCCCTTATTGCTGTTTTTCCCATCTCCCTGCAGGCCATCCATTAAAATGTCTGGAAGGCAAACAAGGAGAGGCAGACAGTCAGGAGGCAAAAAAAGAGGGCAAGCAGGCTCTGTGTCTGGGGGCAACAGTGCTGGTCGTGGACGCGGTGCATTGTCATCAGCACGTGGCCATGGGACACGCTTGTCCTTCTTTTCGGCAGCTGGACATGTTGAGCCACATCATGCCGAAGACTTGGTAGAGTGGATGACCAAGCCCACCTCATCCTCCTCATCCTCTCTCACCCAGGCTCAGGGTACTGGCAAAGCAGCTGCCAAAGCGTCCTCTTCTCTGGTATCAATGTCATCATTAGTCACTCCTTCCCTAGACCCACCATGTCCTTCTCCTGAGGAGTCCCCCGAACTGTTTGAGCACAGTGTTGGGTACATGCTCCAGGAGGATGCCCAGCGTTTCGAAGGATCTGATGATGATACCCAGCTAGAGGAAGGCAGTAGCGTGAGAGCAGAGAGAGGGGATGCTCAAGAAGGACACCAATCTGGCAGTCATGCTCCAGCAGCTGCAGCATACTGCCAGATTGGCTCCAGTGATGAGGAGGGAGGGGATGATGAGTTCACTGACTCCACGTGGGTGCCTAATAGGAGAGAGGAGGAGGAGGAGGATGAGGAGGAGGCACATCTCCAACGAGGCAGGATGCCCTTGGGTGGCCAGCATATGGGCAGCACACCGACGGAATCACACCGCAGAGCTCCGCCTGTGCAGGGCGCTGCCTCTGCCCGTCATTCAAAAAGTTCTTTGGTGTGGGCCTTTTTTGAGGCGAGTGCATCAGATCGCACAGCTGCTGTTTGCAACATATGTCTCAAGCGTATATCGCGTGGCCAAAACATCAGCCGCTTGGGCACCACATGCTTGATCGGACATATGTAGACCTGCCATGCAGCTCGTTGGCAAGCCTACCTTAAAGACCCACACCAAAGAACAAAGCGGACCTCTCCTTGCACCGCATCAGCTGGGATCTCCAACCCCACTATACCATCAGTCCTCTCTGAAACCTGCACTGAGAGGAATGAAGGTGTAGAATTAGGTGTGTCACAGCCAAGTACTTGCGGCCACTCTGCTAGCAGTACACCGACGTCCGATTCTAGCAGGCAAATTTCCCTGCCCCAGCTGCTGGACCGTCGAAAGAGGTTCACTCCCAGCCATCCACATGCCCAGCGGTTGAATGCTAGCTTGGCTAAATTGCTAGCGCTTCAACTGCTGCCTTTTCAGTTGTTAGACTCGGCCCCCTTCCGTGAGTTTGTGCAATGTGCGGTTCCTCAGTGGCAGGTTCCCAAACGCCACTTTTTCTCACGGAAGGCGATTCCGGCTCTCTACAGGCATGTGGAAGGCAATGTCTTGGCCTCGCTGGACAGGGCGGTCAGCGGTAAGGTGCATATTACCGCTGACTCATGGTCCAGCAGGCATGGACAGGGACGTTACCTTTCTTTCACGGCCCATTGGGTCACTCTTTTGGCAGCTGGGAAGGATGCAGGACAAGGTGCAGTAGTGTTGGAGGTTGTTCCACCGCCACGCCTCCAAAATGCTACTACTGGTTGTGACACACCTCTCTCCTCCACCCCCTCCTCTTCTTCTTCCTCCATGGCCTCTTCCTGTGGTTTGTCCTCGGAACCAGCGGTGCTCCATAGGCGTTCAAGGGGCTACGCAAGTACGCAGGCAAAAAGATGCCATGCCGTGCTTGCGCTGGTGTGTTTGGGGGACAGGAGCCACACTGGGGCAGAGGTCCTGTCTGCTCTACAGGGGCAGGCCGAGAGGTGGTTGACGCCACGCCAGCTTAAGCCAGGAATGGTGGTTTGCGACAATGGCACCAACCTCCTCTCCGCCCTCCGACAGGGACAACTGACCCATGTGCCCTGTATGGCTCACGTCCTTAACCTGGTGGTGCAGCGGTTCTTGGGCAGGTACCCGGGCTTACAGGATGTCCTGAGGCAGGCCAGGAAAGTCTGTGTGCATTTCCGCAGATCTTATAATGCCAGTGCTCGCCTGGCTGAGCTGCAAAAGGAGTTGAACCTGCCCAAGAACCGCCTTATATGTGACATGCCCACCAGGTGGAACTCAACGTTGGCCATGCTGCAGCGGCTGCACACGCAGCAGAGGGCCATCAATGAGTACCTGTGCGACTACGGCACCAGGACAGGGTCAGGGGAGCTCGGGTTTTTTTCACCACGCCAGTGGGGCATGATCAGGGATGCATGCACTGTCCTGGCACCATTTGAGGAGGCCACGAGGATGGTGAGCAGTGACAGTGCATGCATCAGTGACACTGTACCTCTTGTCCACCTGTTGGAGCACACGCTGCGTGGAATAATGGACAGGGCACTTGAGGCAGAACAGAGGCAGGAAGAGGAGGACTTCCTTGCCTCTCAAGGCCCCCTTTACCCAGACAGTGTTCCTTCTGTCCCACCCATCGCACAGGAAGAGGAGGAGGAGGAGGAGGAGGAGGATTGTGTCAGCATGGAGGTGGAGGCTGGCACTCAGCATCATCAGCAGCAGTCTTTTAGGGATGATTTACAGTCCCAAGAAACCAGTGGACTTGTACGTGGCTGGGAGGAGGTGGCTGCGGATCATGTCGTCCTTAGTGACCCAGAGGACTCCGGACTGAATGCCTCAGCTAACCTACGCTGCATGGCCTCCCTGATCCTGCAAAGTCTGCGGAAGGATCCTCGTATTCTTCGGATCAAGGAGAGGGACCATTACTGGCTGGCCACTCTCCTTGATCCACGGTACAAGGGTAAGGTTGCGGACCTTATGTTACCGTCGCAGAGGGAGCAGAGGATGAGACAACTCCGGGAGGCCTTGCAGAAAGGTCTGTGCAACGCGTTCCCAGAGACTGGGAGGTTACAAACTCCTGGTCCTGGACAACGAGTTGCTGAGGCTTCGGGCAGTCAAAGAAGGAGCGGTGGGGAAGGTGGCCGTCTGACCGATGCGTTCAGACAATTCTTTAGTCCGCAGCCCCAAAGTATGATCGGTTCCAGCAACCATCGCCAGCGTCTGATATACATGGTGCAGGAATACCTAGGGGCAAGGTCAGACTTGGACACCATCCCCACCGAAAATCCTCTGGCTTACTGGGTCTTGAGGATGGATCACTGGCCAGAGCTTGCACAGTATGCAATTGAGCTACTGGCCTGTCCTGCATCCAGCGTTCTTTCAGAACGCACATTCAGTGCTGCTGGAGGATTTGTCACGGATCACAGGGTGCGCCTGTCCACCGACTCGGTTGATCGACTGACTTTCATCAAGATGAACCAGTCTTGGATCACCACCAGCTACCACACACCTGATGCTGATATAACAGACTAATTGATTTTAAAATGTCACATCCCTTCAAGACTGATGCTGATGCTGAGTGCCTGTGCTGTTATGTTGACTGGCTATCCTCCTCCTCCTCCTCAATGATACGATTAATGATGATAGCTTGGAAGATCATTTTGGTTTATGGGTGACGCCACCAGTGGCTAAGGCCCAATTTTTCAGCCCCTGTTTAACAGGGGCGTGTAATTACAATTGTTGATGCAATACTTTGCAACAGGCCTCATTGCTGTGCTCCAAGTACAGTATCTGTGAGGGGTTGCAGTGTTGTGCCACCAGTGCCTAAGGCCCAATTTTTCAGCCCCTGTTCAACAGGGACATGCAATTATAATTATTGATCTAATAATTCACAGCAGGGCCCATTGCTGCGCCCACTAAGATTTACTGTCAGGCCTTACAGTGTTGATGCTCCAGCACCACCATCACCACCACCACCACCACCAAAGGCCCAATTTTTCAGCCCTTGTTCAACAGGGGCATGCAATTATAATTATTGATCTAATAATTCACAGCAGGGCTCATTGCTGCGCCCACCAAGAGTAACTGTCATGCCTTACAGTGTTGTGTCAACACCACCACCACCACCACCAAAGGCCCAATTTTTCAGCCCCTGTTCAACAGGGGCATGCAATTATAATTATTGATCTAATAATTCACAGCAGGGCCCATTGCTGCGCCCACCAAGAGTAACTGTCAGGCCTTACAGTGTTGTGGCACCAGCACCACCACCACCACCACCACCAAAGGCCCAATTTTTCAGCCTCTGTTCAACAGGGGCATGCAATTATAATTATTGATCTAATAATTCACAGCAGGGCCCATTGCTGCGCCCACCAAGAGTAACTGTCATGCCTTACAGTGTTGTGTCAACACCACCACCACCACCACCACCACCAAAGGCCCAATTTTTCAGCCCCTGTTCAACAGGGGCATGCAATTATAATTATTGATCTAATAATTCACAGCAGGGCCCATTGCTGCGCCCACCAAGAGTAACTGTCAGGCCTTACAGTGTTGTGGCACCAGCACCACCATCAAAGGCCCAATTTTTACTATCACTGATCAACAATTATATGTTATTACAATTCCTGATATAATAGTTGACAGCAGGGCGTTCCAGCACCCACCAAGAGTAACTGTGAGTGCTTACAGTGTTGTGCCAACACCAACTCCTAAGGGGCCAATTTCTGCAGAGTATATACGGAAGGTCCCTACTTTCAAACATCAAACTTACAAACGACTCCTACTTGCAAACGGAAGAAGACAACAGGAAGTGAGAGGAAATCTACCCCTAGGAAGGAAAATTCTCTCCTGTAAGAATTAATATGGGAGAAAGGTGTCTCCTCTCTACTGATGCTTTATCACCAATCCTTGTTTCAATAAAAACACCACATTTCAAAAACAGTTGTCATTGGGACGCAAAGTGAGGTGAAATGTTCTGAACAGGGGCACAGACAGCAAAAAAAATGTTACAGGGGTGATAACCCTTCCCTATGTTTTCCAAAAAGCTTAAAAATAGGTATTTGGGCTGGAGCTACACTTAAACAATGTAGCTGTTCAAAATTACAAACAGATTCTACATAAGAACAAACCTACAGTCCCTGTCTTGTATGCACCGCCTGTATACGGCTGTTCAGAGTATATAGGTCCTTTTTTATTTTGTGTGCGGGGTTCCCCTTAATATCCATACAAGACCCAAAGGGGCTGGTAATGGGCTGGGGTAGGGGGGGGGGGGGGGTGATGGGGTAGCTATGCCATTTTTCTTAAAGTTTTTCATCCATATTACCGGGACCAGACATTACATTAAAGACGCAAGCAGTTTTAAATGGCTTTTTTTTCCTTTAGAAATGTAATTTTGTGCAGGGACAGTTCTAAACACGGGAAACACGTGGCACTTCACAGGCATACTTTAGACACCCCCCAGGTACGATATTTAAAGGAATATTTGACTTTTTTTTTTCACTTTATGCATCATTAAAATGACTGCTCCCGGAAAACGTCCGTTTTTAAAACTTCTTTTTGCATTGATACATGTCCCCTGGTGCAGAACCCGGGTTCCCAAACTCTGTTTAGGACAATTACATGGATAATAGTCGTTATAATTAGCACTTTAGAATCCGAACGTTCGCATCCATTGTATTTAATAGGGTTCTAATGTTCGTGCGAACTTTCGGTCCGTTCGCGGGTTCTGGTGCGAACCGAACCCGGGGGTGTTCGGCCCATCACTACTCACTACTTTACATTGTAGCCAAGTGTCATTTCTTCAGTGTTGTCACATGAAAATATTAAAATATTTGAAGCCAATTAGAGCCTGAGGCCTCGTACACACGAACGAGTTTCTCGGCAAGAAACGACAAGAAAACTGCCGAGAGAGCTTTCTTGCCGAGAAAATCGTTTGTGTGTATGGTTTCTCGTCAAGAAAACCGACAAGAATCTCGATGAGAAAAATAGAGAACCTGCTCTCTATTTTCCCGTCGAGATTCTTGTCAGCCTGTTTCTTGACGAGAAAAGTGTGCGTGTGTACACTTACCTGTCCTCCGGGAAGCCTGCGCATGCTCGAAATGACTACGACGCATGCGCGGTAGCTTCCTAGGCATAGGTAGGGTGTAGCAAGATGGCGGCGACGGCATCGAATGTGACGAGCGCACGCTCGTCGTAGTCGATGACGTCACCGCGTTCGCTCCATTCAAAGAACTGCGGGTTCTTTGAATGGATCGTGTGTACACTCGGCCGGGACAAGTTTCTTTTCAGAATCTCGTCAAGAAAAACGACGTGTTTTTTCCTGACGAGATTCTCGGCCGTGTGTACGAGGCTTGAGGCTCTAATTGGCTTCAAAAAAGGGCGGTGCTCTGCACCACGGTCCCACCAAGTTGTGTGACAATAGCAAATGAATATTCACTATTATCTTCCTGCTTCTCCTCCCAGGCAATCAGGATGCGGGAGGAGCACGATTGGCCGAGAGGAGAAGCAATCTTATTGGCCAGGCAGGGGGGGGAGGATGTACAGGAAGATCCGGGACTTGGGAGCAGGGGAGGGCTGGCAGCCTTAAGCCTGGGGGGCAAGTCCAGTCGAGTGGCCCGTTGTACCACCGAATCAGCTCACCATCCATGCCCACTGGGTTTTATAACGGATATTGATGTTATGAAGCAAGACAAATATGACACAGCCGATGATGCGGCCTTTTACCCATGTGATTGGCTGTGTCCAATAACAGCCAATCACATGTAAATGACAGTATGTGAGGAGAGCCGATCAGCGGCATCTCCTCGCTGGGAGACTGTAATTAGGGCACTGATTACAGTGCAGCCCTAGCAGTGCCCAGCAAGTGACGCCAGAATGTGCCCATCAGTGACACCAATCAGTGCCACCCATTAATGCCCATCATTGCCACCCATCAGTGCCTAACAGTACCACCCATATTTTCCGCCTATCAGTGCCCAGGGCTGGACTGGGACAAAAATTTGGCCCTGGACTTCATCCAGACCGGCCCACTTTAATTTTGGAAACACGCACAAAAACATTAATTCATCAGTGACCATGTCCAGCAGTGGCAGTACATTAATTCATTCATGCCTGTAACCCTCCTTTATTGCATAAATACTACAGGAGAGGGTCAGAGACTGTAAAACGTACTACAGGCGAGCGTCAGAGACTGCAGACATACTACAGGAGAGGCTCAGAGACTGCAAAACGTACTACAGGCGAGCGTCAGAGACTGCAGACATAGTACAGGAGAGGGTCAGAGACTGCAAAATGTACTACAGGCGAGGGTCAGAGACTGCAGACATAGTACAGAAGAGGGTCAGAGACTACAAAACGTACTACAGGCGAGGGTCAGAGACTGCAGACATACTACAGGAGAGGGTCAGAGACTGCAAAACGTACTACAGGCGAGGGTCAGAGACTGCAGACATAGTACAGGAGAGGGTCAGAGACTGCAAAACGTACTACAGGCGAGGGTCAGAGACTGCAAAATGTACTACAGGTGAGGGTCAGAGACTGCAGACATAGTACAGGAGAGGGTCAGAGACTACAAGACGTACTACAGGCGAGGGTCAGAGACTGCAGACATACTACAGGAGAGGGTCAGAGACTGCAAAACGTACTACAGGCGAGGGTCAGAGACTGCAGACATAGTACAGGAGAGGGTCAGAGACTGCAAAACGTACTACAGGCGAGGGTCAGAGACTGCAAAATGTACTACAGGCGAGGGTCAGAGACTGCAGACATAGTACAGGCGAGGGTCAGAGACTGCAGACATAGTACAGGAGAGGGTCAGAGACTGCAAAACGAACTACAGGCGAGCGTCAGAGACTGCAGACATACTACAGGCGAGCTTCAGAGACTGCAGACATACTACAGGAGAGGGTCAGAGACTGCAAAACGTACTACAGGCGAGTGTCAGAGACTGCAGACATAGTACAGGAGAGGAGCAGAGACTACAAAATGTACTACAGGCGAGGGTCAGAGACTAGGGTGACCACATTTCCAAACTCCCATTCAGGGACACCCTCCCTTCCCAAAAATCAGCTTGTGCTGTAACGAATCACAGCACAGTGATTGGACACAAGAGGCGGGATTTATGATTTTTCCCATCACAAGCAGGGGGCGGGGATTGTGCTCCTCCAGGCATTCCTGGCCAGGACAAGTACTGTCAGTGAGTAAAGCGGTGATGGGGCGGCCTTTTTTGGGGGCATCAGATTGGCCCGGGGGGGGGGGGGGGTGGCTGTGTCAGTTTCATTCCAGGACACTGTATTGTCCTGGAATGAATGTGCCCGGGACAGACCTGCAAAATGCGGGACTGTCCCGGGCAATCCGGGACACGTGGTCAACCTATCAGAGACTGCAAAACGTAATACAGCCGAGGGTCAGAGAATGCAGATGTAGTACAGGAGATGGTCAGAGACTGCTGACATGATACAGGAGATGGTCAGAGACTGCTGACATGATACAGGAGATGGTCAGAGACTGCTGACATGATACAGGAGATGGTCAGAGACTGCTGACATGATACAGGAGATGGTCAGAGACTGCTGACATGATACAGGAGATAGTCAGAGACTGCTGACATGATACAGGAGATAGTCAGAGACTGCTGACATAGTTACATAGTTACATAGTTAGTCAGGTTGAAAAAAGACACAAAGTCCATCCAGTTCAACCATAAAAAAAATATATATATATCGTACAATCCCATATACCCAATTCTAAACCCACAGTTGATCCAGAGGAAGGCAAAAAACCCCAGCAGAACATGATCCAATCTGCTACAGCAGGGGAAAAATTCCTTCCTGATCCCCCGAGAGGCAATCGGATTTTCCCCGGATCAACTTTACCTATAAATGTCAGTACTCAGTTATATTCTGTACATTTAGGAAAGTATCCATTCCTTTCTTATAGCAATCTACTGAGCTGGCCAGATCCACCTCTGCAGGGAGTCTATTCCACATTTTCACAGCTCTTACTGTGAAGAAACCTTTCCGTATTTGGAGGTGAAATCTCTTTTCCTCTAGATGTAAAGAGTGCCCCCTTGTCCTCTGTGATGACCGTAAAGTGAATAACTCAACGTAAGGTCACTATATGGACCCCTTATATATTTGTACATGTTGATCATATCCCCCCTTAATCTCCTCTTCTCAAGAGTGAATAAATTCAGTTCCTCTAATCTTTCCTCATAGCTGAGCTCCTCCATGCCTCTTATCAGTTTGGTTGCCCTTCTCTGCACTTTCTCCAGTTCCCCGATATCCTTTTTGAGAACTGGGGCCCAAAACTGAACTGCATATTCCAGATGAGGTCTTACTAATGATTTGTACAGATGATGTCTCTCTCTCTGGAGTCCATACCTCTCTTATACAAGAAAGGACTTTGCTCGCTTTGGAAACTGCAGCTTGGCGGTGACATGATACAGGAGATGGTCAGAGACTGCTGACATGATACAGGAGATGGTCAGAGACTGCTGAACATGATACAGGAGATGGTCAGAGACTGCTGACATGATACAGGAGATGGTCAGAGACTGCTGACATGAAACAGGAGATGGTCAGAGACTGCTGACATGATACAGGAGATGGTCAGAGACTGCTGACATGGTACAGGAGATGGTCAGAGACTGCTGACATGATACAGGAAATGGTCAGAGACTGCTGACATGGTACAGGAGATGGTCAGAGACTGCTGACATGATACAGGAGATGGTCAGAGACTGCTGACATGATGCAGGAGATGGTCAGAGACTGCTGACATGATACAGGAGATGGTCAGAGACTGCTGACATGATACAGGAGATGGTCAGAGACTGCAGACATGGTACAGGAGATGGTCAGAGACTGCTGCCATGATACAGGAGATGGTCAGAGACTGCTGACATGATACAGGAGATGGTCAGAGACTGCTGACATGATACAGGAGATGGTCAGAGATGGTCAGAGGTCCTAGGCAGTGAACAGTGTGGAAAAACATTGATTGCTAGGCTTGTGCAATTCGTTTCGTAACGAATCGAAATTCGTCCGAATTTAGCAACTTTCGGGACATTCGGAAGCATTTGAATTTCCGAACAAAGCAATTACGAATAAAACCGAATCCGAAATAAATTATACCGCAAAATAGCGAATGCCTGAATGTCTTCGGCATAATTCGTTATGAAAAAAGTTACGAATGTACGAATCCATTCGAAGCACAATAACACTCACTCTGCTCTCTGCTTCTCCCTCACCGTGCTGAACCCTCTCAAAATGGTGTACAGGGGCGGAGCCTATAGCCGCATGTAAAAAACGAAAGTAAAATACGAGATTTCGAATCGTTACAAATAACCGCAATGTATTTAGAAAAGTACAAATCCATTCGAAGCACATTAGGCATAATAGGGAGCGTCGTTGTGAGAGAGACACGGAAAATTCCGAATCAACGAACCCAAAAAAAGTTACGAAAGTAGGAGTTGTGTCCAGAATCAACGAAAAACAATGTACTCTACCGAAAGTACGAATTATAAATCAACTAAAAATTCAACGAAAAATGACGCTTGCGAAAATACGAATTAGTCCGAACACGAAAAATCCCGTCTAGCAAAATTACGAATGATTGCGAATCAACAGGACCGGAAAGAAACGAACCGAAACTAAACGAATTTTTCCGTTGTGCACAAGTCTATTGATTGCTGCACTGTGTAAACAGGAGTTTACAAGATATAACAAAGTGCCAAAAAACAAAAAACTTTGCCAACAGTCATTTCTCAAGCACAGGAGGACAGTGAGGTCCGTGAAGCTCCCAGCCTGCCCAGCTAATGCCTTTAAAAGATAACAAGGAAAATGTCAGTCAAATCCGGGGTGGCTGGCACAGGACTCTGGCACAAATAGCTCTATGGAAACAGCTGAAGTTCCAGCTTTTTGCAGAAATCTAATCAGCATTTTCTCGTCCAGAAAAGCCCGGAGCAAGGAATGCAATGAATAGGTGGAGGGCGAACATGACTAGGGAAACAGGGACTTATGTGAAGGATTAGGGGATTGGTGGGGTAAGGCTGAGGAAGAGGGGATAAGATTGGTGGGTTAATTTGGGTGGGAGGGGGCATTGAGGGTATAAAGGAAGACTCCGCCCCCTCCCCGGATAACATGCGGCGCAGAGAAAGTTCCCGCCCACCCTCCCCTGAATTTGGACGGAGTTGGGGATGTTGTCTCTACATTTTGTTTTACAGGTACAAGTGGGGTCATTGCAGATGTCGTGGCAGTGGCGGGTGTCTGTCCTTTGCAGGGGAAGGATGATACCTCGGAAAGAAGGGTTCAGGACCTGTCGTTGGTATGGGTCCTGACGGTGGGCTTACAGTTAACGGAGGTTTAGCTTGAAGCATTGGGATGGTGCACTGCGGTCATGGTTGTCTCTGAGCCAGCATGTCGGCTTGAGGCCTATTAGCGGATTTTGAGAAGTACCGCAGTGCAATAATAGACACAAATGTTAATAGAGGTTCCTGCAGAGAGCGACACCAGTAATTTACTGAGGGTCCTTTAGGACGGAGTTTATGGTTACTGTTAAAAAAAGTTATACAGCGTTTTTTTAATAAATAAGGCTGCTACGGCCTATATATATTTCTCCAACTCCTGGTGTGGTCTCGTTTACTTAGTCATAAGTAAGATAGTAAATAAGGGGTATATAATAAGGACATCTGTTATACGATAGTCATGTGTTCAGTGTAAGAGGGGATCAGTGTGTTCTCCTTCTCCAGAGAGTCCTGGAGCAATGACAAAGAGAGAAATGAGCGGAGGGACGGCATGACAAGTGGGACAGGCAGTAGCCTAGCAGGGGCTGTGGTTTCCCTTTAAGAAAAGGGGGGTGGCCGTGGGGGAAAAAGGGGAGGGGGGAGCGCAGTCAGTTAGGGAGGAAGTGACGTTTTCTCACTTCCTCCATTTCACTCACGAGGTAGAAAGCTTCCCACCCACCCTCCCTGTGTGAGGGGTAAGACTAGGGCGACGGTTATGGGCGGTGTTTAGTTGGCAGTGGCGGGTGAGTACCTTCTGGTCAACAAAGGGTAACCAGGAAGGGGGGTAAATGGTAGGGCACTGCGGCCAGGTGTACTGCCTCCGAGTCGGTGTCTTGCGACTGGAGGCCTAAGGGATATGTTAGTCCCAGTGCCCAAGTTGGGAGTTGGTGGTCTATAAGACCACCAGGGGTATTTTAAGTGTTAAGAAAAATGTTATTTAAACGGTTATTTAAGTGGTTATTTGTTTCATATAAAAGTTGTTAAAATAAATAGGCCGGAAGGCCAATTTTACTCCACAACCTTGTCAGTCGTTATTTATTAGAATTGTACAAGGGGGTGGGTAAGTTGGATAGAGGGTAAGTAAAAGCGAAGGATCGGTCCTTAACATGTCATGTGCTGTGTGTAGAATATGCAGTGATCACACTGATCCCCTCCATCTTCTCACACTGCTTCTTATCTCTTTTTATTTACACTGAACACAGGACAGGAGAATGCTGATTAGACTTCTGTAGCCAGCATTGTAACATGTTTAACCTCCTACCTTCTTCATGTTCAGGTATGTCGGATCCTCTGCAGCCCGCCCTGCTCTGGCCACTAGGGTGACCACGTGTCCCAGATTGCCCAGGACAGTCCCGTATTTTGCAGGTCTGTCCCGGGCACATTCATTCCAGGACAATACAGTGTCCCGGAATGAAACTGACACAGCCAACCCCCCGGGCCAATCTGATGCCCCCCAAAAAAGGCCGCCACATCACCACTTTACTCACTGACAGTACTTGTCCTGGCCGGGAATACCTGGAGGAGCACAATCCCCGCCCCCTGCTTGTGATTGGAGAAATCATAAATCCCGCCTCTTGTGTCCAATCACTGTGATGTGATTCGTTACAGCACAAGTTGATTTTTGGGAAGGGAGGGTGTCCCTGAATGGTGGTTTGGAAATGTGGTCACCCTACTGGCCACTAGCCTCTTCCGGTCAAATGTGGCGGCGGCCGGACAATCTGACTGGCTAAGGAGGTGGTGGGAGGCGGAGCAACTTAGCAGTCACGCCCTCCCACTCAGAAGAGCGGCGCTATTGGCTGCCTGCCCTGTTACACACAGATGTCCCTCTCCCTCCAGCATGTCAAAGGCGGTGGGATGGGAGAGGGGTGGGAAGCTGCACACCACTCCGCAAGGCTACCACCCGCCGCTGGTAGCCTTTTCGGGTCCTGTCCGGGTCCCCTATCAGCGGCTCTGCCGGGAAGTTTGAGGGGGGGGGGCGACAAGGAGGAGGAAGAGATAAGGTAAGGGTTCAGCTGTGTTCTAGGCGGCTACCTAGTGGGAGCACCGGCTCTGTCCACACAGAGACTCCAAGAAAGGTAGAGAGACGAGTGACACTGACAACCGGCCCACTGAGCCACCGGCCCACCAGGAAACTACGGATAGTCCCGATGGCCAGTCCATCCCTGTCAGTGCCGCCCATCAGTGCCCCCTATCAGTGAACTTCAGTGAAGGAGAAAAATTACTTACAGTGCCTTGAAAAAGTATTCATACCCCTTGAAATGTTCCACATTTTCTCATGTTACAACCAAAAACATAAATGTATTTTATTGGGATTTTATGTGATAGACCAACACAAAGTGTCACATAATTGTGAAGTGGAAGAAAAATGATAAATGGTTTTCAATTTTTTTTACAAATAAATCTGTGAAAAGTGTGGGGGGCATTTGTATGGCGCCCCCCGGAGTCAATACTTTGTAGAACCCCCTTTCTCTGCAAATACAGCTGCAAGTCTTTTTGGGGATGTCTCTACCAGCTTTGCACATCTAGAGAGGGACATTTTTGCCCATTCTTCTCTGTAAAATATCTCAAGCTCTGTCAGATTGGATGGAGAGCGTCTGTGATCAGCAATTTTCAAGTCTTGCCACAGATTCTCAATGTGATTTAGGTCTGGACTGTGCCTGGGCCATTCTAACACATGAATATGCTTTGATCTAAACCATTCCATTGTAGCTCTGGCTGTACTTTAGGGTCGTTGTCCTGCTGGAAGGTGAATCTCCGCCCCAGTCTCAAGTCTTTTGCAGGCTCTAATGCCAAGTACACACGATCAAAATTTCCGTCGGAAAACCTTGGATGGTTTTTCCGACGGAATTCCGCTCAAGCTTGGCAAGTATACACACAGTCACACAAAAGTTCTCTGAACTTTCAACCGCCAAGAACGCGGTGACGTACAACACTACAATGAGAAAATGCAGTTCAATGCTTCCGAGCATGCCTCAAATTGTTTCCGAGCATGCGTAGGAATTTTGTGCGTCAGAATTGCTACAAACGATCAGAATTTCCGATAGAAACTTTTTCCGTTGGAAAAATAGAGAACCTGCTCTCAATCTTTTGCTGGCGGAAATTCCGCCAGCAAAAGTCTGATGGAGCATACACACGGTCGGAATTTCCGACCAAAAGCTAACATCGGACTTTTGCTGGCGGAATTTCCAATCGTGTGTACACGGCATAACAGGTTTTCTTCTAAGATTGTCCTGTATTTGGCCCCCATCCATCTTCCCATCAACTCTGACCAGCTTCCCTGTCCCTGCTGAAGAAAAGCATCCCCACCACATGATGCTGACACCACCATGTTTCACAGTGGGGATGGTGTGTTCAGGGTGATGTGCAGTGTTAGTTTTCCGCCACACATAGCGTTTTTCTTTTTAGGCCAAAAAGGAAAAAAATTTGGTCTCATCTGACCAGAGCACCTTCTTCCACATGTTTGCTGTGTCCCCCACATGATTGCTGTGTCCCCCACATGATTGCTGTGTCCCCCACATGGCTTCTTACAAACTGCAAACAGGACTTCTTATGACTTTCTTTCACCAATGTCTTTCTTCTTGTCACTCTTTCATAGGGCAGATTTGTGGAGAAGCACGACTAAAGCCCCGTACACACGATCGGATAACCTATGGATTTTCGTCCGATGGATTTGTCCATCGGAAATCTGATGAAACTGTTTTTCATCAGTCTTGGCCACACACCATCAGTCAAAAAACCGACCGTTCCAAACGCGGTGACGTAAAACACTCCGATGAGCCGAGAAAAATGAAGTTTAATGCTTCTGAGCATGCGTCGACTTGATTCTGAGCATGCGTGGGTTTTTTAACCGATGGACTTGCCCATAGACGATCGGAAATTCCCATCGGTTTTTTATCCATCGGAAAATTTTAAAACAAGTTCTATTTTTTACAACCGATGGAAAAAAGACCGATGGGTACCATACACGATCGGTTGGTCTGATGAAAACCATCCATCGGACGGTTTTCATCAGTCAAACCGATCGTGTGTACGGGGCTTCATAGTTGTCCTGTGGACAGATTCTCCCACCTGAGCTGTGGATCTCTGCAGCTCCTCCAGAGTTACCATGGACCTCTTGGCTGCTTCTCTGATGAATGCTCTCCTTGCCCGGCCCAGTCAGTTTAGGTGGACGGCCATGTCTTGGTAGGTTTGCAGTTGTGCCATACTGTGCCATATTTTTTTATAACCTAACCCTGCTTTATACTTCTCCACAACTTTATCCCTGACCTGTCTGGTGTGTTCCTTGGCCTTCATGATGCTGTTTGCTCACTAAGGTTCTCTAACAAACCTATGAGGGCTGCACAGAACAGCTGTATTTATACTGAGATTAAATGACACACAGGTGGACTCTATTTACTAATTAGGTGACTTCTGAAGGCCATTGGTTCCACTATATTTTAGTTAGGGGTATCGGAGAAAAGGGGGCTGAATACAAATGCCCCCCCCCCACTTTTCACATATTTATTAAAAAAAAAAAAAATTGAAAATCATTTATTATTTTCCTTCCACTTCACAATTATGTGCCACTTTGTGTTGGTCTATCACATAAAATCATTAATAAAATAAATTAAAATTTTTGGTTGTAACAAGACAAAATGTGGAAAATTTCAAGGGGTATGAATACTTTTTCAGGGGCAATGTATTTACAAAAAAAAATAATATTTTTTTATTTATTTTTTAAAACGGTAGTTTTTTATTTTTTAGAAAAAAATAAAGACCCCCAATTGTGATTAAATACCACTAAAACGAAAACTCCATTTGTGTGAAAAAAAGTGCAATAATGTAATATGGGTACAGTGTTGCTTGACCGCGCAATTGTCATTCAGAGCCCAGGTTCACACTGACATCGGGAATGAAATCGAGCGAGTTCAGCTGAACGATTTCATACTCTTATGTCAGTCCCGACTTTGGGGTTCGATTTCAGAGACATCTGTGCGGGTTCCTGCACAGATGTCTATTGAAATCGCACCCCGAAGTTGCCAATAGTAGTACAGAAACTACTTTTGGGAATCGGCGCGACACCGCAATTGGAATCGATGCGGCGTTGCACTGATTTGAATGGTCCAAATCGCCGGCAATTGCCACCGATTTGGCATGCGATTTGACGTGTCAAATCGCATGCCAAATCGCTCCAATGTGAACCTGGGTTTAATGTGAGAGCACTGAAAGCTAAAAATTGTCCTGGGCAGG
Organism: Rana muscosa; assembly: GCA_029206835.1. Lineage (NCBI taxonomy): Eukaryota > Metazoa > Chordata > Amphibia > Anura > Ranidae > Rana > Rana muscosa. The sequence continues at coordinate 303,416,966 of CM055121.1, read as the reverse complement.
AAGGGGGGGGAAGTGCCTGGCAGGCAAGAGGTTAAATGATATGGCTGAGGGAGAGACGGCGTAGGAAGGAAGAGAGGGAGGAGGGGAGAGTCTGGTCACAGCTCACTCACTTGCACAATGCACAGTCCCAGCAGGAGGCTCAGTCACTCAGCGTCTTCATGTTTAGGATGTGACATTGTGGCTGCCGACTTTAAAGTTTCCCGCCCGCATATCCCCTTCACACAGCACACCAGCTGCATCGAGTGTGGGCGGGCACAGGGAGAGAGGGGCGGGAGAAGGCAGAGCTGATCGTTCTAGACTAGAGGAGGGCTGTACTCTGCAAGACGAAACACTCTCAGCCCTGTGACAGGTGCAGCTAACATTCCTGCCACAGGACACATCGCAGCTGCAGCACGGGATGGAGGGATCACTGTGTTTTTTCACTGCAATTCGGCCGTTAATTCAGGATCTCCTCCGCCGGAGCTGCCCGAGCAGTAGCACTCGGCCGGGTCCAGAAACTGCACATGCGCAGTTCTGAGCTGGCCGCACAGCGGCCCTTTTACATGGAATCAGAGGGGCCCGGGGGAAATTGCCACTCTGCCCCCCGACCCAGCCCGCCCCTGCTTGGGAGATGGCCACCCAGAGCGATCTATCAGTGCTCTGCATCAGCACCGATTGAAAACCAGGCCGCGTGAGTACCACCCTCGAGGAGTGGGGGGTCGGGTGGTTTGTTTCCCGCCCCCGGCTGGAGCACCGGCCGCCACTGATAGTATTACCTTGATTTTGGGCTGTCTATGCAGTTGGAGTGCAGTTCAAAATGCAGCCAACTGCATTCGACTGCGTTCGGTGTGAAACGGTGCTAAGTGAGACACTTTTTCTTTGGTTAACAAATGTTACACTGAATGATCACTGTGCTTGGCTATCAGAGTGATCATTCAATGAGGAAAGCTTCTGACTGGCTTCCTATCATAGTATTGGGAACTTATGTTTCTACAGACACCAGGTATCACAGAGCTGTGCACGGAAGGGAGCAGGGGAAATAAGAAACTGCAGGCAGTCTACTGAACGTACAGGAGACGCTTTGTGTATAGAGGAGGGGGTTTTATGGACGTTTATAACACGCCAAAGGTAAGCAACTGGATATAGACTTTCTTTATTTGTGCCCATCAGTGTCACCTATCAGTGCCCATCAGCATCACCTATCAGTGTCCACCAGTGCCACCTATCAGTGCCCATCAGTGTCACCTATCAGTGTCCATCAGTGCCGCCTATCAGTGCCCATCAGTGTCACCTATCAGTGCCCATCAGTGTCACCTATCAGTGCGCATCAGGGCCACCCATCAGTGTCCATCAGGGCCACCCATCAGTGTCCATCAGTGCCTATCAGTGTCACCTATCAGTGCGCATCAGGGCCACCTATCAGTGCCTATCAGTGCCCATCAGGGCACCTATCAGTGTCCATCAGTGCCCATCAGTGTCACCTATCAGTGCCCATCAGGGCCATGTATCAGTGTCATCTATCAGTGCCACCTATCAGTGTCCATCAGTGTCCATCAGTGCCCATCAGTGCCACCTATCAGTGCCCATCAGTGCCACCTATCAGTGCAGCTTCATCAGCTTCATCAGTGAAGGAGAAAATATCTATTTTATAACAGAAACTAAGAAAATGTTTTTTCAAAATTTTCGGTCTTTTATTAATTTGTTTAGCAAAAAATACAAATACCCAGTGGTGATCAAATACCACCTAAAGAAAGCTCTATTTGTGTGAAAAAAAAATTGATAAGAATGTCATATGTGTACAGTGTTACATGACCGCACAATTGTCATTCAAAGTGTGACAGCGCTGAAAGATGAAAATTGGCCTGGGCAAGAAGGGGGGGGGGGGCGAGTACCCGGTATTGAAGTGGTTAACAAAATGTTTGCATTTAGATAAAACAAAGGAACAGTGGAACTATTGCTCATGCTTTCCTGTCGACAGGCTCATTTTTCTTTTTTAAACTGTTCTATCATATATGAAAAAAAAAGTGTCCCTCCGACTGCTTAAATGCGCAGTGATAATTGTTCAGTTTCTGGGACGTCTCATATGGAATAGATGGAAAAATATCACTGACAGCACTGCAGTGCATATATTATTCAGTCAGCGCTCAAAGCATGGTGGAAATGCCTATTGTGGTTTCCTATCAAATGTTTATTTGTACCGAGCTCTTGCGCCGGAGCCTGCAGGTGTCAGACGTTTGCGAGCCAAAAACGCCATCGCCGTCCACGAGACGGGCCGCCGGTGCCAGCTGCTCCCGGATTCTGTGCCAACGCACAATCTTTCCCATTGTTTCCCCTTCGCCTCCCGTAGTGTATGAGGAGCCTGAATAGACTGCAAACTTCACACAAAAAAAGTAACAAACCAGAAAGAGAAAAATGATTTGTTTTTCAAAATCTTCTGGTCAGTCCTATCAGTAAATAAAAAGTAAACCAGCAAGCCTTCAAATGCGATTAATTTAAGCTCTGATCATTTTGTGTTTTTTTTTTTTTCGATTAATGTTACATTCATTTCTCATTTGTGGGCCAAAGTGGGAAAAATGTTGAATGTCAGTCTAAGTTGTTTGTCTCCTTTTTGTTTTTCTCTGTATTTTTCCAGTTAGGTCTATAATTATTAAATTCAGTCTCCGCCCCAGAGGAACCCACACTCCAAAAATAATAATAATAATAGCAGCTTAGAAAGTAGCAATTGCAAACAAAATATTAAACCATGCATATTACTTCCTGCCCAATGAGAATCAGTCCCCACCCCAGAGGAGCTTATATTTAAACTTTAGCACCAAATAATAGGGATAATAATAATAATCCTTTCTAATTAAAAACAGTTAGTGCCACATTCCTCTAGAGCTTGAGATGATGAGGGTGGCCTCTCACACAATACTTGTCGGAACACCCCTGAAAAATGGGTCAGGGGCTGGCCGACCATAGAAGGCGCACGGATGCCGCCTCCCCTATCCATGCGTCTGGCCCCCTGATCTACATATCAGTGGGGCCGGACCATGGATTCCAATGCGGCGGAGGTGTTTTTTTAAAAGCACCTGATTAGAGCCAGAGGCTCTAATAGGCTTCAAAAAAGGGTGGCCTCGGACGCAGAGCATTGCACTCTGAGCCCACCCAGTTGTGTGACCATAGCAAATTAATTTTCGCTATTAACACACTAAAGTTCCTCCCCGCCAATCAGGAGGCATGTCTGTGAGACCTGTTTCTCAATTGGCCAAAGCGTCAGGCGATCCTATTGGAGGCCAAACGCTTTGGCGGAGAACACACGGCGGAGGCAGCTGGAGGAGCGGACACCGGAGCCGCCGCAGCTGCTAAGCCCACTCCAGGAGAGGACGCCACAGCCCCACCACACAAGCGGGTAAGTGCTGGACCAGACCGCCTGTGGAGGGGGGGTGCTGTGCCACGCCGCCGGGGGGGTGTTGTTTGTTTGCCACCCCCCCAAAGAAGAACCCACCAGCCGCCACGGAAGTTGAGTCTGGGGCTGCAAGAGCAATAAGAAGGGCGCAGGTCACAGGACCTGAACCCCTGACCTCTAATGTAGGGTGACCAGACATCCCCGGTTTCAGGGGACAGTCCCCGGATTTAGGACACTGTCCCCGGACCAAGTTTGTCCCCGGTTTTGTCCCCGGATTGGATTTCAACAAGGGCTGGGGCAATTTCAAAGACAGTCAGTGCAGTAAAAACAAAACATTTTTTTCAGAATTGCACACCCCCGCTCCGCCACTCCTACTAGCTTAGGGGGGTGTATTTTTTTCCATTATATGTGCCCCTTTCTGATGATCATGTGCTGGTCGGAGTGGAGGGAATATTTCTTCAGTTTCGGGTGCCCATTTAGCTCCGCTCACGTGTTCTCACGGCTGGCCTTGGCTCAAGTCCCGGCCAGCCGCCTGCCTACTTATCTCCTTGCCTTCCCTGGTGGAGTGATCTTCCTCCGCTCCCCACCCAGTAGTAGCCGGGGCCTGGAGAGTAAGACTTTACAGGCTGCGAGGCGTGCGGCAGTGGCGACGGGCAGAAAGTCGCTGATTGCCGCCATTACTAGTAAAAAAAAAATATGTCCCCGGAATTCATTTAAAAAATCTGGTCATCTTACTCTAATTCATCTGGCAGTAGCTCTTCTTGCTGAGCCACCTGAGATGCTGGGCAGGATCCTGTCTGATTTCTTCGATAATCTTGCCTTGTTTCTTGTTTCTGGTGAACCTTGAACTCCTTGCTCTTCCCATGAACTTCCTATTTAAACCATGCCTTTGCACTTCCTCTTTGCCAGATTATTGTGCTCTCACCAGCCGCTATCTTGCTCCTTTGCATACCTGCAACTGTGGTTATCTCCACTACCACTCGTTTCCGACCTTTGGCTTGTTTACTGACTATGTTTCTGCTTGATCCCTACATGCTTTATCTGTTCCTGGACCCCAGCTTGCTCACCTCCTGGTGGGGCAATCCTGAGGACCATGACCTGGTACTAACATTCAGCAAAACAGTCCATAACTATACAGTAATCCAAAAGTCCAAAACTGTACAGCGGAAAACAAGAGAATGGCTGACCACCACCCTACCGGTCCCACTCTGGGATTTGGGGGTTTCCAATTTTCTTCAGGGGTCCCAAAGAGGTGGTCTTCACAGTTCAGCAACCATAGCTCAGTCCCAAGCTAGTCCGCCCTGCTCATTCGGGTGTGTCCTACTCTCTTTCTCACATAGAGGTGCCAACTGTTTCCTTTTCCTTCTCTGGACTCTAACGCACACCGGTTAACCCCTTCAGGGTTGGAAGGTTCTTTCCCACCTAATATCTCTTAGAGCCTCCAAATGCCGGGGTCCCAAAATGAGGCTTTATGAATCCAGACAGTACTAAATATCAGTGCTCTCTTCTCCAACCGGACTACCCCAGAACCTCTCACTCTGCACGGATGAGAACTCTTGAGTAGTCAACAATGTTCTCAAACCGACCCCCCTTCAAGGGACCACAACTAAAATAGTAGGTAAATAAATCTGCTGTCCAGGAGCCATCCTTGGATTCCTGTACATGCTCCACTTCCTATACAGTGACCATGTATCCTATATCTCACATTCTACAGTAGATCACCTTTTAGACATGTGCAATTAATTTTGTTCCAAAGTCGTTTTTCAATGAAATTCGACAAATTTATTAATTCGGAAATATTCAAATTAACAAAATCCCGTTTAACGAATCTTCCTGAGAATTCGTAAATCCGAAAATAGGAATGAAAATCCGAAAATTCAAAAGAACGATAATCCGAAAATAAGAACGAAAATCCGAAGTAATAACTAACTAACTAATAATAATAACTATTACTAACTATTAAATTATAGGTATTGGAATTTCCTTTCAAATTTGGCTGTTAGTGAACATAACGAATATGAATTTATCCGAAGTTACGAATTATCCGAAATAACGAATGTTGAATTAAAACGAATGGAACGTAATGAATTCATAATAATAAATAATAATAATAATGAAAACGTTTTTATTATTATTATTATTTATTATTAATTTGTTACGTTCCATTTGTTTAGATGCGGCATTCGTTATTTCTGAGAATTTGTAACTTCAGATAAATTCGTATTCATTACGTTTACTAACAGCCAAATTTGAAAGGAAATTCCAATACCTGTAGTTTAGGCCTTATGCACACTGGATCTTTTTGGACGTTTTTACAGCTGCTGTTTTTGTCTTCAGACGTTTTTTTCTACAGTCAATAAACTCCCCATCATGTTATCCTATGTGTCCATGCACACACAGGCTGTTATCAGCAGTTTTCAGCTGGGGCGTTTTTTGGCTTTAACCACTTAAGCCCCGGACCATTTGGTAGCTAAAGGACCAGAGGTGAATTCAGAATTTTGCACTGCGCTGCGCTGCTTTAACTGTAAATTGTGCGGACATGCAATGTTGTACCCAAACAAAATTTGCGTCCTTTTCTTCCCACAAATAGAGCTTTCTTTTAATGGTATTTGATTGCCTCTGCGATTTTTATTTTTTGCGATATAAACGGAAAAAGACCGAAAATTTTGAAAAAAAATGATATTTTCTACTTTTTGTTATAATAAAAATCGAATAAACTCAATTGTAGTCATACATTTAGGCCAAAATGTATTCAGCCACATGTCTTTAGTAAAAAAATGTCAATAAGCGTATATTTATTGGTTTGCGCAAAAGTTATAGCGTTTACAAACTAGGGTACATTTTCTGGAATTTACACAGCTTTTAATTTATGACTGCCTATCTCATTTCTTGAGGTGCTAAAATGGCAGGGCAGTACAAAACCCCCCCAAATGACCCCATTTTGGAAAGTAGACACCCCAAGGAAATTGCTGAGAGGCATGTTGAGCCCATTGAATATTTTTTGTCCCAAGTGATTGAATAATGGCAAAAAAAAAATAAAATACAAAAAGTTGTCACTAAATGATATATTGCTCACACATGCCATGGTTATATGTGGAATTACACCCCAAAATACATTCTGTTGCTTCTCCTGAGTATGGGGATACCCAGGGCCGTTTGAAGGAATTTGGGGGCCCCAAGCAAAATTGACATGGAGGCCCCCCCAACCCCCCCCCCCCCCCCGCGCACTCACGCAAAGCCTACAGGAACCACAGCATAGTGATACAGTTTAAGCTCACCCACACTTTATATAAATAAAAAAGGTTTACAGTGCAAATACTGCTGTTGCAAATAATCCAACATACTTAAAACACATACACACTCACATTAACATTAAGATGCTGCTTAGGACTGTTTATGGACAGTGGGATGGACAGGGGGACCGTGGGATGGACAGGGGGACTCCGCACTGTAATATCCACATCATCTCCCCCACTGTAATATCCAGATCTCCCCCCTGTACTGTCCACATCTCCCCCTGTAATGTCCACTGTTAAAATAATAAAAGTATTCAAAAATAATTATGGAGCGATAAAGTCTCTAATAGTTCCACAAATAAAATAGTAAATACGTTTTCTTGAAAAGTAGTAAATAATCTGTCAGTCTTTCTATGGCTCCACAAGCATGTACTTGTACATGATTTCTGTTCTGTCCAGTAATCCCGGCCAGGATTAGGATCCCTGAATATTTGTGCGCTTTTCTCCTGTAAACAACTTCCTGGTCACAGCAGCCTGCTTCTCCATCCCAATCCCCACTATTGGAGCAATGTCCAGTATCAGGGTTTTTTTTTTTTTTATTTAAATAAAAAAATAAAAAAAACCCTGATACTGGACATTTCTCCAATAGTGGGGATTGGGATGGAGAAGCAGGCTGCTGTGACCAGGAAGTTGTTTGCAGCCGCGCACTAATATTCAGGGATCCTGATCCTGGCCTGGCTGAATTACTGGACAGAAGAACAGAATAATCCTGTACAACAGTACAAGTACATGCTTGTGGAGCCAAAGAAAGACAGATTCTCGACTACTTTTCAAGAAAACGTATTTACTTTTTTATTTGTGGAACTATTAGAGACTTTATCACTCCATTAAAAAGTCATTCACTGACTTACCCTTTCCAGAGGCACTGTCTGGCGGGCAAAAGTTGATCCGACCGCAATGGGAGTTGTATCACGCCTGCGCTGCCCTCCTGAGTGACTGTGACTGACACTGACTCCTCCCCCCAGGAGCAGGAAGCATCAGCACGTAGCCGCCGTTGTGGACTACAACTCCCATAAGCAATAGCGGCGGCCTGTCACCACCGGGTGTACCAAGATGGCCGCCGCTCCGGAGCTAGGCCGAAGCCGCGGCCTTTCCTAAGGCTGCAATCCGCGGATCGGCTCCGGGCGAAAATCGAGGACAGTGACAGGCAGCAGGCTGGGGCCCTAGGCCAGCTCGGGGCCCCAAGCAATTGCTTGTTTTGCCTGTCCTGTTCCGACGGCCCTGGGGATACCACATGTGTGGGACTTTTTGGGAGCCTAGCCGCGTACGGGACCCCGAAAACCAAGCACCGCCTTCAGGATTTCTAGGCACAAATTTTTGATTTCACTCCTCACTACCTATCACAGTTTCGAAGGCCATAAAATGCCAAAATAGCACAAAACCCCCCCAAATGACCCCATTTTGGAAAGTAGACACCCCAAGCTGTTTGCTGAGAGGCATGGTGAGTATTTTACAGCTCTCATTTGTTTTTGAAAATGAAGAAAGAAATTATTTTTTTTTTTTTCAATTTTCAAAACTTTGTGACAAAAAGCGAGATCTGCAAAATACTCACAATACCTCTCAGCAAATAGCTTGGGGTGTCTACTTTCCAAAATGGGGTCATTTGGGGGGGGGGTTTTGTGCCATCTGGGCATTCCATGGCCTCCGAAACTGTGATAGGCTCCCAAAAAGTCTCACACATGTGGTATCCCCGTACTCAGGAGAAGCAACAGAATGTATTTTGGGGTGTAATTCCACATATGCCCATGGCATGTTTGAGCAATATATCATTTAGTGACAACTTTGTGCAAAAAAAAAAAAAAAAAATTGTCGTTTTTCCGCAACTTGTGTCAACATATAAAATATTCGACATGCCTCTCAGTATATAGCTTGGGGTGTCTACTTTCCAAAATGGGGTCATTTGGGGGGGTTTTGAACTGTTCTGGCATTTTATACACAACATTAGGAAGCTTACATCCACTCTTCTAACCACTTGAAGACAAAGCCCTTTCTGACACTTTTTGTTTACATGAAAACATATTTTTTTTGCAAGAAAATTATGTTGAACCCCCAAACATTATATATATTTTTAAAGCAAAGGCCCTACAGAATAAAATGGTGGGTGTTGCATTTTTTTTTTCTACACAGTATTTGCGCACCGATTTTTCAAACGCATTTTTTGGGGAAAAAATACACTTTTTTTAATTTTAATGCACTAAAACACACTATATTGCCCAAATGTTTGATGAAATAAAAAAGATGATCTTAGGCCGAGTACATAGATACCAAACACGACATGCTTTAAAATTTTGCACAAACGTGCATTGGCGACAAACTACATACATTTTTAAAAGCCTTTAAAAGCCTTTACAGGTTACCCCGTTAGATTTACAGAGGAGGTCTACTGCTAAAATATGCTCTCGATCTGACCTTTGCGGTGATACCTCACATGCATGGTGCAATTGCTGTTTACATATGACGCCAGACCGAGGCTTGCGTTCGCCATTGGGCAAGAGCAGGGCAGGACAGGGGTGCTTTTTTTTATTTTATTTTTTTTATTATTAATTTTGCTTTTTTATTTTATTTTAAAATTGTTCCTTCCATATCTTTTTTTTTTTATCATTTTTATTGTTATCTCAGGGAATGTAAATATCCCCTATGATAGCAATAGGTAGTGACAGGTACTCTTTTTTTGAAAAAACTGGGGTCTAGACCCTAGATCTTTCCTCTGCCCTCAAAGCATCTGACCACACCAAGATTGGTGTGATAAAATGCTTTCCCAATTTCCCAATGGCGCTTTTTATATCCGGGGGGGGACATTCCCTCCCACTGCTTGTAAAAGCAGTCCAGAGGCTAATTATCTGCTAGAATTGCTTTTACATGAAAGCCGGCCGCTGGCTGAAAAGAATGATACCAAGATGATACCTAAACCCGCAGGCATCATTCTGGTATAAACATTCAAAGTCCAGCAACATACCAGTACGTTGCTGGTCCTTGTTGGACATGTATTGTAATCTTTTTTTTTCATGCAGCCAGTTGGCTGAACAAAAAAAGAGATTGATCGGGTGGGTATGCCCACCATTAGAATACCGCCCTTCATCCACCCACTTCTAATGATGGGCATACATGCACCATTTATATATGCCGAAGCATGGGGGCATCCTCCCGCAAAAAAGTTATGCCGCACACACATGGTCGGACTTTTCCACGGGCAAGCCTCCGTCGGAATTGACTGTATGTACGCGGCATTAGGAGCAAAATCGCTCCTCCGCCCCTGCTGCCCCAATGCTTCGGCATATTTGCTTTTTTTTTAACTGTGGTGGTGAAATCACCTCCTACAGCACTGGAGTCGCAGGGATCAGGCCTGTCTCTGCGAACGCTGCAGTTATGTGTGTTGTGTTTGGTAAGTGACAGTGATCGATCGATACTGCACTTGGGTGGCCTGGGCTGGACGGAGGGGCAAAACGCAGGTGCTAGCAGGTATCTGGGCTGATCCCGCTAACACTGCGTTTTTGGAAACCCTAAACTGCTGGGGACGCTAGTATAGATCTGATCAGATCAGATATTGATCTGTTCAGATACTATACCACTAAGGGAGGTGTATGCTTCACACGTGGGTGTTAGCGCTACTGGCACTAACCTGACGCTGCCTAGGGTGTGACGCAGACCCTCTCTGATGCTAAAACCTAATTGATATCACCCGCCGGGCGATCAGGGGGTTAAACCTTTATTGGGTTATATATACGGCGGGTGCCCTGACACTATAAAAAGCAAACTAACTAACCAGCGTCACCCGTAACACTTATATGGTGATCACTGGTGAAAGGGTTAACTAGGGGCAATTAGGGGGTTAAAACCTTTATTAGATAATATATGGGGGTACCTGACGCTATAAAAACCTGCGGCGAACCTAAAAAAAAATTACTGGCTACCGATCTGCATCACCGACGCTAAGACAGCGATCAGAAAAATGATCGCTTAGCGACGGCGGTGCTAGGGGGTGAAAGGGTTATCTGGGGGGTGATCAAGGGGTTAAACCTTTATTAGGGGGGGTTAGGGGGCTACACTGGCCCTAAAACTAAATGTAGTGACACTTTTACAGTCACAAATGTCACTGATTGCAGTCAGTGACACTGTGACTGGGGGCTGGGGGGTGATCTGGGGGGGCCTGGGGCGGCGATTTATGTGCCTATGTGTGCTGGTGTTAGTGTAGTGTTTGTGCACTAACCTTGATGTCTTCTCTTGTACGGCGCTCGGTATATGTGAGCGCCGCACAAGAGATGACATCACTTCCTCCTGCTTCCTCTGCCTGTGTTTACATTACACAGGCAGAGGGGGCATTCTCATTCGCCGGGAGTGATCGCGGGGGGGGGTGGCCAGAATCGAACGGTCGCCCCCCATCTCGGATCGCTCCCAGACGAATTCCGACCGCTCACTGTACAGAAGGGGGGTCCGATTGGACCCCCCAACTGTACAAAGGCGATCACGTACACTCTACGTGATTGTGCCTGTCGGTGCCATTCTGCCAACGTATATATACAGTGAGCGGTCGTTAAGTGGTTAAAAAAAAACTAGTGGGTTCTGAGAGGAGTTTTTCAGCTGTTTTCAGCTGAAAAAAAAACGCTCTAACGTCAAAAAACGCTCAAGAAGAAAAAAGAAGAAAAAAAAAAAAAATTTTTGCAAAAAAAAAAAAAACAGAAAAAAAACGCCAATGTGGAAAAACGCTAAAAAACGCTATTAAACGCTATTGCAAAAACATTGAAGAACTCACTGCAAAGCTACTGGTGTTTTTATAACGTTATTTTAACGTCCAGTGTGCATGAGGCCTAAATAGTTAGTAATAGTTAAGTTATTATTAGTTAGTTATTATTTTAGATTTTTTAATTTTCGGGTTTCGGATTTTCGAATTTCGCATTTACTGATTTACGAATTTTCGAATTTACGAATATTTGCAAACATTTGTTAAATAGGTTTTCGCTAATTCGGATATTTACAAATTAACTAATTTGACGAAATTAGTTAAAAAACGAATTCAGAATGAAACAAATGTCTAGCTGATATCTTGCTCCTTTGCATACCCGCAGCTGTCCTTATCTCCACTACTACTTGTTACTGACCTTTGGCTTGTTCACTGACTATGTTTCTGCTTGATCCCTAGATACTTTATCTGTTACTGGACCCCGGCTTGCTCACCTCCTGGTGGGGCAATCCCGAGGACCACGACCTGGTACTAACATGCAGCAAAACAGTCCATAACTATACAGTAATCCAAAAGTCCAAAACTGTACAGCGGAAAACAAGGGAATGGCTGACCACCACCCTACCGGTCCCAATCTGGGGTTTGGGATTTCCCATTTGCTTCAGGGGTCCCAAAGAGGTGGTCTTTACAGTTCAGCAACCATAGCTCAGTCCAAAGCTAGTCCACCCTGCTCATTCGGGTGTGTCCTACTCTCTTTCTCACAGAAAGTTGCAGACTGATTCCTTTTCATTTTCTGGACTCTAATGCACACCGGTTAACCCCTTCAGGGTTGGAAGGTTCTTTCCCACCTAATATCTCTTAGAGCAGGCATGTCCAAAGTCCAGCCCGCGGCCCGGTTTTGAACGGCCCGCCTGGTTATCTAAACATATATATCTTTTGTGGCCCCTGATGATCCTCCTAGCGCCGGGGCCACAAAAGATATACCGTATTTATTGGCGTATCCCTGCTGTCTGTAAAGGGGGAGAGGAGCGAGCTCCGCCGAAATAGCCCGAGCCGAGTGTACTGTGTACTCGGCTAGGCTCGGCTCTGTTTGCAGTCACGCCCAGTCCCGCCATTGGACCTGTGTTATGTCCATCATTGGAGCCGGGCCAAGGGGCGGGACTGCGAGAGGAGCCGAGTATACAGGACATCTCGGCGGCAAGATTTAAAAATAAAGCTTAATTTTTGGGCACGGCTGCAGATGGACACTGATCATTCCTGGCAATGGTGAGTGCATTCCTGGCAATGATTCCTGGCAATGGTGAGTGCATTCCTGGCAATGATTCCTGGCAATGGTGAGTGCATTCCTGGCAATGATTCCTGGCAACGGTGAGTGCATTCCTGGCAATGATTCCTGGCAATGGTGAGTGCATTCCTGGCAATGATGGGTGCTGCATTCCTGGCAATGGTGAGTGCATTCCTGGCAATGATGGGTGCTGCATTCCTGGCAATAGTGGGTACTGCAAAAGGGCACTGATCCTTATTTGCTTCACAGTTCTTTATTTAAAATTTTAAGTTTTTTTTTTCTGAAACTTCCCTCTTAAAGTGAAGGTGCGTGTGTTATACGCCAATAAATACGGTATACCCAAATAATACGCCCGAGCTCATCTCTTTACTCACACACAGCCACAAAGGCAGGAGAATTCTTGTTGGGCCATGTATTGGTGCTCGAACAAACGCACTTAGACCGAATTTTAATGGTTCAAAGAATGTCAGAAAAAAGTTTGGACACCCCTGTCTTAGAGCCTCCAAATGCGGGGGTCCCAAAATGAGGATTTATGAATCCAGGCAGTACTAAATATCAGTCCTCTCTTCCCCAACCGGACTACCCCCGAACCTCACACTCTGCATGGATGAGAACCTTTGAGTACTCAATAATGTTCTCAAACCACCCCCCTTCAAGGGACCACAACTAAAATAGTAGGTAAATATATCTGCTGTCCAGGAACCATCCCTGGATTCCTGTACATGCTCCACTTCCCATACAGGGACCAGTGCCCATTCTCCAAAAAAGTGTAAAAAGTGAATAAGGAAAAAACCTACAGCTTCGTCAAACGCTCCTGCCAACTGCCTGCTCCTTCGTCTGACAGTTCTTATATAACCAATGGGCGGAGTCAACTGATGACATCAGCGAGTGACCCTCGCCCCTTTGTGACATTACAGACTGGGGCATGATGGGTTGATGACGTCACAAGGGGAAGAGTCACACGCTGACATCATTGGGTGACCCCGCCCCTTAGCTATTTAAGAAGTCTCAGATGGAGGAGTAGGCAGTCGTTGGGAGCGTTCAACGAGTCCGGAGGTTTTTCCTTTTTTCGGGTCGGCGGGCATGGTGATTGACGTTGGATCCAGTTAGGAGGACATTTTTTAAAATTGTTTAATAAAGGAATTGTCAAAAACCTTGTGTACTGTCTTTATTCACATTTTACACTTTTCTGGTGAACGGGTAGAGGTATTATGTAACCCATACTCACTCACATAGGAGGGGGCTGGGACCTGGTGGCCCCCTTGGTAAAGGGGGCTTCATGATTCCGATAAGTCCCCTGCCCACAGACCCTCACAACCACCGCCCAGGGTTGTGAGGAAGAGCCCCCCCATCCCAAAGCACCCCCCATGTTGAGAGCATGTGGTCTGGTATGGTTCAGGAGAGGGGGCGCCCGCTTATCCTCCTCCCCCTTTTCTGGCTTGCATGCTCGGATAAGGGTCTGGTATGGATTTTTTAAGGGCCCCATGCTGTTTTTTTTTTTTTCCTGAATTTTTTACTACCGGCATTTTTTGTTTACAGGGAAGGCACGGAAGCCCGCTGACAGCTGTTGTTAAGGACACCACGGCCGGCTTCCCGGCCCGCTCATTAACAACAAACTCTTCTTCACGCAGAATTCAAATCAGTCAATCATTTTGTGACCAAATTTAAATCGTTCTGAAAATTTGGAATTAGTTGGAAAATTAATAAAACTAAACAAAATTAAACAAAACAAAAGTAAACAAAGTAACATAACGGACCTATCCAAAAAGAAACAAAATGAATTTTTCCGTTCTGCACGTGTCTATTTTTTCCCAAAACAGTGCAGAGGCAGCCAGGCACACAGCAACAATCCATTCACTGCAACTCAGTAAAGTCGGGATGTCTTATTAGTATTTATCGCTGAAGAAAACTGTAACAGAAAGGGGATTTGGGGTATGGGATAATCCAAGAGGTTAGGTAGAAGGTGCGCTTCTTGCTCAGTGACAACAGCAGAAGTAACAGACAGACTGAAACAGTCTATAGGTTCATGGCTGGGGACCATGAAGTCAGATTGAGCACAAGTAAAGGTAGACTAGAACAGTCTATAGCAACCATTCTCAACTAGGGTTCCGTGGAACTCTAGGGTTCCTCCAGAGGTGGTTAGGGGCTCCTTGAGCTGTGGCTAAGGGACCTTCCATTTGATGATGCCTGCATAGTTCCAGGTTCAACACCACTTGGCAGAGCCAGAGGCATGACTGTTAGGGTGGCATTCTGACCACCACTGTAAGATGAGCATTCATCCCACTGACCACCACCAATGTAAGGCCCCTTTCACACATGCGGACCGTACGTCCGCTTTTTTAACCATCCGTTTATGGATGAAAAAGGGACATACATTGGTCCCTATGAGATTGCGGGTGTCAGCTAATGAACATCCGCTGACACCCGATCTCATCCGGGTCCGCAATCCTCCGATTCTGCAGACGGAGGAAAATCCTATTTTTCTATCCGTCTGCAGAGTGGATCGGATGAACGCGGACAGACGGTTCCTTGTTTATCCGATCCCCCCATAGAGGAGAGTGGAGATCTGACAGGGCGGTCCCTGCACAGTGTGCGGGGACCGCCCTGTCATCCGCCGGCTCAGCGGGGATCAGCGGAGTGATCCCCGCTGAGCAAGCGGAGGTTCACGGGGCGTATCATCACGGATCCGTCCCGTGTGAAAGGGGCCTAAGGGGTATTTTCCCAATGAATAGGCCCATCTTATCAGGGGTTCCCTAAGACCCGAAAATTATTGCAAGGGTTTCTTTGAGGTAAAAGGTTGGAAAAGACTGGTTTATAGGTTCACGGCTGGGGACCATGAAGTAGGTTTGAGCACAAGTGAATATAGACTGGAACAGTCTAATGCCCCGTACACACGATCGGACCTTTGTCCGACCAAACTCACAACGGAATTCCATCGGAGAAAAATAGAACATGTTCTATATTAAAACTCTGATGGAATTCATCGGAATTTCTCTGATGGGGCACATGGTAGGAATTTCCGATGGAAAAAGTCCGTCTGACTTTTTCCATTGGAAATTCCTATCGTGTGTCCAAGGCATAAGTCCTTACAGCTGTGGACTATAAGGTTAATTTGTAGCACAAGTTGACAAACTGGAACAGTCCACACATCCATGGCTGAGGGCCGTGGATAGACTGCGGCACAGGAATTAGGCTCTACTCACAGATCCCAAAGTAGGACAAGCCCATAGGCTCCGTCTATAGGAGAGGAGTTCAGCAACCAATCCAGGAGTTCTCCTGTAGCAAACAGCCCTCTGAAGCTATCAGATCAGTTCCCTCTTGGAGAAAAGACAATCTGATTATGGCTCCAGCCAACTTACCAGCTCTTTGACCACCTACTGGACACATATCCTCAGGGACTGGCCAATATTGGCAAATATTCAGCCTAGGCATTAGAATTTACCCTAAGCTCTGGAAGGCTCTTCATGGTGGCTGGGGGAACAATCAAATTCCCAGGCTGTGGAGCTATGAACAGACCCAGGCAATCAATCTCAGCTCCTCTGATTATAGAGCAAACCGACAACTGCTGTAAATTTCTCTAGCATCCTATCCTAGGAGAGTGCTACATCTAGAAACATCATGGGTCCAAACAAAACAGAGGAACGGAGCAATGCAATTTTCTTTTTTTACTCATCAGATCAAGACTGGTGATGATTCTGGCTGGCATTTGAAGACCTACAGGACTGACTTCAAAAGAATACAAAGTACAGGTGTTGAGAACTCAGACAATGCTCATTGGGAAATGCATGTTAATTATCCTCTCCAAATAAAAAAAGACATCTGGGGTAAATGCCACTTTCACATGGCAGAGTTTTCAGTAAATGCTCCCCCCCCCCCCCAACACACACTTCATCTTTAGCGATAACACCTGAGGGCCTAATACATAAATACCAAATGAACTCACAAAGTGTGGGCAGGTGTATCTGATACGAAGCCATCAAACAGAATGTTCATCAGTATTGGTGTAAAGACTCATGTGTACAGATAATACAAACCTTCAAACTATAATGAGTGCAGAAGACCGCAGGGAAACCTGCCCTGTGCCGAGATGCCAGTATTTGCTTTAGTGATCTTCTAAGCAAAATTTTTTTGTTTTGGTGCATTTTTTTAATTTATTTTTTTAAAGAATAGGCAAACCAAATTACTAAAATCTCCTAAAAATGTTTAGATGCTGTAATTCAAAGGTCATTCTCAACATCCTAAACTCTTCAGTGTTCATTCAAACGCTACCTAGTGACCCTGGCGTTCAAGGCCCTTGTGAAGATGACCCTGTCGTCAGTGGGGGTGCGTCCATAAAGGGCGCACGGGCGCCGCACCCTCTCTCCTGTCACCTCTCTATCACCAATAGATAGATTCATGCATTGAATGAATCTATCTATGGTCACCGCTGCCACCCCCTATTCAGGTGTCCGGCCCCTTGTCGGGCACTGGGCACCTGAATTACAGCAGTGTTTTTTTTTTTAAAGCACCTGATTAGAGCCGTAGGCTCTAATAGGCGTCCAAAATGGTGAACAGCGGGCGCCATGCTGTGCGTTCACTGTTCAGTTAGCGTTGTGTTAGGAAAGCGAATAAATCGATTTCCTAACACTGAACCGACTCTCAGCCAATCAGGTGCTCGGGTCTGTTACCTGTCACCTGATTGGCTAAAGCAACAGGTGCTATGATTGGACGCCTGATAGAGAGGACGAGAGAAGACATCGAGGAGCGTGGACGTGGAGAATGCCACTGTGACCCGCTGCGAGACAGGTAAGCAATTGATGGGCACACTGGCAGCAATTGATGGGCACAGTAGCAGCAATTTATGGGTACAGTAGCTGCATTTGATGGCACCGTGGCTGCGTTTGATGGGCACAGTGGCTGCGCTTGATGGGCACAGTGGCTGCGTTTGGGCACAGTGGCTGCGTTTGATGAGCACAGTGACTGCGTTTGATGGGCACAGTGGCTGCGTTTGATGAGCACAGTGGCTGCGTTTGATGAGCACAGTGGCTGCGTTTGACGGCACAGTGGCTGCGTTTGATGCTCACAGTGACTGCGTTTGATGGGCACAGTGGCTGCGTTTGATGGGCACAGTGGCTGCGTTTAATGGGCACAGTGGCTGTGTTTGATGGCACAGTGACTGCGTTTGATGGGCACAGTGGCTGCGTTTGATGGGCACAGTGGCTCCAATTTATGTTTTTTATTTTTTTCAGTCTGTTTGCGCCCCCTCAAATATTTTGAGCACCAGCTGCCACTGCCTGCCCTGAAGGTCCTTATGAAGGCACTTTGTGTATAGTTGGACAACGCACTGTCTCTGTCCCCTAATTATGCTCCTGAGTTGTCACTAGTGTAATAGATCGGTTCTGGCCCAATACCAGAACTATTCCCTTATTCTGCCGCTGGTTCGAATCTATGGTGATATGCGGGCATGCTTCAAGAATTGCAAACTGAGAGCAGACGCATTAGTGTGTCTTCTTCCCCATATGTGGCACAACACAACAGGATGTTCTTTTATTCAAATTCAGCTTATATAGACAAAGTGACATAAGCAATCGTCATCACAAACATGTACATATGATTGGCTGATTCCATATATGGTGCTTCTCATGTGACGTCTATTTCTTCCTCGTGTCTTCAAATTCCAGGACATGGGGGCCATATTGCTTTACACGGTGGGTTGGGCCAGAAGGAGTAAGTTGAAGGACTGCACAGGACATCTCTTTCCTATTTATCTATTTTGTCTTTTTATGTAAGGGGAAATACTACTGTCTGGTTATATGGTTTGCCCAAACACACACATGATAATGCTTCTAACTTATATCTTTGGTTAGCATACTTTAACTTTCTGGTTCCCAGTATAAACATCAATAAGCTTCTTATTGTATACATATATCTTGGTGTGTGCATATCAGACTTTCTTTCAAAAGAACACTTCTATTGTTCCTTGCAGACACATTCTCAAAAGGATACTAGTTACTCTAAATTCCTGAGGGGGGGGCAGCGAACCATATGTGCAACTGTATACAAGAGTCATTTAACCTATACTAAATTTCTAAACCCATATTTGAGTAGATAATAGAGACATAACATACGTATAATATAGTAATTTTATAAACTCCATCTCACTAGGAATGAGATAAACTTCCCGTGTTCGGTTTGTTAAATAAAAAAATCCTGAGCTTATTGGCAAAGGGCTGTCACAAAAATAGCCTGGGGGGGGGGGGGGGGGCACTGCCATGAGAATATGTACCGGTGTAAAGAAGATGATCATTAATTTGGCTGGAGCAGGGATTTTTTTAATGCACCGACATTTGCAAAGAAAATCATTTTAAATTGCTGGCAAATGATATTTCCCTTTCACTCCAAAGGTCCCCTAAAATATATAAAAAAATAAAATAAATGTGAAGCCAACAATGAAATGTAATTTCCCGACACATTGAACTGTATCCTTTTTTTCTCTTTGCAAATGGCACATCCTACAGCAAGAATGGAAAAAAAAAAAAAGAGTCCCTCCATCAAAATGCACGCCAGGCTTTGGAAAAATGTGTAAGGGTCCCCCAAGAAATCCATATTAGACCCTTAAAGGCTGGTATGGATTTTAAGGGGCATCCTCATGCACAACCCTCCGCCCTCAAAAAAATTAAAAATCAATAACAAACCATTAACCTGAGCATACAGCTTTACTGGCCAGGAAAGGGTGGGGGGTGAGTATGCACCCTCCTCCTCCTGAAACATACCAGGACTCATGCTCTCAGTATGGGGCAGTGCCCTTCTAGATTACCCCTTCCCAGCAAAGCACCTTGTTCCAATATTGATGGGAACAATGGTCCTTCCTCACGGTTTGATGAAGGCTTCATAGCCGAAACGCGTCAACATATAGCCTGTACCCGTGTATCCATGTAACAAATAAAGTACTTTTTTTAAGAGCATCTGAGTTGCCAATCTTCCTGATTCAAATGGTCCTTTCTCACATTTCTGACCCAGTGGTTTTGGGGATCTGTGGGCAGGGGCTAATCGAAATCTGGGAAGCCCCTTTAAAAATAAGGGGGCCCCCAGATACCCCTCTTATGTGAATGAGCAAGGGATACATAGTATTTGATGTTTGCTGAATGGACAAAACCTAGAATCAGAAGGAACCACCTGCTCAAACCTAGTTGTCACTGTCATGCGCTCACCCAATGGAGACTTCAAGTAAAGAGGAGGTTCGCATGCTGCCTGTCAGGGTCAGGGGTCAGGCACGGAGACCAGTAGCTATAGCAGTAGAAAGACTCCCAATGACCAGCAGCATGAGTAAACAAACAGGTCGTCCTGGCGGATGATGCAGGCTCAGCCCAGGTGCAAGGTGTAAGCACTATCTGGTGTTCAGCAGAACTCCTGATTGTGGGGATGGGTTTTGCTACGTGTGAGTACCAGGTTGCAGTCCTCAGGATCACCCCAACAGGAGGTGAACAAGCCAGGGTCCAGTAGCAGATAAAGCAGGTTGGGATCAAGCAGAAATGTCATCAGTAAACAAGCCAAAGATTGGTAACAAGTGGTTGCAGGTTTGATAGTCAAGGAACAAGCCAAAGGTCGGTAAGCTGGAGAGGTCACGAGAACCTGGCAAACAGGAAGTGCAGAGACATGGCTTGAATCAGGAAGTTAATAGGAGGAGCAAAGAGTTCAAGGTTCACCAGAAACAAGAGACAAAGCAAGAAAGTCCAAAAGATCAGAAAGGGAGCTGTGCAGCAGAGCCACTGCCGGATGCAGCAAAGGCTGTAGGTGAAGGTGAAGATTCTGGTCCTGACACCACCATAGAATTTCCCAGAATTAGGGGGCTTGTGAATTCCAAATGTTTGGTCAAAAATGTCACAAATTTACAGCATTGAAATGCAACAAGGAATTAAAAAGGAATTAAAAAAAGGAAAAAGCAAAAATTTTTAAAAAAGGAAACAGAATGGTTTACCAAACTAAACATAATCATCTGTGTATTCTAATGCCGCGTACACGCGACCGTTTTTAATGTCATTGAAAAAAACGGTGTTTTTCTCAATGTGATTCTTCTCAAGCCTGCCTTGCCTACACACTATCTTGGAAAAAAATGCTTGAGCAAAGCGCGGTGACGTACAACACGAACGACGGCACTATAAAGGGGAAGTTCCATTCGGATGGCGCCACCCTTTGGGCTGCTTTTGCTGATCCTTGTGTTAGTAAAGTTTGTTGAGAGACGATTCGCGCTTTTCAGCTTCGTGCTTTTTTAGTCTGTTGCAGCGTGACGAATGTGCTATCTCCATTACGAACGCTAGTTTTACCATACTTGATTCTGAGCATGCACATTTTTTTTCACGTCGTTAAAGCCTACACACGCCCGTTTTTCATGACGAGAAAAACAATGACGTGAAAAACAACGAGAAAAATTAGAGCATGTTCCAATTTTTTCATGGCCATTTTTCACGTGGTGAAAAATGCTCTGAAGCCCACACACCATCATTTTTAATGACCATTTTTAAAAATTGCATTTTTCTCGTCATTAAAAATGGTCGTGTGTAAGCGGCATAACATGTACACACTGAAATATTTTGTTTCGGAATTTCGTTTTTGTCCGAAAAATACATTTATTTAATTACTCGACGAAATTAGTTTTTATTTATTTCGTTAAAAAATGCATTCGTCCGAAAATCCGAATGAATTAAGGTCGAATCTGTCATTGAAGGCTTATGGTGTCTGTTGAATTTTCTAAGAAGATTAGACGGAGCAGCGAAACTGTACGACGCTGCAATCATACATTTCCGGTCGAATGTTCCGCCTACAAGCTATAGAAGAGATCTAATGTTGTGTGACACTAGTAATAATTATATTTATAAATTATTATTACTAGTCAACCAACATTCAAATTCTTCTATAGTCTATGGGCTGAGCATTTGACTGGAAATGTACGATTGCGGCGTCGTACAGTTTAGCTGCTTGTCGAATCTTCTTAGACCTTTCGACAGACACCATAAGCCTTCAATGACAGATTCGACGTTTGTATGTTTTTCGCTGCTTCGTCAAATCTTCGTCGTTCATGTCGAATGGTCTACCCCAGTGTTTCTCAACTCCAGTCCTCAAGGCGCCCCAACAGGTCATGTTTTCAGGTTTTCCATTATTTCGGACAGGTGATTTGATCAGTTTCACTGCCTTAGTAAGTACCACAGCCGTTTCATCTGAGGGAAATCCTGAAAACGTGACCTGTTGGGGCGCCTTGAGGACTGGAGTTGAGAAACACTGGTCTACCCCAACACTGTCTCCATAATGTCAAATCTTTCCTCTCTATGTAGAATAATCTTGGACTAATAGAGTTAGGGTTCTATAGACACAGATCGCTATTGTCAGCGTCATGTCGAATCTCCTATCTATATCGAACTGTTGTCGCAACGAAAATAAAGCATTTTTTTATGTTGGATCTTTCGGATTTCGGATTCTGTTTGTTAAAACGATAATGAAAATACCCGAAATTCGGAGGAAAATGCATTTGGACGAAAACGAATGCACATGTCTAGTGTATTGTAACATTCATAGCAGACGAACAACAACTCATGATACAAAAGCAATCATTGTTGGCTTAATTAATAATTTGTATTGGTCATCAATGATTATGAAATTGAAGATATTGGCCAAAAGAATTTTCCAGGCTGTAGAGAAATCTTTATGCTGTCAATATTTGGACAAAAAGGAATATCCATCGATCGCCTTCCCTTCAACTATCCTGAAAGAAGGGCACAGTCTGCCGCTGGGTGTATAACCTGAGGCAATTCTTTTGTAGCGCTTGCTCCCTATGAACTAGTAATATCCCCCCTAATAAAGATGAAGTCTGTCTTTAGCTCTGATCTCGGCAAAGTTCATGTCTCTTTCCATTGTTCTACTCAATTATTCTTATTCTTCTGATGTTCTCGGCGGCTTTTTTGTTGTTCTGCTCCCCGATGTCTCATTTTCTCCCCGAAGCACTTGTCAAACATGCAGTAAGAACATGCAAAACAAGCCATGAGCTGTTTATATGAAGCTCTCTTATGTTTAATATATGATGTATCTGATGTAGGGCAGACCAGCACTGTCCATACAGCCATGAGATGTTAATTTTAGAGTGGACCTCCAGCAATTACCTTTCTGTTGAGTTTTGGATTGAGTGAGCAAGGGTTAGAGATTTGGGTATTCGTTGTATTCTGTGTCCTCCTTTTTGAAAATCCACTCTCATCATTTATTGTTATGTCTATTTGGAGAGAAATTGGCAGGAAATACTTTTTTTTTTACAGTTTTCACCAAAGCAAGAGTAGATGTAATGCACAGTCCAACGCCTAGGTCAGGAACTGTAGCTGACTGGTGTTTCTTCTATCTATAGCAGCCCCTGTTCCCTTAGGGCAAGCAAGACTACCATGACTTGGTTGCTCCCAAGTCATTGAACATAAAGCTACAGTTCCTGGCTAAATGGCACATGGACTATGTGACTGAGACAAGGAAGGGAACCTGTAGTTCCGAGGTTGGCCAGGCAGGAGACAACGGCTCCTGGGAAGGTCCAATGTCCGGGCAGTTAGGGAGCAAGTGCAGTCTGAAAACAGTTCCGTGGTTAGGGCAGGTTGCAAACAGGCTAAATTCAATACACAGGGTCATGGCAGATAAAGAGCAAGTGAAATACAGTAGGATTTAAAGGTCAAGTTCAGGCAGCAAGCCAAAAAGTAATCCAGGTACAAGGCAAAGGTTGGCAACAAGGTAACCCAAGAGCCCCTGGCTGACGACACCTTTGTCGAAATGACGTAGGGAGGAGCGGCGTGCTGACGTCACCACACTTTACTATCGCACAAGTCCCGGAAGCTACGGGCAGTGAGTGCCGGCCGGCTTTGTAACATACCACCCGCTTATATACCTGATGTACATTGTAAGTGCATTTTTTTAATTATTTGAATAAAAAGTCCTATACTGGATTATGCTATGGAATGTCTTTTCTGTTTTATCATGGTCCGTTGGTCCGTATCAGAGGAACCAGTAGAGCTGATTTAAAGAGCCCTTGGCAGGGATAACAGCCGCATGCGTGCACTGATCTCATACCAGGATCAGTACTTTTGGTAAGTGACTAGTTTAAATAGAGGTGGTGGATTCTTCACTATTCCAAACCAGCACTGTTCTGTGGTGTTCCAGTTTGATGTCACGGATGCATGTTTAGAAGATTGGACATGCGTTTTTATCATACATGTTTTATATTATTTGTATTATAAGACTTTCTATGCTATCCACACCAGTCATTTTTTAGATAGCCCTACAGGAGAAGTATATTGTGGACATTACTTTGGACCTAACCTTTTTTCCTTTTAGATGTGGGATCAAACCTACAGAGATTATTGGAAGTTCTGTTCATTTTAGCATTCATTGTCACTATCACGTTTTTATCTTTGCGCAGCATATTTTTTATTAATCCATGAAACCTGGATCGGGCAAAGAAACAAGCGCCTTCTGCACCAAGGGCACATTCAGCTAGGAAGTGTGTGGCCAGACGCATTACCTCACAGCTGATGGGGGCTTCTAGGAGTCTTAGGAGTCTGAGAAGACTTGTTAACAGGGGGGGAGGCAGGGCAGGATCTGGTGTGTCAGATCTGAAGATACATACACTTTTATTTCACCCTTGTGGCTATGTGAACTGTGGTGGTTGGGCTGGGCTTCAGCTCCTCACTATATGGTCTGTTTTACTGATGGCACTGGTTCTGGGAGGTAAGACAAAAATCTGGGGGGCACAGCACACCCAAGAAACCCCCTAGATCCAGCCCTATGGAGGGGGGCACCATTTCTGAAGACAACTGATGGAGATGAGATTTTCCAGTTGAGGAGATTTTCACTCACTTCCTGCTGTGTCTCTAAAATCCCAGAAAATTGCTTCATCATCATTTATAATTCTGTCCATTGCTACTGGGACAGAAATTGTCAGGAAATATATTTTTTTACAGTTTTCACCAAAGCAAGTGTAGATGTAATCCACAGTCCAATGCCCAGGTCAGGAACTGTAGCTAACTGGTGTTTCTTCTATCTATAGCAGCCCCCGTTCCCCTAGGGCAAGCAAGACTACCATGACTTGGTTGTCCCCAAGTCATTTAACGTAATGCTACAGTTCCCGGCTAGATGGCACATGGACTATGCGACTGAGACAAGGAAGAGAACCTGCAGTCCAGAGGTTGGCCAGGCAGGAGACAACAGCTAGTAGTGGAATCCTGGGAAGGTCCTAAATGTAGTCTGAAAACAGTTCTGAGGTCAGGGCAGGTTGCAAACAGGCTAAATTCAAATACACAGTTCCAGGGTCATGGCAGATACCAGAGCAAGTGTAGTACAGTAGGCTTTACTAGGTCAGGTTCAGGCAGCAAGCTAAAAAAGTAATCCAGATACAAACCAAAGGTTGGCAACAAGGTAATCCAAGAAATCTGTGTTGGGCAAGGAAATGAGGTGTCTCCTGCACCAAGGGCCCATTCAGCTATGAAGGGTGTGGCCAGACTCATTATCTCACAGCTGATGGGGGCTGCTAGGGGTCTGAGAAGACTCGTCATTAGTGGTGGGGGGGCAAGGCAGGATCTAGCGTGTCTGATCTGGAGGTACAAACACTTTCATTTCACCCTTGTGGGTAGCAGATTGGAGACCCAATAAAAGGATCTAAAGTATCCACTGGAAAGATGGAGGGGAGAGGCAGGAGAACCCTTATAAGAAAATAATGTATCTAAATGTAGTTATTTTCTCAATGAAGAGAAACAATGAAAAAGAAAAAGGAAAAGAAAATGACTTACATCTGGTAAGGTTATGGTGACCCAGACGGGTTGTCATAATCAGGGGTCAGACCTCGTACACACGACCGGTTTTCTCGGCAAGAAAACTGCTGGGAGAGCTTTTTGCAGAGAAAAACATTCGTGTGTATGCTTTCTCGTCGCTAAAACCGCCGGGAATCCCGTCAAGAAAAATAGAGAACCTGCTCTCTATTTTCTCGTTGTGATTCCCGTCTGAATATTTCCCGTTGTGAAAACCGGCCGTGTGTCTGGTTTCTCATCAGGAAAACTGCTGGAAATCTGGACGAGAAAAATAGAGAACCTGCTCTCTATTTTTCTCGCCGGGATTCTCAGCAGAGTTTTCCTGCTGAGAAAACCGGTCGTCTGTATGCTTACCTGTCCAAGGTAAACCCGCGCATGCTCGATAAGACTTCGACGCATGCGCGGTAGCATACAAGGTTAGTATGGGGTGAAGCAAGATGGTGGCAACGGCATCGAATGTGACGAGCGCAGGCTCGTCATAGTCAATGACGTCACCGCGTTCTTGCCATTCAAAAGAAAGGCGGTTCTTTTGAATGGCCGTCAGTACACAGGGCTTGGCAAGACAAGCTTGCCAGGAATTCTGTTGAGTAAACCAACGTTTTTTTTTCCCGCCCGTGTGTACAGGGCTTCAGGCTTGAAGACTGGTAGCTATAGCAGTTGAGAGGTTCCTACCAACTAGCAGGATAAGAACACAAGCAGATCACCCTGGCGAATGACATGGGCTCACCTGAGGTGTGGGGTTTAAGCACCAGAGCTTCTGATAGTGGAGATCTGGAAACCTGAAGGAGAGATCTCGTGGAAACCTGGAGGTTTTGTCGCATGCTGGTGCCAGGTCATGGTCCACAGGATCATCCCACCAGGAAGTGAGCAAGCCGGGGGTCTGGTATCAGATGCATCAGGTAGGGATCAAGCAGAAGCATAATGGAGGTACAAACCAAGGTCAGTAACAATGTGTGGTGAATAGAAATATTAAATACAATCCAATAGTGAAAGGCACTTTATTAAAATCAAAACATATAATCGTGCTTATATACTGTCAACCTCATAGATCCCGCCACAAAATGGAAACTGATTCCGCCTTGAGGAATCGCGTAATAATACTAAACATCAGGAGAAAGAAACAATTCTCCGGGAATGTTGTTTGTAAGAATCCAACACGCTGGGTGTCATTCATAATGGAAGAGGGACTTGTGATAGGATAATACTTCCCCTATGATCAGTCAAACTTCAGGTGTTCTAGGAGTAAGGTAAATTTATTTCAAATGTACCGGTACAATTGAATGGGCCTTACATGCTAAGAGAAAAAGCAGAAGTCACACACAGACACGAGGTGTGTGACCTTTTTATAGAGTCAATAGGAAGAATACTATTGGCTAAAAGTTCACTGGTGGCTCATGACGCATAACAGCTTTATTTGCCAATCGCAGTGTCTTTTTACAATTCGTAGCAAAGCTTATGATTTTAGGAAGTAAGTTGAAACAATAGAAAACTACATGTTAGAGCAACGTGTCTTTAGAATCCATTTTAGAAATTGGACTCCATTTTAAATTCCTATAAATAGTCACTAGGGATGAGCCGAACACACCCCCCCCCCCCCCGGTTCGGTTTGCACCAGAACATGCAAACAGGCAAAAAATTTGTTTGAACACGTGAACACTGTTAAAGTCTATGGGACTCAAACATGAAAAATCTAAAGTGCTAATTTTAAAGGCTTATATGCAAGTTATTGTCATAAAAAGTGTTTGGGGACCCGGGTCCTGCCCCAGGGGACATGTATCAATGCAAAAAAAAGTTGTAAAAACTGAAGTTTTTTTGGGAGCAGTGATTTTAATAATGCTTAAAGTGAAACAATAAAAGTGAAATATTCCTTTAAATTTCGTACCTGGGGGGTATCTATAGTATGCCTGTAAAGTAGCGCAGGTTTCCCATGCTTAGAACTGTCCCTGCACAAAATGTAATTTCTAAAGGGAAAAAAGGTAATTTAAAACTGACTCGCGGCTATTCATGAATTGTGGGGCCCCGGCAATACTGAGAAAAGTAATTGAAAGTCATTGAAAAAAATAAAAAAATGCGTGGGGGTCCCCCAAATTTCCATTAACAGGCCCGCCAGGTCTGGTATGATTATTAAGGGGAACTCCGCGTTAAAATAAAAATAAAAATGGCGTGGGGTTCCCCCAAAAATCCATACCAGACCCTTATCCGAGCACTCAACCTGGCAGGAAGCAGGAAAAGAAGGGGGAACGAGAGAGCGGCCCCCCCTCCCTCCTGAACCGTACCAGGCCACATGCCCTCAACAGCCTCATCCCCACAACCCTTGCCCGGTGGTTGTGGGGGTCTGCAGGCAGGGGGCTTATCGGAATCTGGAAGCCCCCTTTATAACCGAGGTCGGGGTAACCCCGCCCCCTCTAACGCATCACAGGGGTTTCCGACCTCGGTTATAAAAGAACTGTCAAACACTGCTTGCGCGTCATTAGCCGGGAGGCTCCGGTGCAGGGAAGATGTGCGTCGTTCATCGCTGGAGACTCGCCGCATCGCTGGAGATTCATGGATCATCGCTGGACAGACTGCATTACAACGCTGGAATGGATTTTTTTTGATTTTTTTTAATAAAGGACTTTTCACAACTGTGTCTGTGTGGTTTTTAAACATTTTTACACTTTCTTTTGTGAAATGGTAGGGGTACAATGTACCCCATTACCAATTCACATATGGGGGCAGAATCTGGGGGTCCCCTTTGTTAAAGGGGGCTTCCAGATTGTAATAAGCCCCCCACCCGCAGACCCCCACAACCACCGGGCAAGGGTTGTGGGGATGAGGCCCTTGTCCCCATCAACATGGGGATATCCCCCCATGTTGAGGGCATGTGGCCTGGTACGGTTCAGGAGGGGGGGCGCTCTCTCGTTCCCCCCTCTTTTCCTGCAGCCTGCCAGGTTACGTGCTCGGATAAGGGTCTGGTATGGATTTTTGGGGGACCCCACGCCATTTTTTTTAAATTCTGATGTGGGGTTCCCCTTAAAATCCATACCAGACCTGAAGGGTCTGTTAATGGAATTTTGGGGGACCCCCACGCATTTTATTTTATTTTTTTCAATGACTTTCAATGACTTTTCTCTGTATTGCCGGGACCGACAATTCATTATAGCCATGAGTAGTTTTAAATTACTTTTTTTTCCCTTCAGAAATACTATACACACCCCCCAGGTACAACATTTAAAGGAATATTTCACTTTTACTGTTTCACTTTAAGCATTATTAAAATCACTGCTCCTGAAAAAACGTCAGTTTTTAAAACTTTTTTTTGCATTGATACATGTCCCTTGGGGCAGGACCCGGGTCCCCAAACACTTTTTATGACAATAACTTGCATATTAACCTTTAAAATTAGAACTTTAGATTTCTCCCATAGACTTTTAAAGGGTGTTCCGCGGCTTTTCGAATTTGCCGCAAACACTCCAAATTGTTCGCTGTTCGACTCGAACATAAAGCTCATCCCTAATAGTCACACAATAGACATAAAAAAAAACTTTTCCAACAACTTGGAGGAGGTGAAAGCAGTTTTTTTACTTTAATCCAACCTGGGCAATCTATCTATAAAATATTAACCACTTGCCTACAGGGCACTTTCACCCCCTTCCTGCCCAGGCCATTTTTTAGCTTTCAGCGCTGTCACATTTTGAATGACAATTGCGCAGTCATGCAACACTGTACCCAAACGAAATTAGCGTTCTTTTTTTCCCACAAATATAGCTTTCTTTTGGTGGTATTTGATCACCTCTGCGTTTTTTATTTTTTTCGCTATAAACAAAAGAAGAGCGGCAAGTTTGAAAAAAAACACAATATTTTTTACTTTTTGCTATAATAAATATCCATTTTTTTAATTTATTTTTACATTTTCCTCAGTTTAGGCCGATACGTATTCTTCTACACATGTTTGGTAAAAATAATTGCAATAAGCGTACATTGATTGGTTTACGCAAAAGTTATAGCAGCTACAAAATAGGGGATAGATTTATAGCATTTTTATTATTATTAGTTTTTTTTTACTAGTAATGGCGGCGATCAGGGATTTTTATTGTGACTGCGATATTGCGGCGGACACATCGGACACTTTTGACACATTTTTGGGACCATTCACATTTATACAGCGATCTGTGCTATAAAAATGCATTGATTACTGTATAAACATGACTGGCAGGGAAGGGGTTAACACTAGGGGGCGATCAAGGGGTTAAATGTGTTCCCTGGAAGTGATTCTTACTGTGGGGGGAGGGGACTGACTGGGGGAGGTGACCGATGGTTGTCCCTATGTACAAGGGACACACCATCGGTCTCCTCTCCCTGACAGGACGTGGATCTCTGTGTTTACACCCCATCATTACACACACAGATCCACGGTCCTGCTCGGTTACTGGGCAATCGCGGGTGCCCGGCGGCCATCACGGCCGCCGGGCACGCGCATCGGGTCCCCAGTGACACAGCGCGCTCGAGCCCCCTAGTGGCTTTGGAAGGCGCGATGTCATATGACGTCCGCCCAAAACAACAGGGTCTTCCGCCCGCCGTCATTTGACGGTGGGCGGTTGACAAGTGGTTAAAGTAGTACAAAAAATGGCTGGCCCTTCCTAAAAACTAAGCGCTTATGGAGTAGGAGAGATCAGGTGAAAATAAATGTGCAGAGGATGGAACTACAATGCCCCACCCTCCAGAGACCAATGCTGACGACAGCTGGGGCTGCTACCTTATCCTATCACCAGACAGGTAAAACATTTAAAACTACAATATATATCAAACAATATATTAGGCAGCGCTCCCAAGGATATAATACTATAAAGTGCAATATGTGATATAATATAATATAAAAAGTCCAAAGTCTTAATAAAGAGAATCCAAAGAATAGTCCATGGTCAGAGCAAAAGGAAAAATCTCAGCAGAATGAAAAGCCAATTTTATCCATCTTCCACCAACACCACCACTCGTGTAATAGACAGGGGGATAGATCACCACACCTGTTGAAAAGACTCTTACCAGACGGCGCCGGATCACAAGCCTTGTATGATTCCAAATTATGTCTTTCAAGCACTCAGGACAAGCTCCCCTCACACAGGTACTCACATGCAGGAGAAAAGGGATGATAGCCAATAGCGTAATTCCGTTTGACCATTTATTATAAAACACTAACAATCAGTTGAAATCGCACTTACAATGTTAAAAAAAGTATAAGGCAATACATCACATAAAGCGGATCATCACGTCCAGGGATCATGGGCTATCAGAGCGGTGTCTCCCGTCTGCCTCTGTTTGTAAGTCCCGGCACACTAGCGCACGCTAGTGACGATCTACTTGATGACGTCACTTGATTGACAGTCGTACTATCCATCCCAGGCGCGTTTCGTCGTTTATTCAACATCAGATGATGGCAGCGCTGGAAGATAATGGTGGCCACACAAAATATTGACACTTTGGGCCCAATTCAGACATTTTCACTTAGGGGTGTACTCACTTTTGTTGCCAGCGGTTTAGACATTAATAGCTGTGTGTTGAGTTATTTTGAGGGGACAACAAATTTACACCATGTGGCATTGGGGTTATTTAGCTTCTGTGTAGAGCATACCAGTGAGTCCACGCCAGTTGTTCTTTTTAAGGGCTTGTTGGCCCACTTTTATAAAAAAAGAAAGGAAAAACGTCCATCCAGAATTCCCATGCAAGGGGTTTCAAGTTGCTACAGCAGTAAAGCGATAATCAATGGAAAATACCAAGCCACCTGGCTCTCTTCAGCGATACTGCCGCTTAGGCTTTACGCTTCAGCCCTCTTGGCCATGTACCAAAGTTTCCGTACAATCACTGTACCTCCTCTCAGCTTCCGTGCTGCTCAGCCCACAGCTTTGGGCCCTCTGACTATAGCATGCAGACATGCATGCTTCTCCCTTGCACGTCTGGACTCCTCGGGAGGGTGGGGCCCAGAACCCTAGTCCTGACTCTGCTATGGGAGTGTGGGGCCCAGAACCCTAGTCCTGACTCTGCTATAAGCCCAGGACCCACCTGCTCAATCAACCAACAAGACTCCTGGCTGTTTCCAAAACCCGATCCCAGGATTGGAGACTCCATCCCACCCATATCGCTATGGAACCTCCGGGCTCCAGGTCCCCAACAGGATTTTACAAACTTTGGAGGAAACTGATCAAACAGATTCCTCCACATTAAATAACCCTGGAGCCCCTCAACCTGCCTATTTGAGAATCCTGGGCGACAATTACCAGGACAGGGATCTGTACTGTCACAACCGGTATACAAGCTGTACACACACTACTTTACATTGTAGCAAAGTGTCATTTCTTCAGTGTTGTCACATGAAAAGTTACAAGAAAAGATTTACACAAATGTGACTGAGGGGTGTAATTACTTTTGTGAGATATTGTGTCTATCTATCTCTCTAGTATCTATCTCTCTATCTATCTATCTATCTATCTATCTATCTATCTATCTATCTATCTATCTATCTATCTATCTATCTATCTGTAGCGGGGTCTCCTTTAAGGCCCCTGGACTACGTTACCCAGAACCCCGTTCAACACCCAGGGTGCATTTAACCACTGCAGAGACTCATGGGAGGGGCTATATAAGAAGAGGGCGAGGCTGAGCTTGGCCTCTTTGGACACCGCGCTGCAATCAACAGGTCTTCCTGTGCGGATCTGCTGCAGTGCAGGGCCGGAAGCCAGGGCCTTGCACAACTTCCAGAGAGCCTTCCACCCCACTGCGGAGCTTGGGTGGCACCTGACTTTGTCGAGTTTGGACATCAGTTGGACCAGAGACTCGGTCGTTGCGGATACTGTGTGTGGAGACACGGTAGGTGGAAGTCCCGGACTGGGATCGCGTCCGGAGTGGTGAGAGAGCACCTGCTCATTCATATAGACTATACTTTGATTCAGCCTAGAGACTGCCTTGGCCCTCTGGGCTCTATTTTACTGTCCCCCAGGAGACTAGTGGCGGAACTGAGTTGAGTAGTCTCCTGTGAGGGGTTCATTCTGCTTCTCATTTTCCTACCCTTTGGATTACAAATTACCATTCCTGTTGTGCACCACCAGTCAAGTTGCATGCAAAGAAATTGTTCTTCTAGAGACTGAGTTTAGATCTGGGTCAGGCCTGATCTGTAGTTAGAACTTTGGTTGCTGCGCCATAAGGGCGCATAGTTAGAGATAGCTGTACTTGGCGGGTAATCGCCTGCGTTATATTTTCTGCTGCAGGGCTCTGCAGACATACATGTGTTATGTGGTAACCTTATGCCTTTTACCCAAAGTAAAGAAACGTTATAATCTATCTGTTGCTATCAGTGTGTTGTCTTTATGCAAAGAGGTTACCCTTGCAATACAAATAGATTATGTGCATATACTGTTAGATTGTGATAAGAGGACCATCCCTAGACTAGCTGTGCCAGAGTGGGTCGAGTAGATTGCCAGGGGCCGAAACAAATTCAGCTGCTCTCTTAACTGGGGGTAGCGCTACACGTGGAGGCTCTCGAGTCCGGGATCCTGTTGCAGCAAGTAATGCGCCAAAAGTACCAGCATGGACCCACTGGATGTAGAAAAGTGGTGCAAGGCGGCCTACACAGATTCAGCCGCGGCAGTAGTTATAGAACTCCCAGGGACCCGCCAAGAAGAAGCGGTGAAGCGGCTAGTAAAGTCACTGTCCCCAAACCAGAAGGTATGGGTGATGGATGTCAGAATCGATTCCGCACTGATAGCATGGATGAATGAAACATTTCAAGAGTCCAAATATAAGAGCGATGGATGATCAGACCTATAACTTAATACATGCGCTGCCACTCATACCAGGAGGATGGGGTCAGACACCCAAACCATCATCTCCACAGGTATCCCCACTGCAGTCCCCAAAAGCAGAAAACCGGAAGGCTAAAGAGAGCTCCGGGTCACCGCCTGCCACCCTCAGCGCAGAATTATGCGCAGGCCTGGGGGAGATCATAGCCCAGTGTTAAGCCCCGTACACACGGTCGGACTTTTGCCCAACAAACTTCGTTTTGAGCAAGTTGGACCAACAATCCGACCGGTCGTACGCTCCATCGGACAAACTTTTTTAGTTTGGTTTTGGATTTCATCGGACAAAAGTTGGGTCTGCAAACGGACAAACTTTTGCCCAACAAAAGTCCGATGGAGCAAAGTCCGACCGTGTGTACAGATAACCATCGGACTTTAGTCCGATGGACAAAACAGCTAATGTTAAAATCAACCAACAATAGCAGAAGTTGACCAAAGGTTGGCAGTAAAGATCAGAAAAGAGCAGAAAAAACACGTGATGTTGTAAGAAGTTTTAAGAAAGTTTGCAGAAAAGTCAGAGCGTGTGTATGCTATGGGTGTTCCCAAGCAACTCCGTTCGGACAAAAAACCACGGAAAAGTCAGATGGAAGTCCGACCGCGTGTACGAGGCTTTAGAAGGATCCTACAGACTATCAAATGTCAGGATACAGAAAACTCAGAATATTCTCTGGTAGGAAACCTGTACCTTCGGGTGAAGAGGGGTTTGAGGAGTGGTTGTATGGTGCCACTCAGGCCTTAGAAGAATGGGAAGTCCCAGACCACAGAAAGAAGCAGAGAATTGCTGAGAGTTTAAAGGGGCCTGCTCTAGAGGCCATACGCAACCTCAAGATGAGCAAGACAGACTGTGATGCACAGGATTATCTGGACATTCTGCAGAATGTGTTCGGTGGGACAGAGAAAATCACTGAGCTCAATTACCAGCTGGAGCACTGCTATCAAAAGACAGGAGAGAAACTGTCAGAGTTCATGAGGCGCTTGGATAAGATCCTGCATAAGATGATACTGAAGAAGGGGATCGACCCGCGGAAGGTGGATGAGGCTCGTGTTCAGAAGATCTCAGCCCCTGGACCCATTCGCCTTGGCGCTACGCACAAGACAGGACGGGAAGAGCCTGGAGTACTCTGACTTAATCCGAGTGGTCAGAGAGGAAGAAGCTATGCTGGAGGAGAAGAAGAGGAACCAACCAGTTGAGCCAGTTAACCCTCCTCCGGTGATGGTCAGGACGGCCATGACCCTGGAAAGAGACTCAAAGGTAGACACCTTAAAGTCACAGATGTCCCAGGTATTGGAGATGCTGACCTCTCTGATGAAAAAGGATCCAGGGATACCAGAGAGGTTGAGGGAAGGACCAAGGAAGGAACTGTTCCCAAACACCTCAGCGCCCGCATCTTTACAAGATTGGGGGGACATGATTTGTTTCAATTGTGGAGGGGTTGGCCATGCTGCCAAAGTGTGTTCCAGTCCCAAGAAAAAAAACCGGAATAACTGCAAGCCGGCGGAAAATTTCAGAGGGCCCTGGTGAAGGAGTCAACCGGGTGCCCATCATCTCCAGTGAGCTCCAAACTGAATGCAGAAGTTACTGAGTTCATCCCGTCCAGCCCTTTATCGGATTCTTGGGAAAATGCCTGTGACATTCTCCCCGAAGAGGATTCAAGAGATTGCATGTACCTCCCTGCTCTGGAGTCAAGTGTTCCTGAACCAATAGAAACTCCTGAGTCGGTTCCAGAAGAGGAACCTGTTCCAGCTGAACCAGAAAACCCAAGAGGACAAAGGATACGAAGGGCCGTAAAGCCTCCCAGAAGATTAACTTACCCACAGATGGGGAGGAGCTCGGAAGACACTGTGGTTACTGCCAGGAGGAGTATGGAAGACCCTAATCCCGCCACTGTTCATTTGGTGGGGGGCAACCCCAATTCACTCTCTGGCACAGTTAGGCAGGACACTAATGATAGTATGACCTGTGGGCAGGGGAGATCACCTCCTTATTTTTGGTGGGAATTTCCTCTGCCAACATCATACGCAACTTTGGTTGATGTTGTGCGTACTATAATTTGATGTTATCTTTGGGGACCAAAGAGTTTAAGTGGGGGGAGTGTGCAGCGGGGTCTCCTTTAAGGCCCCTGGACTACGTTACCCAAAACCCCGTTCAACACCCAGGGTGCATTTAGCCACCGCAGAGACTCATGAGAGGGGCTATATAAGAAGAGGGTGAGGCTGAGCTCGGCCTCTTTGGACACGGCGCTGCAATCAACAGGTCTTCCTGTGCGGATCTGCTGCAGTGCAGGGCCGGAAGCCAGGGCCTTGCACAACTTCCAGAGAGCCTTCCACCCCACGCGGAGCTTGGGTGGCACCTGACTTTGTCAAGTTTGGACATCAGTTGGACCAGAGACTCGGTCGTTGCGGATACTGTGTGTGGAGACACAGTAGGTGGAAGTCCCGGACTGGGATCGCGTCCGGAGTGGTGAGCGAGCACCTGCTCATTCATATAGACTATACTTTGATTCAGCCTAGAGACTGCCTTGGCCCTCTGGGCTCTATTTTACTGTCCCCCAGGAGACTAGTGACGGAACTGAGTTGAGTAGTCTCCTGTGAGGGGTTCATTCTTCTTCTCATTTTTCTACCCTTTGGATTACAAATTACCATTCCTGTTGTGCACCACCAGTCAAGTTGCATGCAAAGAAATTGTTCTTCTAGAGACTGAGTTTGGATCTGGGTCATGCCTGATCTGTAGTTAGAACTTTGGTTGCTGCGCCATAAGGGCGCATAGATAGAGATAGTTGTACTTGGCGGGTAACCGCCTGCGTTATATTTTCTGCTGCAGGGCTCTGCAGACATATATGTGTTATGTGTTAACCTTATGCCTTTTACCCGAAGTAAAGAAACGTTATAATCTATCTGTTGTTATCAGTGTGTTGTCTTTATGCAAAGAGGTTACCCTTGCAATACAAATAGATTATGTGCATACACTGTTAGATTGTGATAAGAGAACCATCCCTAGACTAGCTGTGCCAGAGTGGGTCGAGTAGATTGCCGGGGGTTGGCGGTGCTGTACACAGGGCCCAAAACAAATCCAGCGGCTCTCTTAACTGGGGATAGCGCTACATATCTATCTATCTATCTATCTATCTATCTATCTATCTATCTATCTATCTATCTATCTATCTATCTATCTATCTATCTATCTATCTATCTATCTATCTATCTATCTATCTATCTATCTCTACATACCCATCAACAGTATCTGATTTCTATCCATTGGGAAAGAGGAAAATATTCTTAGCAGACAGGAGGTCTGGGGGAACATTTATGATATTGATTTACAGAAATGATCTTAATTGCCCAGTAATATGTTGATGCATTTTATTGATTATTAACTTAAAATAAGAACATTATAAAGCATAAAAGGCAATAAAGAGATCCTGATGACACCCATGCTCCTGTACTCTAAAGTAATAAATGGATATGGTTGATCCTCCAATGTCAATGGTGGGGACATCAGGGAAACTGCTTACTCTCATCTGACCCAGAATAGAAGAATCACGAAAACCAGAAAAAAAAAATACTCATAGTGTAGTATTTATTAGAAATCATGGGTTTAAAATTACGGTATATACTCGAGTATAAGCCGACCCGAGTATAAGCAGAGGTACCTAATGTTACCACAAAAACCTGGGAAAACTTACTGACTCGAGTATAAGCCGAGGGTCAACAATGCCCACCCATTGCCACCTTACTGTTCCCACCCTCACTGTTCCCACCCTCACCTGTGCCCACCCTCACCTGTGCCCACCCTCACTGTTTCCCTAGAATTGTAATTGAACATTGTAAAATTGTACCTGAAGGCTGCGGCGTCCATCGTTTAAAACTCGCGCTCTCTTCCTGGTCTCTTCCGTGATAGGCGGAAAACTGAGGATGAGAGAACGTTCGTGATAGGCGATTCTCGGCAGACACAGTATCACGGAAGGGACCAGGAAGAGACCGCGAGATTTAAACGATGGACGCCGCAGCCTTCAGGTACATTTTACAATATTCAATTTCGCTGACTCGAGTATAAGCCGAAGGGGGGACTTTCAGCCCAAAAAAAAGGGCTGAAAATCTCGGCTTATACTCGAGTATATACGGTATATAGAAAAA
Organism: Rana muscosa; assembly: GCA_029206835.1. Classification (NCBI taxonomy): domain Eukaryota; kingdom Metazoa; phylum Chordata; class Amphibia; order Anura; family Ranidae; genus Rana; species Rana muscosa. Next base: position 303,379,577 of record CM055121.1, on the reverse strand, counting down.
CAACTATGATCCACAAAAATATGTTGCTAGAGTATAAATGGGTACAAATCAGCCACTTACATCACAAACTGCCACACCAAAACATAAGGAATGGCGGTTGGACCTTGAGTGTATAGTAGTTGGTTCAAGCAGTCCATATAAAGTGCATGAAAGTCATAAGACAAGTAAAAACTTACATAAGGTGCCGCCACACTGGAATCAGAATGGCAGCAGGACCTCTGGCATGTAAATCAGAGGTTGAGCTTGATTTACCGTATTTATCGGCGTATAACACGCACCGGCGTATAACACGCACCCCAAGTTTAGGAGGGAATTTTAAGGAAAAAAACTTTTAGGAGGGAAATTCAAGGAAAAAAAACTTACATTTAAATGCAGCATGCAGCCTTGCCCAGTGTCCATCTGCAGCCTTGCCCAGTGTCCATCTGTCCATCTGCAGCCTTGCCCAGTGTCCATCTGTCCATCTGCAGCCTTGCCCAGTGACCATCTGTCCATCTGCAGCCTTGCCCAGTGACCATCTGTCCATCTGCAGCCTTGCCCAGTGCCTTTGCGATCGTGTCAGTCCCGGCGGTTTTTTAAATTTGGCGCCGATTTCTGTGGAGAGGAGCGAGCAGGGCCGAGTGTACTTCGGCTAGACTCGGCTCCTCTCGCAGTCCCGCCCATCTCCACTGACTGCGCCGCTGACGAAGAAAGCCGAGTGTACTTCGGCTAGACTCGGCTCTGCTCACAGTCACAGGCAGGACTGCGAGAGGAGCCGAGACTAGCCGAAGTACACTCGGCTTTCTCTATGTCAGCGGCGCAGTCAGAGATGGGCAGGATTGCGAGAGGAGCCGAGTAAAGCCGATTGTACTTCGGCTTCGGCTCCGCTCGCTCCTCTCGCTCGTTTTCAGCAGGGGAATTCGACGGAGTATCGGCGTATAACACGCACCCACGATTTTCCCCTGATTTTAAGGGGAAAAAAGTGCGTGTTATACGCCGATAAATACGGTACATGCCAGAGGTAGGGATGATCTTCGAGTTCGAGTCGAACTCATGTTCGACTCGAACATTGCCTGTTCGCCCGTTCGCCGAACAGCGAACAATTTGGGGTGTTCGCGGCAAATTCGAAAAGCCGCGCAACACCCTGTAAAAGTCTATGGGAGAAATCTAAAGTGCTAATTTTAAAGGCTTATATGCAAGTTATTGTCATAAAAAGTGTTTGGGGACCCGGGTCCTGCCCCAGGGGACATGTATCAATGCAAAAAAAAGTTTTAAAAACGGACGTTTTTTCGGGAGCAGTGATTTTAATAATGCTTAAAATGAAAAAATAAAAGTGAAATATTCCTTTACATTTCGTACCTGGGGGGTGTGTATGATATGCATGTGAAGTGGCGCATGTTTCCCGTGCTTAGAACTGTCCCTGCACAAAGTGTCATTTCTGAAGGAAAAAAAAGTCATTTATAACTCCCTCTATCGGCTATAATGAATTGTCGGCTCCCGGCAATACAGAGAAAAGTCATTGAAAGTCATTGATAAAAAAAAAAAAAAAAAATGCGTGGGGGTCCCCCCAAATTCAATTACAAGGCCCTGGTATGGATATTAAGGGGAACCCTGCACCAAATTTTAAAAAAAATTGCCTGGAGTTCCCCCCAAAAATCCATACCAGACCCTTTATCTGAGCATGCAACCTAGCAGGCTGCAGGAAAAGAGGGGGGGGGACGAGAGAGCGCCCCCCCTCCTGAACCGTACCAGGCCACATGCCCTCAACATGGGGAGAATGCTTTGGGGTCTGGACCCCATAGCACCATGTCCCCATGTTGATGGGGACAAGGACCTCATCCTCACAACCCTTGCCCAGTGGTTGTGGGGGTCTGCAGGCGGGGGTCTTATCGAAATCTGGAAGACCCCTTTAACAAAGGGGACCCCCAGATCCCGGACCCCCTATGTGAATTGGTAAGGGGTACATTGTACCCCTACCATTTCACAAAGAAAGTGTAAAAAATAGTAAAACAAACACACAGACACAGTTGGGATAAGTCCTTTATTAAAAAAAAAAAAAGAGATTCCAGCGGTGGTAATCCACTCTCGATCTCCACTCCAGTGATGTTGGTGTCCAGCGACGGATGATCTGCAGGTTCCAGCGATGACGTCCAGCGAGGAACAGCACACGGTCCTGTCTCCACCGGAGGCACCCTGGGAATGACGTTGCGGCAGCCTGACAGGTCTTATGTAGCTGAGGACGGGGCCACCCGTCACGTGACCCCGCCCCCCTCTGATGCAACGGGAAACCTACGTTACATCAGAGGGGGACTGGGTCACGTGACGGGTGGCCCAGTCCTCAGCTACATAAGACCTGTCAGGCTGCCGCAACGTCATTCCCGGGGTGTCTCTGGTGGAGACAGGATCGTGTGCTGTTCCTCACTGGACATCATCACTGGAGCATGCAGATCATCTGTCGCTGGATACCGACATCACTGGAGTGGAGATCAAGAGTGGATTACCACCCCTGGAATCTTTTTTTTTTTTATTAAAGGACTTATCCCAACTGTGTCTTAGTTTTTTTTACAATTTTTTACACTTTCTTTGTGAAATGGTAGGGGTACAATGTACCCCTTACCAATTCACATAGGTGGCGGGCCGGGATCTGGGGGTCCCCTTTCTTAAAGGGGACTTCCAGATTCCAATAAGCCACCCGCCCACAGACCCCCACAACCACCGGACAAGGGTTGTGGGGATGAGGCCCTTGTCCCCATCAACATGGGGACATGGTGCAAACATCCTCTCCATGTTGAGGGCATGTGGCCTGGTACGGTTCAGGAGGGGGGGTGGCGCTCTCTGGTCCCCCCCTCTTTTCCTGCGGCCTGCCAGGTTGCGTGCTCGGATAAGGGTCTGGTATGGATATTTGGGGGGAACCCCACGTCATTTTTTTTATTTGGCGTAGGGTTCCCCTTAATATCCATACCAGACCTGAAGGGCCTGGAAATTGAATCTGGGGGACCCCCACGCATTTTTTTTTTATCAATGACTTTTAATGACTTTTTTCTGTATTGCCGGGAGCCGACAATTCATTATAGCCGCGAGTAATTTTAAATGACTTTTTTTCCTTCAAAAATGACACTTTGTGCAGGGACAGTTCTAAGCACAGGAAACATGCGCTACTTTACAGGCATACAATACACACCCCCCAGGTACGAAATTTAAAGGCATTTTTCACTTTTATTGTTTCACTTTAAGCATTTTTAAAATCACTGCTCCCAAAAAAACTTCAGTTTTTAAAACTTTTTTTTGCATTGATACATGTCCCCTGGGGCAGGACCCGGGTCCCCAAACACTTTTTATGACAATAACCTGCATATTAACCTATAAAATTAGCACTTTAGATTTTTCATGTTCGTGTCCCATAGACTTTAACGGTGTTCGGATGTTTGAACAAATGTATTGCCATGTTCTGATGCAAACCGAACTGGGGGGTGTTCGGCTCATCCCTAGTCAGAGGTTCAACAACCATTCCATATGTTTTGGTTTGGCAGTATGTGTTGTAAGTGACTGATACTTACCCATTTATGCTCTAGCAGCATATTTTTGTGGACCATAGTTGTTTTTATATATAAATTTAAACCCATGATTTGTAATAAATACTACACTATGAGTATTTTTTTCTGGTTTCGGTGATTCTTCTATTCTGGGTCAGATGAGAGTAGGCAGTTTCCCTGATGGCCCCACCATTGAGATGATGATCAACCATATCCATTTATTATAACATGCATCTTTGAAAGGAAGACCAGTGATCAGTAATTTAGACAGCAAGTGGCTCTGGTAAGTTTGCCGATTTGAAATGCGTCGCCGGACAGATTCCCAAAAGTAGTCCCTGCACTACTTTTGGCAACTTCTGGGGCGATTTCATTGGATATTTGTGCAGGAAGCCGCAGAGATGTCTCTCAAATCGCCTCTGAACTGAAGTTCAGCTGAACTCGCACAATTTCAAACCCGCCCTCAGTGGTGAACCTGCCAGTGCACTGACCGCTCACCACTTCGGGGAATTACTACAGGTGTTTTCTGCGATATTCACTACTGAAAACTCCTGGAGGGGTGAAGCAAGTCCAGTCCCCCTGCACAAGGAGAGGGAGCAGATCTGGGGGGGGGGGGGGCAGCAGTCTCCGTCCACCTACAGAAAACTACAGGAGGGACGGAGACAAGACTTTTCACCCTGCACAAAGAGAGAGAGCAGATCTGGGGGGGGGGGGCGGAGACAATGACAGTCACTCTGAACAAAGAGAGAGAAGAGCTGCGGGGGGTACCCAACCCTGCAGGCTCCACCCACTACAGACTGCCTGCAGAAAACGACAGGAAGTAGGCAGAGACATAACCAGTCCCCATAAGCATGCGCACAGGGTGTGCTGGATGTGCCTGGGCACACCCTAATCACCCCATTTGCATTAGCATTATCGCTCTGTGTGCCAGGAGGAAGATGGGAAACATCTTCCTTTTACCAGCTCTGCCATAATAGAAATGTTTACGTACTTCTCTTTCACTGTGGAAGCAGGGAGAACAATGTACCGGGGTCATATATATGAAAAACCCGTGCACACACGCGTGTTTGAGCTTTAGGGTGCACACCCTAAAGCCTCGTACACACGGTCGGACTTCAAACAAACTTTTCCTTGGATTTTTGTCCGAAGGGAGTTGGCCGGGCACATCCATAGCATACACACGGCAGGACTTTTCTGCAAACTTTCCCAAAACTTTCCCAACATCACGTGGTTTTTCTGCTCTTTACCGCCACCCTTTGGTCAACTTCTGCTATTGTTGGTTGATTTGAACATTGGTTCTGGGCATGCATATTTGTACTTTTGACAAAAGTCTGATGGATTTCTGTACACACGATAGGACTTTCCACCATCGGACTTTTGTTGCCAAAAAGTTTGTCCGTTTGCAGAGCGAACTTTTGTCCGATGAAAACCAAAAAAGTTTGTCCGATGGAGCGCACACACGGTAGGATTTTTTGGAAAACCTGCTCATTTTGAAATTTGTTGTCAAAAAGTCCTACCGTGTGTGCAGGGCTTAATACAATAGGCTGCGCACACCTGTGCCAGTCCCCCTGCACAATGAGCGTTCTTTATTACAGGAAGTCTCACACTGCATTACTGCACAGACCTGGAAGTCCAGGGATTCCGCCTTTAGCCATTTAACAAGCTTTTTATTTCTGCCTGTGCCTCTGGGAAGTAGCAAATGCTGTATAACAGATGGTCTCAAACTGGTGGCCCTCCATCTGTTGTGAAAACTACAAGTCCCATCAGGCCTCTGCCTATGGGAGTCATGCTTGTAACTGTCAGCCTTGCAATACCTCATGGGACTTGCAGTTTCGCAACAGCTGGAGGGCCGCCAGTTAGAGACCCCTGCTGTACAGGTTGGCTTCTAATGCCTCTTAGGCCCCTTTCACACTGAGGCGTATTTCAGGTGTTTTTGCGCTAAAAATAGCGCATAAATAACATACCTCCCAACTAGGGTGACCACATCTCAAAACTGCCATTCAGGGACACCCCCCCCCCCCCAAATATGATTTTTGACATTTTCTTTGCCGATTTTTGGGGCAGGGGCGTATGAAATCAGCGGACCCGTGTGCAAGATCAAAAGTGGGCCCTAGGCAACAACAGGAACAACAATATGGCGCGCAAAGCGCGTCGCGGTGAACGGTGGACATGTCTTAAATTGCGCTAAATATTGGCTTAAAGGGGGTGCTGTTAAAGAGAGTCTGAGATGACTTGTATAGTGCAGAATGTGGTAATGTTAAATAGGGAATGCAGAGTGTAATGGCGGGGGGTAATATGTACAGGAGAGGAGTGCGGGGGGTAATATGTACAGGAGAGGAGTGCGGAGTGTATGGCGGGGGTAATATGTACAGGAGAGGAGTGCGGAGTGTATAGCGGGGGGGAGTAATATGTACAGGAGAGGAGTGCGGAGTGTATGGCGGGGGTAATATGTACAGGAGAGGAGTGCGGAGTGTATGGCGGGGGGTAATATGTACAGGAGAGGAGTGTGGAGTGTATGGCGGGGGTAATATGTACAGGAGAGGAGTGTGGAGTGTATGGCGGGGGGTAATATGTACAGGAGAGGAGTGTGGAGTGTATGGCGGGGGGTAGTTAGTGGAGAGAGGAGGAAGAGGAGTGCAATACCACCTCCTGATAGTCTGTCAGCCACTGCTATACCACTTTGGTGGTGGGGCACTCCGAAGGATGTAAGGGGGCACTCTGGAGAAAGTAAAGGGGCACTCTGGAGGCACTAAGGGGGCACCCTAGAGGTTGTAAGGGGGATGTAAGGGGGCAGTCTGGCGGTACTAACTTAGTCAGAGCCCCCTTACATCCTCCAGGGTGCCCCCTTAGTGCCTCCTTAACATCCTCTGGAGTGCACCTTACATTCTCCTCCAGAGTGCCCCCTTACACCCCCCTTCACAGTGCCCCCTTACATCCCCCTCCAGAGTGCCCCCTTACATCCCCCTCCAGAGTGCCCCCTTAGTACTACTGTACTGTCCTTAGTACTACTGTCCTTAGTACTACTGTACTAAGGGGCACTCTGGAGAAAGTAAAGGGGCACTCTGGAGAAAGTAAGGGGAGGAAGTAAGGGAGCACTCTGGAGTCACACAGATAGTACCTCCAGAGTGCCCCACTGCAGAGAGTCCTGAGGAGTGATGGCCATTAATCCATGCCAGGTGAATGTTAGGAAAAGCAGAGCACACCACCCACCTCATGGCTGCCCTATTCCACTACTGCTTGCTCACTCCCTGCCACAGCCCTGTAGAGCCTGCAGAGTGGTCAGAGGGGCCGCAGAGTAGTCAGAGGGGCAGTGGGATGGACAGGGGGACCGTGGGATGGATAGGGGGATCGTGGGATGGACAGGGGGACCGTGGGATAGACAGGGGGACCGTGGGATAGACAGGGGGACCGTGGGATAGACAGGGGGACCGTGGGAAGAACGGAGGGGGACAATAGAAAGGAGGGGGACATGGAGGAAGAATGAAGGGGGACAGCAGAACAGAGGGGGACACGGAGGAAGAATAAAGGGGGACAGCAGAACAGAGGGGGACACGGAGGAAGAACGGAGGGGGACAGCAGAACAGAGGGGGACAGCAGAACGGAGGGGGACAGCAGAACGGAGGGGGACAGCAGAACGGAGGGGGACAGCAGCAGCAGAACAGAGGGGGACACGGAGGAAGAATGGAGGGGGACAGCAGCAGCAGAACAGAGGGGGACACGGAGGAAGAACGGAGGGGGACAGCAGCAGCAGAACAGAGGGGGACACGGAGGAAGAACGGAGGGGGACAGCAGCAGCAGAACAGAGGGGGACAGCAGAACGGAGGGGGACACGGAGGAAGAACGGAGGGGGGACAGCAGCAGCAGAACAGAGGGGGACACGGAGGAAGAACGGAGGGGGACAGCAGCAGCAGAACGGAGGGGGACACGGAGAAAGAACGGAGGGGGACACAGAGGAAGAACGGAGGGGGAGACAGAGGAAGAACGGAGGGGGACACAGAGGAAGAACGGAGGGGGACACAGAGGAAGAACGGAGGGGGACAGCAGCAGCAGAAAGGAGGGGGACACGGAGGAAGAATGGAGGGGGACAGCAGCAGCAGAAAGGAGGGGGACACAGAGGAAGAATGGAGGGGGACAGCAGCAGCAGAAAGGAGGGGGACACGGAGGAAGAACGGAGGGGGACAGCAGCAGCAGAACAGAGGTGGACACGGAGGAAGAACAGAGGGGGACAGCAGCAGCAGAACAGAGGGGGACACGGAGGAAGAACGGAGGGGGACAGCAGCAGAACAGAGGGGGACACGGAGGAAGAACAGAGGGGGACACGGAGGAAAACCGGAGGAGGACAGCAGCAGAATGGAGGGGGACAGCAGCAAAACGGAGGGCGGGGACAGCAGCAGCAGAACGGAGGGGGGGGGCAGCAGCAGAACGGAGGGGGACAAAGTGTGAGTGTAACAAAGACAGTACAGTGAGTACACTAACCTGTCCTGGTCCTGGAAGTCAGACTGGCTGCTGGCACTGACTGCAAACTTGTGGACCTCGACGTGGGCGGGAGGAGCAGGAGCCTGGCTGGAGGCTGCACAGGAGAGTGGCTCTGCCTGGTCACTGGCGTCAGGTCAGCCGCATCACTCACTCTCTGTGCTAGCTCTGGTCGGTCGTCACTGGAGGAGGTGGACTAGTCTGGACGACGAGGCTCTCTCAGGCTGGCCTGGCTGGCTAACGCTGTGCACAGGTGAGTGCGTGAGTGGCTCCGCGTCACGGTCACTCACTCTGTGCTGGCTCTGGACTGGCTGGTGGATGCGGAGGGGAGGGAGGCGCGCACGCTGGCTGCTCTGACTCAGCGTAGTGTGCGCCGGGCGGGTGCACACTGCACTCACTGCCCACACTGACAGGTCCCCAGCTCAGCTGACGTCACTGGTTGCTAGATGCGGAGCGGCCCCTAGCCTAGCAACCAGACTGGCAGTGGCAGCCGCAGCCTATGTGTTTATGTTATTGATCAGTGTGATAACATTTATAAGGTGGTGGCGGGCTGCGGACAGGCGGAGCGGACTGGTCACTGTTTTCTTTTCATTCCGGGACGTCTGTATTGTCCCGGAATGAACTGCTCGGGACACGGGACAAAAATATTCAATCAGGGACGATCCCGGGCAAACCGGGACACGTGGGCACCCTACTCCCAACACGCACGGATTGTGCGGGAACTTCCCGCACCGACACTGATTTCCCACACACCCGCGAGAGGATCGAATTTCCCGCAATGGAAGGAGGGACGGGCAGGCAGCGGTAAGTCCACACTTCTCCCCAGATGTAACTTTCGTCCCCCCCCCCCCCTCTCAACAACTGCAGTGTCACTGATGTCTGAAACCGCACACCGCGCCCTATGCCCCCCCCCCCCTCGGCAAATTTCACTAAAGTCCGACCCGCGCGGCAGCCCCAGCCCCCCCCCCTGAACAACTTTCACTGTGATGCCCTGGAAAAAAAAACCTCCGTCCCGCGGCCCCCAAACCCCCCCCCCCCGCTCAACAACTTTCACTGCTGTCCTCGAAAAAAAAAAACGCCGTCCCGCGGCGCCGAAACCCCCCCCCCCGGCTGAACGACTTTAGGTCGGAGCGGAAATTTTTTTTCTAAAATGTCCCGCAGTGGAAAAGTTGGGAGGTAAGAAATAACGCCTGAAATACTCCTGCCCCAGCATTCTCAATGTGAAATCCCGAGGGCACAAAAAAATCTCCTGCAAGCCGCATCTTTGGAGCGGTGAAGGAGCGGTGTCTATACCGCTCCTTTACAGCTCCTTGCCATTGAAATCAATGGGACACTGCGGTAACACCGCCCGCAAACCGCGGTTTGCGGGCGGTATTAACCCTTTTTCGGCCGCTAGCGGGGGTTAAAACCGCACCGCTAGCGGCCGCATATCGCGGTAAACACGACGACTACGGTATAGGGCGCTGAAAATCGCGCCGCTATACCGTCACCGCATATGCCCGCCCCAGTGTGAAAGGGGCCTTACACACGACCGGTTTTCCCGGCATGAAAAAAACCGACACTTTTCCCGACGGGATTCCCCTCAAGCCTGCCTTGCATACACACTTGTCACACAAAAGACCGCTGAACTTTTGAATGCCAAGAACGCGGTGACGTCAAAGACTACGACGAGCCGACAAAATGACATTCTATGCTTCCGCGCATGCGTCAAATTGTTTACGAGAATGCGCGTTTTTTTTCCCCCTCGGAAAAGCATACACACCAGCGGTTTTCGCGATTGGAAAAAGACGGCTGGGAATCCCAACGGGAAAAAAGAGAGCTGGTTCTAATTTTTTTGCGGACAGTTTTCTCGTCGGGAAAACTGCTATGGAGCATACACACACACACGGCCGGTTTTCCCGACAAAAAGCAGACATGGCAGTTTTCCCGTCGGGAAAACCGGTCGTGTGTACGAGGTATAAGAAGTTGGTGGACAATAGGGTGGGTCCCCCCAACCCAGGTATGGCACTGCTCACCATACTAACCCCCCCCTAGGGGGCGCTGGGTGTCTTTTGTGGCGATGTCCAATAGAACATTGCAGCAAGATGAGCCTGTGAGGCTGCAGAGTTCCATGAGACGGAAGTGACCGGTTCAGTATTCCCTGCAAAACACTTCGGATTGGGTCACCCCAAGTAAAGCTAATGCATAGTGAAGTTTGCTAATCACAGTATAAGCTGTCTCCATTAAATCCTTTCTTGCGCTGACTTTGCTGGCATTCACAAAGCAATCCTGCCTGCTAATACGTTCATTACAGCTTCACAAATTATTATTTAATCCCTGTGAAAGAAGTAATTGACAAATAGGTTACCTAACAAGGGGACTTGTGTTCAGATTAAGGTTTTTGCATATGTAATGCAGTTGTAAGTCAGATAACTTGGGACAAACATGGCTGAAAGTGCCCACTTCAATTAAACATGAAACAAGGCAATTCAAATCGAGCTTATGAAGAACGAATACACTATATATCCAAAGGTTTGTAGACACCTGACTATTGGGGATGGGCACCATGCCAGTGGCGACTCGTCCATAAGGGGCACAGGGGCGCCAACCTCCTATTCCATGCGCCCGGCCCCTAATCTACATGCAGGACGCTAGACGCATAAATTTCAATGTTTTTTTTTTTTTTTTTTAAGCACATGATTAGAGCCTGAGGCTCTAATTGCCTAAAAAAAAAGGGTGGGCTCGGGGCGTAAGGTCCTGCGTCCTGAGCCCATCCAGTTTTGTGACAATAGCAAATTAATATTCACTAATTTCTTCCTGATTCTCCTCCTGGCCAATCAGGAAGCAGGTCCTGAGACCCAATTGGCCAGGGATTCTCAGGACCCACTTCCTGTTCAGCTTGGAGGAGAAGCAACAGCCCTGTAGCGAGTAGCAGCAGCCCCACCCCAGATCCTTGTCATCTGCCTCCTAAGGTAAGGAGGCCTCTAATCGTCCGTCCGTCTCCTCCACGGGGGGAGGGATCACCGCATTCCCATCTGTCTCCCACTCAGCCGGGGGGGATCGCTGCCTTCCCATCCATCTTTCACGTGCGCAGGCCAGCCATCAGGAATTTTGGGGCCCCTTACACAGCTTCAGGCATGGGCCCCCTGGAGCCGAGGAGAACCGGGGGGTGGGGGGTGTGCTGCCGCCGCGAATTGAGAAGCAGGGGGGGGGGGCTGCCGCAAATCAAATTCAGAAGCGGAGGGGGTGCCACGAATTGAGAATCAGGGGGGTTTGGGTGCTGACGAACACAAAAAAAAAAAAAGAAGAACAAAAAAAAAGGGGGGTTGCAATCCAGGGCCCTGGGGACCTCTGGGCCCCTTACAAAAAAAAAATTATAAAAAAAAGGGAGGTTTCCATCCGGGGCCCTGGGGACCTCTGGGCCCCTTACAAAAATAAAAATAAATAAATAAATGAAATAAAATAAATAAATAAAAAAAATAAAATAAAAAAATTAATAATAAAAAAAATATATAAAAAAAAAAAAAAAGGGAGGTTTCCATCCGGGGCCCTGGGGACCTCCGGACCTCTGGGGACCTCTGGGCCCCTTACAAAAAAATAAATGAATTATTAAATAAAATAAATAAAAAAAAAAATTAAATAAAAAAATTTATAATAAAAAAAAAATTATATATATATTTTTTTTTTAAAAAGGGGGGTTGCCCTTCGGGGCCCTGGGGAACTCCTTCCAAAAAAAAAAAAAATGATAAAAAAAAAGGGGGGCCATCCGGGCCCCTGGGGACCTCCGGGCCCCTTACAGGTGTACTGCCTGTACCCCCCTAATGGCGGCCCTGCACGTGCGCGCCGGGGGGTGGCGACGGTGGTTGTTGGTTTGCCACCCACCCCCAAAATATTGAGCACCAGCTGCCACTGCTTCAGGCTCAGATTGACCATGAAATCGACCTGATCACAGTTGGCCGAGCTGGTGAACTAAACAGCTAGGTTTGGCCCGTTCACCTACCGGAACCTCCTCAACTGGAAGTCATTAGTTTTGTGATAGTTTTACTACTACCACTAAATGACAGTTTCCAGCTGCCCACTTGTAAGAGTTCCTACGTCCACGAGAAGGAATGTGGTTTAGCCTTAGACAGAAGTCCGCACAGATGAGCCATCTTGTCTACTGGCTTGCCCATCCTGACAGCACCTCTCCTGGGACCCTCCAGAGGGATAACCTCACTCCTGGGAATTCTCTGTCTTGCCTAAAAAATATTTTGCAACCAACCCTAGCCCCCGCCTCCATAAGCGTCAAGTCTACAGCTGACTCTTCTGGGTGCAAGTCTATCTCTCCCCGGCCCTGCCCAGAGCCTCCACTAGCTGGCTACATCTACTTTGTGGTGGGGTCTCTGGTTCCCATGCCCCAACTGCACTAGGTCTCCTCTCAGCCTGGGTTACATGTGGGTACTGGCTCACCCATGACATCACCACAGGAGGACTCAACAACAGGACTAACAAAAAGTGGCCTAGCACCTGATGACACTGTTTTCTGTATCCAGACACTATTCTGGAACAGAGCCACCTAGTGGCAGACTAGCTGACTGTACCTGCTCACGCACTCTCTGGCTCATTTTAAATTGTACACAAGCGGGGGGGGGGGGGGGCTGCAACCTGGGTGACAGCATTAACCAAATATGGTCATGATCATATTAGGTCAATGATGTCAGTCAACATTACCGGCCACTTGGCTAACATTCAGCTGCCAGCCGGGGAGTTGTCATTTGAGGCAGGAGTCCAATAGGAGAGGATCGGGTCATCATGTTTGTGTTGTTGGGTCATTGGTCATCATGATTGACAAGAGATAATGTGATTGACATGTTATTATTAGCTATAAATGACAGCTCCCTGTCACCCCCTCTTTGGCTCTTCTTAAATTGTAGAATCTGGGGGCATCCTTAGTGACATCTTTGACCAAATATGGTCATGAGCATATTTGATCAATCATGTCAGCCAACATTACCGGCTACTTTGTTAACATTCACTTACTAGATGTCAGGGAAATGGCCGTGGTGTGGGCAATTCCGCCAGTAATCGTCATGGTTGTGCCAGACGTTGCGCCAGACCTGTTCCCATGCGCGCCAGTCCGTGCGCGCTGAGGCGCGCAGACACGCGCGCACGCCGTGACAATTGTAGGCGCATTCCCTGGTCTATTTAAACCTGCCACTGACACTTCAAGTTTGCTGGATTATCGTCAGCTTCCTGTGTTCCTGTGCCTTGTATACCTTGAAACCCCTGGCTAGACCTTTACTTTTGGCTTGACCTGTGATCTTGTTTATCTCCTCCCTCTGACCTTGGCTTAAATGACTACTCTTCGATCCACTGCCCACTGTTTATGACCCGGCTTGTTCCTGTATTCTTCTTGGACTGTCTCCCGCTATATGACCCCTGGCCTGGCTGCGAACCCTGCTACTGGTTTACCCTGCTACCGCCTACTCAGGACTTCTCCTTGCACAGCTGGCAACATCGCTACCCAGCGGACCCCAGCCACCTTCTGCTAACCAGCCTGTCTGCAGCATTACTGGCAACCCGTGCACCTTTGGGCACCGTATCCCCTGTATCACTCCCAGGGGAGTGTTGCACTCAGCCGCAAGGGGCGCCCTCTCAGCAACCCGGCCTCACACCAGAGACTTGACACTGGATAAGGAGTAATTTGAGGCAGGAGTCTAGCGGGAGAGGATCTTCGGCTCAAGTCACCATGTTTGTGTTGATGGGTCATTGGTCATCATGATTGACATATTACTACTGCCAATAAATGACAGATTCCTGTTGTCCACTCTCTGGCTCTATTCAAATTGTACACAAGCTATGACATCCTGGGTGACATCACTGACCCAATATGGTCATGATCATATTTGGTCATTGACATTAGCCAACACTTCCGGCTAATTTGTTATCATTCAGCTGCAGGATGAGGAACTGTCATTTGAGGCAGGAGTTCAGCAGGACATGATCGTCAGCATGGGTCATCCTGTTTGTGTTGTTGGGTCATTGGCCATCATGATTGACAATGGATTGCATGATTGACTTATAACTATTGCCAATAAATGACAGCTTCCTGTCACCCGCTCTCTGGCTTGTTTAACATTGTAGAATCTGGGGGGCATCCTGAGTAACGTCATTGACCCAATATGGTCATGATCATGTTTGATCAATGACGTCAGCCAATATTACCGGCTACTTTGTTAACATTCACTTACTGGATGAGGAGTTGAGTCATTTGAGGCAGGAGTCCAGCAGGAGAGGATCGTCGGCATGGGTCATCACGTTTGTGTTCTTGGGTCATTGGTCATCATGATTGACAATGGATAACTTGATTGACATATTACTACTGCCAATAAATGACAGCTTTCTGAAGCCCACTCTCTGGCTTGTTACCGACCACTTTAATTACATTCAGGTGCTGGACGGGGAGCTGTCATTTGAGGCAGGAGTCCAGCAGGAGAGGATCGTCGGCATGGGTCATCACGTTTGTGTTCTTGGGTCATTGGTCATCATGATTGACAATGGATAACTTGATTGACATATTACTACTGCCAATAAATGACAGCTTTCTGAAGCCCACTCTCTGGCTCGTTACCGACCACTTTAATTACATTCAGGTGCTGGACGGGGGAGCTGTCATTTGAGGCAGGAGTCCAGCAGGATCATCACGTTTGTATCAGGATCGTCGGCATTGGGTCATCACGTTTGTATCATTGGGTCATTGATCATCATGACTGAAGTATTATTACTGCTAATAAATGACAGCCTCCGCTCACTGTCTCGATTCAAATTTTACACAAGCTTTGTGCACTGGTCCAAATCATTTGGTGGAGGGGGGTGGTTATGAACCCTACAGACTAAGACTGGGATGCCAATAAATTTCATGTGCGTGTAAAGGCAGGCGTCCCAATACTTTTGGCAATATAGTGTGTGATTTTCACTGAAGGAATCCTTATGTATTTTTAATCACATGCTCAGTTTATAATGCTGAGGTGACACAGGTTACCTTTAAAGTTTTTTTTTTTACTTTTTCCTTTAAACAACTTGCTTAGTCAGGATGGTAGCTGACACGCAATGCACACTTTTGCTTATATATATATATATTTTTTATTTTTAGCTATTGATTCACAAAGTGCAGCTTAGATCTGCTCATTGAGCTGTCATCGTATGACATCATACGTCCATCATCATAAACTGGATTTCTGCTAAAAATACTTTGGATTCTTTTTATGGCACCACATACTGTACACTTTTTGCTCCCTGTGCTATATACTTTATTGCATGTGTCTGTACTTTTGCAAAGAGGGAAATGGAATATCCATTTGGTTAAATTAAATTCACATAATTACGTATTCTAACTATAGGCCAACTGGAAAAATCAGTACAATAAATTGACATTACAGTTAAATAGAATGGGCAGCTTTACCCGCGTGCCTACCGGGTCCGTTTCTTTACTTTTTTTGCACTTGCATGTTAAAATCTGCATTGTTTGCTAGAAATGATTGTAAAGCCCTCAAAAAGTACATATTTTCTGAAAGCAGAGACCCCCGAGAATAAAATGGTGGCAGTTGCAATTTTTTTAATGCCACACATTACTCCTACAACTATTTATGAACTGCAAGTTTTAAGGAAAATACACAAAAAATAATCAGTATTGGGGAAACACCCAACTATAGTGAGCATACGTGGACACAGGTGCGCCACGGACATGCGCAGGCGTCTGACTCCATATTTAACCACTTTCCGCCCGCGCTATAGCCAAATGACGGCTACAGCGCAGGCTTCCAGTGCCAGGGAGGGCGTCAATAGACGTCCTCCCATTAACGGGCTGCTTGCAGTGCCCCCTGACTGTCAAGTCCTTCTGACTCGGCTGATCACAGAACAGAGTAAAGGGCTAGTGATGAGCTGAACACCCCCGGGTTCGGTTCGCACCAGAACCCGCGAACGGACCGAAAGTTCGTACGAACATTAGAACCCTATTAAATACAATGGATGCGAACGTTCGAATTCTAAAGTGCTAATTATAACAACTATTATGCATGTTATTGTCCTAAAAAGGGTTTGGGAACCCGGGTTCTGCACCAGGGGACATGTATCAATGCAAAAAGAAGTTTTAAAAACGGTCGTTTTTCGGGAGCAGTCATTTTAATGATGCATAAAGTGAAAAAAAAAAGTCAAATATTCCTTTAAATATCGTACCTGGGGGGTGTCTAAAGTATGCCTGTGAAGTGCCACGTGTTTCCCGTGTTTAGAACTGTCCCTGCACAAAATGACACTTCTAAAGGAAAAAAAAGCCATTTAAAACTGCTTGCGGCTTTAATGTAATGTCTGGTCCCGGTAATATGGATGAAAATCTTTAAGAAAAATGGCATAGCTACCCCATCACCCCCCCCCCTACCCCAGCCCATTACCAGCCCCTTTGGGTCTTGTATGGATATTAAGGGGAACCCCGCACATAAAATAAAAAAGGCCCTATATACTCTGAACAGCCGTATACAGGCGGTGCATACAAGACAGGGACTGTAGGTTTGTTCTTATGTAGAATCTGTTTGTAATTTTGAACAGGTACATTGTTGAAGTGTAGCTCCAGCCCAAAAATCTATTTTTAAACTTTTTGGAAAACATAGGGAAGGGTTATCACCCCTGTAACATTTGTTTTGCTGTCTGTGCCCCTGTTCAGAACATTTCACCTCACTTTCCGTCCCAATGACAACTGTTTTTGAAATGTGGTGTTTTTCTTGAAACAAGGATTGCTGATAAAGCATCAGTACAGAGGAGACACCTTTCTCCCATATTTATTCTTACAGGAGAGAATTTTCCTTCCTAGGGGTAGATTTCCTCTCACTTCCTGTTGTCTTCTTGCGTTTGCAAGTAGGAGTCGTTTGTAAGTTGGATGTTTGAAAGTAGGGACCTGCCGTATATACTCTGCAGAAATAGGCCCCTTAGTTGTTGGTGTTGGCACAACACTGTAAGCACTCACAGTTACTCTTGGTTGGTGCTGGAACGCCCTGCTGTCAACTATTATATCAGGAATTTTAATTACATATAATTGTTGAACAGTGGTAGTAAAAATTGGGCCTTTTATGGTGGTGCTGGTGCCACAACACTGTAAGCCCTGACAGTTACTCTTGGTGGGTGCAGCAATGGGCCCTGCTGTGAATTATTAGATCAAGAATTGTAATTGCATGCCCCTGTTGAACAGGGGCTGAAAAATTGGGCCTTTCGTGGTGGTGGTGGTGGTGGTGTTGCCACAACACTGTAAGCCCTCAGAGTTACTCTTGGTGGGTGCAGCAATGGGCCCTGCTGTGAATTATTAGATCAAGAATTGTAATTACATGCCCCTTTTGAACAGGGGCTGAAAAATTGGGCCTTTCGTGGTGGTGGTGGTGGTGGTGTTGCCACAACACTGTAAGCCCTCAGAGTTACTCTTGGTGGGTGCAGGAATGGGCCCTGCTGTGAATTATTAGATCAAGAATTGTAATTACATGCCCCTTTTGAACAGGGGCTGAAAAATTGGGCCTTTCGTGGTGGTGGTGGTGGTGGTGGCGTTGCCACAACACTGTAAGCCCTCAGAGTTACTCTTGGTGGGTGCAGCAATGGGCCCTGCTGTGAATTATTAGATCAAGAATTGTAATTGCATGCCCCTGTTGAACAGGGGCTGAAAAATTGGGCCTTAGGCACTGGTGGCACAACACTACAACCCCTCACAGATACGTTACTTGGAGCACAGCAATGAGCCCTGTTGCAAAGTATTGCTTCAAAAATTGTAATGACACGCCCCTGTTAAACAGGGGCTGAAAAATTGGGCCTTAGGCACTGGTGCCACAACACTCCAACCCCTCACAGATACTGTACTTGGAGCACAGCAATGAGCCCTATGGCAAATTATTGCTAAAAAAATTGTAATTACACGCCCCTGTAAAACAGGGGCTGAAAAATTGGGCCTTAGCCACTGGTGGCGGCACCCATAAACAAAAATGATCTTCCAAGCTATCATCATCAATCGTATCATTGAGGACTCGGAGGAGGAGGATAGCCAGTCAACATAACAGCACAGGCACTCAGCATCAGCATCAGTCTTGAAGGGATGTGACATGTTAAAATCAATTAGTCTGTTATATCAGCATCAGGTGTGTGGTAGCTGGTGGTGATCCAAGACTGGTTCATCTTGATGAAAGTCAGTCGATCAACCGAGTCGGTGGACAGGCGCACCCTGTGATCCGTGACAAATCCTCCAGCAGCACTGAATGTGCGTTCCGAAAGAACGCTGGATGCAGGACAGGCCAGTAGCACAATTGCATACTGTGCAAGCTCTGGCCAGTGATCCATCCTCAAGACCCAGTAAGCCAGAGGATTTTCGGTGGGGAAGGTGTCCAAGTCTGACCTTGCCCCTAGATATTCCTGCACCATGTTTATCAGACGCTGGCGATGGTTGCTGGAACCGATCATACTTTGGGGCTGCGGACTAAAGAATTGTCTGAACGCATCGGTCAGACGGCCACCTTCCCCACCGCTCCTTCTTTGACTGGCCGAAGCCTCAGCAACTCGTTGTCCAGGACCAGGAGTTTGTAACCTCCCAGTCTCTGGGAACGCGTTGCACAGACCTTTCTGCAAGGCCTCCCGGAGTTGTCTCATCCTCTGCTCCCTCTGCGAAGGTAACATAAGGTCCGCAACCTTACCCTTGTACCGTGGATCAAGGAGAGTGGCCAGCCAGTAATGGTCCCTCTCCTTGATCCGAAGAATACGAGGATCCTTCCGCAGACTTTGCAGGATCAGGGAGGCCATGCAGCGTAGGTTTGCTGAGGCATTCGCTCCGGAGTCCTCTGGGTCACTAAGGACGACATGATCCGCAGCCACCTCCTCCCAGCCACGTACAAGTCCACTGGTTTCTTGGGACTGTAAATCATCCCTAAAAGACTGCTGCTGATGATGCTGAGTGCCAGCCTCCACCTCCATGCTGACACAATCCTCCTCCTCCTCCTCCTCCTCCTCCTCTTCCTCTTCCTGTGCGATGGGTGGGACAGAAGGAACACTGTCTGGGTAAAGGGGGCCTTGAGAGGCAAGGAACTCCTCCTCTTCCTGCCTCTGTTCTGCCTCAAGTGCCCTGTCCATTATTCCACACAGCGTGTGCTCCAACAGGTGGACAAGAGGTACAGTGTCACTGATGCATGCACTGTCACTGCTCACCATCCTCGTGGCCTCCTCAAATGGTGCCAGGACAGTGCATGCATCCCTGATCATGCCCCACTGGCGTGGAGAAAAAAAACCAAGCTCCCCTGACCCTGTCCTGGTGCCGTAGTCGCACAGGTACTCATTGATGGCCCTCTGCTGCGTGTGCAGCCACTGCAGCATGGCCAACGTTGAGTTCCACCTGGTGGGCATGTCACATATAAGGCGGTTCTTGGGCAGGTTCAACTCCTTTTGCAGCTCAGCCAGGCGAGCACTGGCATTATAAGATCTGCGGAAATGCACACAGACTTTCCTGGCCTGCCTCAGGACATCCTGTAAGCCCGGGTACCTGCCCAAGAACCGCTGCACCACCAGGTTAAGGACGTGAGCCACACAGGGCACATGGGTCAGTTGTCCCTGTCGGAGGGCGGAGAGGAGGTTGGTGCCATTGTCGCAAACCACCATTCCTGGCTTAAGCTGGCGTGGCGTCAACCACCTCTCGGCCTGGCCCTGCAGAGCAGACAGGACCTCTGCCCCAGTGTGGCTTCTGTCCCCCAAACACACCAGCGCAAGCACGGCATGGCATCTTTTTGCCTGCGTACTTGCGTAGCCCCGTGAACGGCTACGGAGCACCGCTGGTTCATAGGACAAACCACAGGAAGAGGCCATGGAGGAAGAAGAAGAGGAGGGGGTGGAGGAGAGAGGTGTGTCACAACCAGTAGTAGCATTTTGGAGGCGTGGCGGTGGAACAACCTCCAACACTACTGCACCTTGTCCTGCATCCTTCCCAGCTGCCAAAAGAGTGACCCAATGGGCCGTGAAAGAAAGGTAACGTCCCTGTCCATGCCTGCTGGACCATGAGTCAGCGGTAATATGCACCTTACCGCTGACCGCCCTGTCCAGCGAGGCCAAGACATTGCCTTCCACATGCCGGTAGAGAGCCGGAATAGCCTTCCGTGAGAAAAAGTGGCGTTTGGGAACCTGCCACTGAGGAACCGCACATTGCACAAACTCACGGAAGGGGGCCGAGTCTACCAACTGAAAAGGCAGCAGTTGAAGCGCTAGCAATTTAGCCAAGCTAGCATTCAACCGCTGGGCATGTGGATGGCTGGGAGTGAACTTCTTTCGACGGTCCAGCAGCTGGGGCAGGGAAATTTGCCTGCTAGAATCGGACGTCGGTGTACTGCTAGCAGAGTGGCCGCAAGTACTTGGCTGTGACACACCTAATTCTACACCTTCATTCCTCTCAGTGCATGTTTCAGAGAGGACTGAAGTTATAGTGGGGTTGGAGATCCCAGCTGATGCGGTGCAAGGAGAGGTCCGCTTTGTTCTTTGGTGTGGGTCTTTGAGGTAGGCTTGCCAACGAGCTGCATGGCAGGTCAACATATGTCTGGTCAGGCATGTGGTACCCAAGCGGCTGATGTTTTGGCCACGCGATATACGCTTGAGACATATGTTGCAAACAGCAGCTGTGCGATCTGATGCACTAGCCTCAAAAAAGGCCCACACCAAGGAACTTTTTGAATGACGGGCAGAGGCAGCGCCCTGCACAGGCGGAGCTCTGCGGTGTGATTCCGTCGGTGTACTGCCCTTACGCTGGCCACCAAAGGGCATCCTGCCTCGTTGGAGATGTGCCTCCTCCTCATCCTCCTCCTCCTCCTCTCTCCTATTAGGCACCCACGTGGAGTCAGTGACCTCATCATCCCCTCCCTCCTCATCACTGGAGCCAATCTGGCAGTATGCTGCAGCTGCTGGAACATGACTGCCAGATTGGTGTCCTTCTTGAGCATCCCCTCTGTCTGCTCTCACCCTACTGCCTTCCTGTAGCTGGGTTTCATCATCAGACCCTTCGAAACGCTGGGCATCCTCCTGGAGCATGTACCCAACACTGTGCTCAAACAGTTCGGGGGACTCCTCAGGAGGAGGACATGGTGGGTCTAGGGAAGGAGTGACTGATGATGAGTCTGACATTGATACCAGGGAAGAGGACGCTTTGGCAGCTGCTTTGCCAGTACCCTGAGCCTGGGTGAGAGAGGATGAGGAGGAGGAGGAGGGCTTGGTCATCCACTCTACCAAGTCTTCGGCATGATGTGGCTCAACATGTCCAGCTGCCGAATACAAGGACAAGCGTGTCCCATGGCCATGTGCTGATGACAATGCACCGCGTCCACGACCAGCACTGTTGCCCCCAGACACAGAGCCTGCTTGCCCTCTTTTATTGCCTCCTGACTGTCTGCCTCTCCTTGTTTGCCTTCCAGACATTCTAATAGATGGCCTGCAGGGAGATGGGAAAAAAGCAATAAGGGCTACCTTCAGGTGTCCTTCTCTGTCCCTTTACTTAAGGATTTCTAAATATGGTTGAGGATTATTGCTTTTGCACAGAATAGCACAACGACAATTTCCCTGACTGTCCAAAAAACAAGGATTTCAAAGATGGTTGATGAGGAATGCTTTGGCACACTATAGCACAAGGAGAAATCCCCTCACTTTCCTTATTTGTCCCTAGAAACAAGGACTGGCACAGTGAAAGAAACTGACACTCTCCCTACCTACAGTTTTCTGTCCCTAGAAAAAATGTTTTTTTAAAGCACACTATAGCACAAGGAGAAATCCCCTCACTTTCCTTCTTTGTCCCTAGAAACAAGGACTGGCACAGTGAAAGAAACTGACACTCTCCCTACCTACAGTTTTCTGTCCCTAGAAAAAATGTTTTTTTAAAGCACACTATAGCACAAGGAGAAATCCCCTCACTTTCCTTCTTTGTCCCTAGAAACAAGGACTGGCACAGTGAAAGAAACTGACACTCTCCCTACCTACAGTGTTCTGTCCCTAGAAAAAATGTTTTTTTAAAGCACACTATAGCACAAGGAGAAATCCCCTCACTTTCCTTCTTTGTCCCTAGAAACAAGGACTGGCACAGTGAAAGAAACTGACACTCTCCCTACCTACAGTGTTCTGTCCCTAGAAAAAATGTTTTTTTAAAGCACACTATAGCACAAGGAGAAATCCCCTCACTTTCCTTCTTTGTCCCTAGAAACAAGGACTGGCACAGTGAAAGAAACTGACACTCTCCCTACCTACAGTGTTCTGTCCCTAGAAAAAATGTTTTTTTAAAGCACACTATAGCACAAGGAGAAATCCCCTCACTTTCCTTCTTTGTCGCTAGAAACAAGGACTGGCACAGTGAAAGAAACTGACACTCTCCCTACCTACAGTGTTCTGTCCCTAGAAAAAATGTTTTTTTAAAGCACACTATAGCACAAGGAGAAATCCCCTCACTTTCCTTCTTTGTCCCTAGAAACAAGGACTGGCACAGTGAAAGAAACTGACACTCTCCCTACCTACAGTGTTCTGTCCCTAGAAAAAATGTTTTTTTAAAGCACACTATAGCACAAGGAGAAATCCCCTCACTTTCCTTCTTTGTCCCTAGAAACAAGGACTGGCACAGTGAAAGAAACTGACACTCTCCCTACCTACAGTTTTCTGTCCCTAGAAAAAATGTTTTTTTAAAGCACACTATAGCACAAGGAGAAATCCCCTCACTTTCCTTCTTTGTCCCTAGAAACAAGGATTGGCACAGTGAAAGAAACTGACACTCTCCCTACCTACAGTGTTCTGTCCCTAGAAAAAATGTTTTTTTAAAGCACACTATAGCACAAGGAGAAATCCCCTCACTTTCCTTATTTGTCCCTAGAAACAAGGACTGGCACAGTGAAAGAAACTGACACTCTCCCTACCTACAGTTTTCTGTCCCTAGAAAAAATGTTTTTTTAAAGCACACTATAGCACAAGGAGAAATCCCCTCACTTTCCTTCTTTGTCCCTAGAAACAAGGACTGGCACAGTGAAAGAAACTGACACTCTCCCTACCTACAGTGTTCTGTCCCTAGAAAAAATGTTTTTTTAAAGCACACTATAGCACAAGGAGAAATCCCCTCACTTTCCTTCTTTGTCCCTAGAAACAAGGACTGGCACAGTGAAAGAAACTGACACTCTCCCTACCTACAGTTTTCTGTCCCTAGAAAAAATGTTTTTTTAAAGCACACTATAGCACAAGGAGAAATCCCCTCACTTTCCTTCTTTGTCCCTAGAAACAAGGACTGGCACAGTGAAAGAAACTGACACTCTCCCTACCTACAGTTTTCTGTCCCTAGAAAAAATGTTTTTTTAAAGCACACTATAGCACAAGGAGAAATCCCCTCACTTTCCTTCTTTGTCCCTAGAAACAAGGACTGGCACAGTGAAAGAAACTGACACTCTCCCTACCTACAGTGTTCTGTCCCTAGAAAAAATGTTTTTTTAAAGCACACTATAGCACAAGGAGAAATCCCCTCACTTTCCTTCTTTGTCCCTAGAAACAAGGACTGGCACAGTGAAAGAAACTGACACTCTCCCTACCTACAGTTTTCTGTCCCTAGAAAAATGTTTTTTTAAAGCACACTATAGCACAAGGAGAAATCCCCTCACTTTCCTTCTTTGTCCCTAGAAACAAGGACTGGCACAGTGAAAGAAACTGACACTCTCCCTACCTACAGTGTTCTGTCCCTAGAAAAAATGTTTTTTTAAAGCACACTATAGCACAAGGAGAAATCCCCTCACTTTCCTTCTTTGTCCCTAGAAACAAGGACTGGCACAGTGAAAGAAACTGACACTCTCCCTACCTACAGTGTTCTGTCCCTAGAAAAAATGTTTTTTTAAAGCACACTATAGCACAAGGAGAAATCCCCTCACTTTCCTTCTTTGTCCCTAGAAACAAGGACTGGCACAGTGAAAGAAACTGACACTCTCCCTACCTACAGTGTTCTGTCCCTAGAAAAAATGTTTTTTTAAAGCACACTATAGCACAAGGAGAAATCCCCTCACTTTCCTTCTTTGTCCCTAGAAACAAGGACTGGCACAGTGAAAGAAACTGACACTCTCCCTACCTACAGTGTTCTGTCCCTAGAAAAAATGTTTTTTTAAAGCACACTATAGCACAAGGAGAAATCCCCTCACTTTCCTTCTTTGTCCCTAGAAACAAGGACTGGCACAGTGAAAGAAACTGACACTCTCCCTACCTACAGTTTTCTGTCCCTAGAAAAAATGTTTTTTTAAAGCACACTATAGCACAAGGAGAAATCCCCTCACTTTCCTTCTTTGTCCCTAGAAACAAGGACTGGCACAGTGAAAGAAACTGACACTCTCCCTACCTACAGTTTTCTGTCCCTAGAAAAAATGTTTTTTTAAAGCACACTATAGCACAAGGAGAAATCCCCTCACTTTCCTTCTTTGTCCCTAGAAACAAGGACTGGCACAGTGAAAGAAACTGACACTCTCCCTACCTACAGTTTTCTGTCCCTAGAAAAAATGTTTTTTTAAAGCACACTATAGCACAAGGAGAAATCCCCTCACTTTCCTTCTTTGTCCCTAGAAACAAGGACTGGCACAGTGAAAGAAACTGACACTCTCCCTACCTACAGTTTTCTGTCCCTAGAAAAAATGTTTTTTTAAAGCACACTATAGCACAAGGAGAAATCCCCTCACTTTCCTTCTTTGTCCCTAGAAACAAGGACTGGCACAGTGAAAGAAACTGACACTCTCCCTACCTACAGTGTTCTGTCCCTAGAAAAAATGTTTTTTTAAAGCACACTATAGCACAAGGAGAAATCCCCTCACTTTCCTTCTTTGTCCCTAGAAACAAGGACTGGCACAGTGAAAGAAACTGACACTCTCCCTACCTACAGTTTTCTGTCCCTAGAAAAAATGTTTTTTTAAAGCACACTATAGCACAAGGAGAAATCCCCTCACTTTCCTTCTTTGTCCCTAGAAACAAGGACTGGCACAGTGAAAGAAACTGACACTCTCCCTACCTACAGTTTTCTGTCCCTAGAAAAAATGTTTTTTTAAAGCACACTATAGCACAAGGAGAAATCCCCTCACTTTCCTTCTTTGTCCCTAGAAACAAGGACTGGCACAGTGAAAGAAACTGACACTCTCCCTACCTACAGTTTTCTGTCCCTAGAAAAAATGTTTTTTTAAAGCACACTATAGCACAAGGAGAAATCCCCTCACTTTCCTTCTTTGTCCCTAGAAACAAGGATTGGCACAGTGAAAGAAACTGACACTCTCCCTACCTACAGTGTTCTGTCCCTAGAAAAAATGTTTTTTTAAAGCACACTATAGCACAAGGAGAAATCCCCTCACTTTCCTTATTTGTCCCTAGAAACAAGGACTGGCACAGTGAAAGAAACTGACACTCTCCCTACCTACAGTTTTCTGTCCCTAGAAAAAATGTTTTTTTAAAGCACACTATAGCACAAGGAGAAATCCCCTCACTTTCCTTCTTTGTCCCTAGAAACAAGGACTGGCACAGTGAAAGAAACTGACACTCTCCCTACCTACAGTGTTCTGTCCCTAGAAAAAATGTTTTTTTAAAGCACACTATAGCACAAGGAGAAATCCCCTCACTTTCCTTCTTTGTCCCTAGAAACAAGGACTGGCACAGTGAAAGAAACTGACACTCTCCCTACCTACAGTTTTCTGTCCCTAGAAAAAATGTTTTTTTAAAGCACACTATAGCACAAGGAGAAATCCCCTCACTTTCCTTCTTTGTCCCTAGAAACAAGGACTGGCACAGTGAAAGAAACTGACACTCTCCCTACCTACAGTTTTCTGTCCCTAGAAAAAATGTTTTTTTAAAGCACACTATAGCACAAGGAGAAATCCCCTCACTTTCCTTCTTTGTCCCTAGAAACAAGGACTGGCACAGTGAAAGAAACTGACACTCTCCCTACCTACAGTGTTCTGTCCCTAGAAAAAATGTTTTTTTAAAGCACACTATAGCACAAGGAGAAATCCCCTCACTTTCCTTCTTTGTCCCTAGAAACAAGGACTGGCACAGTGAAAGAAACTGACACTCTCCCTACCTACAGTTTTCTGTCCCTAGAAAAATGTTTTTTTAAAGCACACTATAGCACAAGGAGAAATCCCCTCACTTTCCTTCTTTGTCCCTAGAAACAAGGACTGGCACAGTGAAAGAAACTGACACTCTCCCTACCTACAGTGTTCTGTCCCTAGAAAAAATGTTTTTTTAAAGCACACTATAGCACAAGGAGAAATCCCCTCACTTTCCTTCTTTGTCCCTAGAAACAAGGACTGGCACAGTGAAAGAAACTGACACTCTCCCTACCTACAGTGTTCTGTCCCTAGAAAAAATGTTTTTTTAAAGCACACTATAGCACAAGGAGAAATCCCCTCACTTTCCTTCTTTGTCCCTAGAAACAAGGACTGGCACAGTGAAAGAAACTGACACTCTCCCTACCTACAGTGTTCTGTCCCTAGAAAAAATGTTTTTTTAAAGCACACTATAGCACAAGGAGAAATCCCCTCACTTTCCTTCTTTGTCCCTAGAAACAAGGACTGGCACAGTGAAAGAAACTGACACTCTCCCTACCTACAGTGTTCTGTCCCTAGAAAAAATGTTTTTTTAAAGCACACTATAGCACAAGGAGAAATCCCCTCACTTTCCTTCTTTGTCCCTAGAAACAAGGACTGGCACAGTGAAAGAAACTGACACTCTCCCTACCTACAGTTTTCTGTCCCTAGAAAAAATGTTTTTTTAAAGCACACTATAGCACAAGGAGAAATCCCCTCACTTTCCTTCTTTGTCCCTAGAAACAAGGACTGGCACAGTGAAAGAAACTGACACTCTCCCTACCTACAGTTTTCTGTCCCTAGAAAAAATGTTTTTTTAAAGCACACTATAGCACAAGGAGAAATCCCCTCACTTTCCTTCTTTGTCCCTAGAAACAAGGACTGGCACAGTGAAAGAAACTGACACTCTCCCTACCTACAGTTTTCTGTCCCTAGAAAAAATGTTTTTTTAAAGCACACTATAGCACAAGGAGAAATCCCCTCACTTTCCTTCTTTGTCCCTAGAAACAAGGACTGGCACAGTGAAAGAAACTGACACTCTCCCTACCTACAGTTTTCTGTCCCTAGAAAAAATGTTTTTTTAAAGCACACTATAGCACAAGGAGAAATCCCCTCACTTTCCTTCTTTGTCCCTAGAAACAAGGACTGGCACAGTGAAAGAAACTGACACTCTCCCTACCTACAGTGTTCTGTCCCTAGAAAAAATGTTTTTTTAAAGCACACTATAGCACAAGGAGAAATCCCCTCACTTTCCTTCTTTGTCCCTAGAAACAAGGACTGGCACAGTGAAAGAAACTGACACTCTCCCTACCTACAGTTTTCTGTCCCTAGAAAAAATGTTTTTTTAAAGCACACTATAGCACAAGGAGAAATCCCCTCACTTTCCTTCTTTGTCCCTAGAAACAAGGACTGGCACAGTGAAAGAAACTGACACTCTCCCTACCTACAGTTTTCTGTCCCTAGAAAAAATGTTTTTTTAAAGCACACTATAGCACAAGGAGAAATCCCCTCACTTTCCTTCTTTGTCCCTAGAAACAAGGACTGGCACAGTGAAAGAAACTGACACTCTCCCTACCTACAGTGTTCTGTCCCTAGAAAAAATGTTTTTTTAAAGCACACTATAGCACAAGGAGAAATCCCCTCACTTTCCTTCTTTGTCCCTAGAAACAAGGACTGGCACAGTGAAAGAAACTGACACTCTCCCTACCTACAGTGTTCTGTCCCTAGAAAAATGTTTTTTTAAAGCACACTATAGCACAAGGAGAAATCCCCTCACTTTCCTTCTTTGTCCCTAGAAACAAGGACTGGCACAGTGAAAGAAACTGACACTCTCCCTACCTACAGTGTTCTGTCCCTAGAAAAAATGTTTTTTTAAAGCACACTATAGCACAAGGAGAAATCCCCTCACTTTCCTTCTTTGTCCCTAGAAACAAGGACTGGCACAGTGAAAGAAACTGACACTCTCCCTACCTACAGTGTTCTGTCCCTAGAAAAAATGTTTTTTTAAAGCACACTATAGCACAAGGAGAAATCCCCTCACTTTCCTTCTTTGTCCCTAGAAACAAGGACTGGCACAGTGAAAGAAACTGACACTCTCCCTACCTACAGTTTTCTGTCCCTAGAAAAAATGTTTTTTTAAAGCACACTATAGCACAAGGAGAAATCCCCTCACTTTCCTTCTTTGTCCCTAGAAACAAGGACTGGCACAGTGAAAGAAACTGACACTCTCCCTACCTACAGTGTTCTGTCCCTAGAAAAAATGTTTTTTTAAAGCACACTATAGCACAAGGAGAAATCCCCTCACTTTCCTTCTTTGTCCCTAGAAACAAGGACTGGCACAGTGAAAGAAACTGACACTCTCCCTACCTACAGTTTTCTGTCCCTAGAAAAAATGTTTTTTTAAAGCACACTATAGCACAAGGAGAAATCCCCTCACTTTCCTTCTTTGTCCCTAGAAACAAGGACTGGCACAGTGAAAGAAACTGACACTCTCCCTACCTACAGTTTTCTGTCCCTAGAAAAAATGTTTTTTTAAAGCACACTATAGCACAAGGAGAAATCCCCTCACTTTCCTTCTTTGTCCCTAGAAACAAGGACTGGCACAGTGAAAGAAACTGACACTCTCCCTACCTACAGTTTTCTGTCCCTAGAAAAAATGTTTTTTTAAAGCACACTATAGCACAAGGAGAAATCCCCTCACTTTCCTTCTTTGTCCCTAGAAACAAGGACTGGCACAGTGAAAGAAACTGACACTCTCCCTACCTACAATTTTCTGTCCCTAGAAAAAATGTTTTTTTAAAGCACACTATAGCACAAGGAGAAATCCCCTCACTTTCCTTCTTTGTCCCTAGAAACAAGGACTGGCACAGTGAAAGAAACTGACACTCTCCCTACCTACAGTTTTCTGTCCCTAGAAAAAATGTTTTTTTAAAGCACACTATAGCACAAGGAGAAATCCCCTCACTTTCCTTCTTTGTCCCTAGAAACAAGGACTGGCACAGTGAAAGAAACTGACACTCTCCCTACCTACAGTGTTCTGTCCCTAGAAAAAATGTTTTTTTAAAGCACACTATAGCACAAGGAGAAATCCCCTCACTTTCCTTCTTTGTCCCTAGAAACAAGGACTGGCACAGTGAAAGAAACTGACACTCTCCCTACCTACAGTTTTCTGTCCCTAGAAAAAATGTTTTTTTAAAGCACACTATAGCACAAGGAGAAATCCCCTCACTTTCCTTCTTTGTCCCTAGAAACAAGGACTGGCACAGTGAAAGAAACTGACACTCTCCCTACCTACAGTTTTCTGTCCCTAGAAAATTTTTTTTTTAAAGCACACTATAGCACAAGGAGAAATCCCCTCACTTTCCTTCTTTGTCCCTAGAAACAAGGACTGGCACAGTGAAAGAAACTGACACTCTCCCTACCTACAGTTTTCTGTCCCTAGAAAAAATGTTTTTTTAAAGCACACTATAGCACAAGGAGAAATCCCCTCACTTTCCTTCTTTGTCCCTAGAAACAAGGACTGGCACAGTGAAAGAAACTGACACTCTCCCTACCTACAGTTTTCTGTCCCTAGAAAATTTTTTTTTTAAAGCACACTATAGCACAAGGAGAAATCCCCTCACTTTCCTTCTTTGTCCCTAGAAACAAGGACTGGCACAGTGAAAGAAACTGACACTCTCCCTACCTACAGTTTTCTGTCCCTAGAAAAAATGTTTTTTTAAAGCACACTATAGCACAAGGAGAAATCCCCTCACTTTCCTTCTTTGTCCCTAGAAACAAGGACTGGCACAGTGAAAGAAACTGACACTCTCCCTACCTACAGTTTTCTGTCCCTAGAAAAAATGTTTTTTTAAAGCACACTATAGCACAAGGAGAAATCCCCTCACTTTCCTTCTTTGTCCCTAGAAACAAGGACTGGCACAGTGAAAGAAACTGACACTCTCCCTACCTACAGTTTTCTGTCCCTAGAAAAAATGTTTTTTTAAAACACACTATAGCACAAGGAGAAATCCCCTCACTTTCCTTCTTTGTCCCTAGAAACAAGGACTGGCACAGTAAAACACACTGACACTCTCCCTACCTATCCTTCTCTTTCCCTAAACTAAAGGAATCCAGGTTAAGCAAGAAAGAAATAAATGTCACTGTCCCTGCCTATGCTTGTCTTTCCCTACACTACACTACACCGTGCTGGCGGCCTTTTATAGTGTGGGGCGTGTACTAAACACCCTCAGCAATAATTGGCCACAGGCATCCTGCCTGTGGCCAATAATTGCTCTCCTCGCTGCCGGCGCTGTGATTGGCCAAGCATGCGGGGTCACAGTGCATGCTTGGCCAATCACAGCGCCTGGATGACACTGCGATGGCATAGTGCATTGTGGGCCGTTCGCGTCACTCGAATTTGGCGCGAACGGCCCAAATCGTTCGATCTTCGTCGAACGATCGAACAGCCGATGTTCGAGTCGAACGTATGTTCGACTCGAACACGAAGCTCATCCCTATAAAGGGCCAATCACAGCTGATGAAGGAAGTAAACAAGCCGGTTATCGGCTTTTTTTCTCATCACGATCAGCGTGAGGAGAGAAGCAGGAAGCCGGTAACCGGCTTCTGTTACAGGGACATCGGTGCCTGCCTTGGTGTCCGCCAGTGCAGCTAATCAGTGCCCATCAGTGCCCACCAGTGCCAACTATCAGTATCTACCAGTGCCACCTATCAGTGCCCACAAGTGCTGCCAATCAGTGCCTATCAGTGTCCATCACTGCTGCCAACCAGTGCCAATCAGTGCCTCACCATTAGTGTCACCTGTCAGTGCTTCCCATCAGTGCCACCTACCAGTGCCTATCAGTGCCCATTAGTGCCACCTATCAGTGTCCATCAGTGCCACTTTTCAGTGCCCATCTGTGCCACCTATCAGTGCCTAACAATGCAGCCTCATCAGTGCCACCCCATCAGTTCCGCCTACCAGTGCTTATCAGCGCCCATTATCGCCACCTATCAGTGACCATCAGTGCCACCTCTCAGTGCCACCTAGCAGTGCCTCCTCATCAGTGCCCACCAGTGCCGCCTCATCAGTGCCCATCAGTGCAGCTTCATCAGTGCCTCCTCATCAGTGCCTATTAGTGCCCATTGAGAGAGCTCTTTGCTTTTACCCATCATGAGATGTTTCTTGTGTGACACCTTGGTAATGAGACACCTTTTTATAGGCCATCAGGTGAGACTGAACCAGCTGATATTAATTTGCACTAACAAGGGGCAGGATTGCTTTCTAATTACTGATAGACTTCAGCTGGTGTCTTGGCTTTCCATGCCTTTTTTCACCTCCCTTTCTTCATGCGTTCAATACTTTTTCCCCGTGTCCTTCCATTTTATTACACAGAACTTTATTTCTAAACGGATTTGTTTTGGTGTCTTTTTTATGTCTGGATTGCATGGATTGTTACCGACATGTGGGGGAAATTTCATGTCAATATCACCTTTGCCAATATATTTACCTAATAAAAATGGTGACGTGTTCAATACCTTTTTTACCCGCTGTGTGTTTTATAGCAAAAAGTGAACAATATAGTTTTTTTTTTAGAAATTGTGGGTCTTTTTTTGTTTATAGCGCAAAAAAATATAAAAACCGCAGAGGTGATCAAATACCACCAAAAGGAAGCGTTAATTGTGGGGAAAAAAAGACATAAAGGACACAATTGTCAGTTAAAGTAACGCAGTGCCGTATCGCAAAAAATGGCCTGGTCAGGAGGGGGGGGGGGGGGGGGTAAACCTTCCGGAGCTGAAGTGGTTAATTTTCCTCATCAATAAGGTCAAAATATGTGTGAATACACGGATATGCTCCACTGGTGGGCCAGGAGATGTGTCAAGTTCATCCCCTGGATCCAATAATAATTCAAATAAATTCAATATTCTTTTGCTGCCATGGCAATCCAACCGCTGCCATTTTTCTGTAGTTTTCATAAACCCTTCAGGAATATAGTGCACAGTGTAGTTTGAGCAATGTTAGTGTATCGAATGAAAATTGGCTTGTGATTGGCTACTATAAGTTATAGAGCATTACAGCCGTGGCCAAAAGTCCTGAGAATGACACAAATATAAATTTTCACAAAGTCTACTGCTTCAGTTTTTATGATGGCAATTTGCATATACTCCAGAATGTTATGAAGAGCGTTAAGATGAATTGCAATTCATTGCAAAGGCCGTCTTCGCCATAAAAATTAAGTTAATCCCATAAAAAACATTTCCACTGCATTTGTGAAGAAGGCTTCAGGGTGACCAAGAAAGTCCAGCAAGCTCCGGGACCGTCTCCTACAGTTGGTTCAGCTGCGGGATCGGGGGCACCACCAGGGCAGAGGAGGGGAGATCGGGGCACCACCAGGGCAGAGGAGGGGAGATCAGGGCACCACCTGTGCAGAGGGGGGGTTCAGGGTACCACCAGTGTAGAAGAGGGGAAATCGGGGCACCACCAGGGCAGAGGGAGGGATCAGGGCACCACCTGTGCAGAGGGGGAGTTCAGGGCACCACCAGTGTAGAGGAGGGGAGATCAGGGCACCACCAGTGTAGAGGAGGGGAGATCGGGGCACCACCAGGGCAGAGGAGGGGAGATCGGGGCACCACCAGGGCAGAGGGGGGGGATCAGGGCACCACCAGTGTAGAGGAGGGGAGATCGGGGCACCACCAGGGCAGAGTTTGTTCAGGAATGGCAGTAGGCGAGTGCGAGGAAATCGGCAGGCACAGTGAGGAGAAGACTTTTGGAGGATGGTCTGGTGTCAAGAAGGGCAGCAAAGAAGCCATTTCTCTCCAGGAAAAACATCAGGGACAGACTGATATTCTGCAGAAGGTCCAGGGATTGTGTCAGGTCACCTGAGGCCAGATGACAAATGCACACCTTTGAGGTCAGGAGTGCACCGCTACGGTAGTGGACCCTACGGCTGACTGCTGCGGATGTAACTCTGGGTGGTTAAGGAAGGCGGGTCCACCGGAGAACCAAGAAAGATCCCACAGGGAGCTAGAGCATAAGATTCCACAGGGCGCGGAGTCTAAGAGCCAGCAGGTGTTCACCAGAGCCTCTAGTGGTGAGGATAGACTGGGCTGCAACTGGCTCCAGGTCGCGGCCCCCAGAGTCTCCAAGCTAGCTCACGCTCACAGTAGGCTACAGGAGGACAGTAAGGGGATAAGCCAAAGGTCGGGGCAACTAGCAGACAAGGATAAACATAGGATACGCCAAGGTCAGAGTCACAAGCAGGCAGGGATAGTCGAGAACAAGCCAAGATCGGTAACTGGAATCAGACGTAGAAGACACAGCAAGTCGCACATGAAAGCTAACATACAATGTTGATCAGCAGGGCTGGCTTGCAGTGCACAGGTTAATATAGAGTTCTCTGATAGGTCCTGTGGTGGAGCCATGCTTGGAAGAGAGATTACTTAAGCAGCCAGGTCAGAGTGGCTGGCCTCTAAGGTGAACACATGGAGGAGAGGTGAGCTGACAGACAAACATTACTGCATATCCATGACAGATTGGACTGCTGTGGACTGGGGGAAAGTCATTTTCTCTGATGAATCCCCTTTCTAATTGTTTGGGGCATCCGGAAAAAACCTTGTCTGGAGAAGAAAATGTGGGCGCTACCATGAGTCCGGAGACCATTCATGCGTGGGGTTGCTTCTCAGCCAAGGGAGTGGGGGGCTCACTCACGATTTTGCCTAAGAACACCGCCATGAATAAAGAATGGTACAAAAACTTCCTCCTGAGAGCAACTTCTCCCAACCATCCAAGAACAGTTTGGTGAGGAACAATGCCGTGTCCAGCATGATGGAGCACCTTGCCATAAGGCAAAAGCGATAACTAAATGGCCTAGGGAACAAAACATCAACATTTTGGGTCCATGGCCAGGAAACTTCCCAGACCTTAATCCTATTGAGAACTTGTGGTCAATCCTCAAGAGAACAAAGCCCCCCCCCCCCCACAAATTCTGTCAAACTCCATCAGTCAGGATGTGGCCCAGAAGTTGAGTGACAACATATAAAGGGGAGAAAACTGCGCTAATAAAAAGAATAAATTCAAAAATACAAAATACAGTCCAAATAAAGCAGCAGCTTGATGTGAGATAAACATACTAGTTTTAGTCCAAAATACAAAATCAGTTTAGTTGATTGGAGAACATATGACTTGTTCTAACGGTTTGGAATGGTGGGGTGAATTCATCTAGTGTAAACACCACAGTGATTTTCCACAAAGTGCACCGCCACCATATAGAAAACTCGCTTACCAGATGGTAAGCCAAGCCGGCATGTGGCTACAGCCCAGCCAAGGCATTTTCTTGCACGGATGATCTTAGGAAAACCCTGGGTAGATGGTTGCACTGATTCTCACACCGATATCACCATAAGATCTGTAATCGTAACATTCCGCATTGGACCCAGAAAAACAAACTGACCATAGCGTAATATTGTCCAATTCCTAGTTTATTATTTAAGATAAGAATATTGCAGGATGAGACAGCGTGCTGACGTCGCCACGCTGTCCCACTAGGAGAACGGGAGTTTGTTTTGTAGCCGGCCGGCTTCTCATTTTATGCGCAAATTTTAACCTTAAAAAATGTACCATATATACTCAAGTATAAGCCGTCCCGAGTATAAGGTACCTAATATTACCCCAATAAACTGGGAAAACGTATTGACTCAGGTATAAGCCTGGGCGGGGGGGGGGGGGGGGGGGAATGCAGCAGCTACTGTAACCGGAAAAGAGGGTCAACAATGCCCATTTGCACGCCTCACTGTGTCCAACCTCACTGTGCCCATTGAAACCTCACTGTGCCCATTGCCACCTCACTGTGCCCAACCTTACTGTGCCCATTGCCAGCTTACTGTGCCCATTGCCACCTCACTGTGCTCAACCTCACTCTGTCCATTGCAGCCTCCCTGTGCCCGAGTCAGTGTACCTGAAATTCTTCTTAAAATGCGAGCGTCCATTGTTTAAATATCGCGGCTTTCTCCTGGTCCCTTCTGTGATAGGCGTTTCCAGCAAACACTGTGTTGAGTGTTCCACCTATCACGGAGGTCCTCTCATTCTCCGACTCCGTTTCCCAGCAGGCACTGTGTTCAGTGTTCCGCCTATCATGGACGTCTTTTCATCCTCGGACAAGAGAACGTCCATGATAGGCTGAACACTGAACACAGTGTCTGCTGGGAAACTGAGTCCGAGGATGAGAGGACCTCCGTGATAGGCGGAACACTCAACACAGTGTTTGCTGGAAACGCCTATCACAGAAGGGACCAGGAGGAAGCCGCGATATTTAAACAATGGACGCTGCCCGCAGTCTAAGAAGATTTTCAGGTACACTGACTCGAGTATAAGCCGAGGGGTGGATTTTCAGCCCTAAAAAAAGGGCTGAAAAACTCGGCTTATACTCGAGTATATACGGTAA
This sequence comes from Rana muscosa, assembly GCA_029206835.1. NCBI lineage: Eukaryota > Metazoa > Chordata > Amphibia > Anura > Ranidae > Rana > Rana muscosa. The sequence goes on along the minus strand of CM055121.1, from coordinate 303,344,105 downwards.
GTGCAATATTTTTATCTTGAATAATAAACTAGGAATTAGACAATATTACGCTATGGTCAGTTTGTCTTTCTGGGTCCAATGCTGAATGTTACCATTACGGATCTTATGGTGATATCGGTGTGAGAATCAGTGCAACCATCTACCCAGGATTTTCCTAAGATCATCCGTGCAAGCAAAGGCCTTGGCTGGGCTATAGCCACTAGACATGTGCACAACATAAACATTTGTTTAGTTTGGTTTCGTTTCTGTGCGTTTCCGTTGATTCGTAACGATTCGTAATTTCGTAAGACGTGGGTTATCGTATTCGGACTCTTTCGTAATTCCGTAAGGGTTATTTTTTAGTTGATTCGAAATTTGTATTTACGTTATATTTTATATTTGGCCGTGTTCGTATTTTGGCAAGAACTATATTTTCGTTGATTTGCAATGATTCGTATTTTCATGTCTAATTTCCATTGATTGGAAAATCGTACTTTTGCAGATTTAATTACATTTGTACTTTCGTTAGAATACATTTTCCGTTTATTCAAAACACTACTTGTCGTAATTTTGTAATTCGTACTTTCGTGAGATTGACCGGCTCATTTATTCGTACTTTCGTATCATTGTTTTCGTAGATTAGTAATCGGGGCATAATTCGTAATTTTACATAATGTGTCAGAATAGGGGAAAACAAAAATATGTCAGAGATACAGTATTACAAAATACAAATATAGAAATTAGAATCTAGACAGAGGGTGCTTAAGAAACAAAGAATTTCTCTCTCACAAGTCACAACTTTACTTACAAATCCAACAGAACAGTGCAACCTACCCAACCACAACCTATCTGGACTGTGGATGGAATGCACTGCAGTCTAACAGAGAAAAACACACAAGGGAATAAGAAACAAGCTCTTCGGGGGAAGGGACAACCTCTTCAGGGGAAGGGACAACCTCTTCAGGGGAAGGGACAAGCTTATTGGCCAACGTCCGGGAACTAATTCAGAACTAACGAAATAGAATTTACATTTTTTCCGAATTTTCGTTGTTTTGATTTCCGTTTTCCAAAGATACTTAATTTTTTTTTCGTTCATTTTGATTTTCGCTAATATGGATCTTTGTTCGTTATTTTCCTTGTTTTGTTTTACGTTTTCCGAATATTCGTAATTTTGCGTTCATTTTGATTCTCGTTATTTTTTGATCTTTGTTCGGTATTTTCGTTGTTTTTATATTTTAGTTTTTTACTTTTTTTCGTATTTTGGCTGTTTTCCATATTCGTTCTTTTCGATAATTCGTTGTTCGTTTGTAATTTTATCAAATCGTTTGTTTACTCGTATGTTTACGAATCAACGAATATAACAAATTTTGACGAATCACGAATTCGTAACTAAACGAATTGCACATGTCTAATAGCCACATGCCGGCTTGGCTTACCATCTGGTAAGCGAGTTTTCTATATGGTGGCGGTGCACTTTGTGGAAAATCACTGTGGTGTTTACACTAGATGAATTCACCCCACCATTCCAAACCGTTAGAACAAGTCATATGTTCTCCAATCAACTAAACTGATTTTGTATTTTGGACTAAAACTAGCGCGGCTTCTCTTATCCATTTGAGTGACACTGACAACATGCCGGGGAGAATTGCAGAGGTCTTGAAAAAAGAAGGGTCAGCACTGCAAATATTGACTCTTTGCATAAACTTCATGTCATTGTCAATAACAGCCTCGGATGCCTCGTACACACGTACGGGTTTCCTGTCGGACTTTCTACCGCTGGGAAACCCGTACGTGTGTACGAGGCATCCGAGGCTTTTATTGACAAACCCGAGGGGAAAACCGAGAACCTGCTCGGTAACTTTCCCCCTGTACACATCAGAGGTTTTCCCGTCAGGAAAACTGCGGTGAAAGCTTTGGCCGGGAATCCCGGCTGCATGTATTCTCCACCGCAGTGTTTCCCATAGGAAAACTTCCGGGTTAAAAACCGCTGTGAAACGCGGCGAGAAAAAGAAAACATGTTCTCATTATTCCCCGACGGGTTTCCCGCAGTTTTTTTGTCTGGAAAACAGCGATGGAGCATACACACGGCCAGTTTTTCCAGCCAAAACCTCTCACCGCAGTTTTCCTGCCGGAAATACCGGTGGTGTGTACGAGGCATAACACTAATGGAATGCTTGTGATTATACTTCAGTATCCCATAGTAACATCTGACACCGAGATCTACAAACACTGAAGCTGCAGACTTTGTGAATATTAATATTTGTGTCATTCTCAAAACTTTTGGCCACGGCTGTACAGAAGCATTCAGTACAAAGACATACCAGAATATCTGTATTATTATTTTTTTTTTTGCTTTGTGTCATTGGTTTCTGAATACTAAAGCCCTGTACACACGATCGGAAATTCCGATGGGCTAAAATCTGATGGAATTTTCCGTCGGAATTCCGTTCAAGCTGTCTTGCATACACACCGTCAGACCAATTTCCGACCGCCAAGAACGCGGTGACGTACAACACTACGACGAGCCGAGAAAAATGAAGTTCAATGCTTCCGAGCATGTGTCGACTTGATTCTGAGCATGCGTGGGTTTTTTCTTCGATGGAGTTCCACAAAGACGATCGGAATTTGCGACAGGATTTTTTTCCATCTATAAAAAATAAAACATATTCTATTTCTAAACTCCGACGGAAAAAAAGTCAGATGGGGCCCACACACGGTCGGAATAGCCGATGAAAAAAATTCCGTCAGACTTTTTTTCATCAGAAATTCCGATCGTGTGTACAAGGCATAAGAGGTCTAGTTAATTATACAAAAAAAAAAAAAAACATCTAGCCATTTGTCCATGTAATCTTTATGTACATTCACTCTTTGCAAATTGGGCAAAATGAATGTTCTTTAGGGAATTTTCTTCTTTTATTATAGCAGTAGTAAAATACAGAATTATGGCAATCAGAGAGGTTGGATCCGATTAATGGTGAAACACCCAGTAAAATTGGCACCACATCCCAGTAAAAAAAGTACCGTATTTATCGGTGTATAACACGCACTTTTTTCCCCTTAAAATCAGGGGAAAATCGTGGGTACGTGTTATACACCGATCCCCGTCGATCTCCGCTGATTGTGAGTGGAGCGGAGCGATCGCCGCCGAGATAGACATAGCCAAGTGTACTCGGCTTCGCTCACAGTCACGCCCAGTCCCGCCATTGGACCTGTGTTATGTCCATGATAGGGCAGGACTGGGCGTGACTGTACTCGGCTATGTGTATCTCAGCTCCACCCAGTCCCTGCGATCTCGGCAGTGTTTTCTCCGCTCCGCCCAGTCTCGGCGGCGCCATTTTTAAATTCATCCAAGGCTGCACTGGGGCAAGGCTGCAATGGACACTGGGGGCAAGGCTGCACTGGGGCAAGGCTGCAATGGACACTGGGGTCAAGGCTGCACTGATAAAGGTTGCAATGGACACTGGGGCAAGGCTGCACTGGGGAAAAACTGCACTGGGGCAAGGCTGCACTGATAAAGGTTGCAATGGACACTGGGGCAAGGCAGCACTGACAAGGCTGCAAATGACACTGATAAGGCTGCATTGATGGGCATTTAAATGTAAGTTTTTTTTTCCTTAAACTTCCCTCCTAAAAGTTTTTTTCCTTAAAATTCCCTCCTAAACTTGGGGTGCGTGTTATACGCCGGATCGTGTTACACACCGATAAATATGGTATATAAAGTGGGAAGGGATTTTGACGGTGCATTGCCTTTGCTGTGCTGACTACATCTGCATAGGTGTGGGGTACCTGGCTTCCATGCCCCATCTGCACTAAGGCTCCTCCCCACCTGGTTTATATATGGGTGCTACCTCACCCATGACATCACTGCAGGAGGGCTCTACCTAAAAGGGGCCTAGCACCTGATGACACTGTCTGCTGTAACCAGACACTATTCTGGCACAGAGCCACCTAGCAGTAGACTGGCTAACTACACCTGCCTACAAATGGGCAGCACTAGGTTTGGCCAATTGCTGACATAAATGCTACAGGCTGCCAATCAGCAATGACACTCCCCCTGTAATATCTTCTCCTCCCACTGTAGCACACCCTACATGAGGGTGACAACCCTGCTCTGAATTCAGGAGCAGTACAGAATTGTTGTCACCCTATCACAGGAACTGGTGGACTTTCCTGGCAGGATCAATAGGGATCTGTAGGGCTATGGAGATATACTTATGTAGCGCACCCCTAAGGAGCTGTAGATGAAATGGGATCCCCCACCCTGCACAGCCAGGCACACCAAATTTTCACAGTCTGCCAGAGTCAGTAAACAGTCCAGCACTTTGTTTTTTTATTTTATTGAGGGGATTAAAACTTGGATGGGGATAGGGGTATTATGGGATGCCCAGTTGACTTAGTCAACTTCACGGACAACTTTCATATGTACAGTCTATCAGTGGCGGCTGGTGCTCAAAATGTTTGGGGGGACGCAAACAAACTGAAAAAAAAATCATCAATTGCTGCCACTGTGCCCATTAAACACAGCCACTGTGCCCAAACACCACCAGTTTGCCCCCTCAAATGCAGCCAGTTTCCCCCCAAATACAGTCAGTTTGTCCCCAAATGCAGCCAGTTGTTCCCCAAATGCAGCCAGTTTACACCAAATACAGCCAGTTTCACCCAAATAAATACAGCCAGTTTCCCCCCAAATGCAGCCAGTTTGTCCCCAAATATAGCCAGTTTGTCCTCAAATGCAGCCAGTTTGTCCCCAAATGCAGCCAGTTTGTCCCCAAATGCAGCCAGTTTGTCCCCAAATACAGCCAGCTTCCCCCCAAATGCAGCCAGTTTCCTCCCAAATGCAGCCAGTTTGTCCCCAAATGCAGCCAGTTTGTCCCCAAATGCAGCCAGTTTCCCCCCAAATACAGCCAGTTTGTCCCCAAATACAGCCAGTTTGTCCCCAAATGCAGCCAGTTTGTCCCCCAATGCAGCCAGTTTCCCCCCAAATGCAGCCAGTTTGTCCCCAAACGCAGCCAGTTTGTCCCCAAATGCAGCCAGTTTCCCCCCAGCCCTGCACTGACCTTCCTTGGGTCAGCGCCATCCTTCTTCTGTCCTCGATGTCTTCTCCCGCCCTCGATGTCGCTTCAGCCAATCAGATTACCGGTAACAGACCCGGTGAACCTGATTGGCTGAGACGCCTGTCAGTGTTAACCAAGGAACGCACCTCCCGTGCCTCCTCTGGTTAACTATTTGGAAGCCGATTACAGCCCTCAGGCTGCTGGCTCTGATAGGCACTTCCAAACACAAACCAGCCGCTGTTATTCAGAAGGCCGGCGCTAAACAGGGGGCCGGCCATCTGAATAGTGGGCGGCAGCGGCGGAAGCGGTGGCAGCGGCGGCGACAATACATAGGTTCATGCAATTCATGAACCTATGCATTGTTGTTGTGAGTGATGGGCGCAGGAGCGAGAGGGGGCGGCGCTCCTGCGCCCACTATGGACGCACCGCCACTGCAGTCTATATACACTCCTCTGCTTCCTCCAGCACACAAAGCCTTTTATAGGCAGAAACCAGAGGCCTCCCTTGGGTGTAAAGCAAAAGTCAGTGTCCAGCTTACATCCCTGTGGCTACTGATCCCAGCAGCACCTCTTCAGGTACTGCCAACCCTCCTGGCTACTTTTTCACAGTCCTCCCAGACTTAACACTCACCAGTCCACTCGGCTGACTCCTCTAGAACTCCTGGATGTGCTGACCTGCTCCTGCTGTCCTCTCCTGATTCCCGTGCCTCCGGGAACCGGAGCCCCTGTGTTGTTGTAGAGGGTCCCTCCAGCACCTGAGCCCCAGGCCCAAGGTCATCCCCCCTAGATTAGGGGGCACTCTCAAGGGCCAATGACAGCCGCCTCAGCACTCCTTCTCCATCTTCCACCCGACTGCCCCTGCTGGCATGACCTATGAGTATTTATAAGGTGCCTTTCCCCTGCCAGCCCATTTTGCTGGGTATTGGCTGGATCCCTCATCAATACTCCAAGCAGCTCCTCCTAGACTCCACCCTCTACTTCTGGAAGCTTCTCCAAGGTTCCAGAGAGCAGGGGGAGTTACCAGAGATGCTGCTTGCTTAGTCATCCAGCCTCCCTGAGTTACTCAGCCCTGACCCAGATTTAACCCAAGCCTGGCTCTCAGCCAAGCCAAATTTTCACACACTAACAACTATATATACTAGCACACTAGAGGGTGCTACACTTGTAAGTGTAGATGTGCTTAAATTTAAGAGCTGTAAAACTTTTTTTTTTTTAAATGGGAGGCTATAGTTCTAATTTAATTAGGTCTTTGAGGGTTTATTGGTGATCCGATATTCATATGCTGTTCAGTGATATCCTTTTTGATAATGAGCAAAGTTATTTTTCTTTGTTGTCATGGGGACACGAAGTGGCAATACAAGTGAGGATAATCCATTTCCTAATCTTGCTTTATTCGAAAGAACTACATAAAAAATCATGCTGTACATTGTGTCAGAATAAAAACGGAAAGCTGATGAGGATTAAAGAGCAATTCCAGACAACAAGGAGAATCAGTCCACGGACTATTAATACTATCCGGGGATTGTTATTATCTTAAAGTCAGCAAATGTATTTATTTATTATAATGAATCTGTGTCCAGGTTACGGGCATTATTCTTATAATATAAATAATGTATTTCATATACTTAACTAGCTATAAATGAGAGCAGCGCTACCTTTGGAGGAGCCGCTGGATTGGTTTGGTCCCAGTGATGACCAGCCCTGTACCTGGACCCAAGTCACCTGGAAGTTGGGCTTGGGCTGTATTAAAGCTCTGTGAGGAAGAAAGGGTTAGAAAATACAAGGCAGCAATAGAGCACTTTAAAGATAACAAGTGAGGACTTTTAGGGCTGGTTTAAACTTGCTTCAAAACAAGACTTCGGACAAGCTTTGTTAAAGCTCTTTGAACGCCAGTAAAAAAAAACTCCTGTCACTTAATAAAATGGTTAGCTTACAGTCCTGTTTACACCTTGCTTTTGCTTGGTGCTTCGGTGGGGATTAGATGAGGCTTTGGTGGGGCTTCGATGGGGCTTTGGTGGAGCTTTGATGGGGCTTTGGCGGGGCTTCAATGGGGCTTTGGCAGAGCTTCAATGAGGCTTTGGTAAAGCTTCAGTGGGGATTAGATGAGGCTTTGGCGGGGCTTCGATGGGGCTTTGGCGGGGCTTCGATGAGGCTTTGGTGGGGCTTCGATGAGGCTTTGGCGGGGCTTCGATGGGGCTTTGGCGGGGCTTCGATGGGGCTTTGGTGGAGCTTCAATGAGGCTTTGGTAAAGCTTCGGTGGGTCTTCAAGCGAGCTTTGCCATAGGCTTTGGAGAAGCTTTGAAGCACAACTAAAGTGACATGGGGTATCATTTTTGAAGTGAAGCCAAAGCAAAGAAAAACAAAAGCAAGGTGTAAACAGGACTGTAAGATAACCATTTTATTTAGTGACGGGGGCTTTGACTGGCGTTCAGAGAGCTTTATAAAAGCGCATCAGAAGCCTTGATTTGAAGCAAAAGTGTAAACTAGCCCTGAATGTTTGTTGAAGCCGAAGCAAGTGTAAAGGTGCCAAGAATACAAAACACAATTTATAAGATAAAAAAAAAGTTATATTTCATTGAACATTACAAAAAGACTTTGGTATTATGTATCTAAAACCAGCGATTGCCTAGACAGGGGTCCCTCCACATCTCTGCCCCAATTATCTTATGGAGTGTTTGGTGACCTAATTGTATGACATGTGTGGCCCCTTTTGATATTATGCTTTGGCTGATCATATCTACACTTAGATTGTGGATTCATGTAACTTTTTTGCCCATACTTTGTTAATGGGAGTCACCTGTGACCTTATGCCCCCCCTATGCCCTACCAAACGTTTTGATTCCATGATTTGAGTCCTTGATTTCCATGTTCACTGATGGTTGTTCTATATACACTTTAAAGGTAACAACACAATTGACCAAAGGATGGGCTATCTCTGAGTAAAGGCCTTAACTACAAGCAAGTTGGGGTTCCCTCTATGGTATAAGCAGTAGTACTTCCTGAGGAAGCCAGAGAGTGGCGAAAAATGTTGAGTTCAACTACCTACATATACAGACCACATAAATGTAATCTTGCTGGTTTTAGATACATAAGACCAAAGTATTTTTGTGATGTTCAATTAAAATATATATATATATTTTTATCTTATACATTGTATTTTGTATTCTGGACACCTTTAAACTCCCCAAACGTTGTCTCTCTGCGTAAACTATACATGGAATATGGTGTCCTTGATTTCCATGTTCACTGATGGTTGTTCTATATACACTTTAAAGGTAACAACACAATTGACCAAAGGATGGGCTATCTCTGAGTAAAGGCCTTAACTACAAGCAAGTTGGGGTTCCCTCTATGGTATAAGCAGTAGTACTTCCTGAGGAAGCCAGAGAGTGGTGAAACATGTTGAGTTCAATTACCTACATATACAGACCACATAGATGTAATCTTGCTGGTTTTAGATACATAAGACCAAAGTATTTTTGTGATGTTCAATTAAAATATATATATTTTTTTATCTTATACATTGTATTTTGTATTCTTGACACCTTTAAACTCCCCAAACGTTGTCTCTCTGCATATACTATACATGGAATATGGTGTTCTTGATTTCCACGTTCACTGGTGGTTGTTCTATATACACTTTAAAGGTAACAGCACAATTGACCAAAGAATGGCCAAGCAGTTATCTGCTGTGAGTTCTCCCGGTTGCAGTGCCTTCCCGTCGGGCCTGTTCTGTATTGCCGAACTTTTGTTACAACCGGGTAGGCAACCTCGGCCCTCCAGCTGTTTTGAAACTACAAGTCCCATGAGACATTGCAAGACTCTGACAATCACAGGCATGACTCGTAGAGGCAGAGGCGTGATGGGATTTGTAGTTTCACCACAGCTGGAGGGCCAAGGTTGTCTGCCCCTGAGTTACAATATATTTCTGTTTCTCTGCACTGGGACCAGAGTCTTGGCCAGTTTGGCAGGAAACAACAGCAAATCCAGGTCGCTTACAGATTCAACAGATTAGGACCTCCCAACAATCCACAAAGCACCGGGTGGTCAAAAAATGGAAAATCACTCTTAAGCTGGCAATAGATGGAGCGATTCTCTTTCCTGCAACCCATGGAAATCCCTCCTGCAAAGAGACATTGTGCTCTCCTGCCCGGGGGGGGGGGGGGAGCACCGTGATTACTATGATAGCCGTCGTGCTCCTTCTTCCCTAGGCCAACAAGGCCCAGGCCTAGGGCGGCACTTTGTGTGGGGGGGGCGACAAAAAAAACCCGTCCCCCGTACGAAAAGGGAGCAGCGTGCCGCGAGAGGTCTTATTATTACAGGCATCGGGTGAGGCTGTGTACTTTTTATTTTTTACAGGAGTCTAGAGACACCAGGGTCGCCACCATCTGGGGGGAGGGGCAGACAGTACAGATGTAGGGGACCTGTGTCCCAACAGGACCGCAGGAGGCCCCATGATACTCTTCTGGTTCCCCCCTACAGTGTCCCCCTGTGTCCCCAACCCCCACACCGTGTGTGTCCCCCCCAGCGTCCCCCCTGTGTCCCCTGTCTGCACTGCATCCCTTTCTGTCCTCATCGCACTGCATCACTCTGTCTATCCCCAGCGTCCCTCTCTGTCCCTACTGCGTCCCTTTCTGTCACTACAGCATCCCTCTCTGTCCCTACTGCATCCCTCTCTGTCCCCGGCATTCCTCTCTGTCCCTGCTGCGTCCCTCTCTGTTCCTTCTGCGTCCCTCTCTGTCCCTACTGCGTCTCTTTCTGTCCCCAGTGTCCCTCTCTGTCCCCAGCATCCCTCTCTGTCCCTGGCATCCCTCTCTGTCCCTGCTGTGTCCCTCTCTGTCCCTACTGCGTCCCTCTCTGTCCCTACTGCGTCCCTCTCTGTCCCTACTGCGTCCCTCTCTGTCTCCGGCATCTATCTCTGTCCCTACTGTATCAATCTCTGTCCCGGCATCCCTCTCTGTCCCCGGTGTCCCTCTCTGTCACTAATGCATCCCTCACTGTCCCTACTGCGTCCCTCTCTGTCCCCAGCGTCCCTCTCTGTCACTACTGCATCCCTCTGTTACTACTGCGTCCCTTTCTGTCCCCGGCGTCCCTCTCTGTCCCTACTGCGTCCCTCTCTGTCCCTACTGCATCCCTTTCTGTCCTCATCATCCCTCTCTGTCCCCGGCATCCCTCTCTGTCCCTATTTTGTCCCTCTCTGTCCCGGCATCCCTCTCTGTCTGTCCCCGGAGTCCCTCTCTGTCTCTACTGCGTCCATCTCTGTCCTCATCGCACTACGTCCCCCTCTGTCCCCGGCATCCAGGGTGCATCTTAAAGGGGTTGTAAAGGTTCGTTTTTTATTTTCTAAATAGGTTCCTTTAAGCTCGTGCATTGTTGGTTCACTTACCTTTTCCTTTAATTTACCTTCTAAATGTTTTTTTTTCTTTGTCTGAATTTCTCACTTCCTGTTTCTCCTCAGTAAACTTCACACCATCATCCGAGTGGTGTGGAGTCAGCCAGAACAGCTCACTGAACAGCTTACTGAGGAGGAACAGGAAGTGAGAAATTCAGACAAAGAAAACAAAGAAAAAAAACATTTAGAAGGGAAATCTAAGAAAAAGGTAAGTGAACCAACAATGCACTAGCTTAAAGGAACCTATTTAGAAAATAAAAAAACCTAACCTTTACAACCCCTTTAAACAGGTAGGGGTGTGGCCTTGATGGGAAGGGGTGGGTCTTATTTAAATTAGGGGGTGCATGAGTTTAGTCGGGCCTAGGGCAGCACATAACCTAAATGCACCACTGGATAGCCGCAATAATCGTATGTAGAATCGATCAATCAATTTGGGTACATTCAGCCCCCCCCATCCATGGTTCAAATCTCGGCTGGTCCCTGCTCAACCAGCTGAGATTTGAACCGTCTGTGTCTGGCTTTATTCACTTTTTCATTTTTAGGTTTACAACTCAAAATAAAAAAAGGAAAACCGCTTTCTAAAAGTTTCTGTATTTAAACTTTGAGATTAAAATTCTGGACATGAATCTCATTTTGCCCCGCGCTGACTACAACTTCAGAAAGTGCTCCTCTCTTATTTTATTGCAAGACAGAGATAATTCCGAAGACGATTTTACGGCTGGAAGAAAATCATTAGCAAATTGCCTTAAACTACCTCTTAAAAGCTCCTTACAAGTCTTGGTGCGAATATCCGGAAATGTATTGTTCAGAGCACTAAAAACGGGCCGCGTCTTGCAGAGCGATGATTTCATCCCCTTGAAAGAATTCTTAGAATTCTCCGCAGGACGTGCGGCCTTACACATCAGCGTGAAACTGTTCTTCTGTAAAATTGTATTACTTTTTTTTTTTTAATCTCTCATGAAAAAACATCTAATTCATCCATTGAGTACATGCATTAAAGATCCAGTCCACCCGAAACTCATCTTTCATCTCTGGATAGGCTCCCGTGAATTAAACCTCCCATCAGATTCTTAAATTTCAGTGCCAAGTAGATGGTACCAAGACGTCTTAGATATCATTTTTGACTACTTCCAAAGCACAAAAGAAAAAAGGGAAGCATTGCCCAGAGGTAGGACACCTCCAGAGGCCAGGGGCAGGCTAGCATTTCACCCCAGGCCGGGTCCATAGCTAAAAAGGGGGACTGAGAAGGAATATTGGGTGCCAGTCACCTTGGTGCTTCTTAAGAGTTTTATTGCAGAATGGTGAAAAAGGTGAGGGTTAGGGGGCCCAGAGACCGTAGCAGATCACAAACAGTCAGGAAATTAAAATTAGGAGGAGGCAACCAGTAGTGACACACACTGGCGCAAAACTTCGCCCCCCCTAAATGTCGCGCCCGGGGCCACGGCCCCCTCTGCACCCCCCACGCTACGCCACTGCTTACAGACTCTCCAGATCCAGATCAATGTCCAGCTTCAAAGTGTTAGAACCTTCAACCCCGACCCAGCAACACTGTAACCACATTACTAAATTTCAGTGGATCCTCCAAAATAGTCACCAGGCCCTTCTGAAGGACCAGCCTTCTTCCTGGTTCTCTCCAGCAAGGGTCCTCCCCTGGGTCTCCTCCTTGGCACAGCTTCCTCCAGACCAGGCAGGACAGCTTTAGGACCAATTCAGCACACGATAGGTCCCTGTCTCGTCACATTCGGCTCCCCATCACAGATTTCTCCGGAAGTGACGTTCCGTTGCCGCCATCTTGCTACACCCCACACTCCTGCACAGTAATGATAGAGTGAGAAGGGGGCAAGCGGACATCTTGTTACACCCACCAGAGTTTTAGATTTCACAGTTATTTTCAACACAAAAACTGAGCTTATTTGCTTAAATACAGTATTTGTAATTCCGGCGGACTGTTTACATGTTAAATGTGAAAATCAGAGGTGTTCTGTCACATTAGCAAGCATGTAAGGTCAATAGGTTTGCTGCTGCTTGTAAAATTTAACATCAAAACAGTCTGTCGGATTTCCAAATACTGTATTTAAGCAGATAAGCTCTGTTTTGTGTTGAAAATAACTGTGAAATCTAAAACTCCGGTGGGTGTGACAAGATGTCCGCTTGCCCACTTCTCACTCTATCATTACTGTGCAGGAGTGTGGGGTGTAGCAAGATGGCGGCGACGGAACGTCACTTCCGGAGCAATCTGTGATGGGGAGCCGAATGTGACGAGACACCCCAAACCAGGCTATTGGGCCTATCAGCAGAGCTCCATCCAGCAGCACCTCCCTAGACCTCAGCCCAGGGGAAGAGAGCACTAGAGATGTGGACAATGGAAACATTTGTTTTGTTTCGGATTAGTTTGTTAGGTTAATAATTTTGTTTTGTCATATTCGTTATGTTAGAATGAGTCGTTTTCGGAATAAATTTTGTATATTTAGATTTCTTTCATATATTCATTATTTTCAAATTGATTCAAACTTCGAATTTCAGAAGATGGCTATATTCTTTCTATTTTATTCTATTCTATTCGAAATTCAAATTTCAAAATTGGAATTATAGCTATAAAGCTATATTCTTTTAATGTTATCCTATTCTATTCGAAATTCGAATTTCAAAAAATCCGTATATTCTTTCTATTTGATTCTATTCTATTTGAAATTCAAATCTCAAAGGACAGCTATATTCTTTTTATTTTATTCTATTCTATTCAAAATTCGAAATTCAGAATATGGCTATACAGTATTCTTTCTATTTAATTCTATTCTATTTGAAATTAAAATTTTGAAAGACGGCTATATTCTTTCTATTCTATTCCTATTATATTTGACACTAGAATTTCAAAAGTCAGCTATATTCTTTCAAATGTATCCTATTCTATTGTAAATTTGAATTTCGAAAGACAGCTATATTCTTTCTATTTGATTCTATTCTATTTGAAATTCAAATTTCGAAAGACAGCTATATTCTTTTTATTTGATTCTATTCTATTCAAAATTCGAACTTCAGAAGATGGCTATATTCTTTAAATTTTATTCAATTCTATTTGAAATTCAAATTTGGGAAGACGACTATATTCTTTCTATTTAACTCTATTCTATTAGAAGTTTGAACTTCAAAATTGGAATTTTGAAAGACGGCTATATTCTTTCTATTTTATCCTATTCTTTTCGAAATTTGAAATTCAAAAGATGGTTATATTATTTCTATTTACTTCTATTCTATTTGAAATAAACATTTTGAAAGATGGCTATATTCTTTCTATTATATTCCTATTATATTTGGAGCTCGAATTTCAAAAGACAGCTATATTCTTTCTATTATTTTGTATGCTATTCAAAATTAAATTTTGGAAGAAGGCTGTATTCTTTTTATTTGATTCTATTCTATTCGAAATTCGAATTTCAACATTCGAAATCTGAATTTTCGAAAGACGGCTATATTCTTTTAATTTTATCCTATTCTATTTAAAATTTGAATTTCGGAAGACGGCTACAGTCTTTCTATTATATTCTATTATATTCAATTTGAAATTCAAATTTCGGAAAAATGCTATATTCTTTTTATTCTATTCTATTCTAGTCTATTTTTTTCTGTTCTTTTCTATTCTATTCTATGCTATATTATTCTGCTTTGTTCTATTATATTATTCTATTATATTCCTTTATTTTCTATTCTATTATATTCTTTATTTTTCCATTCTATTCCATTCAGTTCTATTCTATCCCTTATTTTATTTTTTTATTCTGTTAATTTTTTTTGTCTATTTTATTCTGTTTAAGTCTATTCTATTTCATTCTATTCTATAAAACAGCCTAAATAGGAATCATCATCTTATTTCACTTGTATACTGTATTTATGTCAATATGTTTCCATTTTATGTTTCCATTTTAAATTTGAAATTCATTTTTTATTCAAATAATATAATATAAGATAATTAATTCAGATAATATATTTCCTTATAATTTATTTTGGATTTTCTGCAATTTGTTACTATTGTGATTCAGAAATTCAGATAAATTGCAAATCTCGTAATTATGAAAATGTTGTCCTAATTTTGATTCATAAGGAAACAAATTGCACATGTCTAATGAGCACCTGGACTTATTCATTCCCCGACTTAGTTGGGGTAGGCGGCACACTTTGGTGGGGGTGGATCAACCACTCTACATGACCTTTGATCTCTGGGGGAGGTCCCTGTTCCAATTCCTGCATCCTAGCCTTATTCTTCAATGGAAAACTCTCACCATAACCCCTAACCCTAAGTCTCAACCCTAACCCTAATTCTCAACCCTAACACCTAACCCTAACCCTAAACCCTAACCCTAACCCCTAACCCTAACCCTAACCCCTAACCCTAACCCTAATCCCTAACCCTAACTCTAACCCCTAACCCTAACCCTAAGTCGCAAATACGTATATCCTTCCCCAGCATGCACCAGTGGCCTCAACCTCCTACTGGTATGGCTGAAGGAAAAATTTATATTCATAAATCAGCCTTGTTTATGAAATCTCATACTATGACCAGTGGTACCAGTGACACCTATTGGCGACAGTGAGAAATCACAACCCCACTGAGTTTAGGGAAGACCAAGTATAGAACTACACGATTAGTCTGGGCTGACTACCACCAAGCCAAAAAGTTAATTTAGGCAATAGCCCCTGTTTAAGAAAAGGGGGCTACACTGAATACCTGTGCTGTGGGCATATGTCCCTGAATGCTGACGGCCCAAAGCACCACTCAGTAAAGCATCCAGCCACATTCAGCCAGAGCACATTCCAGCCTGTTATAGGCTTTAAAGGCTGTAGGCACATAAAAAAACTCCAAGATTTGACCCACAGGGGCTAAACGCCCAGTGTACCCAATGTTACTGTACACAGTTCCCCATATACTCTTCCTTTTGGAACTAGGAGTGAGCACCTGTGTGTGTTTTGAGGCCACACTGTCACTGATGATCAGGAAAAACACAGATGGGTTCCCAATCATGTGATCAGCATGGCAGGCAATCACTGGGGCTACAGGAGGATTGTTTGGAAATCAACCTGCAAGCTGCAGAGGCAAGGGCATGTTGTCAGTATTGGCCAACCAGTAGCTTGGTCTAAACTCCTATTAGAAGTGGTCATAGGTCACATGACCAACACCAAGACCACACTTGTGCGATCAGCACAGACATGTCCTCCCTAAAGAGGAGGTAAACCCAAAACCAAAAATGTCATATCTTGCAGCTTACCAATTACTAGATGTGGCAGCTGCATTCATTTTCTTGTTTTTTTTAGGCTTTTTTCCCCTCTGTTTTCACCAGCTGATCTGGCCAGTGACACACCTCCTGTATTAGAGCGCCCACACATTGGATCAAGGAGCACAGGGGCTTCATTGGACAGTTATCAAGTCTGTACACCTGCTGTGCCCATTATGAAGGGTTCCCACCATCCCTACACTGGGTTTCTGGGTCTGTACACTTGCTGTGCCCATTTTGAGGGCGTCCCACCATCCCTGTGCTGAGTTCCTGGGGTTGTACACCTGCTGTGTCCATTATGAAGGGTTCCCACCATACCTGCACTGGGTTCCCGGGTCTGCACACCTGTGCCCATTATGAGGTGTCCCCAACATCCCTACACTGGGTTCCTGGGTCTGCACACCTGCTGTGCCCATTTTGAGGGCTTCTCACTGTCCCTGTGCTGAGTTCCTGGGGCTGTACACCCGCTGTGCCCACAATTAGGGGTTCCCTCAATCTCTACACTGGGTTCCCTGGTCTGTACACCTGCTGTGCCCATTATAAGTTGTTCCCACCATCCCTGTGCTGAGTTCCCGGGTCTGTACACCCGCTGTGCCCATTTTGAGGGCTTCCCACCATCCCTGTGCTGAGTTCCCGGGTCTGTACACCTGCTGTGCCCATTATAAGGGGTTCCCCCCCCATCCCTGTGCTGAGTACCCGGGTCTGTACACCCGCTGTGCCCATTATGAGGGGTTCCCACCATCCCTGTGCTGAGTTCCCGGGTCTGTACACCAGCTTTGCCCATTATAAAATGGGAGTCAAATCAGGGAATATTTAGGCTTTTAAAAAGCCATGGGTTGGCTCAGTCCTCCATGATCCATCGGTAAAAAAAATATAAATTATGGTTGAAACGTTCTTGGCACCTCCATCAGACGCTCACCTGCTGCTTTTCCAATAGGTCACCATTTGTTCCATTTATGTATGAAGCTGGTTTCCGGATTTCCTCCCATGACGGTACACTGCTGCTCTGCTAAGTAGAATCGATATTCACCGCAGTGTGTGATCCGCAGGGACTTCACCTCCTCTTTGATTCTATATATCAAATTACCATCCAGAGAATAAAACAAAGTCCCATGGAGCCAAGCAATGTGCACCATTCAACCCGCCTAAAGCACGCCACTCTTTCCTTGTCTGTACAGATCGATAATCGCCAAGATTGCAAATAGACGACAGAGGTTTTCATTTCATATGCCATCAGACAAAGTGCGAGGGATTAAATAAACGATCATAAATACTAACAATAATGGTTTGTTCACATCAGCAGCCACGCTGAACTGGCGTGGTCTGGGGGGGGGGGGGGGGAATAGTGCTGATGCACCAATCCCGGCCAGTTGCACTCTTTACTTTTTTTTTTAGATCTTTATTGAATTATCAACAGTAGGGATGTCTATTTTTGGTCAATTACGTAACTCGGAGACTCCACCCCTTATTTATATATATACAGGGCTTTTTTTTTAGGGGGAACGTAGGGGAACGCAGTTCCGGCACCTCCAGCAATGAATGTATGTAATGGCAAGGAGTGCTGGAGGGTCCATTGATGCTTTCTGCTTTTTGTATGAGGTCCCCCTTTACATCTATACCAGACCCTCCTAACCTTACCAAGCCATATACCCTCAACATGCGAGGGGAGTATCTTGCAATCATCAATCATGTCCTGCAATACAGATTCTTGTCAACCACAATAAATATTGCCTGTTGACCCAACCAAAGGGTATGTTCTCCCTTGACCAAATTTGGTGAATGACATTTCGGGGATCAGCAAACGCAACAAATATGTGGGCGGGGCCTAATCGCCCTGCCCTCTGCACGCTTTTCAATGCCCAAGACCAGGCGGGGCCACGTTCATGTGAAAGTCAACATTATGGCTTAGAGATGAGCTGGTGTTCTGACGAGCTGGTTCCTCCTATCGATATGGTTCCCCCAGGACTGCGCAGGCGCAATCCGAGGCGACGGAATTCTCAGAGCGTAAACAGCTGCTCGGCAGCTGTAGACACGCTCGCTCCCGATGCTAGGGGAACCAGCTTGACAAGACACCGCTCTATACAGCAAGGGGCGGATCAGTGAGTGTGCGCTCCCTGCAATGTTACACGCCAAGCCTAGAGATTTATATGTATATCACTTCTCTTGCATTTGCTGATGAATAGAACATGAGAAGTGTTGTACATATAAATCTCTAGGCTTGGCGTGTAACCACAGTCTGACCACAGATTTTCTATTGGATTGAGGTCTGGGCTTTGACTAGGCCATTCCAACGTGTTTACATGTTTCCCCTTAAACCACTCAAGTGTTGCTTTAGCAGTGTGTTTGGGGTCATTGTCCTGCTGGAAGGTGAACCTCCATCCTAGCCTCAAATCTCACACAGAGTACTACAGGTTTTGCTCAAGAATATCCCTGTATTTAGCACCATCCATCTTTCCCTTAACTCTGACCAGTTTCCCAGTCCCGACTGCTGAAAAACATCCCCACAGCATGATGCTGCCACCACCATGTTTCACGGTGGGGATGATGTTCTTTGGGTGATGTGATGTGTTGGGTTTGCGCCAGACATAGCGTTTTCTTTGATGGCCAAAAAGTTCAGTTTTAGTCTCATCAGACCAGAGCACCTCCCTCCATACACACACTCACTGATCCGCCCTTTTAGAAAAACCCGCCCTTGAGACATTGTCGCCCTATAGAGCGGCGTGTCACAGTCTCTGGCCCCGCCCCTTTTGCTGCCCCTTGCGGCCGCCCATCAACATTTAAAAAAGTACAGAGCGGCGTGTCACCCGCCTATCAACATGTTTAACCCCCGCCTTATAGAGCGGCGTGTCACAGTCTCCGCCCCCGCCCCTTGCTGCGTGGCGTGTATCCTCGGGAGCGAGCGCGTCTACAGCTGACGAACAGCTGTAGATGTTCGTAGATTTCCGTGTGATCGGAGTGTGCATGCGCAGTCGAGGGCGGACCCTATCCGATAGGGGAACCAGCTGGACAAGACACCGGCATAGAATGCATTAAGGTGAAAAAACTTTTACCTTTACAACCCCTTTAACATGTCTGATGGTTTATTTGAAACTAGGTAAGCAAAACCTTAATTTTCCAAGGTAAGTCTTTGCATGGCACACATATAAATTATTCATCATCCTTCACTGAGTATTCCACAACCTCCTCTCATTGCTGCCTCTTGCGTTTTTCTCAGCAGAAAAAAAAGAACGCAGTTGTCTCCACTGAGCATAGAATAGGGTGACCACGTGTCCTGGATTGCTCGGGACAGTCCCGCATTTTGCAGGTCTGTCCCAGATCCCGGGCACCTTCATTCCAGGACAATACAGTGTCCCGGAATGAAACTGACACAGCCACCCCCCGGGCCAATCTGATGCCCCCAAAAAAGGGCGCCACATCACCGCTTTACTCACTGACAGTACTTGTCCTGGCCGGGAATGCCTGGAGGAGCACAATCCCCGCCCCCTACTTGTGATTGGAGAAGTCATAAATCCCGCCTCTTGTGTCCAATCACTGTAGTGTGATTCGTTACAGCACAAGCTGATTTTTGGGAAAGGGGGGGTGTCCCTAAATGGTAGTTTGGAAATGTGGTCACCCTAGCGTAGAATAGTACAGAAAGGGGACTGACCTTTGCACCGGTTGTCTGGATTAGGCACCTTGCGGTTAGCATTTCTTTCGGTGATCACACGGCGTGGAAATGACCGCACATCACCCCCTACGTAGAACAACGGCTACAATGTACCGCGTCAAAGTATGATTCACTCAAAGCAGCCTCGTTCTTTTGTTTCCTCGTTGCTTTGGAGTTTACATAGGAGCCCGTGTCATGGATCAAACAGGCCGGATAAAAGTTTTCCTACCTCTATCATTTCTGACTATGTGACCAAAGGCATTACCGGCGGTTTGATGTCAGTGAATGCGCCCACAAAATTTCTCCAGGGACTAAGCAAAAAGTTTTCTGTTTTTGTATATTATTTATAGAATACTTTGAAACTAGTTTTTTTGACAAGCTCAAAAGAAATCTCAACAAATACAAATTCCAAAAAAATACCGTCTGAGTCCTTATTTACCTGCGTCTGTGTTTTCATGTTTTACCGCTTCAATGTCGGCCGTTTTTATCCCCTTCGTGGCCCAGGCCAATTTTCAGTTTTCAGCGCTGTCGCATTTTGAATGACAATTGCGCGGTCATGCTGCACTGTACTCTGATGAAATTTTTTTGCTTTTTTTGAGACAGATATAGCTTTCTTTTGGTGGTATTTAGCCACCACTGTGTTTTTTGTTTTTTGCTAAACAAATGAGAAAAAATAATGTTTTTCTTAGTGTAGCGGGGTGTTCAATCTAAGGGGAGTGTCTGAGTGGTAATTAGGCTCAGACACACTGATTGTTATTGTTAATGGACCATTTCTGTTCATGGGAGATAGTATCGGTGTGCAGTTCCCTGTGGCCTACAGGTGGCGCTGTCGCCATGGGCCAGGGTTGAGCCACCAATAGAGGGCCGTGCCTTTTGTGTCCCATCTCGGCAGTAGTACGGCGGGGCAGGGAACCTGCTGTGCCTGTCGGGAGAGGGTATAAAAGGGGCGGCCATCTTCCGTTCGTCGTCATCCATGCCCAGGCACCTTCAGCTATGAGTAAGCGTCTAATATTGACGTGAAACGCGTTAGCCAACCACCCCTGCATGACCACTGTTCGTTTTGGTTGTTTTGGATTCATGGATTAATTTTAAATATTTTTTGAAAATAAAACTGTCTATACAGAGTGCGGCAGTCCAGGGCTTTTTTCTTCCCAGGCACCTTCAGCCTGGGTGTGTGGGGTTCGTCCTCGCCCAGGCACCTTCGGCCTGGGTGTGAGGAGGGTTGTCTCCGGGTGCCTAGGCCCGGAGGTGGAGTTCCTGTTCCATCCCAGAGACCTTCAGCTCGGGGTGAGGTACTATTTTAAAGGCCCGGTGCCCAGAAACCTTCGGCTGGGGTCCGCTAGGGATCGAGGACTCCCAGGGTGCCGCCTTGCGAGGGGACCCGTATCTGGGATGAGGAGGCCAGGGAGGTAACCCTTTCTGAAGACCCAGCGCAAGGTCGTGGTGACGGTGAGGGCCTCTGGTAACTCTCCGGAGGGATGTTTTATCCTTGACATGGGCCAAATACTTCAAGAAGGAAGTTCACGTTCAGGTCAGTGGCAGTGACCCTACTCTTCAGGTCAGTGGCAGTGACCCTACTCTTCAGGTCAGTGGCAGTGACCCTACTCTTCAGGTCAGTGGCAGTGACCCTACTCTTTATGTCAGTGGCAGTGACCCTACTCTTCAGGTCAGTGGCAGTGACCCTACTCTTCAGGTCAGTGGCAGTGACCCTACTCTTCAGGTCAGTGGCAGTGACCCTACTCTTCAGGTCAGTGGCAGTGACCCTACTCTTTATGTCAGTGGCAGTGACCCTACTCTTCAGGTCAGTGGCAGTGACCCTACTCTTCAGGTCAGTGGCAGTGACCCTACTCTTCAGGTCAGTGGCAGTGACCCTACTCTTCAGGTCAGTGGCAGTGACCCTACTCTTTAGGTCAGTGGCAGTGACCCTACTCTTCAGGTCAGTGGCAGTGACCCTACTCTTCAGGTCAGTGGCAGTGACCCTACTCTTCAGGTCAGTGGCAGTGACCCTACTCTTCAGGTCAGTGGCAGTGACCCTACTCTTCAGGTCAGTGGCAGTGACCCTACTCTTTAGGTCAGTGGCAGTGACCCTACTCTTCAGGTCAGTGGCAGTGACCCTACTCTTCAGGTCAGTGGCAGTGACCCTACTCTTCAGGTCAGTGGCAGTGACCCTACTCTTCAGGTCAGTGGCAGTGACCCTACTCTTCAGGTCAGTGGCAGTGACCCTACTCTTCAGGTCAGTGGCAGTGACCCTACTCTTTAGGTCAGTGGCAGTGACCCTACTCTTCAGGTCAGTGGCAGTGACCCTACTCTTCAAGTCAGTGGCAGTGACTTAATTCACCCGGTCTGTGGCAGAGACCAACTTTGCAGTCTGTGGCAGAGATCGTGCACCAAAACTGTTTGAGAAACTTAAACAGTCTAAAGAGTTAAGCTACGTTTGTGCCTGGACCTCCTCCACACCTAAGCTGTCCTGTGTCTTCGCTCCAACCTGGCTGCTCTCAAAGAGGCTGTTTATTATCCTGTGTGAAATAAATGTTGAGTTGGACTTTCAGCTAGTGTGGACATTCACATTCCTGGGGAAAACAAGGACTTGCATCTATCCAAGGTAGAGGTGAGATCATTCTTGGGAGGACTTTGACTCTGGCCGCAGACAAGGCCCAAAACTAACACCACTCAACCTCTTTACCCAGGAGGGTACGGGCTTGTGGTGCGGTGTGCCTCTCTCTGCCTGCGAGGAGCCTAATTAAATGCAGATTGGGGAGAGGTGGGTGCGCTACATTAGTTTCTGTTAGAAAATGTTGTAAATACAGTGCCTTGCAAAAGTATTCACCCCCTTGGCATTTTTCATGTTTTGTATATGTATAAATATTCCGCACAACTAGGACTTAGATTACGCTGCTGCCCCCCTTGTTTGTGTATTATTCTGTCACAAAGACAGATCACTTTGTGGTGTGTAATGTATGGTGTGGGGTATTGGCGCTGCTTTAAGTAAAAAGGACTGGTTACCTTGCCTTCTAAAGGATGGATTTAAGGCTACTGTGCCCTTATTATTGGAAGTGTATACAATCCGTATTGATATCTCAAACTATATTATGTCCTCAACTTATATGTGATAACTTAGAATCACTCCTGACTCTCACAATACCCTGTGGGGTTTGTGACAATGTGCTAAATTGGGCCTCTGAATTGCCACTTAAAATTGTGTGTGTGTTGATCAATTACATATGTGTCAATCACTCCTCAGTACAGATTCCTTCAACCAATTAGTGAAAACAGTGTTACAAAAAATAATAAATAATAATAATGATAAACATAATGATGTCCTCATAAGTCCTCATAAATTCTATACAGTGTACACCTATGTGACGGTGTATATTCAGCGTGTCCAGTGCCAAAGCTTGAAATTTATATACTATATTAGTGCACACCCAATTCCAATTAAGGTCACTGATCACTGCCCCAGGTGGGAGCTGCCGGACAACCAATACGTTCCTTTGTAGGTTACACCAATCCCTAAACCAATGAGATTAGATCACAATGGTCATGTGATGGTTAGCCACTTTAATAGTAAGGGTTAATCCCCTCTGGTTCTATATCCAGCAAAAATAATTGATAAAAATATGTATATAGCAGGTGTATGTTCATATGGCTATAGAGTACTCTTTGCTGACATATCAGTGCAAAACGATTTCAAAGTACAGTTGCAAATGACAGTTTCAAAAACAGTTTCAAAAAAAGGGTTTCAAAAAACAGTTTAAAAAAAAACCTTGCGCTGGCAAAATAAATGTTCAACTATCCTTCATGCATTTGGTAAAGTGACTTTGGTGACTCTATATTTCCAGTATGGATCCTTCAATTTGCAGGTGAAGAAAAAGGTGACTTTATGGTGCTCCCCCCTCACATGGGTCCCCACTCACCAGATTGACGCACCCCTGCAGGGGTCACACGCTCATCAAGTATCCCCAGTGGTTCCTCCACCGCTCCTTGTGTTGTTCCTCTCCTGCTTTTTCCTCCTCCACCACTCAGATCCTCAAAAAAGAACCACAAGCAGGGCTTCCATAGCGTAACTTGCTTATTTATTTAAAATTTAGTACAAACCAAAAAATGTATAAAATAAAATAAAATAAAAGAGGTCCTCAGACCTTCCTAAATACAGCCCCTTGAGATTGTGGTATCGCCAGGTACCAATAGGGTCTATCTACAAACCATGTGCAGAGTGCAGACAAGCCCCATGTAAGTCACGCCAACCTATGCTGTCAGCTACGGCTGCGGCGTGCGCTCCACCGCTCAAGCCTCGCTAACCGGACGTGACGTGGACGTGTCTGGATGGTCACCTGACGCGTTTCGCCGGTTAGCGAGGCTTGAGCGGTGGAGCGCACGCCGCAGCCGTAGCTGACAGCATAGGTTGGCGTGACTTACATGGGGCTTGTCTGCACTCTGCACATGGTTTGTAGATAGACCCTATTGGTACCTGGCGATACCACAATCTCAAGGGGCTGTATTTAGGAAGGTCTGAGGACCTCTTTTATTTTATTTTATTTTATACATTTTTTGGTTTGTACTAAATTTTAAATAAATAAGCAAGTTACGCTATGGAAGCCCTGCTTGTGGTTCTTTTTTGAGGATCTGAGTGGTGGAGGAGGAAAAAGCAGGAGAGGAACAACACAAGGAGCGGTGGAGGAACCACTGGGGATACTTGATGAGCGTGTGACCCCTGCAGGGGTGCGTCAATCTGGTGAGTGAGGACCCATGTGAGGGGGGAGCACCATAAAGTCACCTTTTTCTTCACCTGCAAATTGAAGGATCCATACTGGAAATATAGAGTCACCAAAGTCACTTGACCAAATGCATGAAGGATAGTTGAACATTTATTTTGCCAGCGCAAGGTTTTTTTTTAAACTGTTTTTTGAAACCCTTTTTTTGAAACTGTTTTTGAAACTGTTTTTGAAACTGTCATTTGCAACTGTACTTTGAAATCGTTTTGCACTGATATGTCAGCAAAGAGTACTCTATAGCCATATGAACATACACCTGCTATATACATATTTTTATCAATTATTTTTGCTGGATATAGAACCAGAGGGGATTAACCCTTACTATTAAAGTGGCTAACCATCACATGACCATTGTGATCTAATCTCATTGGTTTAGGGATTGGTGTAACCTACAAAGGAACGTATTGGTTGTCCGGCAGCTCCCACCTGGGGCAGTGATCAGTGACCTTAATTGGAATTGGGTGTGCACTAATATAGTATATAAATTTCAAGCTTTGGCACTGGACACGCTGAATATACACCGTCACATAGGTGTACACTGTATAGAATTTATGAGGACTTATGAGGACATCATTATGTTTATCATTATTATTATTTATTATTTTTTGTAACACTGTTTTCACTAATTGGTTGAAGGAATCTGTACTGAGGAGTGATTGACACATATGTAATTGATCAACACACACACAATTTTAAGTGGCAATTCAGAGGCCCAATTTAGCACATTGTCACAAACCCCACAGGGTATTGTGAGAGTCAGGAGTGATTCTAAGTTATCACATATAAGTTGAGGACATAATATAGTTTGAGATATCAATACGGATTGTATACACTTCCAATAATAAGGGCACAGTAGCCTTAAATCCATCCTTTAGAAGGCAAGGTAACCAGTCCTTTTTACTTAAAGCAGCGCCAATACCCCACACCATACATTTTTCATGTTTTGTTGCCTCACAACCTGGAATTAACACGGATTGTTTGAGGATTTGCATCATTTAGATTACAGAACACGCCCACAACTTTGAAGATGTTTTTTTTTTATTGTGAAGCACTCAACAAATAGGACAAAATAACAGAAAAAGTCAATGTGCATAACTATTCACCCCCCTAAAGTCAATACTTTGTAGAGCCCCTTTTGCAGCTATCACAGCTCCAAGTCACTTTGGATAAGTCTCTATGATCTTGCCACATGTTACCACTGGGATTTTTGCCCATTCCTCCTCCTTGCAAAACTGCTCCAGCTCCTTCAAGTTGGATGGTTTGAGCTTGTGAACAGCAATCTTTAAGTCTGACCACAGATTTTCTATTGGATTGAGGTTGGGGCTTTGACTAGGCCATTCCAACACATTTACATGTTTCCCCTTAAACCACTCAAGTGTTGCTTTAGCAGTGTGTTTGGGGTCATTGTCCTGCTGGAAGGTGTGAACCTCTGTCCTAGCCTCAAATCACACACAGAGTGCTACAAGTTTTGCTCAAGAATATCCCTGTATTTAGCACCATCCATCTTTTCCTCAACTCTGACCAGTTTCCCAGTCCTGACTGCTGAAAAACATCCCCACAGCATGATGCTGTCACCACCATGTTTCACGGTGAGGATGGCATTCTTTGGGTGATGTGATGTGTTGGGTTTGCGCCAGACATAGCGTTTTCTTTGATGGCCAAAAAGTTCAGTTTTAGTCTCATCAGACCAGAGCACCTCCCTCCATACACACACTCACTGATCCGCCCTTTTAGAAAAACCCGCCCTTGAGACATTGTCGCCCTATAGAGCGGCATGTCACAGTCTCTGGCCCCGCCCCTTTTGCTGCCCCTTGCGGCCGCCCATCAACATTTAAAAAAGTACAGAGCGGCGTGTCACCTGCCTATCAACATGTTTAACCCCCGCCTTATAGAGCGGCATGTCACAGTCTCCGCCCCCGCCCCTTGCTGCGCGGCGTGTATCCTCGGGAGCGAGCGCGTCTACAGCTGACGAATGTTCGTAGATTTCCGTAGCACCTTCCTCCATACATTTTGGGAGTCTCCCACATGCCTTTTCCCAAACTCAAAACGCGCCATTTTGTTTTTTTCTGAAAGTAATGGATTTCTTCTGCCACTCTGCTATAAAGCCCAACTCTATGGAGCGTACGGCTTATTGTCGTCCTATGTACAGATACTCCAGTCTCTGCTGTGGAACTCTGCAGCTCCTCCAGGGTTACCTTAGGTCTCTGTGCTGCCTCTCTGATTATTGTCCTCCTTGCCCGGTCCGTGAGTTTTGGTGTGCGGCCGTCTCTTGTCAGGTTGGCTGTTGTGCCGTGTTCTTTCCATTTGGTTATGATAGATTTGATGGGGCTCCTAGGGATCATCAAAGATTTGGATATTTTTTTATAACCTAACCCTGACTTGTACTTCTCAGCAACATTGTCCCTTACTTGTTTGGAGAGTTCCTTGGTCTTCATGGCAGTGTTTGGTTAGTGGTGCCTCTTGCTCAGGTGTTGCAGCCTCAGGGGCCTTTCATAAAGGTGTGTCTATGTAATGACAGATCATGTGACACTTAGATTGCACACAGGTGGACATCATTTCACTAATTATGTGACTTCTGAAGGGAATTGGACGCACCAGAGCTTTTTATGGGCTTCATAACCAAGGGGGTGAATACATACGCACATGACAATTATCAGTTTTTTATTTCTGAAAAATAGTTTTATGTATATATTTTTCTAATTTTACTTCACCAACTTAGACTATTGTGTTCTGATCCATCACATATAATTCATATTAGAAAAACATTGAACTAAATGCTGTAATGTAACAAAATAGGTAAAAAGCCAAGGGGGGGGGGGGGGGGGTGAATACTTTTGCAAGGCACTGTAAGTAATTTTTCTCCTTCCCTGATGTGCACTGATGAGAAGGCACTAATATGCAGCACTGATTGGCACTGATGGGCGGCACTGATAATCAGTACTGATGAGAACTGATAGGCGGCACTAATAGGTGGCACTGATTGGCCCTGATGGGCAGCCTTTATGGACACTGATAGGCGGCAATGATGAGGAGGCACTGACAGGCATCACTGATGGGCACTGAAAAGCAGCACTGGTGGGCATCACTGGTGGGCACTGGCGGGCATCGCTGATGAGGCTGCACTGATAAACATTGCACTAATTATCAGCGCAGACCCCACCTGTCAGGAGAGCTGTCAGCGTGAATAGAGGAATGGCAATGACTGGCACTTCCAAATTTGATTGGAAACAGCTGATCACATGGTAAAAAGCCTATGTCATCCAAAAAATCCGAAAAGCATAGAGTCGCATGTCATTTAAAAAAGCATTATTTCCAATGAAGGCTGTTCACATACATGTGGTGCTAATTTGATCCACTTGAAAAAAAGCTCCTGCGCAAGTTTAGTGCGGTGCGGTGTGAATTTCAGTTCCATTTTTTTGCCTAGATTTTATAGAAATAAAATCCCAGATGTGGCCACTCCCCTCACAAAATTGCACCGAATTTGCAGCACATGAATGTGAACCGGCACTGAAAGCCCACCTGTGGCAATTTAGATACATGAATGCATTGTGGATACAGATGGCTATGACTGCAATGTGGACACCTGACCACCACAGTCACGCTTACATTTGGGTAAAGCTACAGGATGTTGACACCCTTCCAAATGGTTGAGGTCAGGTTTTTTCTCCATAAAGACATGGTGTGACCAGTTTGGTGTGGAGGAACTCCAGTGTCCTGCACAGAGCCCTGACCTCAACCCTACCTAACACCTTTGGGATGAATTGGAACATTGATTTTGAGTCAGGTCTTCCCATACAACATCAGTCCTGTCCTTGGAGGCTCATGATTCAAGAACCATATTAATAATGGTAATGGGGTCATCCCACTCCAAACACTCTGGCAAATGATGATGTTCAGGTGTCTCCAGAGAGGGGTCCTGGTAACCAGTGGCGGCTGGTGCTCAAAATTTTGGGGGGCGCAAACAAACTGATAAAAATCAATTGCCGCCACTGTGCCCATTAAACGCAGCCACTGTGCCCAAACGCCACCAGTTTGCCCCCTCAAATACAGCCAGTTTGTCCCCAAATACAGCCAGTTTCCCCCCAGCCCTGCACTTACCTTCCTTGGGTCAGCGCCATCCTCCTCCATGCTCCCTCATGTCTTCTTCCGTCCTCAATGTTTTCTCCCACCCTCGATGTTGCGTCAGCCAATCAGGTTACCGGTAACCAGACCCGGTTAACCTGATTGGTTGAGACACGTGTCAGTGTTAACCAGGGAACGCACAGCCGCTGGCTCTGATAGACACTTCCAAAAAGCCAACCAACTGCTGTTATTCAGATGGCCGGTGATCGCCAGGGGGCCGGACATCTGAATAGTGGGCGGCAGCGGCGCCGGCGACAATACATACATTCATGCAATGCATGAATGCATGTATTGTTGACAATGCAGGAGAGAGAGAGGGCGGCGCTCCTGCGCCCACTATGGATGCATCACCACTGCTGGTAACACTCCATCATACAAAGAGATTGGAGACAATTATGCTCTTCTAACCTTGTGGTAACAGTTTGGTGACGACCCTTTTCTGTTCATGTATGACTGTGTCCCCCCCCCCGTGTACAAAGGCAGATCCATAAAGACATGGTGTGACCAGTTTGCTTAAAAGGAACTTGAGTGTCCTGCACAGAACCCTGACCTCAACCTTACTGAACACATTTGGGATGAATTGGAATGCTGATGGTGAGCCAGGTCTTTTCATCCAACATCAGTCCTGTCCTTAGAGGTTCAGGATTAAAGAACTCTATCAATAATGGTAATGGGGTCAACCCACTCCAAACAGATATGCTATATGGTCCAAAGGATTTGGACTTTCCTCCAAATCATTTTGTACAGGTGTTTGCAGTGGGGTATTGTTAATACTAAATCATACAAAGACATTGTAGACAATTGTGCTCTTCCAGCCTTGAGGTAACAGTTTGGTGACGACCTTTTTCTGTTCCAGCATGACTGTGTACAAAGCCAGCATCATAAAGACATGGTGAGACCAGTTTGGTGTGGAGGAACCCGAGTGTCCTGCACAGAGCCCTGACCTCAACCTACTGAAAATCTTTGGGATGAGTTTGAACACCAATGGTTAGCCAGGTCTTCTCATCCAACATCAATTTGTGACCTCACAAATGGGTTCAGATGTCTCCAATAAAAGGAGACACATTGGGCGTGATGAAGTCACTGGTGGGTCGCACCAGCTTTTTCGAGCATGCGCACAGGCCAGTGTGTATGCTCAATGGAAGACCTGGCACACTAGGTAGAAGACCAGGCACATGCAATGGAAGACCTGGCACACTTATTGGAGGACTTTGCACACTCAGTAGAAGACCTGGCACACTTATTGGATGACCTGGTGGTGTATTCAACGGAAGACCTGGCACACTAGGTAGAAGGCCAGGCACATCAATGGTAGACCTGGCACACTAGGTAGAAGGCCAGGCACATCAATGGTAGACCTGGCACACTAGGTAGAAGACCAGGCACATGCAAAGGAAGACCTGGCACACTTATTGGAGGACTTTGCACACTCAGTAAAAGACCGGGCACATTCAGTAGAAGACCTAGCACACTTATTGGAAGACCTGGTGATGTATTCACCAGAAGACCTGGCACACTCATTGAAAGACTTTGCACACTCAGTAGAAGACCTGGCACACTGAGTGGATGACCTGATACATTCAATGGAAGACCTGGCAATTGGCACACTCATTGGAAGGCCTGGCACATTCACTGGTAGACCTAGGACACTCACTGCAATGCTTGGCATATTTTGGCGAAGTGGGTATGGGATTATGCCCTTGAGGGGTATCCTTGTAAAGAGCCGCACGTTTAATTGTTTCACTAGATTTTGAGAATAAAAAAAAAAATCTAATTTGTGCTGCTGGAGGGATTGTAGGGCTATTGAGAGATTTGTCTCCTGAGAATAATGTCACGGGGGGGGGGGGGGGGTATATTTATGGCAAGGCTACAAACGGAAGGGCTGTCTCATTGATCGCTAGTTCTTTGACGGTGGGCTCCCATAAGACAAGTAGCATACACAGAATTAATCTCAGCTGATTATAGCACTGTGCACGCACCTAGCAATGTGCTTTAAATGGGAAAAATCATGATTAATTGTTTTATTGCGGTCAGGTCGATGGAAGGGATTAATCACTAAGAGCTCAACTAAAGGTATAGAGTTTAATCAAACAATCACATGAAATGAACCCCTTGTTGCCAGACATCTTTTGTTTGCAAATTTTTATAGCACGTGTAATCTCCTACTACAATGAGGCCTTGTTTAGACTAGCAGTTGGAGGAAGGTAAAAAAGAGGGGTTGGGCAGTATTTTTGGGATGAAGAGGACATACAATTGCACCAAATTTTGGTTCATCTATTGATTATCCAGCCATTGTGATTAATTGTTTTATGCAATTTTGCTTTCTGTCATGCTTTTATGTCTTCTAATAAAACTTTGTGATTTTATGGATTTCACTAGTGATGAGCCGAACACCCCCGGGTTCGGTTCGCACCAGAACCCGCGAACGGACCGAAAGTTCGAACGAACATTAGAACCCTATTAAATACAATGGATGCGAACGTTCGAATTCTAAAGTGCTAATTATAAAAACTATTATGCATGTTATTGTCCTAAAAAGGGTTTGGGAACCCGGGTTCTGCACCAGGGGACATGTATCAATGCAAAAATAAGTTTTAAAAACGGTCGTTTTCCGGGAGCAGTCATTTTAATGATGCATAAAGTGAAAAAAAAAGAGTCAAATATTCCTTTAAATATCGTACCTGGGGGGTGTCTAAAGTATGCCTGTGAAGTGCCACGTGTTTCCCGTGTTTAGAACTGTCCCTGCACAAAATGACACTTCTAAAGGAAAAAAAAGCCATTTAAAACTGCTTGCGGCTTTAATGTAATGTCTGGTCCCGGTAATATGGATGAAAATCTTTAAGAAAAATGGCATAGCTACCCCATGACCCCCCCCCTACCCCAGCCCATTACCAGCCCCTTTGGGTCTTGTATGGATATTAAGGGGAACCCCGCACATAAAATAAAAAAGGCCCTATATACTCTGAACAGCCGTATACAGGCGGTGCATACAAGACAGGGACTGTAGGTTTGTTCTTATGTAGAATCTGTTTGTAATTTTGAACAGGTACATTGTTGAAGTGTAGCTCCAGACCAAAAATCTATTTTTAAACTTTTTGGAAAACATAGGTAAGGGTTATCACCCCTGTAACATTTGTTTTGCTGTCTGTGCCCCTGTTCAGAACATTTCACCTCACTTTCCGTCCTAATGACAACTGTTTTTGAAATGTGGTGTTTTTCTTGAAACAAGGATTGCTGATAAAGCATCAGTACAGAGGAGACACCTTTCTCCCATATTTATTCTTACAGGAGAGAATTTTCCTTCCTAGTGGTAGATTTCCTCTCACTTCCTGTTGTCTTCTTGCGTTTGCAAGTAGGAGTCGTTTGTAAGTTGGATGTTTGAAAGTAGGGACCTGCCGTATATACTCTGCAGAAATAGGCCCCTTAGTTGTTGGTGTTGGCACAACACTGTAAGCACTCACAGTTACTCTTGGTTGGTGCTGGAACGCCCTGCTGTCAACTATTATATCAGGAATTTTAATTACATATAATTGTTGAACAGTGGTAGTAAAAATTGGGCCTTTGATGGTGGTGCTGGTGCCACAACACTGTAAGCCCTGACAGTTACTCTTGGTGGGTGCAGCAATGGGCCCTGCTGTGAATTATTAGATCAAGAATTGTAATTACATGCCCCTGTTGAACAGGGGCTGAAAAATTGGGCCTTAGGCACTGGTGGCACAACACTGCAACCCTTCACAGATACTGTACTTGGAGCACAGCAATGAGCCCTGTTGCAAAGTATTGCTTCAAAAATTGTAATGACACGCCCCTGTTAAACAGGGGCTGAAAAATTGGGCCTTAGGCACTGGTGGCACAACACTGCAACTCCTCACAGATACTGTACTTGGAGCACAGCAATGAGCCCTGTTGCAAAGTATTGCTTCAAAAATTGTAATTACACGCCCCTGTTAAACAGGGGCTGAAAAATTGGGCGTTAGGCACTGGTGGCGGCACCCATAAACAAAAATGATCTTCCAAGCTATCATCATCAATCGTATCATTGAGGACTCGGAGGAGGAGGATAGCCAGTCAACATAACAGCACAGGCACTCAGCATCAGCATCAGTCTTGAAGGGATGTGACATTTTAAAATCAATTAGTCTGTTATATCAGCATCAGGTGTGTGGTAGCTGGTGGTGATCCAAGACTGGTTCATCTTGATGAAAGTCAGTCGATCAACCGAGTCGGTGGACAGGCGCACCCTGTGATCCGTGACAAATCCTCCAGCAGCACTGAATGTGCGTTCCGAAAGAACGCTGGATGCAGGACAGGCCAGTAGCTCAATTGCATACTGTGCAAGCTCTGGCCAGTGATCCATCCTCAAGACCCAGTAAGCCAGAGGATTTTCGGTGGGGAAGGTGTCCAAGTCTGACCTTGCCCCTAGATATTCCTGCACCATGTTTATCAGACGCTGGCGATGGTTGCTGGAACCGATCATACTTTGGGGCTGCGGACTAAAGAATTGTCTGAACGCATCGGTCAGACGGCCACCTTCCCCACCGCTCCTTCTTTGACTGGCCGAAGCCTCAGCAACTCGTTGTCCAGGACCAGGAGTTTGCAACCTCCCAGTCTCTGGGAACGCGTTGCACAGACCTTTCTGCAAGGCCTCCCGGAGTTGTCTCATCCTCTGCTCCCTCTGCGACGGTAACATAAGGTCCGCAACCTTACCCTTGTACCGTGGATCAAGGAGAGTGGCCAGCCAGTAATGGTCCCTCTCCTTGATCCGAAGAATACGAGGATCCTTCCGCAGACTTTGCAGGATCAGGGAGGCCATGCAGCGTAGGTTTGCTGAGGCATTCGCTCCGGAGTCCTCTGGGTCACTAAGGACGACATGATCCGCAGCCACCTCCTCCCAGCCACGTACAAGTCCACTGGTTTCTTGGGACTGTAAATCATCCCTAAAAGACTGCTGCTGATGATGCTGAGTGCCAGCCTCCACCTCCATGCTGACACAATCCTCCTCCTCCTCCTCCTCCTCCTCCTCCTCCTCCTCTTCCTGTGCGATGGGTGGGACAGAAGGAACACTGTCTGGGTAAAGGGGGCCTTGAGAGGCAAGGAAGTCCTCCTCTTCCTGCCTCTGTTCTGCCTCAAGTGCCCTGTCCATTATTCCACGCAGCGTGTGCTCCAACAGGTGGACAAGAGGTACAGTGTCACTGATGCATGCACTGTCACTGCTCACCATCCTCGTGGCCTCCTCAAATGGTGCCAGGACAGTGCATGCATCCCTGATCATGCCCCACTGGCGTGGAGAAAAAAAACCAAGCTCCCCTGACCCTGTCCTGGTGCCGTAGTCGCACAGGTACTCATTGATGGCCCTCTGCTGCGTGTGCAGCCGCTGCAGCATGGCCAACGTTGAGTTCCACCTGGTGGGCATGTCACATATAAGGCGGTTCTTGGGCAGGTTCAACTCCTTTTGCAGCTCAGCCAGGCGAGCACTGGCATTATAAGATCTGCGGAAATGCACACAGACTTTCCTGGCCTGCCTCAGGACATCCTGTAAGCCCGGGTACCTGCCCAAGAAGCGCTGCACCACCAGGTTAAGGACGTGAGCCACACAGGGCACATGGGTCAGTTGTCCCTGTCGGAGGGCGGAGAGGAGGTTGGTGCCATTGTCGCAAACCACCATTCCTGGCTTAAGCTGGCGTGGCGTCAACCACCTCTCGGCCTGGCCCTGCAGAGCAGACAGGACCTCTGCCCCAGTGTGGCTTCTGTCCCCCAAACACACCAGCGCAAGCACGGCATGGCATCTTTTTGCCTGCGTACTTGCGTAGCCCCGTGAACGGCTACGGAGCACCGCTGGTTCATAGGACAAACCACAGGAAGAGGCCATGGAGGAAGAAGAAGAGGAGGGGGTGGAGGAGAGAGGTGTGTCACAACCAGTAGTAGCATTTTGGAGGCGTGGCGGTGGGACAACCTCCAACACTACTGCACCTTGTCCTGAATCCTTCCCAGCTGCCAAAAGAGTGACCCAATGGGCCGTGAAAGAAAGGTAACGTCCCTGTCCATGCCTGCTGGACCATGAGTCAGCGGTAATATGCACCTTACCGCTGACCGCCCTGTCCAGCGAGGCCAAGACATTGCCTTCCACATGCCGGTAGAGAGCCGGAATAGCCTTCCGTGAGAAAAAGTGGCGTTTGGGAACCTGCCACTGAGGAACCGCACATTGCACAAACTCACGGAAGGGGGCCGAGTCTACCAACTGAAAAGGCAGCAGTTGAAGCGCTAGCAATTTAGCCAAGCTAGCATTCAACCGCTGGGCATGTGGATGGCTGGGAGTGAACTTCTTTCGACGGTCCAGCAGCTGGGGCAGGGAAATTTGCCTGCTAGAATCGGACGTCGGTGTACTGCTAGCAGAGTGGGCGCAAGTACTTGGCTGTGACACACCTAATTCTACACCTTCATTCCTCTCAGTGCATGTTTCAGAGAGGACTGAAGTTATAGTGGGGTTGGAGATCCCAGCTGATGCGGTGCAAGGAGAGGTCCGCTTGGTTCTTTGGTGTGGGTCTTTGAGGTAGGCTTGCCAACGAGCTGCATGGCAGGTCAACATATGTCTGGTCAGGCATGTGGTACCCAAGCGGCTGATGTTTTGGCCACGCGATATACGCTTGAGACATATGTTGCAAACAGCAGCTGTGCGATCTGATGCACTAGCCTCAAAAAAGGCCCACACCAAAGAACTTTTTGAATGACGGGCAGAGGCAGCGCCCTGCACAGGCGGAGCTCTGCGGTGTGATTCCGTCGGTGTACTGCCCTTACGCTGGCCACCAAAGGGCATCCTGCCTCGTTGGAGATGTGCCTCCTCCTCATCCTCCTCCTCCTCCTCTCTCCTATTAGGCACCCACGTGGAGTCATTGACCTCATCATCCCCTCCCTCCTCATCACTGGAGCCAATCTGGCAGTATGCTGCAGCTGCTGGAACATGACTGCCAGATTGGTGTCCTTCTTGAGCATCCCCTCTGTCTGCTCTCACGCTACTGCCTTCCTCTAGCTGGGTTTCATCATCAGACCCTTCGAAACGCTGGGCATCCTCCTGGAGCATGTACCCAACACTGTGCTGAAACAGTTCGGGGGACTCCTCAGGAGGAGGACATGGTGGGTCTAGGGAAGGAGTGACTGATGATTTGTCTGACATTGATACCAGGGAAGACGACGCTTTGGCAGCTGCTTTTCCAGTACCCTGAGCCTGGGTGAGAGAGGATGAGGAGGAGGAGGAGGGCTTGGTCATCCACTCTACCAAGTCTTCGGCATGATGTGGCTCAACATGTCCAGCTGCCGAAAAGAAGGACAAGCGTGTCCCATGGCCATGTGCTGATGACAATGCACCGCGTCCACGACCAGCACTGTTGCCCCCAGACACAGAGCCTGCTTGCCCTCTTTTATTGCCTCCTGACTGTCTGCCTCTCCTTGTTTGCCTTCCAGACATTCTAATAGATGGCCTGCAGGGAGATGGGAAAAAAGCAATAAGGGCTACCTTCAGGTGTCCTTCTCTGTCCCTTGAAACAAGGACTTTCACAGTGAAAGAAACTGACACTGTCCCTACCTAGAGTTTTCTGTCCCTAGAATAAATGTTTTTTTTAATCACAATATAGCACAAGGACAATTCACTCAATGTCTCTCCAGGTCCCTGGAAACAAGGACTTGCAGAGTGAAAGAAACTGACACTGTCCCTACCTAGAGTTTTCTGTCCCTAGAATAAATGTTTTTTTTAAGCACAATATAGCACAAGGACAATTAACTCACTGTCCTTACAGGTCCCTGGAAACAAGGACTTGCAGAGTGAAAAAAAAAAAACACTCTCCCTACCTACAGTTTTCTGTCCCTAGAAAAAATGTTTTTTTTAAGCACAATATAGCACAAGGACAATTAACTCACTGTCCTTACAGGTCCCTGGAAACAAGGACTTGCAGAGTGAAAGAAAAAAAACACTCTCCCTACCTACAGTTTTCTGTCCCTAGAAAAAATGTTTTTTTTAATCACAATATAGCACAAGGAAAATTAACTCACTGTCCTTACAGGTCCCTGGAAACAAGGACTTGCAGAGTGAAAGAAAAAAAACACTCTCCCTACCTACAGTTTTCTGTCCCTAGAAAAAATGTTTTTTTTAATCACAATATAGCACAAGGAAAATTAACTCACTGTCCTTACAGGTCCCTGGAAACAAGGACTTGCAGAGTGAAAGAAACTGACACTGTCCCTACCTAGAGTTTTCTGTCCCTAGAATAAATGTTTTTTTTAAGCACAATATAGCACAAGGACAATTAACTCACTGTCCTTACAGGTCCCTGGAAACAAGGACTTGCAGAGTGAAAAAAAAAAAACACTCTCCCTACCTAGAGTTTTCTGTCCCTAGAAAAAATGTTTTTTTTTAAGCACAATATAGCACAAGGACAATTAACTCACTGTCCTTACAGGTCCCTGGAAACAAGGACTTGCAGAGTGAAAGAAAAAAAACACTCTCCCTACCTAGAGTTTTCTGTCCCTAGAAAAAATGTTTTTTTTAATCACAATATAGCACAAGGAAAATTAACTCACTGTCCTTACAGGTCCCTGGAAACAAGGACTTGCAGAGTGAAAGAAAAAAAACACTCTCCCTACCTAGAGTTTTCTGTCCCTAGAAAAAATGTTTTTTTTAATCACAATATAGCACAAGGAAAATTAACTCACTGTCCTTACAGGTCCCTGGAAACAAGGACTTGCAGAGTGAAAGAAACTGACACTGTCCCTACCTAGAGTTTTCTGTCCCTAGAATAAATGTTTTTTTTAATCACAATATAGCACAAGGAAAATTAACTCACTGTCCTTACAGGTCCCTGGAAACAAGGACTTGCAGAGTGAAAGAAACTGACACTGTCCCTACCTAGAGTTTTCTGTCCCTAGAATAAATGTTTTTTTTAATCACAATATAGCACAAGGAAAATTAACTCACTGTCCTTACAGGTCCCTGGAAACAAGGACTTGCAGAGTGAAAGAAACTGACACTGTCCCTACCTAGAGTTTTCTGTCCCTAGAATAAATGTTTTTTTTAATCACAATATAGCACAAGGAAAATTAACTCACTGTCCTTACAGGTCCCTGGAAACAAGGACTTGCAGAGTGAAAGAAACTGACACTGTCCCTACCTAGAGTTTTCTGTCCCTAGAATAAATGTTTTTTTTAAGCACAATATAGCACAAGGACAATTAACTCACTGTCCTTACAGGTCCCTGGAAACAAGGACTTGCAGAGTGAAAGAAAAAAAACACTCTCCCTACCTACAGTTTTCTGTCCCTAGAAAAAATGTTTTTTTTAATCACAATATAGCACAAGGAAAATTAACTCACTGTCCTTACAGGTCCCTGGAAACAAGGACTTGCAGAGTGAAAGAAACTGACACTGTCCCTACCTAGAGTTTTCTGTCCCTAGAATAAATGTTTTTTTTAATCACAATATAGCACAAGGACAATTAACTCACTGTCCTTACAGGTCCCTGGAAACAAGGACTTGCAGAGTGAAAGAAACTGACACTGTCCCTACCTAGAGTTTTCTGTCCCTAGAATAAATGTTTTTTTTAAGCACAATATAGCACAAGGACAATTAACTCACTGTCCTTACAGGTCCCTGGAAACAAGGACTTGCAGAGTGAAAGAAACTGACACTGTCCCTACCTAGAGTTTTCTGTCCCTAGAATAAATGTTTTTTTTAAGCACACTATAGCAGAAGCACAAAACACACTGACACTCTCCCTACCTATCCTTCTCTTTCCCTAAACTAAAGGAATCCAGGTTAAGCAAGAAAGAAATAACAGTCACTGTCCCTGCCTATGCTACTCTATCCCTGCTCCGGAACACACTACACTAGGCCGCCGTGCTGGCGGCCTTTTATAGTGTGGGGCGTGTACTAAACACCCTCAGCAATAATTGGCCACAGGCATCCTGCCTGTGGCCAATCATTGCTCTCCTCGCTGCCGGCGCTGTGATTGGCCAAGCATGCGGGGTCACAGTGCATGCTTGGCCAATCACAGCGCCTGGATGACACTGCGATGGCGTAGTGCATTGTGGGCCGTTCGCGTCACTCGAATTTGGCGCGAACGGCCCAAATCGTTCGATCTTCGTCGAACGATCGAACAGCCAATGTTCGAGTCGAACGTATGTTCGACTCGAACACGAAGCTCATCCCTAGATTTCACTATTAAGTATTTTTGTTGCCCTTAAAGTCCCATCATAGGGGGGAGTTTCTTTATTCCTTGCATTACCTGGGATGTTAACAACAAACCAATGTTTTTTTTTTCTGGGTGGAAACACAAAGTCGCATGTTAGGGTTGAGGGCTAGGGTTAGGGTTAAATGTTAGAGTTATAGTTAAGGTTAGGACTAGAGTTAGGGTTAGGGTTGGGGTTATAGTTAGGGTTAGGGTTTGCGTTAGGGTTTAGGGTTAGAGATGGGGTTAGGGTTAAGGTTAGGGTTATAGTTAGATTTAGAGTTAGGTTTAGAGTTAGAGTTAGGGTTAGGGTTAGAGTTAGGGTTAGAGTTAGGGTTAGGGTAAGAGTTAGGGTTAGAGTTAGGGTTAGAGTAAGAGTTAGGCTTAGAGTTAGGGTTAGGGTTAGAGTAAGAGTTAGGGTTAGAGTTAGGTTTAGAGTTAGGTTTAGAGTTAGAGTTAGGGTTAGGGTTAGGGTTAGGGTTAGAGTTAGGGTTAGAGTTAGGGTTAGGGTTAGAGTTAGGGTTAGAGTTAGGGTTAGGGTTAGACTTAATGTTAGGGTTAGGGCTAGAGTAAGAGTTAGGGTTAGAGTTAGAGTTAGGTTTAGAGTTAGAGTTAGGGTTAGAGTTAGGGTTACAGCTAGGGTTACAGTTAGGGTTAGAGTAAGAGTTAGGGTTAGAGTTAGAGTTAGGGTTAGAGTTAGGGTTAGAGTTAGAGTTAGGTTTAGAGTTAGGGTTAGGGTTAGGGTTAGAGTTAGGGTTAGGGTAAGAGTTAGGGTTAGAGTTAGGGTTAGGGTTAGAGTAAGAGTTAGGCTTAGAGTTAGGGTTTGGGTTAGCGTAAGAGTTAGGGTTAGAGTTAGGTTTAGAGTTAGAGTTAGGGTTAGGGTTAGGGTTAGGGTTAGAGTTAGGGTTAGAGTTAGGGTTAGGGTTAGAGTTAGGGTTAGAGTTAGGGTTAGGGTTAGACTTAATGTTAGGGTTAGGGCTAGACTAAGAGTTAGGGTTAGAGTTAGAGTTAGGGTTAGAGTTAGGGTTACAGCTAGGGTTACAGTTAGGGTTAGGGTTAGAGTAAGAGTTAGAGTTAGGGTTAGAGTTAGAGTTAGGTTTAGAGTTAGAGTTAGGGTTAGGGTTAGAGTTAGGGTTAGGGTAAGAGTTAGGGTTAGAGTTAGGGTTAGGGTTAGAGTAAGAGTTAGGCTTAGAGTTAGGGTTTGGGTTAGCGTAAGAGTTAGGGTTAGAGTTAGGTTTAGAGTTAGGGTTAGGGTTAGGGTTAGAGTTAGGGTTAGAGTTAGGGTTAGGGCTAGAGTTAGGGTTAGAGTTAGGGTTACAGTTAGGGTTAGAGTTAGGGTTAGGGTTAGAGTAAGAGTTAGGCTTAGAGTTAGAGTTAACTTAATATATTAGAGGAATCAAACACAATAAGAAATAAGAACTAAGTAGGTGAATATACACAAATTTAAGGAGGGAGGGAAGGAGGAAGAAATAGCGTCATTGGGCGGTAGAATCACTTTTTTTTATAACACACTGTAAGGACTCAATATACACTAAATATTGTTCAATAAGAGAGGTGTAATAGAGGGGTGGGGGAATCAGGTGGAGGAGGGAGGATAGCGGGAGGGAGGAAGATTTTAATTTTATTTTTTTTGTTGTTTTGTATAGGCGGTTTCCGTACCCTCTCCATATGTAGATATATGTGGAAGAAGGGAGATAGGAAGAAAATTGAATGTCAGATACAATTTGAAATTGAATGGGAATGTTGTAATGAGAGCACACTATATTATTATATCAACAATACTCCCTCTCTCCTCTATGCTTTTGGAGATGGATGTGTTCTTTTTTTATTATTTTATTATGCTATTCTGATGGTGGGTGGGGGGGGGGAGTCTGGGGGGAGTGGGGGGGGTGCACATGGCAATAAAATTCGAATAGGAAGGTCTTGGGGAAAATAACTTATAGTAATAATATCCCCATTTCTGTTTATTTATTTCTTTACTCACTCCCTTATGGAAATATGCTTGTCTCGAGTAATAATGATAGCACATTATATTGAGTGGCGAACCCGCCACATGTTTGTATGAAAGGAAACTGTATTTTTTTTTCTCTCTTTTTTCTCTTTTTTTTATGTTGGGAGGGCTGAGTTTGAGAAATGTTGGGTATTGACTAGGGAACGGATACCATGGTCGGTAAAAAAGGGGTTAGTCAAAATGCC
This sequence comes from Rana muscosa, assembly GCA_029206835.1. Taxonomy (NCBI): domain Eukaryota; kingdom Metazoa; phylum Chordata; class Amphibia; order Anura; family Ranidae; genus Rana; species Rana muscosa. The sequence goes on along the minus strand of CM055121.1, from coordinate 303,303,465 downwards.
TCTCCACTCTCATCCAGGTATGAATGGAACTTTGGGTCTAAGGAGGAGGTGGAGAGGGATAGGGAGGGAAGGGAGGAGGGAGGGAAAGATGCGGTAAGAATGAAGTGTAAAAATGTCCAGAGGTGTAGTTTAAGATTCCAGAAGAAGTTCCCTCCCCATAATGGAAGGTGTAGGAGGCAGTTCTCTGAGTCGTAAATACAAATGTCAGGTAAAAAAAGTAACAATAACAGCTATTCAGTAATATCATGGAATGTCAGAGGACTGAACTCCAGGTTTAAGCGAGCTCTGATGTCCCAGTATATAAGAAAATTTAGTCCGCAACTAATTATATTACAGGAGACACATCTAATGGGAAAAAAAATAACAACTTTAAAAAAAAACCTGGATACAAAAAGAATATCATGCCACCTACTCATCCTATGCTAGAGGGGTGTCAGTGTTAGTCAATAAATCTTTTCCTGGAAAGGTGGAAAAAGCCTATGTGGATCTACAAGGGAAATATGTGATTCTACTATATAAGATCGGGCAACAAAGATGTATTATAGTAGCAATATATATTCCACCTCCATTCTCAGTTGGAATCTTAAATGAGATAATGGAAAAAATTATCCAATATCTTCCAGCAAAATTGATGCTCATTGGAGATTTTAATTCAGTGATGTCTGCTGAATTAGACAGACCGAAACCCTCCAATAATTACTCACCCGATTTATATAATTGGGCACAAGCGACGGGGGTAACGGAGATATGGAGATGGAGAAATCCGGAAAAAATAATGTATTCCTGCTATTCTACATCTTATAAAACAGCGTCTAGGATAGATCTGGCATTTGCGGATTCTGCAATGTTAGCAGACATTGTAGACGCCGAATATCTACCGAGCGGCCTGTCAGATCATGCTCCCCTACGGGTGTCAATACGCATTCCCACTTTTAGGGACACAGCACTGTGGAGGTTACCTCCACAATGGGTGACATACCCAGAGATATCAGAAAAGATGACAATCATAATAAATGAATACTGGGAAAATAATGAGGGATCATCCTCAGTAGATATAGTCTGGGATGCGTTCAAAGCATATCTACGAGGTCAATACATTTCAAATATCGCAGCAATAAAGAAATAACAGAAAGTCAAGGTACAGGAGTTACAAACACAGGTAGAGTGTAGAAAAGAAAGATACAGTCAAGACCCAAGTAATCCCAATTTTGATTTAACGATGGCCGCACAAAGAGAACTACAATTACATATGGAGGAGATAACAAGACTAGAGTTATACAAAAAGAAACAAAATATATTTGAATTAGGGGACAAAAGTGGGAGGTTCTTGGCGAGACTGGCACAACAGGAATACCAATCTACAACTATAGCAGAAATAGAAACGTTAGAAGGAATGAGAGTAAAAGAACCAGACGAGATTGTGAATGCCTTTAGCGATTATTATGCTGGGCTATATGCCTCTTCTCTCCCCTCCGGCTTCCATCCGGGGGCCATGTCAGACTTGTTGGACCGGGTGGCCCTCGGGTGGTTGTCGGATAGGGAGAGGGAGGCATTGGTGGACCCAATTACAAGTGAAGAAATAATTAAGGTCATAAATACATTCCCAGGGGAAAAAACACCAGGTCCAGATGGAATCCCTGTCGAATTCTACAAAAAATATAAAGACCTAGTAGCTCCAAAATTGGCAAAGGTATATTCAGAGGGATTGCGGAAGGGGATATTGCCAGACTCAATGAGACAGGCACATATAACCTTAATATATAAGGATGGCAAAGATCCAAAACTATGCCCCTCATATAGGCCGATAGCATTACTGAATATAGACTTTAAAATATTAACCAAAATATTAACATTTAGAATACAGCCCCTATTAAAATCCATTATGGATTCAGATCAGACGGGATTTATGCCACAGAGAACGACAGATGATCTTCGTAGATTATTTACGAACATACGTGCACACCATAATTGTGAAGGATCTAGGACGGTGGCCTCCCTAGATATAGAAAAGGCCTTCGATACTATAGAATGGCCCTTTCTATGGGAAGTACTCAGAAGAATGGGATTCCCGATAAAATGTATCAATTGGGTTCAAACAATATATAGAAAACCCATGTCAGCGGTTAAACTGGGAGGAAGGTTGTCATTAGGGATGAGCTTCGTGTTCGAGTCGAACATACGTTCGACTCGAACATTGGCTGTTCGATCGTTCGACGAAGATCGAACGATTTGGGCCGTTCGCGCCAAATTCGAGTGACGCGAACGGCCCACAATGCACTACGCCATCGCAGTGTCATCCAGGCGCTGTGATTGGCCAAGCATGCACTGTGACCCCGCATGCTTGGCCAATCACAGCGCCGGCAGCGAGGAGAGCAATGATTGGCCACAGGCAGGATGCCTGTGGCCAATTATTGCTGAGGGTGTTTAGTACACGCCCCACACTATAAAAGGCCGCCAGCACGGCGGCCTAGTGTAGTGTGTTCCGGAGCAGGGATAGAGTAGCATAGGCAGGGACAGTGACTGTTATTTCTTTCTTGCTTAACCTGGATTCCTTTAGTTTAGGGAAAGAGAAGGATAGGTAGGGAGAGTGTCAGTGTGTTTTGTGCTTCTGCTATAGTGTGCTTAAAAAAAACATTTATTCTAGGGACAGAAAACTCTAGGTAGGGACAGTGTCAGTTTCTTTCACTCTGCAAGTCCTTGTTTCCAGGGACCTGTAAGGACAGTGAGTTAATTGTCCTTGTGCTATATTGTGCTTAAAAAAAACATTTATTCTAGGGACAGAAAACTCTAGGTAGGGACAGTGTCAGTTTCTTTCACTCTGCAAGTCCTTGTTTCCAGGGACCTGTAAGGACAGTGAGTTAATTGTCCTTGTGCTATATTGTGATTAAAAAAAACATTTATTCTAGGGACAGAAAACTCTAGGTAGGGACAGTGTCAGTTTCTTTCACTCTGCAAGTCCTTGTTTCCAGGGACCTGTAAGGACAGTGAGTTAATTTTCCTTGTGCTATATTGTGATTAAAAAAAACATTTATTCTAGGGACAGAAAACTCTAGGTAGGGACAGTGTCAGTTTCTTTCACTCTGCAAGTCCTTGTTTCCAGGGACCTGTAAGGACAGTGAGTTAATTGTCCTTGTGCTATATTGTGCTTAAAAAAAACATTTATTCTAGGGACAGAAAACTCTAGGTAGGGACAGTGTCAGTTTCTTTCACTCTGCAAGTCCTTGTTTCCAGGGACCTGTAAGGACAGTGAGTTAATTGTCCTTGTGCTATATTGTGCTTAAAAAAAACATTTATTCTAGGGACAGAAAACTCTAGGTAGGGACAGTGTCAGTTTCTTTCACTCTGCAAGTCCTTGTTTCCAGGGACCTGTAAGGACAGTGAGTTAATTGTCCTTGTGCTATATTGTGATTAAAAAAAACATTTATTCTAGGGACAGAAAACTCTAGGTAGGGACAGTGTCAGTTTCTTTCACTCTGCAAGTCCTTGTTTCCAGGGACCTGTAAGGACAGTGAGTTAATTTTCCTTGTGCTATATTGTGATTAAAAAAAACATTTATTCTAGGGACAGAAAACTCTAGGTAGGGACAGTGTCAGTTTCTTTCACTCTGCAAGTCCTTGTTTCCAGGGACCTGTAAGGACAGTGAGTTAATTGTCCTTGTGCTATATTGTGCTTAAAAAAAACATTTATTCTAGGGACAGGAAACTCTAGGTAGGGACAGTGTCAGTTTCTTTCACTCTGCAAGTCCTTGTTTCCAGGGACCTGTAAGGACAGTGAGTTAATTTTCCTTGTGCTATATTGTGATTAAAAAAAACATTTATTCTAGGGACAGAAAACTCTAGGTAGGGACAGTGTCAGTTTCTTTCACTCTGCAAGTACTTGTTTCCAGGGACCTGTAAGGACAGTGAGTTAATTTTCCTTGTGCTATATTGTGATTAAAAAAAACATTTTTTCTAGGGACAGAAAACTGTAGGTAGGGAGAGTGTTTTTTTTCTTTCACTCTGCAAGTCCTTGTTTCCAGGGACCTGTAAGGACAGTGAGTTAATTGTCCTTGTGCTATATTGTGCTTAAAAAAAACATTTATTCTAGGGACAGAAAACTCTAGGTAGGGACAGTGTCAGTTTCTTTCACTCTGCAAGTCCTTGTTTCCAGGGACCTGTAAGGACAGTGAGTTAATTTTCCTTGTGCTATATTGTGATTAAAAAAAACATTTATTCTAGGGACAGAAAACTCTAGGTAGGGACAGTGTCAGTTTCTTTCACTCTGCAAGTCCTTGTTTCCAGGGACCTGTAAGGACAGTGAGTTAATTGTCCTTGTGCTATATTGTGCTTAAAAAAAACATTTATTCTAGGGACAGAAAACTCTAGGTAGGGACAGTGTCAGTTTCTTTCACTCTGCAAGTCCTTGTTTCCAGGGACCTGTAAGGACAGTGAGTTAATTTTCCTTGTGCTATATTGTGATTAAAAAAAACATTTATTCTAGGGACAGAAAACTCTAGGTAGGGACAGTGTCAGTTTCTTTCACTCTGCAAGTCCTTGTTTCCAGGGACCTGTAAGGACAGTGAGTTAATTTTCCTTGTGCTATATTGTGATTAAAAAAAACATTTTTTCTAGGGACAGAAAACTGTAGGTAGGGAGAGTGTTTTTTTTCTTTCACTCTGCAAGTCCTTGTTTCCAGGGACCTGTAAGGACAGTGAGTTAATTGTCCTTGTGCTATATTGTGCTTAAAAAAAACATTTATTCTAGGGACAGAAAACTCTAGGTAGGGACAGTGTCAGTTTCTTTCACTCTGCAAGTCCTTGTTTCCAGGGACCTGTAAGGACAGTGAGTTAATTTTCCTTGTGCTATATTGTGATTAAAAAAAACATTTATTCTAGGGACAGAAAACTCTAGGTAGGGACAGTGTCAGTTTCTTTCACTCTGCAAGTCCTTGTTTCCAGGGACCTGTAAGGACAGTGAGTTAATTTTCCTTGTGCTATATTGTGATTAAAAAAAACATTTTTTCTAGGGACAGAAAACTGTAGGTAGGGAGAGTGTTTTTTTTCTTTCACTCTGCAAGTCCTTGTTTCCAGGGACCTGTAAGGACAGTGAGTTAATTTTCCTTGTGCTATATTGTGATTAAAAAAAACATTTTTTCTAGGGACAGAAAACTGTAGGTAGGGAGAGTGTTTTTTTTCTTTCACTCTGCAAGTCCTTGTTTCCAGGGACCTGTAAGGACAGTGAGTTAATTGTCCTTGTGCTATATTGTGCTTAAAAAAAACATTTATTCTAGGGACAGAAAACTCTAGGTAGGGACAGTGTCAGTTTCTTTCACTCTGCAAGTCCTTGTTTCCAGGGACCTGTAAGGACAGTGAGTTAATTGTCCTTGTGCTATATTGTGCTTAAAAAAAACATTTATTCTAGGGACAGAAAACTCTAGGTAGGGACAGTGTCAGTTTCTTTCACTCTGCAAGTCCTTGTTTCCAGGGACCTGTAAGGACAGTGAGTTAATTGTCCTTGTGCTATATTGTGATTAAAAAAAACATTTATTCTAGGGACAGAAAACTCTAGGTAGGGACAGTGTCAGTTTCTTTCACTCTGCAAGTCCTTGTTTCCAGGGACCTGTAAGGACAGTGAGTTAATTTTCCTTGTGCTATATTGTGATTAAAAAAAACATTTATTCTAGGGACAGAAAACTCTAGGTAGGGACAGTGTCAGTTTCTTTCACTCTGCAAGTCCTTGTTTCCAGGGACCTGTAAGGACAGTGAGTTAATTTTCCTTGTGCTATATTGTGATTAAAAAAAACATTTTTTCTAGGGACAGAAAACTGTAGGTAGGGAGAGTGTTTTTTTTCTTTCACTCTGCAAGTCCTTGTTTCCAGGGACCTGTAAGGACAGTGAGTTAATTGTCCTTGTGCTATATTGTGATTAAAAAAAACATTTTTTCTAGGGACAGAAAACTCTAGGTAGGGAGAGTTTTTTTTTTTTTTCACTCTGCAAGTCCTTGTTTCCAGGGACCTGTAAGGACAGTGAGTTAATTGTCCTTGTGCTATATTGTGCTTAAAAAAAACATTTATTCTAGGGACAGAAAACTCTAGGTAGGGACAGTGTCAGTTTCTTTCACTCTGCAAGTCCTTGTTTCCAGGGACCTGGAGAGACATTGAGTGAATTGTCCTTGTGCTATATTGTGATTAAAAAAAACATTTATTCTAGGGACAGAAAACTCTAGGTAGGGACAGTGTCAGTTTCTTTCACTCTGCAAGTCCTTGTTTCCAGGGACCTGTAAGGACAGTGAGTTAATTTTCCTTGTGCTATATTGTGATTAAAAAAAACATTTTTTCTAGGGACAGAAAACTGTAGGTAGGGAGAGTGTTTTTTTTCTTTCACTCTGCAAGTCCTTGTTTCCAGGGACCTGTAAGGACAGTGAGTTAATTTTCCTTGTGCTATATTGTGATTAAAAAAAACATTTTTTCTAGGGACAGAAAACTGTAGGTAGGGAGAGTGTTTTTTTTCTTTCACTCTGCAAGTCCTTGTTTCCAGGGACCTGTAAGGACAGTGAGTTAATTGTCCTTGTGCTATATTGTGCTTAAAAAAAACATTTATTCTAGGGACAGAAAACTCTAGGTAGGGACAGTGTCAGTTTCTTTCACTCTGCAAGTCCTTGTTTCCAGGGACCTGGAGAGACATTGAGTGAATTGTCCTTGTGCTATATTGTGATTAAAAAAAACATTTATTCTAGGGACAGAAAACTCTAGGTAGGGACAGTGTCAGTTTCTTTCACTCTGCAAGTCCTTGTTTCCAGGGACCTGGAGAGACATTGAGTGAATTGTCCTTGTGCTATATTGTGATTAAAAAAAACATTTATTCCAGGGATAGAAAACTCTAGGTAGGGACAGTGTCAGTTTCTTTCACTGTGAAAGTCCTTGTTTCAAGGGACAGAGAAGGACACCTGAAGGTAGCCCTTATTGCTTTTTTCCCATCTCCCTGCAGGCCATCTATTAGAATGTCTGGAAGGCAAACAAGGAGAGGCAGACAGTCAGGAGGCAATAAAAGAGGGCAAGCAGGCTCTGTGTCTGGGGGCAACAGTGCTGGTCGTGGACGCGGTGCATTGTCATCAGCACATGGCCATGGGACACGCTTGTCCTTCTTTTCGGCAGCTGGACATGTTGAGCCACATCATGCCGAAGACTTGGTAGAGTGGATGACCAAGCCCTCCTCCTCCTCCTCATCCTCTCTCACCCAGGCTCAGGGTACTGGAAAAGCAGCTGCCAAAGCGTCGTCTTCCCTGGTATCAATGTCAGACAAATCATCAGTCACTCCTTCCCTAGACCCACCATGTCCTCCTCCTGAGGAGTCCCCCGAACTGTTTCAGCACAGTGTTGGGTACATGCTCCAGGAGGATGCCCAGCGTTTCGAAGGGTCTGATGATGAAACCCAGCTAGAGGAAGGCAGTAGCGTGAGAGCAGACAGAGGGGATGCTCAAGAAGGACACCAATCTGGCAGTCATGTTCCAGCAGCTGCAGCATACTGCCAGATTGGCTCCAGTGATGAGGAGGGAGGGGATGATGAGGTCAATGACTCCACGTGGGTGCCTAATAGGAGAGAGGAGGAGGAGGAGGATGAGGAGGAGGCACATCTCCAACGAGGCAGGATGCCCTTTGGTGGCCAGCGTAAGGGCAGTACACCGACGGAATCACACCGCAGAGCTCCGCCTGTGCAGGGCGCTGCCTCTGCCCGTCATTCAAAAAGTTCTTTGGTGTGGGCCTTTTTTGAGGCTAGTGCATCAGATCGCACAGCTGCTGTTTGCAACATATGTCTCAAGCGTATATCGCGTGGCCAAAACATCAGCCGCTTGGGTACCACATGCCTGACCAGACATATGTTGACCTGCCATGCAGCTCGTTGGCAAGCCTACCTCAAAGACCCACACCAAAGAACAAAGCGGACCTCTCCTTGCACCGCATCAGCTGGGATCTCCAACCCCACTATAACTTCAGTCCTCTCTGAAACATGCACTGAGAGGAATGAAGGTGTAGAATTAGGTGTGTCACAGCCAAGTACTTGCGCCCACTCTGCTAGCAGTACACCGACGTCCGATTCTAGCAGGCAAATTTCCCTGCCCCAGCTGCTGGACCGTCGAAAGAAGTTCACTCCCAGCCATCCACATGCCCAGCGGTTGAATGCTAGCTTGGCTAAATTGCTAGCGCTTCAACTGCTGCCTTTTCAGTTGGTAGACTCGGCCCCCTTCCGTGAGTTTGTGCAATGTGCGGTTCCTCAGTGGCAGGTTCCCAAACGCCACTTTTTCTCACGGAAGGCTATTCCGGCTCTCTACCGGCATGTGGAAGGCAATGTCTTGGCCTCGCTGGACAGGGCGGTCAGCGGTAAGGTGCATATTACCGCTGACTCATGGTCCAGCAGGCATGGACAGGGACGTTACCTTTCTTTCACGGCCCATTGGGTCACTCTTTTGGCAGCTGGGAAGGATTCAGGACAAGGTGCAGTAGTGTTGGAGGTTGTCCCACCGCCACGCCTCCAAAATGCTACTACTGGTTGTGACACACCTCTCTCCTCCACCCCCTCCTCTTCTTCTTCCTCCATGGCCTCTTCCTGTGGTTTGTCCTATGAACCAGCGGTGCTCCGTAGCCGTTCACGGGGCTACGCAAGTACGCAGGCAAAAAGATGCCATGCCGTGCTTGCGCTGGTGTGTTTGGGGGACAGAAGCCACACTGGGGCAGAGGTCCTGTCTGCTCTGCAGGGCCAGGCCGAGAGGTGGTTGACGCCACGCCAGCTTAAGCCAGGAATGGTGGTTTGCGACAATGGCACCAACCTCCTCTCCGCCCTCCGACAGGGACAACTGACCCATGTGCCCTGTGTGGCTCACGTCCTTAACCTGGTGGTGCAGCGGTTCTTGGGCAGGTACCCGGGCTTACAGGATGTCCTGAGGCAGGCCAGGAAAGTCTGTGTGCATTTCCGCAGATCTTATAATGCCAGTGCTCGCCTGGCTGAGCTGCAAAAGGAGTTGAACCTGCCCAAGAACCGCCTTATATGTGACATGCCCACCAGGTGGAACTCAACGTTGGCCATGCTGCAGCGGCTGCACACGCAGCAGAGGGCCATCAATGAGTACCTGTGCGACTACGGCACCAGGACAGGGTCAGGGGAGCTTGGTTTTTTTTCTCCACGCCAGTGGGGCATGATCAGGGATGCATGCACTGTCCTGGCACCATTTGAGGAGGCCACGAGGATGGTGAGCAGTGACAGTGCATGCATCAGTGACACTGTACCTCTTGTCCACCTGTTGGAGCACACGCTGCGTGGAATAATGGACAGGGCACTTGAGGCAGAACAGAGGCAGGAAGAGGAGGACTTCCTTGCCTCTCAAGGCCCCCTTTACCCAGACAGTGTTCCTTCTGTCCCACCCATCGCACAGGAAGAGGAGGAGGAGGAGGAGGAGGAGGAGGAGGAGGATTGTGTCAGCATGGAGGTGGAGGCTGGCACTCAGCATCATCAGCAGCAGTCTTTTAGGGATGATTTACAGTCCCAAGAAACCAGTGGACTTGTACGTGGCTGGGAGGAGGTGGCTGCGGATCATGTCGTCCTTAGTGACCCAGAGGACTCCGGAGCGAATGCCTCAGCAAACCTACGCTGCATGGCCTCCCTGATCCTGCAAAGTCTGCGGAAGGATCCTCGTATTCTTCGGATCAAGGAGAGGGACCATTACTGGCTGGCCACTCTCCTTGATCCACGGTACAAGGGTAAGGTTGCGGACCTTATGTTACCGTCGCAGAGGGAGCAGAGGATGAGACAACTCCGGGAGGCCTTGCAGAAAGGTCTGTGCAACGCGTTCCCAGAGACTGGGAGGTTGCAAACTCCTGGTCCTGGACAACGAGTTGCTGAGGCTTCGGCCAGTCAAAGAAGGAGCGGTGGGGAAGGTGGCCGTCTGACCGATGCGTTCAGACAATTCTTTAGTCCGCAGCCCCAAAGTATGATCGGTTCCAGCAACCATCGCCAGCGTCTGATAAACATGGTGCAGGAATATCTAGGGGCAAGGTCAGACTTGGACACCTTCCCCACCGAAAATCCTCTGGCTTACTGGGTCTTGAGGATGGATCACTGGCCAGAGCTTGCACAGTATGCAATTGAGCTACTGGCCTGTCCTGCATCCAGCGTTCTTTCGGAACGCACATTCAGTGCTGCTGGAGGATTTGTCACGGATCACAGGGTGCGCCTGTCCACCGACTCGGTTGATCGACTGACTTTCATCAAGATGAACCAGTCTTGGATCACCACCAGCTACCACACACCTGATGCTGATATAACAGACTAATTGATTTTAAAATGTCACATCCCTTCAAGACTGATGCTGATGCTGAGTGCCTGTGCTGTTATGTTGACTGCCTATCCTCCTCCTCCGAGTCCTCAATGATACGATTGATGATGATAGCTTGGAAGATCATTTTTGTTTATGGGTGCCGCCACCAGTGCCTAACGCCCAATTTTTCAGCCCCTGTTTAACAGTGGCGTGTAATTACAATTTTTGAAGCAATACTTTGCAACAGGGCTCATTGCTGTGCTCCAAGTACAGTATCTGTGAGGAGTTGCAGTGTTGTGCCACCAGTGCCTAAGGCCCAATTTTTCAGCCCCTGTTTAACAGGGGCGTGTCATTACAATTTTTGAAGCAATACTTTGCAACAGGGCTCATTGCTGTGCTCCAAGTACAGTATCTGTGAAGGGTTGCAGTGTTGTGCCACCAGTGCCTAAGGCCCAATTTTTCAGCCCCTGTTCAACAGGGGCATGTAATTACAATTCTTGATCTAATAATTCACAGCAGGGCCCATTGCTGCACCCACCAAGAGTAACTGTCAGGGCTTACAGTGTTGTGGCACCAGCACCACCATCAAAGGCCCAATTTTTACTACCACTGTTCAACAATTATATGTAATTAAAATTCCTGATATAATAGTTGACAGCAGGGCGTTCCAGCACCAACCAAGAGTAACTGTGAGTGCTTACAGTGTTGTGCCAACACCAACAACTAAGGGGCCTATTTCTGCAGAGTATATACGGCAGGTCCCTACTTTCAAACATCCAACTTACAAACGACTCCTACTTGCAAACGCAAGAAGACAACAGGAAGTGAGAGGAAATCTACCACTAGGAAGGAAAATTCTCTCCTGTAAGAATAAATATGGGAGAAAGGTGTCTCCTCTGTACTGATGCTTTATCAGCAATCCTTGTTTCAAGAAAAACACCACATTTCAAAAACAGTTGTCATTAGGACGGAAAGTGAGGTGAAATGTTCTGAACAGGGGCACAGACAGCAAAACAAATGTTACAGGGGTGATAACCCTTACCTATGTTTTCCAAAAAGTTTAAAAATAGATTTTTGGTCTGGAGCTACACTTCAACAATGTACCTGTTCAAAATTACAAACAGATTCTACATAAGAACAAACCTACAGTCCCTGTCTTGTATGCACCGCCTGTATACGGCTGTTCAGAGTATATAGGGCCTTTTTTATTTTATGTGCGGGGTTCCCCTTAATATCCATACAAGACCCAAAGGGGCTGGTAATGGGCTGGGGTAGGGGGGGGGGTCATGGGGTAGCTATGCCATTTTTCTTAAAGATTTTCATCCATATTACCGGGACCAGACATTACATTAAAGCCGCAAGCAGTTTTAAATGGCTTTTTTTTCCTTTAGAAGTGTCATTTTGTGCAGGGACAGTTCTAAACACGGGAAACACGTGGCACTTCACAGGCATACTTTAGACACCCCCCAGGTACGATATTTAAAGGAATATTTGACTTTTTTTTTTTCACTTTATGCATCATTAAAATGACTGCTCCCGGAAAACGACCGTTTTTAAAACTTATTTTTGCATTGATACATGTCCCCTGGTGCAGAACCCGGGTTCCCAAACCCTTTTTAGGACAATAACATGCATAATAGTTGTTATAATTAGCACTTTAGAATTCGAACGTTCGCATCCATTGTATTTAATAGGGTTCTAATGTTCGTTCGAACTTTCGGTCCGTTCGCGGGTTCTGGTGCGAACCGAACCCGGGGGTGTTCGGCTCATCACTAGTTGTCATCTTTCTTTGAGCTGCACAGAGGTACAAGACAGGGCTGCCCTCTCTCTCCAACACTCTTTGCAGTGGCAATAGAGCCAGTGGCAGAGGCTCTGAGGACATCACAAGAGATTCGGGGACTCCGAATAGGAGGGCTGGAGGAGAGGGTAGCTCTGTATGCAGACGATATGTTGTTGTTTTTGAGGGATGCGGGTCCGTCACTGAATGGGGCGTTGGAGTTATTACCGTATTTATCGGCGTATAACACGCGCCGGCGTATAACACGCACCCCAAGTTTAGGAGGGAATTTTAGGGAATTTTTTTTTTTTAGGAGGGAAGTTTAAGGAAAAAAAACTTACATTTAAATGCAGCCTTACCAGTGTCCATTGCAGCCTTGTCAGTGCAGCCTTGCCAGCAGTGTCCATTGCAGCCTTGCCCCAGTGTCCATTGCAGCCTTTTCAGTGCAGCCTTGCCAGCAGTGTCCAATTGCAGCCTTGCCCCAGTGTCCATTGCAGCCTTTTCAGTGCAGCCTTGCCAGCAGTGTCCATTGCAGCCTTTCCCCAGTGTCCATTGCAGCCTTGCCCCAGTGTCCAGTGCAGCCTTGCCCCAGTGCAGCCTTGCCCCAATGTCCAGTGCAGCCTTGCCCCCAGTTTTCATTGCAGCCTTGCCCGAATTTCAAAATTTGCGCCGCCGAGATCGCCGTTGAGACTGGGCGGAGCGGGGCGAACGCCGCCGAGAACGCAGGGACTGGGCGGAGCCGAGATACACATAGCCGAGTGTACTCGGCTCTAGTTGGCTCTTGTCGGCTCCGCTCACTGGACGTGACTGTGAGCAGAGCCGAGAAAAGCCGAGTACACTCGGCTATGTGTATCTCGGCGGCGATCGCTGCGCTCCGCTCAGTCAGCGGAGATCGCAGTGATCTCTGAGTATCGGCGTATAACACGCACCCACAATTTCCCCCTGATTTTAAGGGGAAAAAAGTGCGTGTTATACGCCGATAAATACGGTAAATACCTTTTCATTATTTACAGGACTTAAAGTAAACTGGGGTAAATTACTGCTATTTGCTATAGATCAAGGAGCGCAGGATACAGCGACTCCAAACCTGCCATTAAAATGGGTAACAGAATTTAAATACTTGGGCATAGTGATATCGCGACAGGCTGAAAAATTTAAAACGTTAAATTTAGATCCAGTGTTACAGGAAAATAAGCAAAAACTAAAGATGTGGGAAATGCTCCCCCTGTCCCTGATAAAGATGAAGATTCTCCCTCAGCTGCTATATTTGTTTAGAAACTCGCCACAATGGATACCAAAAAGTTTTTTTACACAGCTACATGGTATATTATCCTCATTTATATGGAAAAATAAATTGGCCAGAATAAAATTAAATACACTTATGCGTCCGATGTCACAGGGGGGGGGGGGTGGCTTTTCCTGACCTACATAGGTATTATTTAGCAGCACAGCTGGTAACAGTAGGAAGGTGGCTGAATCCCGACAGATATGATCCGGCTACAATGGTGGAGGCCTCAGTGGTCCAGTCTCTGGAGGCGCTGCAGGCACTACCATTCCGCGGGTTAAAAAATAGCCGAGACTTAACTCCATCAATGATAACGACAGTAAAAGCATGGAAAGCTGGCATGATAAGAGAGAGTAACCTAACAACAGAGGTATCTCCAAATACTCCACTATGGAGAAATCCTGAGTTTGGACATTTAGCTTCCATTCCGGATCCAAAATTTGAAGTTAAAAAAATATCTCAAGTAATACACAAGGGAAAAATATCTTCATTTGCAGATATGAGAAAAAACTGGAATGTCCCCGAGAGCTACCTTTTTAGATATATCCAACTAGCACATGCGTTGTCAGCCCAGTTTCCACAGAGTACTCCCCAGTTAAAAGAAACAGGTTTAGAAAAATTGATGAGAAAGAGAAGAGAAAGGGGGGTGATTTCAATCCTATATAATCACCTATTAAAGACAGAATTATCAGATATGAATAAACTAGGCTTGTGCAATTCGTTTTGTAACGAATCGAAATTCGTCCGAATTTAGCAACTTTCGGACGTTCGGAAGCATTCGAATTTCCGAACAAAGTAATTATGAATAAAACCGAATCCGAAATAAATTATATCGCAAATAGCGAATGCCCGAATGTCTTCGTTATGAAAAAAGTTACGTTTGTACGAATCCATTCGAAGCACAATAACACTCTGCTCTGCTCTCTGCTCCTCCCTCACTGAGCTGAACTCCCTCTCAAAATGGTGTACAGGGGCGGAGGCTATAGCCGCATGTAAAAAACGAAAGTAAAATACGAGATTTCGAATCGTTACAAATAACCGCAATGTATTTAGAAAAGTACAAATCCATTCGAAGCACATTAGGCATAATAGGCAGCGTCGTTGTGAGAGAGACACGGAAAATTACGAATCAACGAACCCAAAAAAAGTTAGAAAAGTCGGAGTTGTGTCCAGAATCAACGAAAAACAATGTACTCTACCGAAAGTACGAATTATAAATCAACTAAAAATAAGGCTTACATTAATACGAATCATTCCGATTCAACGAAAAATGACGCTTGCGAAAATACGAATTAGTCCGAACACGAAAAATCCCGTTTAGCAAAATTACGAATGATTACGAATCAACAGGACCGAAAAGAAACGAACCGAAACTAAACAAATTTTTCCGTTGTGCACAAGTCTAGAATAAACTATGTGAGTGTTGGTTAAGGCCCCATGCACACGAGACGCAGGTGCAAACTCTGCTGAACACACGTTTTTAAATGCTGAAACCGGCGTTCAAAAACACACGTTTTGCCACGTTTGTGGCCGCGTTTAGCGGCGTTTTACTGCGTTTGCGTTTATAAACGTTTCATCATAGACCCTCCCTAAGCTCAAAAAACAGTAAATGTTAACCATTTCAGCCAGTTTGTGAGACCAGAGTGAGTAGCAGCAGCTGAGAGAGCAGCAGTGTACTTGTATTTAGCGTATCACTTGCCACATCACCTGCCACAAGTTGTGGATTGTCCACTTGCCACGTCACCTGCCACGTCACCTGGCCACGTCACCTGCCACAAGTTGTGGATTGTCCACTTGCCACGTCACCTGCCACGTCACCTGGCCACGTTACCTGCCACAAGCTGTGGATTGTCCACTTGCCACATCACCTGCCACAAGTTGTGGATTGTCCACAATGCAATGCAAGCAATTACAGTTTTCTTTTATATTTTTTAATAGTTTTTCATCATTTGCCATCATTTTTGAGATTTCTAATGTTAAAAAATAGGTCACCTTTAAAAACGCTTATAAACGCAAACGCGGCAAAACACCGGTACCGCGTTTAGCCGCGTTTAGCGTCTGAAACGTTGAAAACGTTTGCGTCTGAACCCATTTTTTTGCTTCCGGAAAATCAAGGTTAAACGCAACTGCTTGTAAATGCCAAAAAACGAGACTGTGTGCATGGACACATAGGATAACATTGAATGGGTTCAGGGGCAGTTGAAAAAAAACGTCCAACTGCCTCTGAACGCGCGTTTAACATCAAATAACAGCGTCTCGTGTGCATGGGGTCTTAGAGATATTCCAAGACTATCAGCAGAAAACTGGGGAAAGATATATAAATTTCCATTCCAAATTTTAGTTTCACTTAGAGACAAATTAATTCAATTTAAGATAACACACAGAAATTATTTTACGCCGTACAAACTGTCTAAAATATCACCAGGAAACTTTAGCCATATTTTCTGGACCTGTCCAAAGATAAAGATATTCTGGAGAGAAGTCCTGAGAATAATTGATAAAGTGACGTCAGATCAGCAGGACCCAGAGGGAGAGATTTGCCTGCTTGGGACTAGTTGAGGAAAATACGCTCTCTATAGAAAGAAGAACACAGCTTGGCCTGCTGCTCTTCTATGCAAGAAAGGCAATAGTGCTAAACTGGAAGAGGGTCGAAGCTCCCCCATTACCACAATGGAAAAATACTGTAACAGAGGAAAGGAAGAGAAATATAGAAAAATTTGGGCAAATTGGATAGAGAATGCTATGACAGGCTCAGGGGAGGGGGGTGCGGAATTGGGATAGAATTACACCAATGGAAGAAAGAGTTAAAGAATATACAAACCTATGTATGTGAATGTAAGGAAATGGGTTTTGTTTTGGAGTAATCGGGTGATTGTAAGATGTGAAATATATGATGAAAAATGTTTAATTTAATATGAGAAGACAGGATGTATAAGATGTAAAATGTATGATGTAATATGAGAAGAAAGGAAAAAAATTAATTAAGAGATTTGGAAAAAAAAAGAGTTAAGCCCTGTACACACGATCGGATATCCTACGGATTCTAATCTGATGGTTTTGTCCATCGGAAATCCGATGAAGCTGACTTCCATCAGTCTTGCCTACACACCATCAGTCAAAAAACCGACCGTTCCAAACGCCGTGACGTAAAACACTCCGATGAGCCGAGAAAAATGAAGTTCAATGCTTCTGAGCATGCGTTGACTTGATTCTGAGCATGCGTGGGTTTTTTATCCGATGGACTTGCCCATAGACGATCGGAGTTTTCGATCGGTTTTTTATCCATCGGAAAAATTTAAAACATGTTCTATTTTTTAAAACCGATGGAAAAAAGACCGATGGGTCCCATACACGATTGGTTTGTCCGATGAAAACCATCCATCGGATGGTTTTCATCGGTAAAACCGATCGTGTGTACAGGGCTTTAGAGTTAGGGTAAGGGTTAGGGTTAGGGTTTGGTTTAGATTTAGGGTAAGAGAGTTAGAGTTAGACTTAGGGTTATGGTTAGGGTTAGACTTACACTTAGGGTTAGAGTTAGGGTTAGTAGTAATTGTTAGGGTAAGGGTCAGGGTAAGGGTTAGGGTTAGGGTTAGAGTTAGGGTAAGGGTTAGGGTTAGAGTTAGGGTTTGGGTTAGAGTTAGTTTTAGAGTTAGAGATAGGGTTAGGGTTAGAATTAGGGTTAGGGTTAGCGTTAAAGATAGAGTTAGAGTTAGGGTAAGGGTTAGGGTTAGAGTTTGGTTTAGATTTAGGGTAAGAGAGTTAGAGTTAAACTTAGGGTTATGGTTAGGGTTAGACTTACACTTAGGGTTAGAGTTAGGGTTAGTAGTAATTGTTAGGGTAAGGGTCAGGGTAAGGGTTAGGGTTAGGGTTAGAGTTAGGGTAAGGGTTAGGGTTAGAGTTAGGGTTTGGGTTAGAGTTAGTTTTAGAGTTAGAGATAGGGTTAGGGTTAGAATTAGGGTTAGGGTTAGCGTTAAAGATAGAGTTAGAGTTAGGGTAAGGGTTAGGGTTAGGGTTTGGTTTAGATTTAGGGTAAGAGAGTTAGAGTTAAACTTAGGGTTATGGTTAGGGTTAGACTTACACTTAGGGTTAGAGTTAGGGTTAGTAGTAATTGTTAGGGTAAGGGTCAGGGTAAGGGTTAGGGTTAGGGTTAGAGTTAGGGTAAGGGTTAGGGTTAGAGTTAGGGTTTGGGTTAGAGTTAGTTTTAGAGTTAGAGATAGGGTTAGGGTTAGAATTAGGGTTAGGGTTAGCGTTAAAGATAGAGTTAGAGTTAGGGTAAGGGTTAGGGTTAGAGTTTGGTTTAGATTTAGGGTAAGAGAGTTAGAGTTAAACTTAGGGTTATGGTTAGGGTTAGACTTAGACTTAGGGTTAGAGTTAGGGTTAACAGTAATTGTTAGGGTAAGGGTTAGAGTTAGAGTTAAGCCCTGTACACCCGATCGGTTTTACCGATGAAAACAGTCCGATGGACTTTTTTCATCGGACAAACCGATCGTGTATGGGCCCCATCGGTCTTTTGGCCATCGGTTTTAAAAAATAGAACATGTTTTAAATTCAAAAACCGATAGCAAATTCCGATCGTCTATGGGCAAGTCCATCGGATAAAAAACCCACGCATGCTCAGAATCAAGTCGACGCATGCTCAGAAGCATTAAACTTCATTTTTCTCGGCTCATCGGAGTGTTTTACGTCACCGCTTTTGGAACGGTCGGTTTTTTGACTGATGGTGTGTAGACAAGACTGATGGAAGTCAGCTTCATCGGATTTCTGATGGAAAAAAACATTGGATTGGAATCCATAGGATATCTGATCGTGTGTACGAGGCTTTAGGGTTAGAGTAAGAGTTAAGGTAAGGGTTAGGGTTAGAGTTAGGGTTTGGGTTAGAGTTAGTTTTAGAGTTAGAGATAGGGTTATGGTTAGAATTAGGGTTAGCGTTAGAGATAGAGTTAGGGTTAGGGTTAGAGTTAGGGTTTGGGTTAGATTTAGGGTAAGGGTAAAAGTTAGAGTTAGAGTTAGACTTAGGGTTAAGGTTAGGGTTAGAGTTAGAGTTAGACTTATGCCCTGTACACACAAGCAGAATTTCCGTCTGAAAAAAGTTGGATGGTTTTTCCGACGGAATTCCGCTCAAGCTTGGCTTGCATACACACGGTCACACAAAAGTTCTCTGGACTTTCGAACGTTAAGAACGCGGTGACGTACAACACTACGACAATTCGAGAAAAAGAAGTTCAATGCTTCCGAGCATGCGTCGAATTGTTTCCGAGCATGCGTGTTTTTTTTCCCGTCGGAATTGCATACAGATGAACGGATTTTCCAATAGGAATTTTTTCCTTCGGCAAAATTGAGAACCTGCTCTCAAACTTTTGCTGGTGGAAATTCCGACAGCAAAAGTCCGATGGAGCATACACACGGTCGGAATTTCTGATGAAAAGCTCACATCAGACATTTGCTGGCAGAAATTCCGCTCGTGTGCACAGGGCATTAGGGTTAGGGTTAGAGTTAGGGTTAGGGTTAGAGTTAGGGTTAGAGTTAGACTTAGGGTTTGGGTTAGAGTTAGAGTTAGACTTAGGGTTTGGGTTAGAGTTAGGGTTAGTGTTAGACTTAGGGTTAGGGTTAGAGTTAGGGTTATAGTTAGACTTAGAGTTAGGGTTAGAGTTAGGGTTAGAGTTAGACTTAGGGTTAGAGTTAGACTTAGGGCTAGGGTTAGAGTTAGGGTTAGAGTTAGACTTAGGGTTAGGGTTAGAGTTAGGGTTAGAGTTAGACTTAGGGTTAGGGTTAGAGTTAGGGTTATAGTTAGACTTAGAGTTAGGGTTAGAGTTAGGGTTAGAGTTAGGGTTAGCAGTAATTGTTAGGGTTAGTGTTAATTGTTGGGGTTAGAAAACTAACCCTAACAATTATTGCAAGTCCTAACCTTAACAATTACCGCTAACCGTAACCCTAACTTTAACCCAAACTCTAGCTCTAATCCTAACCCTTACATGCGAATTTGGAGACATAAAAGCTCCTACACTACTTTGATGCGATTTTGATGCTACTTAAGTGCCAGAGAGTGTAGAGTTGCATCAAAGTTGTACTACATTAACAGAACTGTCATACTTTCCTATTAGCCCAAAAAAAATGCAAAACGCATCAAAAACGTGTGTTTAACCCCTTCAGTACCATGCACTTATACAGCTTCCTGCCCAAGCCAATTTTGAGCTTTCAGCGCTGTCCAATTTGAATGACAATTGCGCGGTCATGCTACACTGTACCCAAACAATTTTTTTATCATTTTGTTCACACAAATAGAGCTTTCTTTCGGTGGTATTTGATTGCCTCTGCGATTTTTATTTTTTGCACAACAAATAAAAAAAGAGTGAAAATTTTGAAAAAAACGATGTTTTTCTTTGTTTCTGTTAATTTTTTTTGTAAATAAGTACCTTTTCTACTTCAATGATGGGCACTGATAAGGTGGCACTGACGGGCACTGATAAGGCGACACTGATGGGCACCGATGAGGTGGCACCAATGAGGTGGCACCGATGAGGTGGCACTGATGAGGTGGCACTGATGAGGTGGCACTGATGGGCACTGATGATGGGCACTGATAGGCGGCACTGATGGGCACTGATATGTGGCACTGGTATGCGGCACTGATTGGCACTCATAGGCGGCACTGATTGGCACTCATAGGCGGCACTGATTGGCACTTATAGGCAGCACTGATGGGCACTTATAGGCGGCACTGATAGGTGGCACGGACGGGCACTGATAGGTGGGCACTTATGGGCACAGATGGGCATGGATGGGCATGGATGGGCACGGATGGGCACTGATAGGTGGTGCTGATGGACACTAGTAGGTGGCACTGATGGACACTGATGCCCAGCAATGCCAGCCACCACACATTGAGGTGGTGCCATCATAGTGCCAGTCAGTGCCCATTTGTGGGCACTGATTGGCATATTTTTTTATTTTTTTTTATTTTACTACATGTGGATGGCCATGGGGGCCATCCACATGCTTGGGGCTTCCCTGTGGTCCTGGGGGGCTTCCCTGGTGGTCCAGTGTGGGTATCCGAGGGGGGGCTGCGCTGATAAACAATCAGCGCGAACCCCCCCTGTCAGGAGAGCCGCCGATCGGCTCTCCTCTACTAGCGTCTGTCAGACGCGAGTGAGGAAGAGCCGATCAACGGCTCTTCCTGTTTACATTGTGATCAGCCGTGATTGGACACGGCTGATCACGTGGTAAAAAGCCTCCGCCGGAGGCTTTTTACCGAGATCAGTGTAGCGGTGGGTCAGACTGACCCACCGCTCCACGGATCCCCGCGATGCGCGCACCCCCGGGCGCGCGGCGGCTGTTATCCCGCAGGACGTCATATGACGTCCAGTGTGGATAACTGAACCACTTCCCGGACGTCAATCTGCTATTGACGGGGCAGGAAGTGGTTAAAAACACTGCAAAATGCAGTGAAAAAATGTAAAACGTGCCAGCAAACTGCATTAACTGAATGACTTGTATAGCGCTACAAATGCGAACGGAATCGCCCCAAGGCGCTTTTTGCAGCCAGTTTCTGCCTGGCTGGTGTGGTCATTTACCCCGTAGGATCTCAACACACTTACACGTATATACTAGGGCCAATTTTTTGGACAAGATCCAATTATCCTACCAGCATGTCTTTGGAGTGTGGGAGGAAACCGGAGGAAACCTACGCAGACACAGGGAGAACATGCAAACTCCAGGCAGATGGTGTCGTGGTCGGGATTCGAACCAGCAAACCTTTTGCTGCTAGGTGAAAGTGCTAACCACTACACCACTGTGCTGCAACCTGCATAGATGTGAACCTAGCCTCAAATGTACTTAACACAAGTAATCCACTCACATGTAAAAAGTACCAAGCTGTATTCTCAAAAACAGGCCGTGTATTAAAATGGAGCACCACCACTCCTCTCTCACCCAGTCAGCGTGCATTCCAGAAACCCCGCCCTACAATATTTGGAAGAGATTGTACTGCCATTTAAGGGGGTGGAGGAGAATCCTCAACACATGTGTCCTCACACAAAAACTGTCATTGCAGAGGAAGAGAGGGGGCGTGTCTTACCGAGGGTCTTACTGAGTGCCAATTAAAGTGGAAGTAAACCCTTGTATCATTTTCAGCCAAGGAAGCCGCCATCTTGGCCTCTGTTTGATTTTTCAACTGCCATGATGCTGCACATTAGGGGTGCGCATCTTCACTGGCCTCACGATTCGATTCGATTACGATTATCATGTCAACGATTCAAATCGATTCCGCGATGCATCACGATTACAGCGCAAGTGCGCATGGTTTTCATCCAAAAAAAAAAAATGAAGTACTCCATTTTTTTTATTCTGTTTGAAATTTTGCCCAAAAAGGTGAACTTAGCCTTTAATTTTGCATATAAAATATTTTCCTTTTGTAGATTTGGTTTATATTGCTGTTAATTATAAATATACTAAACATGCTTCACTGTGCCCGTGCCTCACTGTGCCCAATGCCTCACTGTGCCCAATGCCTCACTGTGCCCAATGCCTCACTGTGCCCAATGTCTCACTGTGCCCAATGCCTCACTGTGCCCAATGTCTCTCTGTGCCCAATGTCTCTCTGTGCCCAATGCCTCTCTGTGCCCAATGTCTCACTGTGCCCAATGCCTCACTGTGCCCTCACTGTGCCCAATGCCTCACTGTGCCCAATGCCTCACTGTGCCCAATGTCTCACTGTGCGCAATGCCTCACTGTGCCCAATGTCTCTCTGTGCCCAATGCCTCTCTGTGCCCAATGTCTCACTGTGCCCAATGCCTCACTGTGCCCTCACTGTGCCCAATGCCTCTAAATGTGCCCATGCTTCAATGCCCCTACCTGATCGGCGGCGTCCCGGCAGCCATTCCACAGTTTTTAAAAGCCGCGCCTCCCGAGTCCTCGTCGTCTGTGATAGGCGGAACACTCAATTTCCCAGCATTCAGTGTTCCGCCTATCACGGACATCCTTTCATCCTCATACCACAGACGAGGATGAGAGGATGTCCGTGATAGGCGGAACACTGCCTGCTGGGAAATTGAGTGTTCCGCCTATCACAGGCAACGAGGACTCGGGAGGCGCGGCTTTTGAAAACTGCAATGGCCGCCGTCTGTCTGCATGACACGCTGTTCAGGTAGGCAGACGGCGGCTTGCGGTTTGTTAGTGTTACATTACATCTACTCCCGGCGGCTGCGGCGAGTAGATGTAATGGGGGGTAAAACATCGATTATTAGGGTCGCCTGCATCGATGCCGCATAGGGGACACCCGAATCGCGATGCACCGATGCGGCAATTAAATTCGGCACCATTACTGCACATGTGATCAGTTATGACACCAGCCATTGGATGGTTTGACAGTTTGGTTGAGAGCACAACCAATGTGACAGTTTCATTCCTGGCACATGTCGGGAATGGAACTGTTTTTTGAAATGGTTAAATCGATGGGTTTAATGAGTGCACTAGGACTAACTCTGGTGCCTGTTGGACTGCACAGTTATCTTTAGACAACTCAATTGCTATAAGAGAAACGTGAAGGTTGCAGACTGTTAAATTGGAATTTGTTAGTACAACGTCTATCTGACTACAGGTCGAATTTTTGTGCCTTCACCTGGGCTTTGACGTCTTAGCAGTGTGGTCGGCATTGTACTTGTGTCGGGAAGCCGATTCAGTGATTTTATAAAAATTAAGTGCAGAAACCAACCCCGGCATTGCTAAGTGCCTACAAGTATAACAAAGGACTATTCAATGGACTGCAGAGCCGGGACCTCGATGACCATCAGTTAAATGCCAATAGTCACCGGCGCCGGTTTTGGCCATCAATCTTCACTAGGAAAATCCACTTACAAACGTTTGAACAGAAATACGAAAACACATATTAACTCGAAATCAATTCCCCATCACACCGCGCGATACAGTTCATTTGTGTTCCCGCATCCCGGCGAGAGGAGGAACATTTAGCATCGAGTCTTTAGCAAGTTTTCAATGACAAGGAGACTCGGCAGAAATACTATCGGCTATTAGTTCGTTGCCCCCGGATTTTAGGAGGCGTGTTAACGGAGAGCCGTCGCTCCGAGAGGATCGCTTGCTTAAGCTTTTTAATTAAAGAGGAGACAAAAGGAAAAGCGGGAGAAATAAAATAAAAGGCCATAAAAGTGAAATGCAACGAGGATTAAGGAAAAAAAACAATACAATAAAAATAATTTAAGCAACTCCGCGTGAAACGGATCAAACAAACAGCGGCTGAGGGTTTTATTAGGCACACGACGCCTTGGCACAAACATATTCCAGGTGTCTCAATTATTGAGGCACGTTCACCGGAGGTTTTATTAGGTACACCTGTTCAATTGCTTGGTAACACAAATTGCTAATCAGCCAATCACAGGGCAGCAACTCAATGCATTTAGGCAACTAGACGTAGGGAAGACGACTTGCTGAAGTTCAAACGTTCAAAGGTAAAAAAAAAAACGTTATGCCTTTAGAACCGCTTGATTTAGGATAATTGCAGTACAGAAGATTTTAACTACTTCCCTACCGCCCACCGTCATATGACGTCCTCGACTTTGAAGGGTGATATCTGAATGATGGGTGCAGCTAGAGTAAGGTGACCAGATTTTTCAAATGAAATCCGGGGACATTTTTTATTTATTTTTTACTAGTAATGGCGGCAATCAGCGACTCTCTGCCCGTCGCCGCCCGCCTCACAGCCTGTCAAGTCTCACTCTCCGGGCTCCAGCTACTATTGGGTGGGGAGCAGAGGAAGATCACTCTGCCAGGGAAGGGAAGGAGATAAGCAGGCAGGCGGCTGGCCGAGACTTGAGACAAGGCAGAAGAACATGCGAGCGGAGCTGAATGGGCGCCCGAAACTGAAGAAACATTCCCTCCGCTCCGACCAGCACATGATCATCAGAAAGGGGCACAGATAATGGAAAAATATACACCCCACTAAGCTAGTAGGAGCGGGGATGTTTATGTCAGAATTATTATTTTTTAATTCTGCACTGTCTGTCTTTGAAATTGCCCCAGCCCCTGTTCAATTCCAATCCGGGGACAAAACTGGGGACAGACTTGGTCCGGGGACAGGGTCCTCAATCCGGGAACTGTCCCCTGAAACCGGGGATGTCTGGTCACCCTAAGCTAGAGGCATCATTCAGATATCATTCTGTCATGCCGGCGATTCTGCACGCCATAAGAATGATCATAGCGGCAGTTCCGCTGCTTGATCGTTCTTATAGGCGGCGGAAAGGGACAAATCCCCCCTCCCGCCGCCATCCGGTGCTTCTCCGGGCTCTCCCGTGCCATCGGGGGCCCGGAGAACGAATCGGCCGGCGCCGGCTCACGACGATAGAGATGACTGGTGACCAGATGGTCACCAGTCATCTCTATGACCGTCAGAGGCCCGGGCGCGACGTTGTGATGTCACGCCCGGTACCCAAAAGTAAATTAAGCCGTAATTGCGGCTGTCAGCTTGAGATTGGTGAATTTTTTTCACAGATCTCATGCTTTCCAGCCTGGAGGAGAGATGTGGAGGTCTTATTGACCCCGCCTCTCTCCATAAAGAGGACCTGTCACAATGATTCCTATTACAAGGGATGTTTACATTCCTTGTAATAGGAATAAAAGTGATCACAAAAAAAAATGTCAAAAAAAGTGTCAAAATAAAAAAAATCAGTAAAATAAAATAAAAAATGTAAAACACCCTTGTCCCCGGTAGCTCGCGCTCAGAAGCAAACACGCATGTAAGTCCTGCCCACATATGTAAACGCCGTTCAAACCCCACATCTGAGGTATCGCCGCATGCGGTAGAGTGCGAGCAACAATTCTAGCACTAGACCTCCTCTTTAACTCGAAAATAGTAAACTGTAAAAAAAATTAAAGCGTCGCCTATGGAGATTTTTAAGTACCGAAGTTTGGCGCCATTCCATGAGTGTGCGCAATTTTAAAGTGTGACATGTTAGGTATTTATTTACTTGGCGTAACATCATCTTTCACATAATACAAAAAAAAATTGGGCTAACTTTAGTGTTTTGTTATTTTTTAATTTGTGAAACCGTTTTTTTCCCAAAAAAAGGCGTTTGAAAAATTATTGCGCAAATACAGTGCAAGATAAAAAGTTGCAATGACCACCATTTTATTCCCTAGGGTGTCTGCTAAAAATATATATATATATATATATATATATATATATATATATATATAATGTTTGGGGGCTCTAAATAATTTTCTAACAAAAAAATTATGATTTTTACATGAAGGAGAGAAGTGCCAGAATAGGGCCGGTGGAGAAGTGGTTAAAGATAATTTTATACAGGATATGGGACTTTAAGGGTGAGATATATATCGCACCTTTAAAGTCCTATATTCTGTATAAAATTATCTTTAAAATTTCAGGGATGCTGGTGCCATATTGATTATGATTAATTCTATGCTGATTTTTGCCTACACTCTTTGACCATGCAGTACAGAAGATGTTTTTCTGGTCTTTTGAAGTGTAAGAAGACAATGACCTCCTAAGCCTTGTTTCTGCAAAGTTCACACTGAGGTAACATGGAAGAAAAAGGGCGGGTCTAACTAGGACTGAACTAACTAGCACCAAACAGGAGGTGAGGACAGAGAGATATAACAAAACTCATAAGTAAACAAGCTGTAGTGGCTTTAAACCACCACTAGATTTCAGCATACTATAGACTAGGTATGATCTCTGGCGTGTTCGCATACTCCACGTGCCGAGCCCAGCCTAGAAGTTGGCACGGCGCTGCGCTAATCACAGGGAGGGAGACATGTCCCGATGCGCGGCTGCAGAGATCGGGACATGTCTCCCTCCCTGTGATTAGCACAGTGCTGTGCTGACTTCCTGGCGGGCTCGGCACGTGGAGTATGTGAACACGCCGGAGCTCATCCCTACTATAGACCAGTGATCTGTGAACTGCGGCCCAGAGGCTAGATTCAGCCCTTTGCTTGCTTTTATCCAGCTCTTGGGGCCAGTCGCGGCTGGTATTCTATTTTTTGGGGGGTGGCGGCAAACAACCACCCCTACCTGGTTGGTCGGTCAGTGGCAGCCCCCTACCCTGAAACTTACCCCATCGGTTTCAGGCAGCGGGGCTCCTATGGGCAGCGGGCAAATTGCAGGCTCCTATGGGCGGGTTGCGGGCTCCTGTGGGCAGCGGGTTGCAGACTCCTATGGGTGGCAAGTTGCGGACTCCTATGGACGGCAGGTTGTGGGCTTCTATGGGCAGGTTGCATCCTCCTACGGGCGGTGGGTTGCGGGCTCCTATGGGCAACGGCTCCTGTGTCCTCTCTGCAACATGGTGGCTTCCGCCTTGCGGCTCCTCCCCTCCTCCTCCTAGGCGTCCAATAGGATCGCCTGTACTTTCAGCCAATCGGGTAACCGGTGTCAAAATCCACTTCTTGATTGGCCGGGAGGAGGATCAATGTTACAACAGCGAATATTGATTTGCTGTTGTAACACACCTGGGTGGGCTGGGAGCGCACTCTCTGCGACCCAAGCCCACCCTATATTGAAGCCTATTAGAGCCTCTGGTGCTTCAAAAAAACAGCCACCCCGCATTGGAATCCATGCGCCGGTGTCCTGAAAGGGGCCGGATGCATGGATAGGGGAGGCGACGATGGACAGGGAGGGCAGCCCCCGTGCGCCTTTAATGGACAGGACGCCCCTGCTTGGGGCAGTATTTCATCTACTGACACCAAAGAAGGGCCACAATTCCTTCTAATGACACCAACGATGGGGCACAGTTTCCACCAATAACACCAACAATGGGGCACAGTTTCTAACAATAACACCAACAATGGGGCACAGTTTCTAACAATAACACCAACAGAGGGGCACAGTTTCTACCAATGACACCAACAATTGAGCACAATTCCTCTCAAGGACACCAACAATAGAGCTCAGTTTCTACCAATGACACCAACGGTAGGGCACAGTTTCTACCAATGACACCAACGGTGGGGCACAGTTTCTACCAATGACACCAATGGTGGGGCACAGTTTCTACCAATGACACCAACAGTGGGGCACAGTTTCTACCAATGACACCAACGGTAGGGCACAGTTTCTACCAATGACACCAACGGTGGGGCACAGTTTCTACCAATGACACCAACGGTGGGGCACAGTTTCTACCAATGACACCAACAATGGAGCACAATTCCTCTCAATGACACCAACAATGGGACACAGTTTCTACCAATGACACCAACAATGGGGAACAGTTTCTACCAATGACACCAATGATGGGGCACTATTCCTCTTACTGACACCAAAGATGGGGTATTGTTTACTCCCACTGATGCTGGGACATTTTCTACTTCCGATGGCCACAGTCCAGCCCCCACAAAGTATGAAGGACAGTAAACTGGCCCTTTGTTTAGAAAGATTGGAGGCCCCTGATATAGGCCAATGGTAACCTGATGTGGAACAACACAGAAAAATATACATAAAAATAGGACAGAACAGTCCCAAGAGATAAAAAAAAGCCAGGATCTGACCCACCAGACTCCCCCTGCAACTAAAATGTCAAGAGAAGCACCACACAATGGGAGTGCCTGAGTGCGGTCACACCACGCTTGCCCAAGTTAGGCTTTAGGAAGCTTCAATTCTGGATAGAGTTCCCGGCTGCTGCTAGTTCTGGCATTTCACCGTTCCATGCTACACTCCTGACAACACACAGAACAGCAATACATCTCTCACTCCGCAGCTATAATGTAGCAATAATAAAAGCTGGAGCAATACAACATTTATTACAGCCAATAAAAGAGTGGATGAATGTTTCGTGTGTAAAAGCAGCTCGGTTGATTGCAGCACCCGGTTAATTCTTTGAAACACAGAAATACGTTCCTCTAAAAATATATTTTTTTTCACAGGAATTACCCACTTATACCTAAAACTATCTGGAAATTATTTCTCACCACTTTGTGTTGTTTTAGTCTCCGATGATATGGCACATCATTGTTTTGTCTGTCATTTTCTACGCCATCTTCCTTCCTCTGGTTCTCCTTTTAATATTATTGCAGCTTGAAGGTAGACAGCGGGAGTAAAAAGGATATTTGAAAAGTTGGTTGAACAAAAATTAACATTGCATTTTCTTGTGGAAGCCATGGGGTAGAACCGGTAGACAGTTTCCTTATACACTCTGTTGACCAAATGTCTGTGGACACCTGACCTTCACACCTATAGGACATTAAAATGGAGTTGCCACCATTCAATCACCACTGCAACAGCTTCCACTCTTCTGGGAAGGCTTTCCACAACATTTTGGAGTGTGTCTGGGGGAATTTGTACTCATTTAGCCAAAACAAAATGTGTGAGGTCAGGTAGTGATGTTGAATGAGAAGACCTGGCTCAGCTTTCCAAATGGTCACCGTGTTGTTCAGTTGTGTTGAGTTCAGAGCTCTGAGTTCCTCCACGTCTCAGTGACTTCTCCTGAAGTTCCTCCACTCATCCCGTAGTGACTTCTCCCAAAGTTCCTCCACTCCTCCTGTATTGACTTCTCCTGAAGTTCCTCCACTCCTCCTGGAGTAACTTCTCCTGAAGTGCCTCCACTCCTCCTGGAGTAACTTCTCCTGAAGTGCCTCCACTCCTCCTGGAGTAACTTCTCCTGAAGCTCCTCTACTCTTCCTGGAGTGACTTCTCCTGAAGTTCCCCACTCTTTTTGTAGTGACTTCTCCTGAAGTTCCTCCACTCCTCCTGTAGTGACTTCTCCTGAAGTTCCTCCACTCTTCCTGGAGTGACTTCTCCTGAAGTTCCTCCACTCCTCCTGTAGTGACTTCTCCTGAAGTTCCTCCACTCTTCCTGGAGTAACTTCTCCTGAAGTTCCTCTACTCTTTTTGTAGTGACTTCTCCCAAAGTTCCTCCTCTTCTCCTGTAGTGACTTCTGAAGTTCCTCTACTCTTCCTGGAGTGACTTCTCCTGAATTTCCCCACTCTTTTTGTAGTGACTCCTCCCAAAGTTCCTCCACTCCTACTGTAGTGACTTCTCCCGAAGTTCCTCCACTCCTCCTGAAGTTACTCTACTCTTCCTGGAGTGACTTCTCCTGAAGTTCCTCCACTCCTCCTGTAGTGACTTCTCCTGAAGTTCCTCCACTCCTCCTTTAGTGACTTCTCCTGAAGTTCCTCCACTCCTCCTGTAGTGACTTCTCCCAAAGTTCCTCCACTTCTCCTGTAGTGACTTCTGAAGTTCCTCTACTCTTCCTGGAGTGACTTCTCCTGAAGTTCCCCACTCTTTTTGTAGTGACTTCTCCCGAAGTTCCTCCACTCCTCCTGTAGTGACTTCTCCTGAAGTTCCTCCACTCTTCCTGGAGTAACTTCTCCTGAAGTTCCTCCACTCCTCCTGTAGTGACTTCTCCTGAAGTTCCTCCACTCCTCCTGTAGTGACTTCTCCTGAAGTTCCTCCACTCTTCCTGGAGTAACTTCTCCTGAAGTTCCTCCACTCCTCTTGTAGTGACTTCTCCTGAAGTTCCTCCACTCCTCTTGTAGTGACTTCTCCCGAAGTTCCTCCACTCCTCCTGTAGTGACTTCTCCCGAAGTTCCTCCACTCCTCCTGAAGTGATTTCTCCTGAAGTTCCTCCACTCTTCCTGGAGTGACTTCTCCTGAAGTTCCTCCACTCCTCCTGTAGTGACTTTTCCCGAATTTCTTCCACTATTTTTTTGTAGTGACTTCTCCTGAAGTCCAAATCATTTGGTGGAGAGGGGATTATGGTGTTGGGGTTCTTTTCAGGGGTTGGGCTTGGCGCCTTAGTTCCAGTGAAGGGAACTCTTTAGGCGTCAGCATACCAAGACATTTTGGACAATTTCATGCTCCCAACTTTGTGGGAGGAGTTTGGGGAGGGCCCCTTCCTGTTCCAGCATGACTGTGCACCAGTGCACAAAGCAAGGTCCATAAAGACATGGATGAGCGAGTTTGCGGTGGAGGAACTTGGAGCTGGAGATAAAACAAAGGCGCCACTCTAAGTCCAATAAATCAGATGATTTTTTTAATAGCATATGTACATGAGGTACTCACAAAGGCACGATCACAGTAGGCATGTAATGCCGGATGTCAGCGGAGTGTGTAGAATCCGTAGGCTGATGGCTGCGGTGTCAGGGAGAAGGCTGCGCCGGTGTATCCTGACACTTCCTGTCTCTGGAATGCACGCAGGGAGCCACAAGGATGATGACATTTCCGGAGGGGATAAGCCAATAGGCGACGCGTTTGCGGAGCATGCGCTACTTCTTCAGGCCTAACAGTGGCTGCAATGGGTCAAGGCTTATATGCTCGGCAGGCTGTGCCACTGGGTCCTAACTAATCCCAGCTAAAATGGTTTTAAAACATGTCCATCGCAGCAATATACACCAGAAAACAACGACTGTTTACTGTACAATAGATAAAAACAAAAAGAGGAACATAAAATAAAAAATAAAAATTGATTAAAAATTTGTGTGCAAGTGGGTGATACTCATAATAGGGAAAACGAAACTACAACACATGACGTGCTGAAAGGAGGCTGTGACATACTAAACGACACGACACGGGGGGGAGTTTATATGTCTAAAAACGACATCTCTGTGGTATTGGATGGACTGAGGATCTAGGTGTGGAGAAAAGGACAAATAAATGATAAGATAATAATGATGAATGATTGTTTGAAGAATTTATATGAAAAAGATTAATAATAATGATTATGATAATGAATGGAAGGTGAAAATGAATAAAACTGAAAAACCAGAAATAAAAATAATGATAATAAATGATAATGAAAATAGAAACAAAAACAAAAACAAAAATAATAAAAATAAATAAAAATAAATATAAAAATAAAAATAATGAAAATCTAGAACTGAAAAACTAGAGGAACTTGACTGGCCTGCCAAGAGTCCTGACCTCAACTCGATAGAACACCTTTGGGATGGATTAGAGCGGAGACTGCGAGCCAGGCCTTCTTGTCCAATGTCAGTGCCTGACCTCACAAATGCGCTTCTGGAAGAATGGTCAAACATTCCCATAGACAGAGGCGTTGCTAGGGGGGTGCGGGGGGTGCGGTCCGCCCCCGGGTGACACCCGCTAGAGGGGTGACACCCTCCCTTTTTTTTTTTTTTTTTTATTTATTTTTTATTTTTTTACAGCTGACCCATTCATTGATTAATTTCACCCCGCTGGGCTGGAAGCCTGGAACAACACCTCCAGTGCCGCGGCCGCGCCTGGTGTGTGTCCTCCGGCTCCTTATTCTTCCTATTCCTAAATTCCAATCCTCCTCCCTACCCTACAGAGCCAGCGAGCGACTCAGCCTGTCACATCATCACACTGCACTGTGATGATGTGACGACACGCACTAGCGTTGCTAGCCAGGTGTGGGGGGGGCGGGCCGCACCCAGGTGACACCCACCAGAGGGGTGACACCCGTGGGTAGCGCAGCGGCACCACACTGACATTGCCCGCTGCCCTGTGCCTTAGGCTCACGCTGCGGCTGTGTCCCTCAGCGGAGCGGAAGGAAGCCGCCGCCCCCTCTGCCTCCTCTCTGTTTACATCCACAGAGGAGGAGGAGGAGCCCGCGCTCGAGAGACACACCGCTGTGTGTATCTGCCGCTCTGTTCTGAGGTCTGTAAGGTAAGGGGGGCATCTTTACTGATGGGGGGAGGGGGTGTCTGTACTGCTGGGGTCTGCACTAGGGGGAGTTTGCACCAGGGGGGCTGTAACTGAGGGGGTGTCTGTACTGAGGGGGGTCTGGTACCAAGGGGGTGTCTGTACTGAGGGGGGTGTCTGTACTGAGGGGGGTGTCTGTAACTGAGGGGGTGTCTGTACGAGGGGTGTCTGGTACTGTGGGGGGTGTCTGTAACTGAGCAGGGTGTCTGTAACTGAGGAGGTCTGCACTGAGGTGGGGGTGTCTGTACTGATGGAGCGGTCTGTACTGAGGTGGGGGTGTCTGTACTGAGGGGGTGTCTGTACTGAGGGGGGTGTATGTACTGAGGGGGGTGTCTGTAACTGAGGGGGGGTGTCTGTAACTGAGGGGGGGGTCTTTAACTGAGGGGGGGTCTTTAACTGAGGGTGTGTCTGTAACTGAGGGGGTGTCTGTAACTGAGGGGTGGTCTGTACGAGGGGGAGTCTGTACGAGGGGGTGTCTGTACTGAGGGGGGTGTCTGTACTGAGGGGGGTGTCTGTACGAGGGGTGTCTGTAACTGAGGGGGTGTCTGTAACTGAGGGGTGGTCTGTACGAGGGGGAGTCTGTACGAGGGGGAGTCTGTACGACGGGGTGTCTGTTACTGAGGGGGGTGTCTGTACTGAGGGGGGCGTCTGTACTGAGGGGGTGTCTGTACGAGGGGTGTCTGTAACTGAGGGGGGGTGTCTGTAACTGAGGGGGTCTGCACTGAGGTGGGGGTGTCTGTACTGATGGAGCGGTCTGCACTGAGGTGGGGGTTCATACTGAGGGAGGCGGGTCTATATTGATGGCGGAGAGTCTGTACTTAGTGGAGCGGGTTTGTACTGAGGGAAGGGATCTATACTGTGGGAGTGGGGTCTGTAGTTAGTGGAGGGGGGTCTGTACTGAGGGGGGACTATAGTTGTTGGGGGGTGACACCATTTTTTTTCGCACCGGGTGACACCAACCCTAGTGACGCCACTGCCCATAGACACCCTCCTAAACCTTGTGGACAGCCTTCCCAGAAGAGTTTAAGTTTTTATAGCTGCAAAGGGTGGGCCAACTCAATATTGAACCCCACGGACTAAAGCCTCGTACACATGGGCGGGAATCTCATCAGGAAAAAAACAGTCGGTTTTCCCGACGAGATTCCTGGCAAGCTTTCCTTGCTCGCCGAGTGTACACACCGCCATTCAAAAGAACCGCCGTTCTTTTGAATGGCAAGAACGCGGTGACATCATCGACTACGACGAGCCTGCGCTCGTCACATTCGATGCCGTCGCCGCCATCTTGCTTCACCCTACACTACCCTTGTAAGCTACTGAGCATGCGTCAAAGTCTCATCGAGCATGCGCGGGCTTACCTGGGACAGGAAAGCATACACACTCATGGTTTTCTCGTCAGGAAACAGGCCGACGAGAATCCTGATGAGAAAATAGAGAGCAGGTTCTCTATTTTTCTTGTTGAGATTCCCAGCAGTTTTCCCGTCGACAAACCATACACACGACCGTTTTTCTCGGCAAAAAGCTCTCCAAGCAGTTTTCTTGCCGAGAATACCGGTCGTGTATACGAGGCTACACTCCTAAACCTTGTGGACGGCCTTCCCAGAAGAGTTTAAGTTTTTTTAACTGCAAAGGGTGGGCCAACTCAATATTGAACCCTACGGACGGAAGCCTCGTACACACAAAATAGAGAACCTGCTCTCTTTTTTCTCGTCGGCCTGTTTCCCGACGAGAAAATCGTGCGTGTGTACGGGGCTACAAGCTTACCTGTCCTCCGGTAAGCCCGTCCATGCTCGATGAGACTTCGACACATGCGTGGTAGCTTACAAGGGTAGTGTAGGGTGAAGCAAGATGGCGGAGACGACATCGAATGTGACGAGCGTTAGCTCGTCGTAGTCGATGACGTCACCGCGTTCTTGCCATTCAAAAGAACGGCGGTTCTTTTGAATGGCCATCTGAATGCACGGCTTGGCAAGAAAAGCTTGCCGGGAATCTCGTCAGGAAAAACAATGTTTTTTTCCTGACGGGATTCTCGGCCGTGTGTACGGAGCTTAAGACTGGGGATGCCATTAAAGTTCACATGTGTGTAAAGGCAGGTGTCCCAATACTTTTGACAATATTGTGTATACTGTATTTTTATATATATATATATATATATATATATATATATATATATATATATATATATGTAGCGCACCAACCTCAGACGTTACCTGCTTTTCTTCTGCTTGGCTCCTCCGCAGGAAAAGAATGAGGCACACCGCACCACAAGCCCGTACCCTCCTGAATAGGGAGGTTGAGCGGTGTTAGTTTCTCGGGACTGCTTGCGACTGGTGTAAAAAAGCCTCCAGTGCTGACCTTGTCTCTGCAGTAATCAGAACAAGTCTTTAACTTTCCCCAGTAAGCAACTGTCCACACCAACTGAAAGGTCCAACACTTGTTTATTCCTTCTTGCACAATAAACAGTCTCTTTTAGAGCAGACGGGTTGAGACAAACACGGGTCAGATAAGGTGGGAGAAGGTCCAGGCACAAACTTTAAATTTGGTTTTTCTCCTGTTCTGAATAGCACTAACAGGCTTGACGCACGGTCGCTGCCACCGACCATGAAGGGGTCTCTGCCACAGACCAGGTGAATAGGGCCTCTGCCACAGGCCCGGTTGTTGGGTCTCTGCCACAGACCATGAGAACGAGGATCACCTTCTAAAAGTATTGACCCCTGTTAGGGAAAGGACATCCATCCGGAGAGTTACCAGAGGCCCCACCGTCACCAGCGATGGCGCGTCGGGGTCTTCGGGAAGGGTCACCTCCTTGGCCTCCTCGTCCTAGATTCAGGCACCCACTTCCAGGGGGCACCCTAGGAGCCCTCGATCCCTTGTGGGACCCAGTCGAAGGTACTGGGCCCCGGGCCTCTCTCGAAGTACCTCACCCCAGACTGAAGGTGTCTGAGATGGAACAGCAGCTCCGTCTCTGGGTCTAGAGTACCCAGAGACCTCCCGATAGGCCTCCGGGCCTAGGGCACCCGGAAGCGACACACCCGCACCCAGGCTTAAGGTGCCTGAGCGCGGAACGACGACCCCTCTGGAAGATGGCCGCCCCCTTTTACACCCTCTCCCGACAGGCACAGCAGGTTCCCCACCCCGCCGTAACGCTGCCGAGAGGGGACAAAAAGGACGCAACCTCGTACTGCAGTTCAACCCGGGACCCACGGCAACAGTGCCACCTATAGGCCCCAGTGAACTTAACCACCAGTACTATCTCCCAGGGACAGAAATGGTCAATGAGACCGAACAATTGGTACATCTGAGCCTGGCTACCTCTCAGATGCCTCCCCTAAATGTAACCACCCGCTACATATAATATATACATATATATATATATATATCTATATATATATATATATATATATATATATATATGTGTGTGTGTGTGTTCGATTGATTGAATTTGAATATTGATTTAGCGCAACACTGGTAATTCAAGCAAGAGAAGGAATATCTTCTTTTTGTGTTTGCTGCTTTTTACATTTATTTCCATTTTTTTGTTTCTTTGTGCATTTTTTTTTTTTTTTTTTTTTTTTTGTGCGGTCTCCACACGTATTTATAATAACTAAAGTTAGCCAGCCAAAACTTTTTACAGGAAAAAAATAAAAAAATAAATAAAATCCTACTTTTTTTATTATCCACCTCCAATTTCTTGTTGTCACACTACAAGTTTTTTAAATTGATTTCAGCCATTATCATATCCCCGCGCCGCACACACCGCCCTATATTCCAAGACTGCTCACCCACTTGAAATTCAAGTAGGGATTTGATTTATTCATAAATTGCAGAATTTCAGGCAAAAAAAAAACAAAAAAACAATAAGGACAAAAAAAAAGAAGAAGAAATCTCTTATGCACGTCTGTGATAAAAGAGGAAACATCAAAACGCTGAAAGAAAGAAATGTATTTATTCAGAGCAGTCTACAAACGAAATGTACAAAGCAAGTCCGTAAGGGAATTATCAATCACCCGCGATTACTCAGAGAGAAGTGTTTTTCTTCCCCTATGAAATGTGTCAGACAAACTTTAAGACATCGATATTAAATATTTCTCGTCTGCTATCTCGCGTGCCGTTTCTCCAATTATGGAGACTTAAACAATCATTAAAGGACTAAATTATGCGACTAGAAAGCGATAACGTTCTCGCAAACAGATAAAATAAAAAAAATAAAAAACGTAGGCAATGCCGGATTCCAGAAGGAAGTTGTGCAAACATTTGCTGAAAGTAACGATCATCTTTTATTTAGAGCGTTGTTGAGAACGGAGCGGCGTGATAACATTAATGATGAAGTGTATGGTTTTCTCTAACAGATTCCGATAAGTAACTACAAGCCGGAGGCTGCGGAGATTATACTCGGCTCTCTCGGTATTCCCTACCTTGTGTGAGCTCCGGCTTCCGAAATGAGTTCGCATCATTGTTTCTGAGCGTTCGACCGATTGTGAGGCATAAAATAAGGCTGCTGGTTACATTGTAATATATACAATCGCCTTGATGGGGGTGGGGCTTAACTCCTTCACCACATTGTCCCCTGCAGCCCACCAATCACATAAAGAAAAACGTTATTATATACAGTAAAACCTTGGATGGCGAGCATAATTCGATCCGCAAACGTGCTTGTAATCCAAAGCACTCGTTTATCAAAGCGAATTTCCCCATAAGAAATAATGAAAACTCAGATGCTGTGCCGGGACAAGGTCACCTAGAGCCCAGGGCGAGCATGGCAAAATGTGCCCCCCCCCCCCCACCCCAAGATGTATGAGCATTATGTGTCAGCAAATACCCCCCCCCCCCAAGATGTATGAGCATTATGTGTCAGCAAATACCCCCCCCAAGATGTATGAGCATTATGTGTCAGCAAATACCCCCCCCCAAGATGTATGAGCATTATGTGTCAGCAAATATCCCCCCCAAGATGTATGAGCATTATGTGTCAGCAAATATCCCCCCCCAGATGAATGAGCATTATGTGTCAGCAAAAACCCCCCTCCCAGATGTATGAGCATTATGTGTCAGCAAATATCCCCCCCAAGATGTATGAGCATTATGTGTCAGCAAATATCCCCCCCAAGATATATGAGCATTATGTGTCAGCAAATATCCCCCCCAAGATGTATGAGCATTATGTGTCAGCAAATATCCCCCCCAAGATGTATGAGCATTATGTGTCAGCAAATATCCCCCCCAGATGTATGAGCATTATGTGTCAGCAAATATCCCCCCCAAGATGTATGAGCATTATGTGTCAGCAAATATCCCCCCCAAGATGTATGAGCATTATGTGTCAGCAAATATCCCCCCCAAGATGTATGAGCATTATGTGTCAGCAAATATCCCCCCCCCAAGATGTATGAGCATTATGTGTCAGCAAATATCCCCCCAAGACGTATGAGCATTATGTGTCAGCAAATATCCCCCCCCAAGATGTATGAGCATTATGTGTCAGCAAATATCCCCCCCCAGATGTATGAGCATTATGTGTCAGCAAATATCCCCCCCAGATGTATGAGCATTATGTGTCAGCAAATATCCCCCCCCAAGATGTATGAGCATTATGTGTCAGCAAATATCCCCCCCCAGATGTATGAGCATTATGTGTCAGCAAATATCCCCCCCCAGATGTATGAGCATTATGTGTCAGCAAATATCCCCCCCAAGATGAATGAGCATTATGTGTCAGCAAAAAAAACCCTCCCAGATGTATGAGCATTATGTGTCAGCAAATATCCCCCCCCCAAGATGTATGAGCATTATGTGTCAGCAAATATCCCCCCCAAGATGTATGAGCATTATGTGTCAGCAAATATCCCCCCCCAAGATGTATGAGCATTATGTGTCAGCAAATATCCCCCCCCAAGATGTATGAGCATTATGTGTCAGCAAATATCCCCCCCAGATGTATGAGCATTATGTGTCAGCAAATACCCCCCCCAAGATGTATGAGCATTATGTGTCAGCAAATATCCCCCCCCAAGATGTATGAACATTATGTGTCAGCAAATATCCCCCCCCAAGATGTATGAGCATTATGTGTCAGCAAATATCCCCCCCCCCAAGATGTATGAGCATTATGTGTCAGCAAATATCCCCCCCAAGATGTATGAACATTATGTGTCAGCAAATATCCCCCCCAAGATGTATGAGCATTATGTGTCAGCAAATATCCCCCCCAAGATGTATGAGCATTATGTGTCAGCAAATATCCCCCCCAAGACGTATGAGCATTATGTGTCAGCAAATATCCCCCCCCAAGATGTATGAGCATTATGTGTCAGCAAATATCCCCCCCTAAGATGTATGAGCATTATGTGTCAGCAAATATCCCCCCCCAGATGTATGAGCATTATGTGTCAGCAAATATCCCCCCCCAGATGTATGAGCATTATGTGTCAGCAAATATCCCCCCCCAAGATGTATGAACATTATGTGTCAGCAAATATCCCCCCCCAGATGTATGAGCATTATGTGTCAGCAAATACCCCCGCCCAAGATGTATGAGCATTATGTGTCAGCAAATACCCCCCCCAAGATGTATGAGCATTATGTGTCAGCAAATACCCCCCCCCCAAGATGTATGAGCATTATGTGTCAGCAAATACCCCCCAAGATGTATGAGCATTATGTGTCAGCAAATATCCCCCCCCAAGATGTATGAGCATTATGTGTCAGCAAATATCCCCCCCCCAGATGTATGAGCATTATGTGTCAGCAAATATCCCCCCCAAGATGTATGAGCATTATGTGTCAGCAAATATCCCCCCCCAAGATGTATGAGCATTATGTGTCAGCAAATATCCCCCCCCAAGATGTATGAGCATTATGTGTCAGCAAATATCCCCCCCAAGATGTATGAGCATTATGTGTCAGCAAATATCCCCCCCCCCCAAGATGTATGAGCATTATGTTTCAGCAAATATCCCCCCCCCCAGATGAATGAGCATTATGTGTCAGCAAAAAACCCCCTCCCAGATGTATGAGCATTATGTGTCAGCAAATATCCCCCCCCAAGATGTATGAGCATTATGTGTCAGCAAATATCCCCCCCAAGATGTATGAGCATTATGTGTCAGCAAATATACCCCCCCAAGATGTATGAGCATTATGTGTCAGCAAATATCCCCCCCAAGATGTATGAGCATTATGTGTCAGCAAATACCCCCCCAAGATGTATGAGCATTATGTGTCAGCAAATATCCCCCCCCCAAGATGTATGAACATTATGTGTCAGCAAATATCCCCCCCCAAGATGTATGAGCATTATGTGTCAGCAAATATCCCCCCCCAAGATGTATGAGCATTATGTGTCAGCAAATATCCCCCCAAGATGTATGAACATTATGTGTCAGCAAATATCCCCCCCAAGATGTATGAGCATTATGTGTCAGCAAATATCCCCCCCCAAGATGTATGAGCATTATGTGTCAGCAAATATCCCCCCAAGACGTATGAGCATTATGTGTCAGCAAATATCCCCCCCCAAGATGTATGAGCATTATGTGTCAGCAAATATCCCCCCAGATGTATGAGCATTATGTGTCAGCAAATATCCCCCCCAGATGTATGAGCATTATGTGTCAGCAAATATCCCCCCCCAAGATGTATGAGCATTATGTGTCAGCAAATATCCCCCCCCAGATGTATGAGCATTATGTGTCAGCAAATATCCCCCCCCAGATGTATGAGCATTATGTGTCAGCAAATATCCCCCCCCAAGATGTATGAACATTATGTGTCAGCAAATATCCCCCCCAGATGTATGAGCATTATGTGTCAGCAAATATCCCCCCCCAAGATGTATGAACATTATGTGTCAGCAAATATCCCCCCCCAGATGTATGAGCATTATGTGTCAGCAAATATCCCCCCCCAAGATGTATGAGCATTATGTGTCAGCAAATATCCCCCCCAGATGTATGAGCATTATGTGTCAGCAAATATCCCCCCCCCAAGATGTATGAGCATTATGTGTCAGCAAATATCCCCCCCCCCAAGATGTATGAGCATTATGTGTCAGCAAATATCCCCCCCCCAAGATGTATGAGCATTATGTGTCAGCAAATATCCCCCCCCCAAAAAAAATTAAGCACTAATCTGCATGGTTACCCCCTAACCACACCCCCTCCTCCAAGTACAAATCCGCCCCCCCTGCTGAAATCCCCCCTCCCAAAACAAATCTTTGCCCCCCCCATCCCCCAAATTCCCCCCCCCCCAAAAAAAATTGAGCACTAATCTGCATGTTTACCCCCTAACCACTCCCTTTCCTCCAAGTACAAATCAGATGAATGAGCATTATGTGTCAGCAAAAAAACCCCTCCCAGATGTATGAGCATTATGTGTCAGCAAATATCCCCCCCCCAAGATGTATGAGCATTATGTGTCAGCAAATATCCCCCCCAAGATGTATGAGCATTATGTGTCAGCAAATATCCCCCCCCAAGATGTATGAGCATTATGTGTCAGCAAATATCCCCCCCAAGATGTATGAGCATTATGTGTCAGCAAATATCCCCCCCAGATGTATGAGCATTATGTGTCAGCAAATACCCCCCCAAGATGTATGAGCATTATGTGTCAGCAAATATCCCCCCCCCAAGATGTATGAACATTATGTGTCAGCAAATATCCCCCCCAAGATGTATGAGCATTATGTGTCAGCAAATATCCCCCCCCAAGATGTATGAGCATTATGTGTCAGCAAATATCCCCCCCAAGATGTATGAGCATTATGTGTCAGCAAATATCCCCCCCCAAGATGTATGAGCATTATGTGTCAGCAAATATCCCCCCCAGATGTATGAGCATTATGTGTCAGCAAATACCCCCCCCAAGATGTATGAGCATTATGTGTCAGCAAATATCCCCCCCCAAGATGTATGAACATTATGTGTCAGCAAATATCCCCCCCCAAGATGTATGAGCATTATGTGTCAGCAAATATCCCCCCCCCCAAGATGTATGAGCATTATGTGTCAGCAAATATCCCCCCCAAGATGTATGAACATTATGTGTCAGCAAATATCCCCCCCCAAGATGTATGAGCATTATGTGTCAGCAAATATCCCCCCCAAGATGTATGAGCATTATGTGTCAGCAAATATCCCCCCCAAGACGTATGAGCATTATGTGTCAGCAAATATCCCCCCCCAAGATGTATGAGCATTATGTGTCAGCAAATATCCCCCCCTAAGATGTATGAGCATTATGTGTCAGCAAATATCCCCCCCCAGATGTATGAGCATTATGTGTCAGCAAATATCCCCCCCCAGATGTATGAGCATTATGTGTCAGCAAATATCCCCCCCCAAGATGTATGAACATTATGTGTCAGCAAATATCCCCCCCCAGATGTATGAGCATTATGTGTCAGCAAATACCCCCGCCCAAGATGTATGAGCATTATGTGTCAGCAAATACCCCCCCCAAGATGTATGAGCATTATGTGTCAGCAAATACCCCCCCCAAGATGTATGAGCATTATGTGTCAGCAAATACCCCCCAAGATGTATGAGCATTATGTGTCAGCAAATATCCCCCCCCAAGATGTATGAGCATTATGTGTCAGCAAATATCCCCCCCCCCCAGATGTATGAGCATTATGTGTCAGCAAATATCCCCCCCAAGATGTATGAGCATTATGTGTCAGCAAATATCCCCCCCCCAAGATGTATGAGCATTATGTGTCAGCAAATATCCCCCCCCAAGATGTATGAGCATTATGTGTCAGCAAATATCCCCCCCAAGATGTATGAGCATTATGTGTCAGCAAATATCCCCCCCCCAAGATGTATGAGCATTATGTGTCAGCAAATATCCCCCCCCCCCCCAGATGAATGAGCATTATGTGTCAGCAAAAAAACCCCTCCCAGATGTATGAGCATTATGTGTCAGCAAATATCCCCCCCCCAAGATGTATGAGCATTATGTGTCAGCAAATATCCCCCCCAAGATGTATGAGCATTATGTGTCAGCAAATATACCCCCCCCAAGATGTATGAGCATTATGTGTCAGCAAATATCCCCCCCAAGATGTATGAGCATTATGTGTCAGCAAATATCCCCCCCCAGATGTATGAGCATTATGTGTCAGCAAATACCCCCCCAAGATGTATGAGCATTATGTGTCAGCAAATATCCCCCCCCCCAAGATGTATGAACATTATGTGTCAGCAAATATCCCCCCCCAAGATGTATGAGCATTATGTGTCAGCAAATATCCCCCCCCAAGATGTATGAGCATTATGTGTCAGCAAATATCCCCCCAAGATGTATGAACATTATGTGTCAGCAAATATCCCCCCCAAGATGTATGAGCATTATGTGTCAGCAAATATCCCCCCCCCAAGATGTATGAGCATTATGTGTCAGCAAATATCCCCCCAAGACGTATGAGCATTATGTGTCAGCAAATATCCCCCCCCCAAGATGTATGAGCATTATGTGTCAGCAAATATCCCCCCCAGATGTATGAGCATTATGTGTCAGCAAATATCCCCCCCAGATGTATGAGCATTATGTGTCAGCAAATATCCCCCCCCAAGATGTATGAGCATTATGTGTCAGCAAATATCCCCCCCCCAGATGTATGAGCATTATGTGTCAGCAAATATCCCCCCCCAGATGTATGAGCATTATGTGTCAGCAAATATCCCCCCCCAAGATGTATGAACATTATGTGTCAGCAAATATCCCCCCCCAGATGTATGAGCATTATGTGTCAGCAAATATCCCCCCCCAAGATGTATGAACATTATGTGTCAGCAAATATCCCCCCCCAGATGTATGAGCATTATGTGTCAGCAAATATCCCCCCCCAAGATGTATGAGCATTATGTGTCAG
The DNA here is from genome assembly GCA_029206835.1 of Rana muscosa. NCBI lineage: Eukaryota > Metazoa > Chordata > Amphibia > Anura > Ranidae > Rana > Rana muscosa. The sequence continues at coordinate 303,260,604 of CM055121.1, read as the reverse complement.
CAAATATCCCCCCCAGATGTATGAGCATTATGTGTCAGCAAATATCCCCCCCCCCAAGATGTATGAGCATTATGTGTCAGCAAATATCCCCCCCCAAGATGTATGAGCATTATGTGTCAGCAAATATCCCCCCCCCCAAGATGTATGAGCATTATGTGTCAGCAAATATCCCCCCCCCAAAAAAAAATTAAGCACTAATCTGCATGGTTACCCCCTAACCACACCCCCTCCTCCAAGTACAAATCCGCCCCCCCTGCTGAAATCCCCCCTCCCAAAACAAATCTTTGCCCCCCCCATCCCCCAAATTCCCCCCCCCCCCCAAAAAAATTGAGCACTAATCTGCATGTTTACCCCCTAACCACTCCCTTTCCTCCAAGTACAAATCAGATGAATGAGCATTATGTGTCAGCAAAAAAACCCCTCCCAGATGTATGAGCATTATGTGTCAGCAAATATCCCCCCCCCAAGATGTATGAGCATTATGTGTCAGCAAATATCCCCCCCAAGATGTATGAGCATTATGTGTCAGCAAATATCCCCCCCCAAGATGTATGAGCATTATGTGTCAGCAAATATCCCCCCCAAGATGTATGAGCATTATGTGTCAGCAAATATCCCCCCCAGATGTATGAGCATTATGTGTCAGCAAATACCCCCCCAAGATGTATGAGCATTATGTGTCAGCAAATATCCCCCCCCCCAAGATGTATGAACATTATGTGTCAGCAAATATCCCCCCCAAGATGTATGAGCATTATGTGTCAGCAAATATCCCCCCCCAAGATGTATGAGCATTATGTGTCAGCAAATATCCCCCCCAAGATGTATGAACATTATGTGTCAGCAAATATCCCCCCCCAAGATGTATGAGCATTATGTGTCAGCAAATATCCCCCCCAAGATGTATGAGCATTATGTGTCAGCAAATATCCCCCCCAAGACGTATGAGCATTATGTGTCAGCAAATATCCCCCCCCAAGATGTATGAGCATTATGTGTCAGCAAATATCCCCCCCAGATGTATGAGCATTATGTGTCAGCAAATATCCCCCCCCAGATGTATGAGCATTATGTGTCAGCAAATATCCCCCCCAAGATGTATGAGCATTATGTGTCAGCAAATATCCCCCCCCAGATGTATGAGCATTATGTGTCAGCAAATATCCCCCCCCAGATGTATGAGCATTATGTGTCAGCAAATATCCCCCCCCAAGATGTATGAACATTATGTGTCAGCAAATATCCCCCCCAGATGTATGAGCATTATGTGTCAGCAAATACCCCCCCCCCAAGATGTATGAGCATTATGTGTCAGCAAATACCCCCCCCCAAGATGTATGAGCATTATGTGTCAGCAAATACCCCCCCCCAAGATGTATGAGCATTATGTGTCAGCAAATACCCCCCCAAGATGTATGAGCATTATGTGTCAGCAAATATCCCCCCCAAGATGTATGAGCATTATGTGTCAGCAAATATCCCCCCCCCAGATGTATGAGCATTATGTGTCAGCAAATATCCCCCCCAAGATGTATGAGCATTATGTGTCAGCAAATATCCCCCCCCAAGATGTATGAGCATTATGTGTCAGCAAATATCCCCCCCAAGATGTATGAGCATTATGTGTCAGCAAATATCCCCCCCAAGATGTATGAGCATTATGTGTCAGCAAATATCCCCCCCCAAGATGTATGAGCATTATGTGTCAGCAAATATCCCCCCCCAGATGAATGAGCATTATGTGTCAGCAAAAAACCCCCTCCCAGATGTATGAGCATTATGTGTCAGCAAATATCCCCCCCCAAGATGTATGAGCATTATGTGTCAGCAAATATCCCCCCCAAGATGTATGAGCATTATGTGTCAGCAAATATACCCCCCCCAAGATGTATGAGCATTATGTGTCAGCAAATATCCCCCCCAAGATGTATGAGCATTATGTGTCAGCAAATATCCCCCCCCAGATGTATGAGCATTATGTGTCAGCAAATACCCCCCAAGATGTATGAGCATTATGTGTCAGCAAATATCCCCCCCCCAAGATGTATGAACATTATGTGTCAGCAAATATCCCCCCCAAGATGTATGAGCATTATGTGTCAGCAAATATCCCCCCCCCAAGATGTATGAGCATTATGTGTCAGCAAATATCCCCCCCAAGATGTATGAACATTATGTGTCAGCAAATATCCCCCCCAAGATGTATGAGCATTATGTGTCAGCAAATATCCCCCCCCAAGATGTATGAGCATTATGTGTCAGCAAATATCCCCCCAAGACGTATGAGCATTATGTGTCAGCAAATATCCCCCCCCAAGATGTATGAGCATTATGTGTCAGCAAATATCCCCCCCCAGATGTATGAGCATTATGTGTCAGCAAATATCCCCCCCCCAAGATGTATGAGCATTATGTGTCAGCAAATATCCCCCCAAGACGTATGAGCATTATGTGTCAGCAAATATCCCCCCCCCAAGATGTATGAGCATTATGTGTCAGCAAATATCCCCCCAAGACGTATGAGCATTATGTGTCAGCAAATATCCCCCCCCAAGATGTATGAGCATTATGTGTCAGCAAATATCCCCCCCAGATGTATGAGCATTATGTGTCAGCAAATATCCCCCCCCAAGATGTATGAGCATTATGTGTCAGCAAATATCCCCCCCCAGATGTATGAGCATTATGTGTCAGCAAATATCCCCCCCCAGATGTATGAGCATTATGTGTCAGCAAATATCCCCCCCCAAGATGTATGAACATTATGTGTCAGCAAATATCCCCCCCCAGATGTATGAGCATTATGTGTCAGCAAATATCCCCCCCCCAAGATGTATGAACATTATGTGTCAGCAAATATCCCCCCCAGATGTATGATCATTATGTGTCAGCAAATATCCCCCCCCCAAGATGTATGAGCATTATGTGTCAGCAAATATCCCCCCCCAGATGTATGAGCATTATGTGTCAGCAAATACCCCCCCCCCAAGATGTATGAGCATTATGTGTCAGCAAATATCCCCCCCAAGATGTATGAGCATTATGTGTCAGCAAATATCCCCCCCCAAGATGTATGAGCATTATGTGTCAGCAAATATCCCCCCCAAGATGTATGAGCATTATGTGTCAGCAAATATCCCCCCCCAAAAAAAAATTAAGCACTAATCTGCATGGTTACCCCCTAACCACACCCCCTCCTCCAAGTACAAATCCGCCCCCCCTGCTGAAATCCCCCCTCCCAAAACAAATCTTTGCCCCCCCCATCCCCCAAATTCCCCCCCCCCCCAAAAAAAAAATGAGCACTAATCTGCATGTTTACCCCCTAACCACTCCCTTTCCTCCAAGTACAAATCTGCCCCCCCTGCTGAAATCCCCCTCCCAGAACAAATCTTTGCCCCCCCATCCCCCAAATTCCCCCCCCCAAAAAAAATTGAGCACTAATCTGCATGTTTACCCCCTAACCACTCCCCCTCTTCCAAGTACAAATCCGCCCCCCTACTGAAATCCCCCCTCCCAGAACAAATCTTCCCCCCCTATCCCCCAAATCCCCCCCCCCACAAAAATTGAGCACTAATCTGCATGCTTACCCCCTAAACACTCCCCCTCCTCCAAGTACAAATCCTTCCCCCCTGCGGAAATCCCCCCTTTTCAGAACAAATCTTTGCCCCCCCCAAAAAAATTGAGCACTAATCTGCATGTTTACCCCCTAAACACTTCCCCTCCTCCAAGTACAAATCCGCCCCCCTGCTGAAATCCCCCCTCCCAGAACAAATCTTTGCCCCCCCCCAAAAAAATTGAGCACTAATCTGCATGCTTACCCCCTAACCACTCCCCCTCCTCCAAGTACAAATCCGCCCCCCCCTGCTGAAGTCCCCCCTCCCAGAACAAATCTTTGCCCCCTCATCCCCCAAATTCCCCCCCCCCAAAAAAATTGAGCACTAATCTGCATGTTTACCCCCTAACCACTCCCCCTCCTCCATGTACAAATACGCCCCCCCTGCTGAAATCCCCCTCCCAGAACAAATCTTTGCCCCCCATCCCCCAAATTCCCCCCCCCCAAAAAAAAATTGAGCACTAATCTGCATGTTTACCCTCTAAACACTCCCCTTCCTCCAAGTACAAATCCGCCCCCCTGCTGAAATCCCCCCTCCCAGAACAAATCTTTGCCCCCTCATCCCCCAAATTCCCCCCCCAAAAAAATTGAGCACTAATCTGCATGCTTACCCCCTAAACACTCCCCCTCCTCCAAGTACAAATCCTTCCCCCCTGCGGAAATCCCCCCTTTTCAGAACAAATCTTTGCCCCCCCCAAAAAAATTGAGCACTAATCTAAGATGTATGAGCATTATGTGTCAGCAAATATCCCCCCCCCCCCAAGATGTATGAGCATTATGTGTCAGCAAATATCCCCCCCAAGATGTATGAGCATTATGTGTCAGCAAATATCCCCCCCAAAAAAAAATTAAGCACTAATCTGCATGGTTACCCCCTAACCACACCCCCTCCTCCAAGTACAAATCCGCCCCCCCTGCTGAAATCCCCCCTCCCAAAACAAATCTTTGCCCCCCCATCCCCCAAATTCCCCCCCCCCAAAAAAAATTGAGCACTAATCTGCATGTTTACCCCCTAACCACTCCCTTTCCTCCAAGTACAAATCTGCCCCCCCCTGCTGAAATCCCCCTCCCAGAACAAATCTTTGCCCCCCCATCCCCCAAATTCCCCCCCCCCAAAAAAAATTGAGCACTAATCTGCATGTTTACCCCCTAACCACTCCCCCTCTTCCAAGTACAAATCCGCCCCCCTACTGAAATCCCCCCTCCCAGAACAAATCTTCCCCCCCTATCCCCCAAATCCCCCCCCCACAAAAATTGAGCACTAATCTGCATGCTTACCCCCTAAACACTCCCCCTCCTCCAAGTACAAATCCTTCCCCCCTGCGGAAATCCCCCCTTTTCAGAACAAATCTTTGCCCCCCCCAAAAAAATTGAGCACTAATCTGCATGTTTACCCCCTAAACACTTCCCCTCCTCCAAGTACAAATCCGCCCCCCTGCTGAAATCCCCCCTCCCAGAACAAATCTTTGCCCCCCCCCCAAAAAAAATTGAGCACTAATCTGCATGCTTACCCCCTAACCACTCCCCCTCCTCCAAGTACAAATCCGCCCCCCCTGCTGAAGTCCCCCCTCCCAGAACAAATCTTTGCCCCCCTCATCCCCCAAATTCCCCCCCCCCAAAAAAAATTGAGCACTAATCTGCATGTTTACCCCCTAACCACTCCCCCTCCTCCATGTACAAATACGCCCCCCCCCTGCTGAAATCCCCCTCCCAGAACAAATCTTTGCCCCCCATCCCCCAAATTCCCCCCCCCCAAAAAAATTGAGCACTAATCTGCATGTTTACCCTCTAAACACTCCCCCTCCTCCAAGTACAAATCCGCCCCCCTGCTGAAATCCCCCCTCCCAGAACAAATCTTTGCCCCCTCATCCCCCAAATCCCCCCCCCCAAAAATTGAGCACTAATCTGCATGTTTACCCCCTAAACACTCCCCCTCCTCCAAGTACAAATCTGCCCCCCTGCTGAAATCCCTCCTCCCAGAACAAATCTTTGCCCCCCCCAAAAAAAATTGAGCACTAATCTGCATGTTTACCCCCTAACCACCCCCTCCTCCGAGTACAAATACCCCCCCCCTGCTGAAATCCCCCCTCCCAGAACAAATCTTTGCCCCCCCCATCCCCCAAATTCCCCCCCAAAAAAAATTGAGCACTAATCTGCATGTTTACCCCCTAACCACTCCCCCTCCACCAAGTACAAATCCACCCCTCTGCTGAAATCCCCCCTCCCAGAATAAATCTTTCCCCGCCATCCCCCAAATTTCCCCAGCACAAATGCCCCCCCCAAAAAAAAATCTCCCCTCCTAGCACAAATCCTCCTACCCCCAAAATGTATCCTCCTAACACATATACCCCCCGCCAATCATCCCTATTAGCACAACCACCCCCCCCCAAAAAAAAAACAATTACCATCCCCCTTCTACACAAACTCCCCAATTCCTACCTTCTAGAACAAATCCTCCTACCCCCAAAATGTATCCTCCTAACACATATACCCCCCCCCCCAGTCATCCCTATTAGCACAACCCCCCCAAAATTCCTACCTTCTAGCACAAATTCTCTTTCCCCATCCCCCCTCCCAACATCCGATCGCCTCTCGGGGGATCAAGAAGGATTTTTTCCCCCTAATGTAGTAAATTGGATCGTGTTCTGCTGGGGGTTTCACCTTCCTCTGGATCTACTGTGAGTGTAGAATTGTGTATATGGGATTGTACGATATTATTATTTATTTCTTTTTATGGTTGAACTGGATGGACTTGTGTCTTTTTTCAACCTGACTAACTAACTATGTAACTATGTAACTATGTAACTATGTAACTATGTATCATGAATCTCCCTAAATTAAGGTGACCAGAGTTTTTAAATGAAATCCGGGGACATATATATATATATATTTTTATTGGCAGATGGTAAACTATTTTATACGCATATTTTCCTCAAATTATAAATGCAGTCAGTGGTGTAGCGGTGGGTTGTCAGCGCCCGGGACAAGGCAAGAAATGTGCACCCCCCGCCAGACTTTTAGCACTCCCCGAGTCCCTTCCACTAGTACAGGAGTAGTACTGACCAACTTGATTCCTACACTGACCTACCTGACCACTGAACTAATCTACCTGATTCCTACCCTGACCACTACACTGACCTACCTGACCACCACACTGACCTACCTGACCACTACACTGACCTACCTGACCACTACACTGATCTACCTGACCCCTACACTGACCTACCTGACCCCTACACTGACCTACCTGATTCCTACCCTGACAACTACACTGACCTACCTTATCCCTACACTGACCTACCTTATCCCTACACTGACCTACCTGACCCCTACACTGACCTACCTTATCCCTACACTGACCTACCTTATCCCTACACTGACCTACTTTATCCCTTCACTGACTTACCTGACCACTACACTGACCTAGCTTATCCCTTCACTGACCTACCTTATCCCTACACTGACATACCTTATCCCTACACTGACCTACCTTATCCCTACACTGAGCTACCTTATCCCTACACTGACCTATCTTATCCCTACACTGACCTACCTTATCCCTTCACTGACCTACCTTATCCCTACACTGACCTACCTTATCCCTTCATTGACCTACCTGACCACTACACTGACCTAGCTTATCCCTTCACTGGCCTACCTTATCCCTACACTGACCTATCTTATCCCTACACTGACCTACCTTATCCCTACACTGACCTACCTCATCCCTACACTGACCTTCCTGATTCCTACCCTGACCACTACACTGACCTACCTGACCACTACACTGACCTACCTTATCCCTACACTGACATACCTTATCCCTACACTGACCTACCTTATGCCTACACTGACCTATCTTATCCCTACACTGACCTACCTTATCCCTACACTGACCTACCTTATCCCTACACTGACCTACCTGATTCCTACCCTGACCACTACACTGACCTACCTGACCACTACACTGACCTACCTTATCCCTACACTGACCTACCTTATCCCTACACTGACCTACCTTATGCCTACACTGACCTACCTGATTCCTATACTGACCACTACACTGACCTACCTGACCCCTACACTGACCTACCTTATCCCTACACTGATCTACCTGATCCCTACACTGGCCTACCTGATTCCTACCCTGACCACTACACTGACCTACCCTATCCCTACACTGACCTACCTTATCCCTACACTGACCTACCTTATCCCTACACTGACCTACCTTATCACTACACTGACCTACCTGATCCCTACACTGACTACTATACTGACCTACCTGATTCCTGCACTACTGACACCCCCCATACATCAACAGTGTAGATCGGTTGATTTTGCTCACCTCTCCATGGCCTCCATGATACTCTATCAGAGCGGGGCTCTCCCCAGCACCAGGTACTGTTCCCAACACCCAGCTGCTCCTCAGTATCCCCTGCAAAGAGCTTCTCCAATAGCCGCCGTATGCTCTGCACTGTCCCTCCCCTCCGCTGTTCTCACACACACACGGGCCACCCTCACCAGAGGGATCATGGGGGACAGGCTGGACTAAAGGAGTCCCTGGGCAGGGGGGGGGGGGGCAACACAGCACACTTGGAGGGGCACAGTAATGATTGTGCGCCCCCCATATCTTTCACCTGGGGCAAGAGTACCAGATGCCCGCCCCCATGCCACTGCAATACGTGGACAAATCTGGGGACAGACTGGCTCTGGGGACAGTGTCCTCAATCCAGGGACTGTCCACAGAAACTGGGGATGTCTGGTCACCCTAACCTAAATCCTCACTCCTAACACATCCCCCCCAAATTTCCCCTCCTAAAACAATGCTTACCCCCTGCTGCCCCCCCCCCCCCAGATTCCCCCTCCCAACACAAATCCCCCTCCAATCTCCTTTGTGGCGCCGCCCCCACCTCACATGATACAACAGTGTCCAGGGCAGCCACCACTCCTACCCACCCCTTGTCTCAGCCCTGCTCAGATGATTTGTTCCACAAGCATTTATTCATAGGTCCTTTAGTTTATAGTCCATGTCAAAAGATTATAGCAATGTGATTGGTTGTATAACCATAAAATGTCCATCCACAAATAGAAGCCTCCACAAGGGGATTCAAAGCAAAATCCAGCAGGAGTACAAAATAGAAGAGAGGCGCCTCTAAAGCCCCGTACACACGGGCGGGAATCCCGTCGGAAAAAAAACGTTGTTTTTTTCGACGGGATTCCTGGCAAGCTTGTCTTGCCAAGCCCTGTGTACTGATGGCCATTCAAAAGAACCGCCGTTCTTTTGAATGGCAAGAACGCGGTGAAGTCATCGACTACGATGAGCCGGCGCTCGTCACATTCGATGCCGTCGCCGCCATCTTGCTGCACCCCACACTAACCTTGTATGCTACCGCGCATGCGTCAAAGTCTTTTCGAGCATGCGCAGATTTACCTTGGACAAGTAATGTGATGGAGCTAATAGTAACTCCTACCTTTTTGAATTTGGGTGATATTGGAGATCCAATGAAGGAGGAGGAAGAGGGACCGTATGCTCCATTGCAGTCCTTGCCTGTTAATAATACATACAACATTCTCAGATGATGAGGGAAAGAATAGTGCTTGACTCTTCTCCTGACCATTTCGTCGAAATAGGACACTGGGCAAGCCATGTCTGACTTCTATGCGAAATACAAAAAAGATCCTGATGTCGGGAGGGCCAAGTAAGGTCATACAGCATAGGGACAGTACTGATAAAATAGTAATTTTAAGGGGGGACTGTGATGGAGCTAATAAATTGACTATGTTATCTCTCTCTCCTAACCACTCAGATATTGTTATTTTCTTTCCTTCTTTGGAGCACACACACTAAGATATATGTATACAATCTTCATTTCAAGAATAAGAAACTTATTGATGCTCATATTGGGAACCAGAAAGTTTGGGTATGATGGCTAAGAAAATGGGATGAAGTATTTCCATGTGTGTGTTTTAGTATTCATGTAACAAGATAAGAAGTATTCTCCTTGACTAAAAATATGACAGAGGAATTCACTCCTTAAATGAGGAACACTCCTTACTCCTTGGCCCCCACCTTTTCAACCCCTCCCACCGTGCAATGCAATATGGCCCCCGTGAGCTCAGGAATGTAGCCTCATGGCTTGCCTTGTGGAGAACAGATGTCACAGGAAGAGGATCATATACAGATGAACCAATGATATGCACACATTTGTGATGACGTTTGCTTGTGTCACTTTGTTTATATAAGGGGCTGAGACCATGAATAAACCCTTTTGAGTTATGAGGAAGAGCTCATACTGACAAGTCTGTCTCAGTGTGTGATCCTTTAGCATGCATGCATTCACATCACCTTGAATTTGGGTCAGCGGCAGAATAGGACATACATCCTGGAATTGGACCAGGGATACATCTATTACTGTAAGCATACAGACGACCGATTTTTTCGGCAGGAAAACTCTGCCTAGAATCCCGACGAGAAAAATAGAGAGCAGGTTCTCTATTTTTCTCGTCGAGATTCCCGGCAATTTTCCTGTCGAGAAACCATACACACGAACGGTTTTCTAGGCAAAAAGCTTTCCCAGCAGTTTTCTTGCCGAGAAAACCGGTCGTGTGTATGAGGCTTAAGTGTAGCAATATGGTTACATTTAATGAAGGTACAACATTTAGCAACTCACATGGTTGATGAGTAGGAGAGGCACATCTAAGTATGCAGGCATCCGGGGTAAGGCTGTCAACATAGACCGTCCTTCGCACCACCGGCTCTCACCGCTGTCAGTCTGCAATTGTGACCGGGAAGACTACCCTGCAGTAGAGCGATCTAAAAGCGAGGCTCGAAAAGCTTGTGGAGCGCAGCGTGGAAGGGACAACGTCGATAGCGGTGAGGGGGGTGGTCTATATGGACAGCTTTAACCCGGATGCCTCCATACTTAGATGTGCCTCTTTTAAAATGGTTGTAAAGGCAGAAGGTGCATTCTGTGCATTAAGATAAAAAAGCCTTCTGTGTGCAGCTCCAACCTAATACTTACCTGAGGTCTCTCTCTGTCCAGTAATGTCCACAAATGTCTCAGCTGTCCGAGATTCTTCTTCCTGATCGGCTGAGACACAGCAGAGGCACCATTGGCTCCCGCTGCTGTCAATCAAAGTCAGCTAGTCAATCAGGGGAGTGAGGGGGTGGGGCCGGGTTGAGGCCCTATGTCTGAATAGACACACAGAGCTGTGACTCGGCTTGGGTGTCCCCCATAGCAAGTTGCTTGCTGTGGGGGCACTGAACAGGAGGGAGGGGCCAGAAGCAGCGAAGAGGAGGATCGGGGCTGCTCTGTGCAAAACCACTGCAACAGAGCAGGGAAGTGTAACATGTTTGTTATTTTTATACGAAAAAAAAAAAGACTTTACAATCACTTTATTCATCAACTATGTGAGTTGCTAAATGTTGTACTGTCATTAAATGTAACCATATTGCTACACTTAGAGGCGCCTCTCTTCTTTTTTATACCCAGTTGTGACATGACGCTACTCTTAAATCAAGTCAAAATGTATAAAAAAATCTTGCTTGTCTTGCAAAACACTCACAGACCAAGTTACTCTCAATCCAAGGTTTTACTGTATAATATATATATATGTATACTCTCACTCTCTCATACTGGTCACTGGATATTTAACATGGCACCTCATGGCAAAGAACTCTCTGAGGATCTGAAAAAAAGAATTGTTGCTCTACATAAAGATGGCCACGGCTATAAGAAGATTGCCAAGACCCTGAAACTGAGCTGCAGCACGGTGGCCAAGACCATACAGCGGTATAACAGGACAGGGTCCCCTCAGAACAGGCCTCGCCATGGTCCACCAAAGAAGTTGAGGTCACGTGCTCAGCGTCATATCCAGAGGTTGTCTTTGGGAAATAGACGTATGAGTGCTGCCAGCATTGCTGCAGAGGGTGAAGGGGTGGGGGAGGGGTCAGCCTGTCAGTGCTCAGACCATACGCCGCACACTGCATCAAATTGGTCTGCATGGCTGTCGTCCCAGAAGGATGATAAAGATGATGCACAAAAAAGCCCGCAAACAGTTTGCTGAAGACAAGCAGACTAAGGACATGGATTACTGGAACCATGTCCTGTGGTCTGATGAGACCAAGATAAACTTATTTGGGTCAGATGGTGACAAGCGTGTGTGGCGGCAACCAGGTGAGGAGGACAAAGATACAGTCAAGCATGGTGGTGGGAGTGTCATGGTCTGGGGCTGCATGAATGCTGCCATAGGTGTGCGCAGCCTTTGGCATTAGGGTGTGCACCCCAAAGCTCAAACACACTCTACTGATCACTCACGATGTTTGTTCAGAAAGGGAATGAGCCAGTAAATGGCATATTTACTGGCCCCTTCCCCCACTCATCCTAAAACATCCACAGCAACAACCGGTGGGAGAGGGGGGAAGCCGACAGTGCTGTAGGGGGAAGGAGGGGGAGACAGGTCAGTAAGGGGAATCTGTTCTGCACATGGGTGATTAGGGTGTGCCTGGGCACACCTGGCACACCCTGTGTGCACGCCTATGAGTGCTGCCAGCAGTGGGGAGCTACAGATCATTGAGGGAACCATGAATGCCAACATGTACTGTGACATACTGAAGCAGAGCATGACCCCCTCCCTTCAGAGACTAGACCGCAGGGCAGTATTCCAACATGATAATGACCCCAAACACACCTCCAAGACCACCACTGCCTTGCTAAAGAAGCTGAGGGTAAAGGTGATGGACTGGCCAAGCATGTCTCCAGACCTAAACCCTATTGAGCGTCTGTGGGACATCTTCAAACGGAAAGTGGAGGAGCGCAAGGTCTCCAACACCCACCAGCTCCGTGTTGTCGTCATGGAGGAGGGGAAGAGGACTCCAGTGACAACCTGTGAAGCTCTGGTGACCTCCATGCCCAAGAGGGTTAAGGCAGTGCTGGAAAATAATGGCGGCCACACAAAATATTGACACTTTGGGGCCCAATTTGGAGATTTTCACTTAGGGGTGTCCTCACTTTTGTTGCCAGCGGTTTAGACATTATTGGCTGTGTGTTGAGTTATTTTGAGGGGAGAGGAAATTTACATCGTTATACAAGCTGTACACTCACTACTTTACATTGTAGCAAAGTGTCATTTCTTCAGTGTTGTCACATGAAAAGATACAAGAAAAGATTTACAAAAATGTGTTCTGATCTGAGGAAGGACGTAAGCATGTGAGCCCGAAACAGAAATCTTTTTGAACAATTTACTATGTAACTATTACGAATTTATTTGAACAAATAAAACTTCAAGTGCAGCAATCCTCCAGACTTTTTATTTTTATATAGATATACTGTATATATATATATCTATATATATATGTAGCGCTTACACTTCATGCAGTTCTTTACATCATTAAAGTGGAGTTCCACCCAGAAAAACAACTACATCCCGGCACAAGCAGAACACTATCACCAAGTTAGATAGCCACATCAAAAAAAAAAATTATAGTGTAAATACCGTATATTTTCGTTTTTAGCTGCCACTTCCGGGCTTTCCCTCCCGCGGGAGTAGGCGTTCCTACTCCTTTCCCCGGCGCCGCGATGTCTCCTGGGAGCACAGTGTCATGTTTCCCAGGAGACAATACGGAACGCCGTTGTTCTATCAAGCTGGTTCCGATGTTCTATCGAGCTGGTTCTGCTATCGGATAGGTTCCGGGAAGGTCTGCGCAGGTGCAATTGAATCCGACGGAAATCCCAGAGTCTGAACAGTTCGTCAGCTGGGGATGCTGCTCGTCGCACATTGGTTAGACACGCCGCTCATTGGTTATACGCGCCGCTCGCTCGTTCTATACAGCCAATGCTTTTCTCATAGGGGCGGTGTTCTATCGATACAGCTACTCGCCGTAAACACTTCCAGGAAATGATTGCTTGTGGGCTTCACAATACCCACAAGCAAAATGGAAACTGTCAGGAACCAATTTTAAAAGTTCCTATTTGCCATGAAAATGGACAGGGGATATTTAAAGACACCAAACAAGTGAGTTTAACTTTGTATTGTGAAACCCAATTGAATGCATCAAACAAAAAAAAAAAACAATCGCCGCAGAACCTCCACTTTAACCCTTCTGTTGCTAGCAGTACATTCTTGGCATCTATGCAATAGGCTAGTAAGATCCCTGGTGGCTAGAGAAATGATTAACCCTTTATTGCTGGCAGATTATCCTTGCTGCTTTTGTACTTGGCGACTATGCAGATGGGACAGGATTTTATGACCAATTACAGCCAGATTGCAGATTTCTTAAATATATTCTGACACCCAGACATAGAAATGTGAATAGTGTGGTCCATGGTCTCCATGTATCTGACACGATCCTCATGCTTCATGACATCTGGGCCCCCACACATAGACTTACTGTGCTCCTCCATGTTGCATTTGCATTCAACGGGCACAAGTGGCTGCATATGATGGGGACAGTGGCTGCATATGATGGGCACAGTGGCGGCATTTGATGGGCACAATGGCTGCAGTTGATGGCACAGTGGCTGCATTTCATGGGCACAATGGCTGCAGTTGATGGCACAGTGGCTTCATTTGATGGGCACAATGGCTGCAATTGATGGCACAGTGGCTTCATTTGATGGGCACAATGGCTGCAATTGATGGCACAGTGGCGGCATTTCATGGGCACAATGGCTGCAATTGATGGCACAGTGGCGGCATTTCATGGGCACAATGGCTGCATTTCATGGGCACAATGGCTGCATTTGATGGCACAGTGGCTGCATTAAATGGGCACAAGTGGCTGCATTTGATGGGCACAAGTGGCTACATGTGATGGGGAAATTGGCTGCATTTGATGGGCACAATGGCTGCAATTGATGGCACAAGTGGCTGCATATGATGGGCACAGTGGCTGCATTTGATGGACACAATGGCTGCATAATATGGGCACAGTGGCTGCATATGATGAGCACAGTGACTGCATATGATGGGCACAGTGGCTTCAATTAATGGCACAATGGCTGCATTTCATGGGCACAATGGCTGCAATTGATGGCACAGTGGCTGCAATTGATGGGCATAATGCCTGCATTTGATGGGCACAGTGAGGCTGCAATTGATGTTTGTTTTTTTTTCAGTATTTTTCAGTTTGTCTGCATGGTGGAGTTGCCAGAAAGAAGCGTTTACTGTGCCAATGCCACAAAAAAGCCTGGTTACAATATGGCCGACAACACCTTGACATTCCTCACAGCTTCTGGCACACTGTAACCTGGAGTGACAAGACCAAAATAGAGCTTTGGGGTCACAACCATAAGCGCTATGTTTGGGGAGGGGCCAACATGGTCTATATAGCGACAAGAATACCATCCCCACTGTGAAGTATGGTGGTGGCTCACTGATGTCTTAAGCCCTGTACACACAGGCGGGAATCCCGTCGGAAAAAAAAACGTTGGTTTTCTCGACTTGTCTTGCCAAGCCCTGTGTACAGACGGCCATCAAAAAAAAAAAAAACATTCTTTTGAATGGCAAGAACGCGGTGACGTCATAGACTACGACGAGCCGGCGCTCGTCACATTCAATGCCGTCGCCGCCATCTTGCTACACCCCACACTAACCTTGTATGCTACCGCGCATGCGTCGAAGTCTTTTCGAGCATGCGCGGGTTTACCTCGGTCAGGTAAGCATACAGACAACCGGTTTTCTCCCGACTAGCAAAATAGAGAGCAGGTTCTTTATTTTTCTCGGAGCGATCCCCGCTGAGCAAGCTGAGGTTTACGGGGCGGATCATCACGGATCCGTCCCGTGTGAAAGGGGTCTTGAGCTCTAAAGGTGTGAGGGGGGAGATCTTGTGAAAATTTAAGGAGCAGAGTCCTCCATAAGTCCAGAATTACGAGAGGCATCTATCACAGCTGTTGCCAGGCGGAGGATTATTTCTTTGCAGTCAGACTGTTTATACTCTTCAATAATCTCCTCGCTCCTCTCTAAGCTTGCTGTTAGGTAACAACCTTTTGCATTGATCTCAGTAGCTCTGCAGAAAAACAGCTGAGGCTCCAAGTTTAGGGATTTTTTTAAAATTATAAACAATATAATTCTACAAGCAGAGGAGAACAGAAACTTTTTGAAGGATCCGTCCGCAGGAACTCACAGGAGTATGAAATAATTTCAATCAGCGCTAAAGGAGCCGAAACTTCATTGTAAACAGGAAGGAATGACTTTAATCTCATTATCTTGAAATTTCAAATCTTAGCATAACAACTTTAATTACTCTTTAAAAAGTTATAACATATGCTCCTTCCAATCAGCGGAACAAAGACAGCGCAACTCATAAGAATTCTGAACGCCGCCAAATAATAAAAAAAAAAAAAAAACGCATTATGCCCGGTCAGAACATAAAAAGAATTATTATCTCACTACCAAAAGTACTTTTCCCAGGCATGAAGAATAAATTACCTTTCTCGCCCTTAGGGGGTTTTTCTTCACCAAAATTTCACTTGGCTGCACAGATTGTATAATTAACTCAACTACTCCACATATCACTTATATGCAAAATGTAATTGAAATAGACCTCGCGTGCACCTGCTCTCCGTGGGGAAAGTCCGAGGCTCACCCAGCATGTTGGAGGCGGCTGATTTCTAAAAATGTATTTTTCGAAGATGAAGAAAGCTATTTTATTTTTTTGAAGATGATCGGTCTAAAACGTTGCCGTACCGGAGGCCATGTTGCATTGGTTTATCTCTATAAGTTGCCCTTTAGATTATAGTATCACAACCGGTTTCTACATAAATTTCCAAAGAAGACTAGAAGCCATGTACTATTAAATTATCTAATTACGGGTCTGTCTGTAAAGGTTCTCATTTATGAAGGTCATGGTGTAGCTAGTAGCAGTCAGTCAGGGGGATTATCCCACACGTACTACTTTGATTTGGGAAATCATCATGTAATCCTATATTTTGGGATAGAGATGTTACCATGTTGACAGGGCCTGGACATAAGACCTCTGCTTTGTCTGGTAGTAACTCTTCTTGCTGAGCCACCTGAGATGCTGGACCCTGCCCTTCCTGATTGCTTAGACAACCTCGCCTTATTTCTGGTGAACCTTGAGCCCCATGATTTTCCTATGCTAGCCATGCCTTTGCATTTCCTTTTTTGCCAGATTATTGTGCCCTCTCCAGCCAATATCTCCCTCTTGTCGCTCCTGCTACCGTCTGTATCTTCACTACCACACATTACCAACCTTTGGCTTGGTTCTTGACTATAAGGATATTGTCTGGGTCCATATCTGAACCTGTGACCTCTGCAGTGTCTCGCTGTAGATCTTCTCGCTGAGCCACCTGAGATGCTGGACAGCCTTGTATCTTGTTTCTGGTGAACCTTGAACTCTTTGCTCCTCTCATGAACTTCCTGATTTAAGCCATGCCTCTGCACTTCCTGATTGCCAGCTTTTTGTGCTCTCTCCAAACAACTTCTCACTCTTGTCACTCCTGCTGCAGTCCATATCTTTGCAACCACTTGTTATCGACCTTTGGCTTGTTCCTTGACTTGGGGTTGCCACCTTTTTCGGGATTCACTCGGACAGTCAGTTTTTTGCATCATGTGTCCGGGTTTTTGGCTGCAGGACACCTGGATACATTATTCAGACAGCATATTTTCAAGTGAGATGTCCCCAGTGCCTGCCACCAATGTCTCTTCCCCTAATCTCTTTTTGTCCCAAGTCCAGTGACCACACACTCTTCTCTGTTTACTACTGCTGGCTTCTGTCCTCCTCACTGATGTTCAGAGTTTAAACATCAAGGCTTTAGGTTCCCAAAAATGACAGGCACCTCCTAGGATAGAGCAACAGCAGCTATGGGGCCCCTCTTCTCCCTGTTGGTGTGTCTCCTGTGCTGACAGGATTGTTCAGCTTCACAGGAGCCCAGCAGAAGGAGTAGCAAGTGTAGCCAGTGCAGCCCATCACTTGTAACATATGGGAGAAGCCCATAGCCTACAGAATGGGACAGCAGGGGACAAGTATGTACTCCACCGCTGAGCACCACTGTCTCCTCACTGTACACCCCACTGTCCACCTGACTACTGATCCTTATCCACTCTGCTGCTCCTCTGTCCATCTCACTGTCCCCCAGTCTACCCTGCTGCCCCCAGTCCACTCCACTGTCCCCCAGTCCACTCTGCTGCTCCCCTATCCCCCCACTGTCCTCACAGTCCACTCCGCTGCCCCCAGTCCACCCTGCTGCCCCAGTCTACCCTACTGCCCCCAAGTCTACTCTGCTGCCCCCAAGTTCACTCCACTGCCCCGCTGTCCATCCAGCTGCCCCCCTGTCCACCCTACTGCCACCCTGCCCACCTTGCTGCCACCCAAAAGTGTTCAAGATCTTTTACAATGTATACTACAAAAAAATAAAAAATTCAGTGCGCTAGTAAAGTGTTCGTGTTTGGATTGAAGAAAGGGTGGCAACCCTACCTTGCCTACGTTTCTGCTTGATTCCAACCTGCAACCACTTGTTACTGACCTTTGGCTTGTTCCTCGACAATGCTTCTGCTGTATCCCTTCCTGCTATATCTGCTACTGGACCCCGGCTTGCTCACCTGCTGGTGGGGTGATCATGACCTGGTACTAACACACAGCAAAACCTATCTCCACCAGCAGGAGCTTAGACCCCGCGCCTTGGGTGAGTCTGCATCATCCACCAGGTTGACCTGCTTGTGCACGTATCCAGTTGGTCGGGGGGAGCCTCTCTACTGCTAAAGCTACTGGTCTCTAAGCCTTAACGCTGATCGTGACACATGGGTTATGTAATACTATACAGGTGATACTCGAAAAATTTAAATATAGTGCAAAGTTCATTTATTTCACTAATGCAACTTAAAAGGTGAAACTAATATATGAGAGACTCAATACATGCAAAGCAAGATAGTTCAAGCCGTGATTTGTCATAATTGTGATGATTATGGCTTACAGCTTATAAAAACTCCAAATCCACAATCTCCAAAAATTTGAATATTGTGAAAAGGTGCAATATTCTAAGCTCAAAGTGTCCCACTCTAATCAGCTAATTAAGCCGTAACACCTGCAAAGGGTTCCTGAGCCTTTAAATGGTCTCTCAGTCTGGTTCAGTAGGAATCACAATCATGGGAAATACTGCTGACCTGACAGTGGTGCAGAAAACCATCATTGACACCCTCCATAAGGAGGGAAAGCCTCAAAAGGTAATTGCAAAAGAAGTTGGATGTTCCCCAAGTGCTGTATCAAAGCACATTAATAGTAAGTTATGTGGAAGGGAAAAGTGTGGAAGAAAAAGGTGCACAAGCAGCAGGGATTACCGCAGCCTGGAGAGGATTGTTAGGAAAAGGCCATTCAAAAGTGTTGGGGACTTTCACAAGGAGTGGACTGAGGCTGGAGTCAGTGCATCAAGAGCCACCACACACAGATGGATCCTGGACATGGGCTTCAAATGTCGTATTCCTCTTGTCAAGCCACTCCTGACCAACAAACAACGTCAGAAGCGTCTTACCTGGGCTAAAGAAAAACACACCTGGTCTGGTGCTCAGTGGTCCAAAGTCCTCTTTTCTGATGAGAGCAAACTTTGCATCTCATTTGGAAACCAAGGAGCCGGAGGAAGAATGGAGAGGCACACACTGCAAGATGCTTGAAGTCCAGTGTGAAGTTTCCACAGTCAGTGATGATTTGGGGAGCCATGTCATCTGCTGGTGTTGGTCCACTGTGCTTCATTAAGTCCGGGGTCACCACAGCCGTCTACCAGGAGATTTTGGAGCACTTCATGCTTCCTTCCGCAGATGAGCTCTATGGGGATGCCGACTTCATTTTCCAGCAGGACTTGGCACCCGCCCACACTGCCAAAAGCACCAAAACCTGGTTCAATGACCGTGGGATTACTGTGCTTGATTGGCCAGCAAACTCGCCTGACCTGAACCCCATAGAGAATCTATGGGGCATTGCCAAGAGAAAGATGGGAGACATGAGACCGAACAATGCAGAAGAGCTGAAGGCTGCTATTGAAGCCTACTGGTCTTCCATAACACCTCAGCAGTGACACAGGCTGATCACCTCCATGTAGGGATGAGCTTCGTGTTCGAGTCGAACATACGTTCGACTCGAACATCGGCTGTTCGATCGTTCGACGAAGATCGAACGATTTGGGCCGTTCGCGCCAAATTCGAGTGACGCGAACGGCCCACAATGCACTACGCCATCGCAGTGTCATCCAGGCGCTGTGATTGGCCAAGCATGCACTGTGACCCCGCATGCTTGGCCAATCACAGCGCCGGCAGCGAGGAGAGCAATGATTGGCCACAGGCAGGATGCCTGTGGCCAATTATTGCTGAGGGTGTTTAGTACACGCCCCACACTATAAAAGGCCGCCAGCACGGCGGCCTAGTGTAGTGTGTTCCGGAGCAGGGATAGAGCAGCATAGGCAGGGACAGTGACTGTTATTTCTTTCTTGCTTAACCTGGATTCCTTTAGTTTAGGGAAAGAGAAGGATAGGTAGGGAGAGTGTCAGTGTGTTTTGTGCTTGTGCTATAGTGTGCTTAAAAAAAACATTTATTCTAGGGACAGAAAACTGTAGGTAGGGACAGTGTCAGTTTCTTTCACTCTGCAAGTCCTTGTTTCCAGGGACCTGGAAGGACAGTGAGTGAATTGTCCTTGTGCTATATTGTGCTTAAAAAAACATTTATTCTAGGGACAGAAAACTGTAGGTAGGGAGAGTGTCAGTTTCTTTCACTCTGCAAGTCCTTGTTTCCAGGGACCTGTAAGGACAGTGAGTGAATTGTCCTTGTGCTATATTTTGCTAAAAAAAAACATTTATTCTAGGGACAGAAAACTGTAGGTAGGGAGAGTGTCAGTTTATTTCACTCTGCAAGTCCTTGTTTCCAGGGACCTGGAAGGACAGTGAGTGAATTCTCCTTGTGCTATATTGTGCTTAAAAAAAACATTTATTCTAGGGACAGAAAACTGTAGGTAGGGACAGTGTCAGTTTCTTTCACTCTGCAAGTCCTTGTTTCCAGGGACCTGTAAGGACAGTGAGTGAATTGTCCTTGTGCTATATTGTGATTAAAAAAAACATTTTTTCTAGGGACAGAAAACTGTAGGTAGGGAGAGTGTTTTTTTTCTTTCACTCTGCAAGTCCTTGTTTCCAGGGACCTGTAAGGACAGTGAGTGAATTGTCCTTGTGCTATATTGTGCTTAAAAAAAACATTTATTCTAGGGACAGAAAACTGTAGGTAGGGAGAGTGTCAGTTTATTTCACTCTGCAAGTCCTTGTTTCCAGGGACCTGGAAGGACAGTGAGTGAATTGTCCTTGTGTTATATTGTGATTAAAAAAAACATTTTTTCTAGGGACAGAAAACTGTAGGTAGGGAGAGTGTTTTTTTTCTTTCACTCTGCAAGTCCTTGTTTCCAGGGACCTGGAAGGACAGTGAGTGAATTCTCCTTGTGCTATATTGTGCTTAAAAAAAACATTTATTCTAGGGACAGAACACTGTAGGTAGGGAGAGTGTCAGTTTATTTCACTCTGCAAGTCCTTGTTTCCAGGGACCTGTAAGGACAGTGAGTGAATTGTCCTTGTGCTATATTGTGATTAAAAAAAACATTTTTTCTAGGGACAGAAAACTGTAGGTAGGGAGAGTGTTTTTTTTCTTTCACTCTGCAAGTCCTTGTTTCCAGGGACCTGTAAGGACAGTGAGTGAATTGTCCTTGTGCTATATTGTGATTAAAAAAAACATTTTTTCTAGGGACAGAAAACTGTAGGTAGGGAGAGTGTTTTTTTTCTTTCACTCTGCAAGTCCTTGTTTCCAGGGACCTGTAAGGACAGTGAGTGAATTGTCCTTGTGCTATATTGTGCTTAAAAAAAACATTTATTCTAGGGACAGAAAACTGTAGGTAGGGAGAGTGTCAGTTTATTTCACTCTGCAAGTCCTTGTTTCCAGGGACCTGGAAGGACAGTGAGTGAATTGTCCTTGTGTTATATTGTGATTAAAAAAAACATTTTTTCTAGGGACAGAAAACTGTAGGTAGGGAGAGTGTTTTTTTTCTTTCACTCTGCAAGTCCTTGTTTCCAGGGACCTGTAAGGACAGTGAGTGAATTGTCCTTGTGCTATATTGTGCTTAAAAAAAACATTTATTCTAGGGACAGAAAACTGTAGGTAGGGAGAGTGTCAGTTTATTTCACTCTGCAAGTCCTTGTTTCCAGGGACCTGGAAGGACAGTGAGTGAATTGTCCTTGTGTTATATTGTGATTAAAAAAAACATTTTTTCTAGGGACAGAAAACTGTAGGTAGGGAGAGTGTTTTTTTTCTTTCACTCTGCAAGTCCTTGTTTCCAGGGACCTGGAAGGACAGTGAGTGAATTCTCCTTGTGCTATATTGTGCTTAAAAAAAACATTTATTCTAGGGACAGAAAACTGTAGGTAGGGAGAGTGTCAGTTTATTTCACTCTGCAAGTCCTTGTTTCCAGGGACCTGTAAGGACAGTGAGTGAATTGTCCTTGTGCTATATTGTGATTAAAAAAAAACTTTTTTCTAGGGACAGAAAACTGTAGGTAGGGAGAGTGTTTTTTTTCTTTCACTCTGCAAGTCCTTGTTTCCAGGGACCTGTAAGGACAGTGAGTGAATTGTCCTTGTGCTATATTGTGATTAAAAAAAACATTTTTTCTAGGGACAGAAAACTGTAGGTAGGGAGAGTGTTTTTTTTCTTTCACTCTGCAAGTCCTTGTTTCCAGGGACCTGTAAGGACAGTGAGTGAATTGTCCTTGTGCTATATTGTGCTTAAAAAAAACATTTATTCTAGGGACAGAAAACTGTAGGTAGGGAGAGTGTCAGTTTATTTCACTCTGCAAGTCCTCGTTTCCAGGGACCTGGAAGGACAGTGAGTGAATTGTCCTTGTGCTATATTGTGATTAAAAAAAACATTTTTTCTAGGGACAGAAAACTGTAGGTAGGGAGAGTGTTTTTTTTCTTTCACTCTGCAAGTCCTTGTTTCCAGGGACCTGTAAGGACAGTGAGTGAATTGTCCTTGTGCTATATTGTGCTTAAAAAAAACATTTATTCTAGGGACAGAAAACTGTAGGTAGGGAGAGTGTCAGTTTATTTCACTCTGCAAGTCCTTGTTTCCAGGGACCTGGAAGGACAGTGAGTGAATTGTCCTTGTGTTATATTGTGATTAAAAAAAACATTTTTTCTAGGGACAGAAAACTGTAGGTAGGGAGAGTGTTTTTTTTCTTTCACTCTGCAAGTCCTTGTTTCCAGGGACCTGGAAGGACAGTGAGTGAATTCTCCTTGTGCTATATTGTGCTTAAAAAAAACATTTATTCTAGGGACAGAAAACTGTAGGTAGGGAGAGTGTCAGTTTATTTCACTCTGCAAGTCCTTGTTTCCAGGGACCTGGAAGGACAGTGAGTGAATTGTCCTTGTGCTATATTGTGATTAAAAAAAACATTTTTTCTAGGGACAGAAAACTGTAGGTAGGGAGAGTGTTTTTTTTCTTTCACTCTGCAAGTCCTTGTTTCCAGGGACCTGGAAGGGCAGTGAGTGAATTCTCCTTGTGCTATATTGTGATTAAAAAAAACATTTTTTCTAGGGACAGAAAACTGTAGGTAGGGAGAGTGTTTTTTTTCTTTCACTCTGCAAGTCCTTGTTTCCAGGGACCTGTAAGGACAGTGAGTGAATTGTCCTTGTGCTATATTGTGCTTAAAAAAAACATTTATTCTAGGGACAGAAAACTGTAGGTAGGGAGAGTGTCAGTTTATTTCACTCTGCAAGTCCTTGTTTCCAGGGACCTGGAAGGACAGTGAGTGAATTGTCCTTGTGTTATATTGTGATTAAAAAAAACATTTTTTCTAGGGACAGAAAACTGTAGGTAGGGAGAGTGTTTTTTTTCTTTCACTCTGCAAGTCCTTGTTTCCAGGGACCTGTAAGGACAGTGAGTGAATTGTCCTTGTGCTATATTGTGCTTAAAAAAAACATTTATTCTAGGGACAGAAAACTGTAGGTAGGGAGAGTGTCAGTTTATTTCACTCTGCAAGTCCTTGTTTCCAGGGACCTGTAAGGACAGTGAGTGAATTGTCCTTGTGCTATATTGTGATTAAAAAAAACCTTTTTTCTAGGGACAGAAAACTGTAGGTAGGGAGAGTGTTTTTTTTCTTTCACTCTGCAAGTCCTTGTTTCCAGGGACCTGTAAGGACAGTGAGTGAATTGTCCTTGTGCTATATTGTGATTAAAAAAAACATTTTTTCTAGGGACAGAAAACTGTAGGTAGGGAGAGTGTCAGTTTCTTTCACTGTGAAAGTCCTTGTTTCAAGGGACAGAGAAGGACACCTGAAGGTAGCCCTTATTGCTTTTTTCCCATCTCCCTGCAGGCCATCTATTAGAATGTCTGGAAGGCAAACAAGGAGAGGCAGACAGTCAGGAGGCAATAAAAGAGGGCAAGCAGGCTCTGTGTCTGGGGGCAACAGTGCTGGTCGTGGACGCGGTGCATTGTCATCAGCACATGGCCATGGGACACGCTTGTCCTTCTTTTCGGCAGCTGGACATGTTGAGCCACATCATGCCGAAGACTTGGTAGAGTGGATGACCAAGCCCTCCTCCTCCTCCTCATCCTCTCTCACCCAGGCTCAGGGTACTGGAAAAGCAGCTGCCAAAGCGTCGTCTTCCCTGGTATCAATGTCAGACAAATCATCAGTCACTCCTTCCCTAGACCCACCATGTCCTCCTCCTGAGGAGTCCCCCGAACTGTTTCAGCACAGTGTTGGGTACATGCTCCAGGAGGATGCCCAGCGTTTCGAAGGGTCTGATGATGAAACCCAGCTAGAGGAAGGCAGTAGCGTGAGAGCAGACAGAGGGGATGCTCAAGAAGGACACCAATCTGGCAGTCATGTTCCAGCAGCTGCAGCATACTG
Organism: Rana muscosa; assembly: GCA_029206835.1. Lineage (NCBI taxonomy): Eukaryota > Metazoa > Chordata > Amphibia > Anura > Ranidae > Rana > Rana muscosa. The sequence goes on along the minus strand of CM055121.1, from coordinate 303,236,101 downwards.
CCAGATTGGCTCCAGTGAAGAGGAGGGAGGGGATGATGAGGTCACTGACTCCACGTGGGTGCCTAATAGGAGAGAGGAGGAGGAGGAGGATGAGGAGGAGGCACATCTCCAACGAGGCAGGATGCCCTTTGGTGGCCAGCGTAAGGGCAGTACACCGACGGAATCACACCGCAGAGCTCCGCCTGTGCAGGGCGCTGCCTCTGCCCGTCATTCAAAAAGTTCTTTGGTGTGGGCCTTTTTTGAGGCTAGTGCATCAGATCGCACAGCTGCTGTTTGCAACATATGTCTCAAGCGTATATCGCGTGGCCAAAACATCAGCCGCTTGGGTACCACATGCCTGACCAGACATATGTTGACCTGCCATGCAGCTCGTTGGCAAGCCTACCTCAAAGACCCACACCAAAGAACAAAGCGGACCTCTCCTTGCACCGCATCAGCTGGGATCTCCAACCCCACTATAACTTCAGTCCTCTCTGAAACATGCACTGAGAGGAATGAAGGTGTAGAATTAGGTGTGTCACAGCCAAGTACTTGCGCCCACTCTGCTAGCAGTACACCGACGTCCGATTCTAGCAGGCAAATTTCCCTGCCCCAGCTGCTGGACCGTCGAAAGAAGTTCACTCCCAGCCATCCACATGCCCAGCGGTTGAATGCTAGCTTGGCTAAATTGCTAGCGCTTCAACTGCTGCCTTTTCAGTTGGTAGACTCGGCCCCCTTCCGTGAGTTTGTGCAATGTGCAGTTCCTCAGTGGCAGGTTCCCAAACGCCACTTTTTCTCACGGAAGGCTATTCCGGCTCTCTACCGGCATGTGGAAGGCAATGTCTTGGCCTCGCTGGACAGGGCGGTCAGCGGTAAGGTGCATATTACCGCTGACTCATGGTCCAGCAGGCATGGACAGGGACGTTACCTTTCTTTCACGGCCCATTGGGTCACTCTTTTGGCAGCTGGGAAGGATTCAGGACAAGGTGCAGTAGTGTTGGAGGTTGTCCCACCGCCACGCCTCCAAAATGCTACTACTGGTTGTGACACACCTCTCTCCTCCACCCCCTCCTCTTCTTCTTCCTCCATGGCCTCTTCCTGTGGTTTGTCCTATGAACCAGCGGTGCTCCGTAGCCGTTCACGGGGCTACGCAAGTACGCAGGCAAAAAGATGCCATGCCGTGCTTGCGCTGGTGTGTTTGGGGGACAGAAGCCACACTGGGGCAGAGGTCCTGTCTGCTCTGCAGGGCCAGGCCGAGAGGTGGTTGACGCCACGCCAGCTTAAGCCAGGAATGGTGGTTTGCGACAATGGCACCAACCTCCTCTCCGCCCTCCGACAGGGACAACTGACCCATGTGCCCTGTGTGGCTCACGTCCTTAACCTGGTGGTGCAGCGCTTCTTGGGCAGGTACCCGGGCTTACAGGATGTCCTGAGGCAGGCCAGGAAAGTCTGTGTGCATTTCCGCAGATCTTATAATGCCAGTGCTCGCCTGGCTGAGCTGCAAAAGGAGTTGAACCTGCCCAAGAACCGCCTTATATGTGACATGCCCACCAGGTGGAACTCAACGTTGGCCATGCTGCAGCGGCTGCACACGCAGCAGAGGGCCATCAATGAGTACCTGTGCGACTACGGCACCAGGACAGGGTCAGGGGAGCTTGGTTTTTTTTCTCCACGCCAGTGGGGCATGATCAGGGATGCATGCACTGTCCTGGCACCATTTGAGGAGGCCACGAGGATGGTGAGCAGTGACAGTGCATGCATCAGTGACACTGTACCTCTTGTCCACCTGTTGGAGCACACGCTGCGTGGAATAATGGACAGGGCACTTGAGGCAGAACAGAGGCAGGAAGAGGAGGACTTCCTTGCCTCTCAAGGCCCCCTTTACCCAGACAGTGTTCCTTCTGTCCCACCCATCGCACAGGAAGAGGAGGAGGAGGAGGAGGAGGAGGAGGAGGAGGATTGTGTCAGCATGGAGGTGGAGGCTGGCACTCAGCATCATCAGCAGCAGTCTTTTAGGGATGATTTACAGTCCCAAGAAACCAGTGGACTTGTACGTGGCTGGGAGGAGGTGGCTGCGGATCATGTCGTCCTTAGTGACCCAGAGGACTCCGGAGCGAATGCCTCAGCAAACCTACGCTGCATGGCCTCCCTGATCCTGCAAAGTCTGCGGAAGGATCCTCGTATTCTTCGGATCAAGGAGAGGGACCATTACTGGCTGGCCACTCTCCTTGATCCACGGTACAAGGGTAAGGTTGCGGACCTTATGTTACCGTCGCAGAGGGAGCAGAGGATGAGACAACTCCGGGAGGCCTTGCAGAAAGGTCTGTGCAACGCGTTCCCAGAGACTGGGAGGTTGCAAACTCCTGGTCCTGGACAACGAGTTGCTGAGGCTTCGGCCAGTCAAAGAAGGAGCGGTGGGGAAGGTGGCCGTCTGACCGATGCGTTCAGACAATTCTTTAGTCCGCAGCCCCAAAGTATGATCGGTTCCAGCAACCATCGCCAGCGTCTGATAAACATGGTGCAGGAATATCTAGGGGCAAGGTCAGACTTGGACACCTTCCCCACCGAAAATCCTCTGGCTTACTGGGTCTTGAGGATGGATCACTGGCCAGAGCTTGCACAGTATGCAATTGAGCTACTGGCCTGTCCTGCATCCAGCGTTCTTTCGGAACGCACATTCAGTGCTGCTGGAGGATTTGTCACGGATCACAGGGTGCGCCTGTCCACCGACTCGGTTGATCGACTGACTTTCATCAAGATGAACCAGTCTTGGATCACCACCAGCTACCACACACCTGATGCTGATATAACAGACTAATTGATTTTAACATGTCACATCCCTTCAAGACTGATGCTGATGCTGAGTGCCTGTGCTGTTATGTTGACTGGCTATCCTCCTCCTCCGAGTCCTCAATGATACGATTGATGATGATAGCTTGTAAGATCATTTTTGTTTATGGGTGCCGCCACCAGTGCCTAACGCCCAATTTTTCAGCCCCTGTTTAACAGGGGCGTGTAATTACAATTTTTGAAGCAATACTTTGCAACAGGGCTCATTGCTGTGCTCCAAGTACAGTATCTGTGAGGAGTTGCAGTGTTGTGCCACCAGTGCCTAAGGCCCAATTTTTCAGCCCCTGTTTAACAGGGGCGTGTCATTACAATTTTTGAAGCAATACTTTGCAACAGGGCTCATTGCTGTGCTCCAAGTACAGTATCTGTGAGGGGTTGCAGTGTTGTGCCACCAGTGCCTAAGGCCCAATTTTTCAGCCCCTGTTCAACAGGGGCATGTAATTACAATTCTTGATCTAATAATTCACAGCAGGGCCCATTGCTGCACCCACCAAGAGTAACTGTCAGGGCTTACAGTGTTGTGGCACCAGCACCACCATCAAAGGCCCAATTTTTACTACCACTGTTCAACAATTATATGTAATTAAAATTCCTGATATAATAGTTGACAGCAGGGCGTTCCAGCACCAACCAAGAGTAACTGTGAGTGCTTACAGTGTTGTGCCAACACCAACAACTAAGGGGCCTATTTCTGCAGAGTATATACGGCAGGTCCCTACTTTCAAACATCCAACTTACAAACGACTCCTACTTGCAAACGCAAGAAGACAACAGGAAGTGAGAGGAAATCTACCACTAGGAAGGAAAATTCTCTCCTGTAAGAATAAATATGGGAGAAAGGTGTCTCCTCTGTACTGATGCTTTATCAGCAATCCTTGTTTCAAGAAAAACACCACATTTCAAAAACAGTTGTCATTGGGACGGAAAGTGAGGTGAAATGTTCTGAACAGGGGCACAGACAGCAAAACAAATGTTACAGGGGTGATAACCCTTACCTATGTTTTCCAAAAAGTTTAAAAATAGATTTTTGGTCTGGAGCTACACTTCAACAATGTACCTGTTCAAAATTACAAACAGACTCTACATAAGAACAAACCTACAGTCCCTGTCTTGTATGCACCGCCTGTATAGGGCTGTTCAGAGTATATAGGGCCTTTTTTATTTTATGTGCGGGGTTCCCCTTAATATCCATACAAGACCCAAAGGGGCTGGTAATGGGCTGGGGTAGGGGGGGGGTCATGGGGTAGCTATGCCATTTTTCTTAAAGAATTTCATCCATATTACCGGGACCAGACATTACATTAAAGCCGCAAGCAGTTTTAAATGGCTTTTTTTTCCTTTAGAAGTGTCATTTTGTGCAGGGACAGTTCTAAACACGGGAAACACGTGGCACTTCACAGGCATACTTTAGACACCCCCCAGGTACGATATTTAAAGGAATATTTGACTTTTTTTTTTCACTTTATGCATCATTAAAATGACTGCTCCCGAAAAACGACCGTTTTTAAAACTTCTTTTTGCATTGATACATGTCCCCTGGTGCAGAACCCGGGTTCCCAAACCCTTTTTAGGACAATAACATGCATAATAGTTGTTATAATTAGCACTTTAGAATTCGAACGTTCGCATCCATTGTATTTAATAGGGTTCTAATGTTCGTTCGAACTTTCGGTCCGTTCGCGGGTTCTGGTGCGAACCGAACCCGGGGGTGTTCGGCTCATCACTACCTCCATGCCACGCCGCATTGAGGGGCCCAAACCAAGTACTGAGTACATATGCATGCTTATACTTTTCACAGGTCCAATATTGGTTCTATGTATAATACTTGTTTTATTGATTGCATGTAATATTCTAATTTTCTGAGATTGTGGATTTGGGGTTTTCATGAGCTGTAAGCCAAAATCATCACAATTATGACAAATCACGGCTTGAACTATCTTGCTTTGCATGTAATGAGTCTCTCATATATTACTTTCACCTTTTAAGTTTCATTAGTGAAATAAATTAACCTTTGCACGATATTCTAATTTTTCGAGTATCACCTGTATAAAATGTCATGTTGTCAGCCTGTATTACTATATTTTTAAGGATTGTGTACAAATAAAATATCTTGGATTTTAATTCACGTTTTCTACTATTTGAATGCCTGCAAGTCCTAAATTCAACTGGCCTTCTTCTGAGAACTGAGGATTGGCTTGGAGAACCTATAGAATGTCTTCACCTTTGAAGAAGTCCAATTAAATGTGACTACTACTAGGTAAAGATGGGTAATTTTCTAATCTTCAGGACTTCCCCAGGCTTCCAGAAAAAATATACAGCATCACAGAGAGGGTAAGTCTCACTCAGGGCATCGGTAGACCAAGGGGTTCTCAAAGTGTGGTCAATTGACATTGGTAAGAACATCGGCGAGTCACATGAGGGAGTTTTTTTGGCGCCAGTTATCGATCGGTCTTTTCGCTCAGGGGGTGACACCTCCCCCTCTATTACTCGCCAGCGTGACGTTGGTGGTATATATACCTGTGTAAAAAAGTAAAAATAGATGCGCAACCTAAAATATTGCAAAACACAGTGCAAAAAATGATGAAAAATATATATTTTTTTTAATATTCTGAAATAAGTGGATTATAAAGAAAAAAAAGTCCATAGGGAACAATAAAGTCCAATTAAGATGCAAAGGAAAAGTCCAATTAAAGCGGAGCTCCACCCTAAAGTGGAACTTCCGCTCATCGGAACCCCCCCCCCTCCGGTGTCACAATTGACACCTTTCAGGGGGGAGGGGGGTAAAGATACCTGTCATACACACGATCATTTTTCCCGTCGGGAAAAATTAAATTGTTTCCTTTGGATGAGAAAAACGATCGTCTGTGGGCTTTTTGATGTTTTTCCCGATGGGAAAAATGGCATTAATCACGACGAGAAAAATTAGAACATGCTCTAATTTTTCTCGTCGTGATTCCTGTAATTTTTTTCCGCGGCAGTTTTCCCATAGGGAAACACTGCCGCGGAGCCTACACACGGTCGTTTTTCTCGCCAAGAGAAAAAATGACGGGAAAAACGGCCGTGTGTGGGGGAACAAGCCGTTCCCTCGTTTTTCCTGTCGTGATTCACGGCGGTGTTTTCACCGCCGTGAATCACGATCGTGTGTACGCGGCATAAGACAGGTATTTTCACCCACTTCCGGGAGTCCTCTCTGCGGGAAATCTGCGGGAAGTACGTCACTTCCTGCAGAATACCCGTTGTGTTCTGGGAGACACTCGGCTCCCAGAACACACGGGGACCAGTCAGAACGGCGCAGCGCGAATCGCGCATGCGCCATAGGGAACCACTTCCTGGTTCCCTCACCGAGGATGGCGGTGGGGGCAGCAGAGTGACGAGCGATTGCTCGTCCTCTGCTGCAGACATCGCTGGACTCCGGGACAGGTAAGTGTCCTAATATTGAAAGTCAGCAGCTGCAGTATTTGTAGCTGCTGGCTTTTAATAAAATTTTTTTTGCTGGGCTCTGCTTTAAGAACAGCTCCTTTTTTTTTTCTCTCTTTCCCTCTTCTTCTCCCCATCTCTCCCTCTTTTCCTCCTTTTTCTTTCTCTCCTTTACACCCTTCTTCCTCTCTCCCGCCCAGCCCTGACTCCCCTAGTCACTATGGAATGTTGGGCTTAATGGCTGGGCTTTTTATATGGGAGTGTAGACCATCGATTATTATTATTAAATATTATTATCACTCTTTTTTTTTTTTTCTTTTTTTTTTCTGTAATGGGAAACATTGAGACTGTATATGTGTTTTATGTATTGTAATGTGTGTTATATGTTGTTGGAAAATTAATAAAAAAGATAATAAACAAAAAAAAAAAAAAAAGAACAGCTCCTAAAGCTCCTAAAGCTTGGTGGTGATCCAGGAAGCAAAGATACAAATCGTCCTCCTTTGTTTCCAAGCTGCGAACACAGGATACTAAAAGTGCAAAGTGGCCGCTTACCAGATATGTTGGATCTCTATAACGGAGATCTTATGAGCTCAGAATCAAAAGATATCCTCCTGGTAACAGCAGCGATCTGGTCAACCTTCCATCACTGAATCCACTGGTCAGCTGGGTGTGTGTTTAAAAAAATCCTTCACCGTCTCAGTGCAGGTAGAATGATTCATGTAGCAATACAAGGGACCATATGTATGAAGAGGAAAGATAGAAAACACTTCATGGTGCAGTATTTTGATAAAAAAAGTGTACCCTTTAATCGAATAGCTGGGCAACTGACATCAAACAAGGTTTTAAAGCGTAGTTTAAAAAACAGACATTCACACAGCCGTGGCTCAGGCTCAGGCTGACGCAGCCACACAGTCGTGGCTCAGGCTGACACAGCTGTGGGTGTGGTGATGTCAGGATTAGGGATGAGCTTCGTGTTCGAGTCGAACATACGTTCGACTCGAACATCGGCTGTTCGATCGTTCGACGAAGATCGAACGATTTGGGTCGTTCGCGCCAAATTCAAGTGACGCGAACGGCCCACAATGCACTACGCCATCGCAGTGTCATCCAGGCGCTGTGATTGGCCAAGCATGCACTGTGACCCCGCATGCTTGGCCAATCACAGCGCCGGCAGCGAGGAGAGCAATGATTGGCCACAGGCAGGATGCCTGTGGCCAATTATTGCTGAGGGGGTTTAGTACACGCCCCACACTATAAAAGGCCGCCAGCGCGGCGGCCTCGTGTAGTGTGTTCCGGAGCAGGGAAAGAGAAGCATAGGCAGGGACAGTGTCATTTTTTTCCTTTACTAATCCTGGATTCCTTGTGTTTAGGGACAGAGAAGGATAGGTAGGGAGAGTGTCAGTGTGTCATTCTGTGCTAAACCTTGTTTGTAGGGACAGAGAAGGACAGTGAGGGAAAGTGTCAGTGTGCTATTCTGTGCTAAATCTTGTTTGTAGGGACAGAGAAGGACAGTGAGGGAAAGTGTCAGTGTGCTATTCTGTCCTAAACCAATCTTGCTGAACCGTATTTGAAATCCTTGAGTTTAGGGACAGAGAAGGACACTCGTGGAAACTATCAGTGTGCTATTCTGTGCTAAATCTTGTTTGTAGGGACAGAGAAGGACAGTGAGGGAAAGTGTCAGTGTGCTATTCTGTCCTAAACCAATCTTGCTGAACCATATTTGAAATCCTTGAGTTTAGGGTAGGGATGAGCTTCGAGTTCGACTCGAACATTGCCTGTTCGCCCGTTCGCCGAACAGCGAACAAATTGGGGTGTTCGCGGCAAATTCGAAAAATCTATGGGAGAAATCTAAAGTGCTAATTATAAAGGCTTATATGCAAGTTATTGTCCTAAAAAGTGTTTGGGGACCGGGGTCCTGCCCCAGGGGACATGTATCAATGCAAAAAGAAGTTTTAAAAACGGCAGTTTTTTCGGGAGTAGAGTTGAGCGGGTAGCTGGATATTCGGGTCCGGCGGGTTCGGCCGAACTTCGGAAAAAAGTTCGGATTCGGGACCGAACTTTAACCCGAACCCGGACCCGGACCCCATTGAAGTCAATGGGGACCCAGACTTCTGACGACTAAAAAGGCTCTAAAAAAGTAATGGAAAGGGCTAGAGGGCTGCAAATGGCAGCAAAATGTTGATAAGAACATGGCAAGTGCTCTGCAAACAAATGTGGATAGGAAATAACTTAAAAGAACATAAAAAAAATAAAAAAATAAAAAAATATGCTGGAGGCCCGATTTTCAGCAGAAGAGGTACAGGAAGTCATTAAGAACCTCAGAAACTCAACGGCACGATGCGACACATATGGTGGGAATGCCCCAGAATACGCCCTTTCTGGAATAAATTATTTAATTTAATGGATAAGCTAGTGGGAAAATAAAATACTTTGAAATAAAAATGTAGCGGGGTGCTAAATTTAAGGAAAGTGTTTGAGTGGTAAATAGGCTCAAATACCCTAATTCTGTAGGATTCATGGACCATTTTGTACTCGGGGGACAGTATTGGTGTGCAGTTCCCTGCGGCCTACAGGTGGCGCCTTTTGTGTCCCCTCTTGGCAGTAGTACAGCGGGGCGGGGAACCTGCTGTGCATGCCAGGAGAGCATATAAAAGGGGCAGACCTTTGGCCTGGGGGCTGATGTCCAGTGGGGTCCGCGCCCAGGTGCCTTCGGCCTGGGTGCATGTGTTCCTGTTCCATCTCGGGCACCTTTAGCCCGGGGTGAGGTACTATCCTGGAGTTCTTGCTGCCCTGGGTATGGAGGCCTAGGGGCGGGAGTAAAGCCTGGAGTCCAGAGCCGCCTCGTGTAGGGGACCCTGTTCCAGGGAAGGGAGGATCATTCTGATGGACCGATGCGGGAGTCACAGTGAAGGAATGGTCTGTTGACTCCCTGGAGAGATGTCTTCCCCTTGATATGGGCTAGGTTCGTAGAAGGAGAAGCTCAAGGTCACCTTGACTGTATCAGAGGCCTTATTCAACCGGCCCGTGGCAGGGGCCTTATACACCCTGGTCTGTGGCTGAGACCAAAGTTCTCCAGGCCCGTGGCAGGGGCCTTATACACCCTAGTCTGTGGCAGAGACCAAAGTTCTCCAGGCCCGTGGCAGGGGCCTTGTACACCCGGTCTGTGGCAGAGACCAACCTCAATGTCTGTGGCAGAGACCGTGCGCCAAAAACTGTTTGAGAAACCTAAGCAGTGAAGTGAATGTGCTACGTTTGTGCCTGGACCTCCTCCACACCTTAAGCTGTCCTGTTTCTTTGCTCTAACCTTTTCTATCTGAGTACAGTTTATTTTGCCATGAGAGAATAAGAGTTGGAGTTTCAGCTGGTGTGGACATTGACTTTACTGGCAATTAAAGGACTTGCCTCTACCTACAGTAGAGGTGAGAATCATCCTCTGGAGGAGTTTTGACTCCGGCTGTGGACACGGCCCGTCAAGTACACCGCTCAACCTCTTTATATAGGAGGATACGGGCTGGTAGTGCGGTGTGCCTTTCTCCCTCCTGCGAAGAGCCAACAACATAAAGGCAGGTAAGGGGGAAAGGATCTGTGCGCTACAAAAAAATAAAATACAAATTTTAATCTTGGCCTAGCAGGACGAGGTCCATATGGAGTAGGAGGTTGAGGTGGCGGTGGATGTGGCTGTGTAGGTGGAAGCGGCGGTGGAGGAGGACGAGGTAGCCAACACTGGTTCAAAAATACAACAATGGCTGGGTAAGGCCGGTGATGTGTCGAATTCTGTCCCCTGTCGAATAGTGTCCTCCCTGTACTGCGCTTGCTGAGTATGTAGGACAAGGGGATTTCAAAAATCTCCCAAGACTAACGGCGCCTGCGTGTTGAGTTCAGGTGAAGGCCACACCATCCGTGGTTCAAGCCGAGCCAAGCAAGGCCGCGATCAAAGCGAGCCCGTGAGGGGCCCTGTTACTATGTGCTACCGTATGTCCTCTTGGATGGTGGGGCTTGAACCTGCACTCACAGCGCAGGCGCCGTTCATCTTCGGAGATTTTGTGAATCTCCTTGTCCTCTGTACTGTGCAAGCGCTGCGCCTGCGCAGTACGGGCCGGGCACAATCCGATGGCCGGACAGTTTGTCACAACACCGGTATACATGTCTATTCTGCACAAGGTACGGACAAGTCCTGTGGGATCCATGCCTGGTTCATTTTAATGAACGTGAGCTTGTCCACATTGGCTCTGGACAGGCGGCTGCGCTTGTCTATGATAACGCCCCCTGCCGTGCTAAATACACGTTCAGATAATACACTGGCTGCAGGGCAGGCCAGCACCTCCAAGGCATAAACGGCAAGCTCAGGCCATGTGCCCAATTTGGAGACCCAGAAGTTAAAGGGGGCAGACCCATCATCCAGTACGTGTAGGCCTGTGGACACATACTGCTCAACCATGTTGGTGAAATGCTGCCTCCTGCTAAGACGTTCCATCTCAGCTGGTGGTGCTGGTTGTTGTGGCGTGCTGACAAAGCTTTTCCACATTTCGGCCATGCTAACCCTGCCTTCTGAGGTGCTGCCGGTGCCCCGGCTGCGTTGGCGACCTCTTCCTCCTCCTCTGCCTTCGCCTTGTGCTTCCACCGTACGCCCGCTGTCAGGTGGGAATGCCACCAGCAGCGCGTCTACCAGCGTGCGCTTGTACTTGCGCATCTTACGATCCCGCTCCAGTGAGGGAATTAAGGACGGTACGTTGTCCTTGTAACGGGGATCCAGCAGGGTGGCCACCCAGTAATCAGCACCAGTTAAAATGTGGGCAACTCGGCTGTCGTTGCGGAAACACTGCAGCATGTAATCGCTCATGTGTGCCAGGCTGCCCAGAGGCAAAGAAAAGCTGTCCTCTGTGGGAGGTGTATCGACTGTGTCCTCTGTATCCCCCCAGCCACGCACCAGTAATGGCCACGAGCTGGTCTGAGTGCCACCCTGCTGTGAACATGGCTCCTCCTCCTCCTCCTCCTCCTCCATCTCCTCCTCCACCTCGTCATCCTCCAGAACTGTGCCCTTTCTGCCGGACAATTGTGTACCTGGCGTTTGTTGGTGCAGGAACCCACCCTCGTAGCCACTTGTGAAAGACTGCCCTGAAAGCCTTTGAAATGATCCCGCTTCCTCCTCCTCCTCCTCATCCTCCTGTGCCACATCCTCTTCCATCATCGCACAAAGCGTTTTTTCAAGGAGGCATAGAACTGGGATAGTAACGCTGAGAACGGCGTCATTGGCACTGGCCATGTTGGTGGAGTACTCGAAACAGCGCAACAAGGCACACAGGTCTCGCATGGAGGCCCAGTTATTGGTGGTGAAGTGGTGGTGTTCCGCAGAGCGACTCACGCGTGATTGCTGCAGCTGAAACTCCACTATTGCCTGCTGCTGCTCGCACAGTCTGGCCAGCATGTGCAAGGTGGAGTTCCACCTTGTGGGCACGTCACATATGAGGCAGTGAGCGGGAAGGCCGAAGTTACGCTGCAGCGCTGACAGGCGAGCAGCAGCAGGGTGAGAACGCCGAAAGTGCGCACAGACAGCCCGCACTTTCTGCAGCAGCTCTGGCATATTGGGGTAATTTTTAAGGAACCTCTGGACCACCAAGTTCAGCACATGCGCCAGGCAAGGGATGTGCGTCAAACCGGCTAGACCCAGAGCTGCTACGAGATTTCGCCCATTATTGCACACCACCAGGCCGGGCTTGAGGCTCACTGACAGCAACCACTCATCGGTCTGTTGTTCCATGTCCCTCCACAACTCCTGCGCGGTGTGGGGATTTTCCCCCAAACAGGAAAGTTTTAAAACTGCCTGCTGCCGTTTACCCCTGGCTGTGCTGAAGTTGGTGGTGAAGGTGTTATGCTGAATGGATGAGGAGGCGGTAGAGGATGAGGAAGCGGAGAAGGAGGAGTTAGCAACAGGAGGCAAACTGAAGCGCCCTGCAATCCTCGGTGGTGGAAGGACATGCGCCAAACCGCTATCTGCCTCAGGCATAGCCGCCACTGCATTTACCCAGTGTGCTGTTAGAGAGATATAACGTCCCTGACCGTGCTTACTGGTCCACGCATCCGTAGTTAGGTGGACCTTGCCACAGATGGCGTTGCGCAGTGCACACCTGATTTTGTCCCCCACCTGGTTGTGCAGGGAAGGGATGGCTCGCCTGGAAAAGTAGTGGCGGCTGGGCACGACGTACTGCGGGACAGCCAATGCCATCAGGCTTTTAAAACTCTGTGTCTCCACCAGACGGAATGACAGCATTTCAAAGGCCAGGAATTTTGAAATGCTGGCATTCAGGGCCAGGGATAGCGGGTGGCTAGGGGGGTACTTCCTCTTCCGCTCCAATGTTTGGGAGATAGAGAGCTGAACGCTTCCATGGGACATTGTGGAGATGGTCGGTGACCCAGGTGGTAGTGTTGCTGGCAGATCCTCTGTTTGCGTGGTGACAGGTGCCACTGTCACTACAGAGGTGGATGAAGAGGCCGAGACTGCAGCAGAAGAGGAAGCAGGAGGAGCCAGAGACCTTTCTTGGTTTTTGAGGTGTCTACTCCACTGCAGCTCGTGCTTTGCACTTAGATGCCTGGTCATGCAGCTTGTGCTCAGGTTGAGAACGTTTATGCCTCGCTTCAGGCTCTGATTGCACAGCGTGCAAACCACTTGTGTCTTGTCATCAACACACTGTGTGAAGAACTGCCACGCTAGGGAAGTCCTTGGACCTGGCTTTGGTGTGCTCGGTCCCTTGCTGCGTTGGGCAGTAGCAGATGTACTGTCTAGGGGACGAATGCTCCGTTTTTGCACCCTGCTCCCTCTTCTGCTGTGCTGGTGGCTCTGTGCGACCGCCGACCACCGCCTCTTCCTCCGAACTACACTGGTCACCTGCATAACGTTGATTCCATGTGGGGTCGAGGACCTCATCGTCCTCCACATCATCTTCCACCCAGTCTTCACCCCTGCCCTCCATGTCTGTCTGCACAATTGCGAAAGCAGCAGCAGTTGGCACCTGTGTTTCGTCATCATCCGAGACGTGCTGCGATGGTCCTCCCATGTACCCATCATGAAACATAAGTGGTTGGGCATCGGTGCACTCAATCTCTTCCACTTCTGGGGCAGGGCTAGGTGGATGGCCCTGGGAAACCCTGCTAACAGAGTCATCGAAAAGCAGAAGAGACTGCTGCATGATTTGGGGCTCAGACTGCTTGGCTGATTTGCAAGGGGGTGAGGTGAAAGACTGATGGACATGGGCTTCAGGTGCCAACTCTGATCTTTCATCAGAAGAGTGGGTGGGAGACAATGTGAAGGAACCCGAGGCACTGTCAGCAACCCAATCTACTATCGCCTGTACTTGTCCTGGCCTAAACATTGGTACAGCCTCATTAGGCGCGACAAAATACCGCCGCAGGCTCGGTCGCCTACTCGCACCTGAGGAAGGTGTTTCACTTGTGCGTGTAGCTGGCACAGATCCACCACGTCCTCTCCCTGCAACAGGAGCTCCACCAGCAGCACCACGACCGGGGCCACCACGTCCCTTTGACCTTCCCCTCATATTTTCCAAATTTAGGATCTTGCCCTAAATGGCGTTTTTTGGAAGACCACAACACACCCACAGTATTTAACCGCTGAAACGCACAGCTACAGAACTGCAGAAAATGCTATTCAAAAAAAAAAAGGTTGTTTTTTTTAGTATAGCACAGTACAAGGAAAATATATAGAAATTGTTTATTTTACACACCTCCACATGTGTATTTCACACTGCAAAATATTTTCTGTGGCCCTAAATGGCGTTTTTTGCCAGACCACAACACACCCACAGCACGTAACCGCTGAATCGCACAGCTACAGAAAATGCTATTAAAAAAAAAAGGTTGTTTTTTTTAGTATAGCACTGTACAAGAAGAATATATAGAAATTGTATATTTTACACACCTCCAAGATGTGTATTTCACACTGCAAAATATTTTCTGTGGCCCTAAATGGCGTTTTTTGGAAGAGCACAACACAACCACAGTATTTAACCACTGAATCGCACAGCTATAGAAGTGCAGAGAATGCTATTCAAAAAAAATGTTTTTTTTTTTAGTATAGCACTGTACAATATATAGAAATTGTTTATTTTACACACCTCCACATGTGTATTTCACACTGCAATTTATTTTCTGTGGCCCTAAATGGCGTTTTTTGCAAGAGCACAATAACCCCAACAGTATATAACCGCTGAATCGCACAGCTGCAGAGGCCAGAGAATGCTTTTTAAAAATAATGTTGTTTTTTCACACACCTCCAGATGTGTATTTCACACTGCAAAATATTTTCTGTGGCCCTAAATGGCGTTTTTTGGAAGAGCACAACACAACCACAGTATATAACCGCTGAATCGCACAGCTGCAGAGAATGCTATTAAAAAAAAAGTGTTTTTTTTTTTTTTTAGTATAGCATAGTAGAAGAAAAATATATAGAAATTGGTTATTTCACACAACTAGAGATATACACTGCAAAATATTTTTTTTGCCCAAAAATAGGTCTTTTTTGCGCACAACAAAGTGCCTTTTTTTTTTTTTGCAACAGCACAATAAAGTGCCTTTTTTTTTTTTTTGGGGCCCAAAAATGGGTCTTTTTAGCAAAAGCACAATAAAGTGCCTTTTCTTTTTTTTTTTTCTGCCCGAAATGGGTCTTTTAGCTAGAGCACAATACAGCCACAGTATGGAATAGGTGTATCACTCAACGTAATGCAGTGCTGGTGCACTGAGCTTGCAACACAAACAGATAAACCTATGCAGATCGCTGAGCTATTATATCTCTCAATCTGGACTCCTATCTAAATCTCTCTCCCTGAAAGCACAAACAGGATCCTGCCCCTACACTACACTACACTACACTGTCTCTCTATCTTTTCTATCAGTAGATTGCAGAATCAGGACTAACTCCTATCATATAATTCTCTCCCTCACAGCAACAGCAGCCAGGATCCTTTCCCTACACTGTCTAAAAGCAGAGTGACGATCTGTGCTGTGTGCCTCTTTCTTATATAGAAGCTGGTCACATGCTGGGTCACATGTTGCACTGACCAATCACAGCCATGCCATTAGTAGGCATGGCTATGATGGCTTCTAAGGGCACACCAGCTAATCAAATGGTGATTGGCTGGCCCCTGAAGCATTTCTAACTGCGCCATTAAATTCCCTAATCCGGACCCGAACCCGGACTTTAGCGCAAAATCCGGGTCCGGGGTCGGGAAAAAGCCAAAATTCAGTACGGACCCGAACTTTACAGTTCGGGTCCGCTCAACACTATTCGGGAGCAGTGATTTTAATGATGCTTAAAGTGAAACAATAAAAGTGAAATATTCCTTTAAATTTCGTACCTGGGGGGTGTGTATGATATGCATGTAAAGTGGCGCATGTTTCCCGTGCTTAGAACTGTCCCTGCAAAAAATGTCATTTTTGAAAGAAAAAAAGTCTTTTAAAACTGACTCGCGGCTATTAATGAATTGTCGGCTCCCGGCAATACATACAAAAGTCATTGATAAAAAAAAAAAAAAAGCGTGGGGGTTCCCCAGAATTCAATTACCAGGCCCTTCAGGTCTGGAATGGATATTAAGGGGAACCCCGCCGCAAATTTAAAAAAAAATTGACGTGGGGTTCCCCCAAATATCCATTCCAGGCCCTTCAGATCTGGCATGGATTTCAAGGGGAACTCCACCCCAAATTTAAAAAAAAAATGGCGTGGAGTCCCCTTAAAAATCCATACCAGACCCCTTATCCGAGCACGCAACCTGGCCGGCCGCAGGGGAAAAGGGGGGGACGAGAGAGCGGCCCCCCCTCCCTCCTGAACCGTACCAGGCCACATGCCCTCAACATGGGGAGGATGTCCCCATGTTGATGGGGACAAGGGCCTCATCCCCACAACCCTTGCCCGGTGGTTGTGGGGGTCTGCGGGCGGGGGGCTTATCGGAATCTGGAAGACCCCTTTAACAAAGGCGACCCCAGATCCCGGCCCCCCCCTATGTGAATTGGTAAGGGGTACATTGTACCCCTACCATTTCACGAAGAAAGCGTAAAAAAATGTTTAAAAAAACACACAAACACCTTGAAAAAGTCCTTTATTTAAAAAAAAAAAAAAAACATTCCAGCGGTGAAATCCAGTGTCCCGCGGCGATCCCGATGTCCAGCGCTGTCCGTCATTGGTTGTGCCTGAGCGGACCTGATGGGGAACTCCCTCTCAGTATTTTAAATGTATAGACCCGCCCCTTCTAAAGCTCCCCATCAGGTCCGCTCAGCGGACCAGATGCGGAACATGAGAAGGGGCGGGTCTATACATGTATTACCAAAGTGAGAGCAGTTCCCCATCAGGTCCGCCCCCTCGGTATGTCAGACCCGCCTACGTCATTGGCTTGAGCGGGGAACTTCCTACACTGTGTAATTTAAATTTACATAGTGAAAGAAGGTCCCCGCTCAAGCCAATGACGTAGGCGGGTCCGACATACCGAGGGGGCGGACCTGATGGGGAACTGCTCTCACTTTGGTAATACATGTATAGACCCGCCCCTTCTCATGTTCTGAATCTCGCCCGCTGAGCGGACCTGATGGGGAACTTTAGAAGGGGCGGGTCTATACATTTAAAA
This sequence comes from Rana muscosa, assembly GCA_029206835.1. NCBI lineage: Eukaryota > Metazoa > Chordata > Amphibia > Anura > Ranidae > Rana > Rana muscosa. The sequence continues at coordinate 303,219,230 of CM055121.1, read as the reverse complement.
TACTGAGAGGGAGTTCCCCATCAGGTCCGCTCAGGCACAACCAATGAAGGACAGCGCTGGACATCGGGATCGCCGAGGGACACTGGATTTCACCGCTGGAATGTTTATTTTTTATTTTTTTTAAATAAAGGACTTTTTCAAGGTGTTTGTGTGTTTTTTTAAACATTTTTTTACGCTTTCTTCGTGAAATGGTAGGGGTACAATGTACCCCTTACCAATTCACATAGGGGGGGCCGGGATCTGGGGGTCCCCTTTGTTAAAGGGGTCTTCCAGATTCCGATAAGCCCCCCGCCCGCAGACCCCCACAACCACCGGGCAAGGGTTGTGGGGATGAGGCCCTTGTCCCCATCAACATGGGGACATCCTCCCCATGTTGAGGGCATGTGGCTTGGTACGGTTCAGGAGGGAGGGGGGCCGCTCTCTCGTCCCCCCCTTTTCCCCTGCGGCCGGCCAGGTTGCGTGCTCGGATAAGGGGTCTGGTATGGATTTTTAGGGGGACTCCACGCCATTTTTTAAAAAAATTTGGGGTGGAGTTCCCCTTAAAATCCATGCCAGATCTGAAGGGCCTGGAATGGATATTTGGGGGAACCCCACGTCAATTTTTTTTTTAATTTGCGGCGGGGTTCCCCTTAATATCCATTCCAGACCTGAAGGGCCTGGTAATTGAATTCTGGGGAATCCCCACGCTTTTTTTTTTTTTTATCAATGACTTTTGTATGTATTGCCGGGAGCCGACAATTCATTAATAGCCGCGAGTCAGTTTTAAATGCATTTTTTTCTTTCAAAAATGACATTTTTTGCAGGGACAGTTCTAAGCACGGGAAACATGCGCCACTTCACATGCATATCATACACACCCCCCAGGTACGAAATTTAAAGGAATATTTCACTTTTATTTTTTCATTTTAAGCATTATTAAAATCACTGCTCCCGAAAAAACGGCCGTTTTTAAAACTTCTTTTTGCATTGATACATGTCCCCTGGGGCAGGACCCGGGTCCCCAAACACTTTTTAGGACAATAACTTGCATATTAGCCTTTATAATTAGCACTTTAGATTTCGAACGTTCGAGTCCATTGTATTTAATAGGGTTCTAAAGTTTACACAAACATTTTGTCTGTTCGCAGGTTCTGGTGTGAACCGAACAGGGGAGTGTTCGGCTCATCCCTGGTTTAGGGACAGAGAAGGACACTCGGGGAAACTATCAGTGTGTAGGGATGAGCTCGGTGTTCGAGTCGAACATACGTTCGACTCGAACATCGGCTGTTCGATCGTTCGACGAAGATCGAACGATTTGGGCCGTTCGCGCCTAATTCGAGTGACGCGAACGGCCCACAATGCACTACGCCATCGCAGTGTCATCCAGGCGCTGTGATTGGCCAAGCATGCACTATGACCCCGCATGCTTGGCCAATCACAGCGCCGGCAGCGAGGAGAGCAATGATTGGCCACAGGCAGGATGCCTGTGGCCAATTATTGCTGAGGGGGTTTAGTACACGCCCCACACTATAAAAGGCCGCCAGCACGGCGGCCTAGTGTAGTGTGTTCCGGAGCAGGGAAAGAGAAGCATAGGCAGGGACAGTGACATTTATTTTTTCTTGCTTAACCTGGATTCCTTTAGTTTAGGGAAAGAGAAGGATAGGTAGGGAGAGTGTCAGTGTGTTTTACTGTACGAATCCTTGTTTCTAGGGACAGGGAAGGACAGTGAGGGAAATTCTCCTTGTGCTATAGTGTGCTTTAAAAAAACATTTTTTATAGGGACAGAAAACTATAGGTAGGGAGAGTGTCAGTGTGTTTTACTGTGCTAATCCTTGTTTGTAGGGACAGGGAAGGACAGTGAGGGAAATTCTCCTTGTGCTATACTGTGCTAAAGCATTGATCATCAACCATCTTTAAAAAAACATTTTTTCTAGGGACAGAAAACTATAGGTAGGGAGAGTGTCAGTGTGTTTTACTGTACGAATCCTTGTTTCTAGGGACAGGGAAGGACAGTGAGGGAAATTCTCCTTGTGCTATAGTGTGCTTTAAAAAAACCTTTTTTCTAGGGACAGAAAACTATAGGTAGGGAGAGTGTCAGTGTGTTTTACTGTACGAATCCTTGTTTCTAGGGACAGGGAAGGACAGTGAGGGAAATTCTCCTTGTGCTATAGTGTGCTTTAAAAAAACCTTTTTTCTAGGGACAGAAAACTATAGGTAGGGAGAGTGTCAGTGTGTTTTACTGTACGAATCCTTGTTTCTAGGGACAGGGAAGGACAGTGAGGGAAATTCTCCTTGTGCTATAGTGTGCTTTAAAAAAACCTTTTTTCTAGGGACAGAAAACTATAGGTAGGGAGAGTGTCAGTGTGTTTTACTGTACGAATCCTTGTTTCTAGGGACAGGGAAGGACAGTGAGGGAAATTCTCCTTGTGCTATAGTGTGCTAAAGCATTCCTCATCAACCATCTTTGAAATCCTTGTTTTTTGGACAGTCAGGGAAATTGTCGTTGTGCTATTCTGTGCAAAAGCAATCATCCTCAACCATATTTAGAAATCCTTAAGTAAAGGGACAGAGAAGGACACCTGAAGGTAGCCCTTATTGCTTTTTTCCCATCTCCCTGCAGGCCATCTATTAGAATGTCTGGAAGGCAAACAAGGAGAGGCAGACAGTCAGGAGGCAATAAAAGAGGGCAAGCAGGCTCTGTGTCTGGGGGCAACAGTGCTGGTCGTGGACGCGGTGCATTGTCATCAGCACATGGCCATGGGACACGCTTGTCCTTCTTTTCGGCAGCTGGACATGTTGAGCCACATCATGCCGAAGACTTGGTAGAGTGGATGACCAAGCCCTCCTCCTCCTCCTCATCCTCTCTCACCCAGGCTCAGGGTACTGGCAAAGCAGCTGCCAAAGCGTCCTCTTCCCTGGTATCAATGTCAGACTCATCATCAGTCACTCCTTCCCTAGACCCACCATGTCCTCCTCCTGAGGAGTCCCCCAAACTGTTTGAGCACAGTGTTGGGTACATGCTCCAGGAGGATGCCCAGCGTTTCGAAGGGTCTGATGATGAAACCCAGCTACAGGAAGGCAGTAGCGTGAGAGCAGACAGAGGGGATGCTCAGGAAGGACACCAATCTGGCAGTCATGTTCCAGCAGCTGCAGCATACTGCCAGATTGGCTCCAGTGATGAGGAGGGAGGGGATGATGAGGTCACTGACTCCACGTGGGTGCCTAATAGGAGAGAGGAGGAGGAGGAGGATGAGGAGGAGGCACATCTCCAACGAGGCAGGATGCCCTTTGGTGGCCAGCGTAAGGGCAGTACACCGACGGAATCACACCGCAGAGCTCCGCCTGTGCAGGGCGCTGCCTCTGCCCGTCATTCAAAAAGTTCTTTGGTGTGGGCCTTTTTTGAGGCTAGTGCATCAGATCGCACAGCTGCTGTTTGCAACATATGTCTCAAGCGTATATCGCGTGGCCAAAACATCAGCCGCTTGGGTACCACATGCCTGACCAGACATATGTTGACCTGCCATGCAGCTCGTTGGCAAGCCTACCTCAAAGACCCACACCAAAGAACAAAGCGGACCTCTCCTTGCACCGCATCAGCTGGGATCTCCAACCCCACTATAACTTCAGTCCTCTCTGAAACATGCACTGAGAGGAATGAAGGTGTAGAATTAGGTGTGTCACAGCCAAGTACTTGCGGCCACTCTGCTAGCAGTACACCGACGTCCGATTCTAGCAGGCAAATTTCCCTGCCCCAGCTGCTGGACCGTCGAAAGAAGTTCACTCCCAGCCATCCACATGCCCAGCGGTTGAATGCTAGCTTGGCTAAATTGCTAGCGCTTCAACTGCTGCCTTTTCAGTTGGTAGACTCGGCCCCCTTCCGTGAGTTTGTGCAATGTGCGGTTCCTCAGTGGCAGGTTCCCAAACGCCACTTTTTCTCACGGAAGGCGATTCCGGCTCTCTACAGGCATGTGGAAGGCAATGTCTTGGCCTCGCTGGACAGGGCGGTCAGCGGTAAGGTGCATATTACCGCTGACTCATGGTCCAGCAGGCATGGACAGGGACGTTACCTTTCTTTCACGGCCCATTGTGTCACTCTTTTGGCAGCTGGGAAGGATGCAGGACAAGGTGCAGTAGTGTTGAAGGTTGTTCCACCGCCACGCCTCCAAAATGCTACAACTGGTTGTGACACACCTCTCTCCTCCACCCCCTCCTCTTCTTCTTCCTCCATGGCCTCTTCCTGTGGTTTGTCCTCGGAACCAGCGGTGCTCCGTAGGCGTTCAAGGGGCTACGCAAGTACGCAGGCAAAAAGATGCCAGAGGAGGACTTCCTTGCCTCTCAAGGCCCCCTTTACCCAGACAGTGTTCCTTCTGTCCCACCCATCGCACAGGAAGAGGAGGAGGAGGAGGAGGAGGATTGTGTCAGCATGGAGGTGGAGGCTGGCACTCAGCATCATCAGCAGCAGTCTTTTAGGGATGATTTACAGTCCCAAGAAACCAGTGGACTTGTACGTGGCTGGGAGGAGGTGGCTGCGGATCATGTCGTCCTTAGTGACCCAGAGGACTCCGGACTGAATGCCTCAGCTAACCTACACTGCATGGCCTCCCTGATCCTGCAAAGTCTGCGTAAGGATCCTCGTATTCTTCGGATCAAGGAGAGGGACCAATACTGGCTGGCCACTCTCCTTGATCCACGGTACAAGGGTAAGGTTGCGGACCTTATGTTACCGTTGCAGAGGGAGCAGAGGATGAGACAACTCCGGGAGGCCTTGCAGAAAGGTCTGTGCAACGCGTTCCCAGAGACTGGGAGGTTACAAACTCCTGGTCCTGGACAACGAGTTGCTGAGGCTTCGGGCAGTCAAAGAAGGAGCGGTGGGGAAGGTGGCCGTCTGACCGATGCGTTCAGACAATTCTTTAGTCCGCAGCCCCAAAGTATGATCGGTTCCAGCAACCATCGCCAGCGTCTGATATACATGGTGCAGGAATACCTAGGGGCAAGGTCAGACTTGGACACCTTCCCCACCGAAAATCCTCTGGCTTACTGGGTCTTGAGGATGGATCACTGGCCAGAGCTTGCACAGTATGCAATTGAGCTACTGGCCTGTCCTGCATCCAGCGTTCTTTCAGAACGCACATTCAGTGCTGCTGGAGGATTTGTCACGGATCACAGGGTGCGCCTGTCCACCGACTCGGTTGATCGACTGACTTTCATCAAGATGAACCAGTCTTGGATCACCACCAGCTACCACACACCTGATGCTGATATAACAGACTAATTGATTTTTAAATGTCACATCCCTTCAAGACTGATGCTGATGCTGAGTGCCTGTGCTGTTATGTTGACTGGCTATCCTCCTCCTCCTCCTCAATGATCCGATTAATGATGATAGCTTGGAAGATCATTTTGGTTTATGGGTGCCGCCACCAGTGGCTAAGGCCCAATTTTTCAGCCCCTGTTTAACAGGGGCGTGTAATTACAATTTTTGATGCAATACTTTGCAACAGGGCTCATTGCTGTGCTCCAAGTACAGTATCTGTGAGGGGTTGCAGTGTTGTGCCACCAGTGCCTAAGGCCCAATTTTTCAGCCCCTGTTCAACAGGGGCATGCAATTATAATTATTGATCTAATAATTCACAGCAGGGCCCATTGCTGCGCCCACCAAGAGTAACTGTCAGGCCTTACAGTGTTGTGGCACCAGCACCACCATCAAAGGCCCAATTTTTACTACCACTGTTCAACAATTTTATGTTATTACAATTCCTGATATAATAGTTGACAGCAGGGCATTCCAGCACCAACCAAGAGTAACTGTGAGTGCTTACAGTGTTGTGCCAACACCAACACCTAAGGGGCCAATTTCTGCAGAGTATATACGGCAGGTCCCTACTTTCAAACATCCAACTTACAAACGACTACTACTTGCAAACGGAAGAAGACAACCAGGGCCGAATTAACATAGGGGCTATTGGAGCTGCAGCTCCAGGCCCCTTCCTCAAGATAGGCCCATTTGCCCAAAAAAAAAAAAAATCTAAAAAAAAAAAAAAAAAAAGATCGGCTTCGAGGATTGTAGCTCGGCGACCAGGGGCCACAGAGACCCCATATTTGGAGGGTATGCAGCTGAAGACCCACCACACCACTGGTCAAAATATGGGGCTGCTTTCATTTATGGTTCCGGAGATACGAGGATGCTTGCGCAGCCTGTCAGAAGCTATATACAGAGCGGCCAGTTTAAATACAAGCTGACACACTCTGCAGCAGAGAGGATGAGCTCACAGTGCTTATCATAATTATTTGTATATCACTAAGACTGCTTTCACACTATGCCGCCCCGAAGCGTTGGCGGTAAAATAGCGGTAAAATGCTGCTATTTTACCGTCGGATTTGCGGCACATTTCGGCCACTAGCAGGGCGCTTTTAACCCCCGCCAGCGACCGAGAAAGGGTAAAAAAACGCCCGAGATGTGCCGCTACAGCGGCGTATTTCCAGCATACGGCGGTGCTGCCCATTGATTTTAATGGGCAGGAGCGCATTAGGAGCGGTGAGTTCACCGCTCCTAATGCACTCTAAAGAAGTTGCTGGCAGGACTTTTTCTGACGCCCTGCCAGCGCACCGCTCCAGTGTGAATAGAGCACCTGTTTAAGGGCGGATTGCAGGCGCTATTTTTAACGCTATAGCGCCTGCAAAACGCCCTCAGTGTTAAAGGGGTCTTATAGTAATTAACCCCTCGCCACCCAGGCCAATTCTGAAACTTCTCTCCTACATGTAAAAATCATCATTTGTTTTTTGCTAGAAAATTACTCAGAACCCTCAAACATTATATATTGTTTTAGCAGAGACCCTATGGAATAAAATGGTGGTCTTTGCAACTTTTTATGTTACACGGTATTTGCGCAGCAATTTTTCAAACCTGTTTTTTTTTTTTTTAAAGAGACTGTTTGTTTGATTCATAAAAAAAAAAAAAAAAACACTAAAGTTATCACGATTTATTTTGTTGTATACTAAGCGATGCTTTAAATTTTTTTACAGGTTATATGTTGAGAGTTACAGAGGGGGTCTAGTGCTAGAATTATTGTTCTCGCTCTAACGATCGTGGCGTATGTAACCTGTGTGTATCTGGCTCTGATACTAGCCAGGGCCTACCCAGACACTGACAAGTATCTCTCCCCAGCCTGTCCCCACACACCCTCTCACCTGCTGACCTGTGGATGGGGGAATCACTCCTGCAGTGTTATTATGTTCTGCCTGCGAATACAATGATTAGTGTTGCTAACTATAGCTGGCAGCACTGATTGTTTTGGGAAAAACCTGACAGGCTGGTTGTACTCAAGTCAGATAATAGATTGACTTGTGTACCAGCTAGCCCATACATAGATCGACTATGGCTGGTCTCTGCTTAATTGGCGTAATTTCAATCCATGTATGGCCCGCTTAACCACTATGCAGTCACTAAACATCCTTCCACAAACCTTTACATTTTTCCTTCCCAGATTCCCTTTATCCTCTTCACCTGTAAATACTCTCCACACTTCTCTCCTGTACATACTGCTCACTGTCATACCCTCCACACTTCTCTCCTATACATAGTGCCCACTGTCATACCCTACACACTCCTCTCCTGTACATAGTGCCCGCTGTCATACACTTCTCTCCTGTACATAGTGCCCACTGTCGTACTCTCCACACTCCTCTCCTGTAAATACAGCTCACTGTCATACCCTCCACACTCCTCTCCTATACATAGTGCCTACTGTCATACCCTCCACACTCCTCTCCTATACATAGTGCCCACCGTCATACCCTCCACACTCCTCTCCTGTGCATACTGCTCACTGTCATACCCTCCACGCTCCTTCCCTATACATACTGTTCACTGTCATACCCTCCACACTTCTCTCCTATACATAGGGCCCACTGTCATACCCTCCACACCTCTATCCTGTACATACTGCCCATTGTCATATCCTCCCCACTCTTCACTGTCATACCCTCCACACTTCTCTCCTATACATAGTGCCCGCTGTCATACCCTCCACACTCCTCTCCTGTACATACTGTTCACTGTCATACCCTCCACACTTCTCTCCTATACATAGTGCCCACTGTCATACCCTCCACACCTCTATCCTGTACATACTGCCCATTGTCATATCCTCCCCACTCTTCACCGTCATACCCTCCACACTCCTTTCCTGTGCATACTGCTCACTGTCATACCCTCCACGCTCCTTCCCTATACATAGTGCCCACTGTCATACCCTACACACTCCTCTCCTGTACATAGTGCCCGCTGTCATACACTTCTCTCCTGTACATAGTGCCCACTGTCGTACTCTCCACACTCCTCTCCTGTACATACAGCTCACTGTCATACCCTCCACACTCCTCTCCTATACATAGTGCCCCCTGTCATACCCTCCACACTCCTCTCCTATACATAGTGCCCACTGTCAAACCCTTTACACTCCTCTCCTATACATAGTACCCACTGTCATACCCTCCACACTTCTCTCCTATACATAGTGCCCACCGTCATACCCTCCAAACTCCTCTCCTGTGCATACTGCTCACTGTCATACCCTCCACGCTCCTTCCCTATACATAGTGTCCACTGTCATACCCTCCACACTTCTCTCCTATACATAGTGCCCACCATCATACCCTCCACACTCCTCTCCTGTACATACTGTTCACTGTCATACCCTCCACACTTCTCTCCTATACATAGTGCCCACTGTCATACCCTCCACACCTCTATCCTGTACATACTGCCCATTGTCATATCCTCCCCACTCTTCACTGTCATACCCTCCACACTTCTCTCCTATACATAGTGCCCACTGTCATACCCTCTACACTTCTCTTCTGTACATACTGCTCACTGTCTTACCCTCCACACTCATCTCATGTACATACTGCTCAGTATCATACTGTCCACACTCCTCTCCTGTACATACTGACCACTTTCATAAACTCCTCTATTGTACATAGTGCCGGCTGTCATACCCTCCACACTCCTCTCCTTTACATACTGCTCGCTCTCATATCCTCCACATTCCTTTCCTGTACATACTGCCTATTGTCATACCCTCCTCACCTGTACATACTGCCCACTGTCATTCCCTCCACACTCTTCTCCTGTACATACTGCTCACTGTCTTACCCTCCACACACATTTAATGTACATACTGCTCAGTATCATACCGTCTACACTCCTCTCCTGTACATACTGCTCACTGTCATACCCTCCACACTCCTCTCCTGTACATACTGCCCACATTCATAAACTCCTCTATTGTACATAGTGCCGACTGTCATACCCTCCACACTCCTCTCCTGTACATACTGCCCCCATTATACCCTCCACACCCCTCTCCTGTACATACTGCCCACTATCATACCATCCACACTCCTCTCCTGTACATACTGTAACCCAACCTTACCCTCCACACTCCTCTCCTGTACATACTGTAACCTAACCTTACCCTTCACACTCCTCTCCTGTACATACTGCCAACTATCTTTCTCTCCACATTTCTCTCCTGTACATACTGCCCCCATCATACCCTCCACATTCCTTTCCTGTACATACTGCCCATTTTCATACCCTCCACACTCCTCTCCTGTACATACTGCCAACTATCTTTCTCTCCACATTTCTCTCCTGTACATACTGCCCCCATCATACCCTCCACATTCCTTTCCTGTACATACTGCCCACTGTCATACTCTCCACACTGCTCTTCTGTACATACTGCCCACTTTCATACCCTCCACAATCCTCTCCGGTACATACCACCCTCTGTCATACCCTCCACACTCCTCTGCTGTGAATGCTGCCCACTGTCATACCCTTCAAACTCCTCTCCTGTACATAGTGCCTTCTGCCATACCCTCCACACTACTCTCCTGTACATAGTGCCCACTGTTAGACCCTCCACATTTCTCTCCATTACCTGCACATACTTCCCAGTTTTATACCGTCCATACTCCTCCCCTAAGCCTCTTACCCACAAAAAACAGTTATTTAAAATTATACAGAATATCCTCAATGTTACCAGATCTAGAATAGGCACAATTTTGTTAGTTCAACTGAAGGAAATCTTCTCAGTCCTCATATTTGTTCTGCCCCATTATTAGTACTCATTTCATTTTGTGATTACTATTGTGATGTATAGAGGAACATAGGGGATCTCAGCTACTCTAAATATAGCACTGGTGAAAAAAGTGCCCCTTAAAAATATTTTTGAAATGTTGGCAACTATGCACTTAGGCACTGACCAAAGGCCACCGGGTCAGTAGGGGCCCCATGAGAGGCTCCTGGGATCCTGTGATAATAAAGCTGTAGTAAACTTTGCTAACATTACTACTTTTTAGAGGCCCTGAGGTAGGTTTTGCCATAATGTACAAGTATGCACAGCATATTAGCACATTAGGGTACATTTAAATTGTCAGACTGAGCCGTCCAGCGATGTGATCAATCCGGCGGGTCCTGAGCGCTTCCATTTTCACCCGGTCTTCCTTCTGGGCTCTGTGCCTTCGATCACTTGCCTTGGTCGGGCTGCGTTGATGTCATTCCCACGCATCCTCATGCGCATCCTCTCTTTCTCATCCCCCCTTTCTTCCTCATCCTCCCTCCCTTACCCCTCTCTCACCCTCTCTCTCTCTCTCTCTCTCTCTCTCTCTTTCTCATCCTCCCTCTCTTTCTCTAATTTAATTTGTTATAACAAACAATTGTTTGCATATTTATTTATTTATTATTTAGAAAAGGCCCACCAAAATCCTCAGCACCAGGCCCATGATGTTCTTAATCTGGCCCTGAAGACAACAGGAAGTGAGAGGAAATCTACCCCTTGGAAGGAAAATTCTCTCCTGTAAGAATTAATATGGGAGAAAGGTGTCTCCTCTGTACTGATGCTTTATCAGCAATCCTTGTTTCAAGAAAAACACCACATTTCAAAATCAGTTGTCATTGGGACGGAAAGTGAGGTGAAATGTTCTGAACAGGGGCACAGACAGCAAAACAAATGTTACAGGGGTGATAACCCTTCCCTATGTTTTCCAAAAAGCTTAAAAATAGATTTTTGGGCTGGAGCTACACTTCAACAATGTACCTGTTCCAAATTACAAACAGATTCTACATAAGAACAAACCTACAGTCCCTGTCTTGTATGCACCGCCTGTATACGGCTGTTCAGAGTATATAGGGCCTTTTTTATTTTATGTGCGGGGTTCCCCTTAATATCCATACAAGACCCAAAGGGGCTGGTAATGGGCTGGGGTAGGGGGGGGGGGGTTGATGGGGTAGCTATGCCATTTTTCTTAAAGATTTTCATCCATATTACCGGGACCAGACATTACATTAAAGCCGCAAGCAGTTTTAAATGGCTTTTTTTTCCTTTAGAAGTGTCATTTTGTGCAGGGACAGTTCTAAACACGGGAAACACGTGGCACTTCACAGGCATACTTTAGACACCCCCCAGGTACGATATTTAAAGGAATATTTGACTTTTTTTTTTTCACTTTATGCATCATTAAAATGACTGCTCCCGGAAAACGTCCGTTTTTAAAACTTCCTTTTGCATTGATACATGTCCCCTGGTGCAGAAGCCGGGTTCCCAAACTCTGTTTAGGACAATAACATGGATAATAGTCGTTATAATTAGCACTTTAGAATCCGAACGTTCGCATCCATTGTATTTAATAGGGTTCTAATGTTCGTGCGAACTTTCGGTCCGTTCGCGGGTTCTGGTGCGAACCGAACCCGGGGGTGTTCGGCTCATCACTAGTCAGGATCTCCGGCTCCACCCGACGCTGCGCTTCTCCGTATGAGACGTCTATGTTTCCCTCTTCACTCTCATCACTTTTCTCCTAGATTGGAGTATATTTTTCCGGTATACACATTCATGCTACTTCCTCTACCCACTTCCTAGAAAGAGGCTTATCGCAATTTTTTCCATCCTTTTCACCACTCTGTCAGGATTCACACTGGGTTCTATATTCACAATTTTATATACAATTTATTATTGTTATATTTATACACATATTTACTACTTGTTCCCAGGTGTCCCTGTTGATGAGCCATACACTTTTACCATCTGCCATACAGGGACTATATCCCCTGGTCTATTCATTTTTCAACTTTGTCCATTGTTGCGCCTTGGTATTTTGCCGCCTCAGCTCCCGTCACAGACAATGTTCCCGGTCCATCATGTGCTCACCACCACATACCACATTTGCGATCCCTTGTTGTAAGTATGGGGGATAATTATTTACTCTTTTGTCCCCCCTTTTCCCACACTCCTTTTCTGTTTAGTCAGACTGTGGCTCATTATACTCATATATTTTATAGATATCTGTCGCTTCTGCTCCTGATGAGTGAACATATCCACAAAACGCGTCAAGCTTTGTTGATGCCTCAGCTACATTATCTACATGAAATGTATCTACTTACCTACCAATCATGTCTGACGATTTTACAATCTTATTAGTCATGCTATGTTCTACACATCATGTGAACACTGATGCCAGTATTGGGCATGCTGCTATCTGCATCTCCTTGCCAGGTTACTACATGTATATTGGGAATGTTGTTACAGTATCTGTACTTTTATGCTATGCTACTATGTGTATATATATGGATTTTTAGTACTCATTTATATTTCTACTTGCATTGTGTATTACTCTAGCTGTATTGTCATATGGAATAAACACTTTACAGACACACAATGCTTACTTACATTAATTCTGCATGACTAGTGTAGTACAGATAACCCCACCTTTTACCTATGACCTTTACCATCACTTATTCCCCTTAAACCTCTATTAATGACGAGACACACAGGTTTTGGTGTATAAATGGCCATAACAAGCCTATTTATTAAATAATTCCAATAATTAATTTATTAAATAATAATTTTCCAATACTTTTAACTTAACATTTTAACCAAACAACTTCTTTAAACCAGCCTGTTGACCTTTGACGGCAACCCTGCTAAACGTTTTACCACCACTGCACTGCGGTACCTTTTTAACTGTACCAGGCCTCCAGCCGAAAACCAGCTCGGAGATAACCCCTGTTTTCCACAGTATTACCATAACCGTAATCCAGCAGGCACCGTTCCACTGGAATAACCCCAGAGGGGCCCATACCAAAGATGAGCCCCACACCACTTCCATCACATCTGTTATCCGCCACCATCAAAGACCAAGGACACCGCCACACCGCTGTTATGACGACCACCACCATGGAACCTGAAAGAAAAGAAAGCAGACGCACAACACCAACACGTAACAGGGAGGGTGGGTGGGAAAAAACTGCCTCCTCCTGTTCTTTCTTGCTGACTGACTCCCGGGATCCACCCGCCCCCTTAATTTATACTGCTCCTCCCCTCCTCACCATTTTTACCTCAGTCCCTCCCCTTCATCATTCCATTTACTTTTTAAGCCCTTGTTGGCTTACTATACACACAGTCATGCCCGGCCCTACGTTATTCTGTCACTTTGTTTTGTCACTCCGGGCCTCACTTGCTTCACTTAAAGTCCCAAATCCCGCTTGTTTTTTAATTGACAGGTTTTATAGTCTATGCCACAGTCACGTGACCGCTAATCTCTGGCTTGGACTCCTCCTCTCGAGGTGGTTATGCTGAGGCTGAGGAGGAGAGAAGCTGTATGCTCTAAGTTAGTAGAGGTGCCAGCCCTGCCTCCCAGCCAATGGCACCTCTAGGATGGTGGCCATGCCGACTCTCTGAAGTCGAATCTTTTCTCTCTATATCGAATCTTCATGTCTCTATAATGTCAAATCTTTCCTCTCTATGTCGAATAATCTCTGACTAATAGAGTGATAGAAATGAAGAGATGAAGATCAGATGGCTGACAATACTGCTGCAATTACAGGAATTGTATTATATCGTTGCAAGGTCCCCTCAAAAAATAAAGGCTTCATAGCAACACCGGCGTGATGTGTATTTAGACTATAATTTCATTTTAGCCGGACTTCCACTTTAATACCTCTGGAGCTGAAGGCTCTTCTCTTTGTAAGGTCACTTGATTGTTGGTAGCCAGGACAAGGCACCTCAATAGATAGTCCTTATGTGAACTGCACCACCTTCCCCCTGTGACCTCCATCAGAATGCTGGGTGCTTGAGATGACACAATGGATGGCCTCGCTACGCAAACCAACAAAAGGGTTTACAAGGAAAACAATCTAAAAATAAATCCTTACTATAGGAGAAAACCTTCCTTTCCTGACAGACTCCATGGCAGCCTACGTGTGGGTTAATCCCGCCCCTCATACCTCATAGGACCCTTCTCCCATAAATCTTTGCTCTGAGCCAGAGGCCGTGTTCCTTTTTTTGTCCTCCTCCTAGGACCAAGATATAGTCTTACCTTTTCATGAAGTTTTTCTGTAATCCAGGCCTGGCGGTGTGCACGGCGATACGTTGGTGGTTAGCGGTGATCCTCTCTGCAGTCCAGCAATCCTAGCTATTAGCAGGTGGACATGGGCGATATGATGTGATACCATGAAGAGCTTACTAACCTGGCCATTGGCAGGCAAGCGGCAATATGGCCAAACGTCCCAGCTATTAGCGAGAGGCTTTGTAAACGCCCGATCGTGCGGTGGGTCGAGCGAACAGCTCCCCAGTCCCAGGTTCTGGTCCGGATCGTGCTGTGGTGGTGGTAATGTACAAAGATATTCCTTTTATATGGCAGCCGTATCTCTGTGTTTTGTGTGTCTCCTTATTTTCTATCAAGCTCCAGTGAGTGGCCACGGCGGCTGGAGCGCAGCTGCGTTCCAGCTCGCCGTTTCAGGAAGTCGCTGCGCATCCGCAAGCTGCGAACGAAGATTCCGTGCTTGGTTTGTGCAGGTGCAGTTTCGCCAAAATGGCAGCGGCGGTTGCGCATGCGATTGGCAACCGCTATGGGGCGGTGACATCGTTAACGGTGGCAGATTTAAATAGCTGTCAAAGCAGCTATTACTTGGGATGACTTGCAGGCTTATGCAGTATTTTCCCAGGCACTGGGCTCTGGTTTACAAGGTAAATTGTTTGCTGCAGGCTCCCTGGGTGCTGGCTATGTTTTGTTATGTGCTCTCTCATGCCTGTTGTCACTCCTGTTTCTCATAAGGCTGTAATGATTCATTTCACTTTCAAACTGCCTTGCCATGGATCTGTCACCGCCCTCTTGTGGCCAACCCTTGCGCTGCAGGTAGGATTTATTTATTTTCTACCTGTGATGCTTGGGTTCACTTATTCAGGAGCTCTTAACCCTTTCTTTTTCACTCAGCTCTTCTAGGTCTGAACACCAAAGCACGGCAAAGACCGTCCTAGGTCTCAACGTTGTCACTCCTCTTCAAGGTCCAGACGTCAGATCTTCCTTTAGATCTAGGTACCACAGATAGGAGTCTAAAACCACCTCTGGGCGTCACTCTCACCGCCACTCCAGCCGCTCTGTGAGGAAAGCCTGCTGGTTATGCGGGGCCCAGGTTCCTGAAGGCAAATCGCTCTGCAAGCGATGCTTTTCTAAAGTCGCATAAGAAAGAGAGGGTGGAGACCAACAAGTGGAAGCACTGGTCAGAAAGGTGGTCCGTGAGTCCCTGAGTAAAGGGGATTCTGGTCATACCCACAACCCTGCTGGCGACACTATGTCAGTCCCTATTAGGGATGATCTCAAGGCTCCAGGCCCTTCACAGCCGAGCCATTCCTCAATTGAAGCCTCAGACAGTGAGGTGGAGGTAGATGACCCTGGTGCAGGTTTTGAATTTGCCCTAGTACCACAGCTGGTCAAAAGCTGTCAAAGAAGCTTTGAGATGGAAGAGCCAGTGGAGGCACCCTCCAAATAGAGGAAATATTTTAAACACCTCAAAAAAGAACACCCTAATTTCTCCTTTTTGGGTGAACTCAGCGCAATAATTACCGACGAATGGGGTGGTGTTGAAAGGAAGAATTGCCTGTTAATGAAGGTATCAAAAATGTACCCATTTAAAAGCAAGGATGTAAAACACCTGGAGTCGGCTCCTCTCATTGACTCAGCCCTAATGAGGATGGTGAGGCACGTCACACTCCCATTGTAGGATACTGTTTCCTTTAGGGATTGCCTGGAGTGGAAAATTTATACCGCCCTCAAGCGGATCTACATTACAGCGGGTATGACCTGCAAACCAGCTCTAGCTCTCGCAGCCCTTTCTAAAGCGATGGAAGTCTGGGCAGATGACGTAGATGCTTCTCTGAGGAGCATCTCGGAAGAACTGGCCAGGAGCTCACCTATTCATGGGCTAAGGTTGACGTTGGCTTTTCTCGTGGGGCTTCCCTAGACATAATTCGCCTGGTGGCTCGGATCATGCTGACATCTGTCACGGCTAAGCGTGCCTTGTGGCTGCGCCCATGGGTAGCTGACCCTGCCTCCAAGCAGGCATGGTGCAGGATTCCATTTGGGGGTTCGTCCCTCTTTGGGAACATATCGGACAGTGCCATCACCCGTGCCACAGGGGGCAAGTCGGGGTTCCTTCCCCAGGATCGCCGTCTGCTAAACCAGAAGAGAACACAGCCCAGGCAAAGTTCAGATCGAGCAAGGAATGCTCGCTACTATAGGCCTGGCCGTGAGTTCAAGAAGACCTGGAAGAAAAAACAGCCTTCAGGCCAGAAGTTTTCAAAAGGGGCATCTTCCGGTGGACAAGAATCCCCTAAGTCTTTATGATATTGCACCTGCCTAAAACAGAGCGAGTCGGCATCCTTGCCTCTCTCGGAAGAGAAAAAGCGAATTCTCCTGTCTCTCTTGTGGCTCAGGGCGCTGCAATTCCAGTTCCAGATGACAAAAGGTTTTAAGGGGTCTACTCGCCCCTCTTCATGGTGTTGAAGAAAAACGTCTCCTGGAGGCCAGTTATAGACCTAACCCACTTGAATTCTTTTATCTAGAAGGAGAAGTTCAAGATGGAGACACTACTCATGATCAGTCAAGCAATCCAACCAGGCGATTGGTTTGTCTCTATAGACCGGAAGGACGCCTACTTCCATGTTCCGATAGCGTCAGAATTCCAGAAATACCTTCACTTTGCTGTCGATCAAATCCGTCTGCAGTTTACCTGTCTCCCCTTCGGGCTTACAACATCGCCTCGTGTGTTTTCAAAACTTGTTGGCTGTCGTGGCTCTGATCAGGACCAGAGGTATCCGTTTGTATCACTATCTAGACGACCTGCTGTTGTCTCGGGACAAGGAGCAGTTGCTAATCCACAGATCCCAGGTCATCTCCACTCTACTCGAGTTTGGTTGGCTTCTGAATCGGTAAAAGAGCCATCTGGATCCCACGCAGTCCCTGGTATTCCTCGGGGCACACTTCAACGCTATCAAGAGCACCATCTTGTTACCCCTGGAAAAATCCCAGTGATCCGGGACAGAGTTTGGCTTGCAATGTCGTTCTCATCTCCAAGCCTCTCAATGCCTAAAGTTCATTGGCACCATGGTGGCAACAACACCCATGGTAAAGTGGGCTCAGTGGAAAATGCGGCCCTTCCAGAAGGGTTTCCTCCAGCAGTATAATCCAGGGCTTCGGGATAATTTTATCCAAATAACCTCATCCATGCGGGAGAGCTTTCCTTGGTGGCTACAACAGAGGAACCTCCTCAATTGTCAGTCCATCGCACCTGTGTCTTGGGTCACCATCTCTACAGATGCCAACAACAGGGGCTGACAGAAGTAGCCCAAGGCATATGGAATTTTCCCTCTCACAGGATAGTCTCCAATGTTCTGGAACTCCGGGCAGCGTTCTGCGCTCTGCAGGCCTTTCACCACTTAACAGCAGGAGACTCAGTCCTCCTAAGACTGGACAACACAACGGCAGTCGCATACATCAAGAGACAGGGGGGTACTCGCAGTCTCTCCCTGTCAAAGGAAATAGAGCCCATCATGATCTGGGCCCAGAAAAACCTGGCCAACCTGACAGCTGTCTATCTCCCTGGAGTCCCGAACGTTCAGGCAGATTTTCTGTTGAGAGTTTCCCTGGACAACGAGTGGACTTCCCCCCCGAAGTCTTCAGGTGGGTCCTGTCCCTGGGAGTCATTCCGGAAGTAGACTTGTTCGCCTCCCCATGCAACTTCAGACTAGAGAGATACTACACGAGGTCTTGGTATCCCCAGGCTTTTGGGTAGATGCTCTGACAGACCATTGGCGGTTCCACAGGGCCTATGCCTTTCCCCCGATTCCTGTCATTCTCCGTTTTTTGTCGAGGCTCAGGATGGAAGAAGCAGAGATAGTGGCAATAGTCCCGTACTGGCCAAACAAGCCATGGTTTCCACTGCTGATGCAACACAGCTTCCGGGACCCAGTTCCTCTACCCTCCAGACCAGATCTCCTATCACAAGGGGCATTTCTACATCCATGCCCGGCCCCATCTACATCTGATGATCTGGTTCTTGAGAGGGGAAGGTTAGAGGCCCTAGGCTGTCCAAGTAGGGCCATCTCCACAATATTAAATGCCAGAAGAACAGGCACCAACAGGGTCTACCAGAGGATTTGGAAAAAGTTTTCAGACTACACCTCTTCCACTGCAGGTTCTTGCAATAACCCAAAGATACATGATATCCTGGGCTTCTTACAATCAGGATTGGATCTCTCATTGTCAGTCAGCTCGCTGTGAGTCCAAATCGCTGTAATCTCTGCCTTTACGGGTGTTTCCTGGGCTAGACACCCTCTTACTCAGTAGTTTTTCAGAGGAGCAATAAGGCTCAGACCTCAGAGCCAAGTTTTTCTAATTGGGATCTTCCCCTTGTCCTGGATTTTTTCTTGGGTAGAGAGTTGGAACATGAAGATCAATCTTCTGTCAAATGACTCTCTCTAATAGTTGTCTTCTTGGTGGCTATAACATCGGCCAAGAGGGTCTCTGAAATCAGCTCTCAGGGATGCAAGGAGCCATTTCTAAACTTTTTAATTCCTATGTTGGGTTCAAACCCCAAAGTGGCATCTGTGTTTCATGACAATCAGGAGATTTGCTCTTCCAACGTTCAGATCTACCAAGGATTCCAGTGTTTATCCCTTAGATGTTGGAAAAGCTCTGAGTCAGTATCTTGAAGCTACAGCTTCTTTCCGTCAGACCGACCACCTGCTCGTTCTTTTCACAGGAAGTATAAGGGAATGCGTGCCTCTTCCAGATCTATCGGAGCATGGATTGTTCAGGCCATTCAGTGGGCCTATAAAGCCAAGGGCTTGGCGCCTCCAGAAGCGGTGACTGCTCACTCAACTAGAAGTGTCTTCATCATGGGCGGCATCACGTCACGTGCCTCCAGAAGTTATTTGTAAGGTGGCCTTGTGTTCTTCAATTAACACGTTCATGGCACACTACTGCGTAGTGGTTTATGTATCTTGTCTGTTGATGGTGCCAATTAAACCTTTTTTCTTTTGTCCAGCACTCTGCCCACCCGGGTGTGTATGGCTAGTTATTTCCCACACGTAGGCTGCCATGGAGTCTGTCAGGAAAACGGAAAATTTATATCAAATACTTACCGTAATTTTCCTTTCCTGATGGACTCCATGGCAGCAGGAGTTCCCTCCCAGTGGCTGGAGTAGGCTAAATTATGGAACACGGCCTCTGGCCCAGAGCAAAGATTTATGGGAGAAGGGTCCTATGAGGTATGAGGTATTAACCCACACGTAGGCTGCCATGGAGTCCATCAGGAAAGGAAAATTACGGTAAGTATTTGATATAAATTTTCAGTTTTTCTCCAGAATCACATTTTTTTCCCCAGCAAATTATGAAGAAAACACATAAAATATGGCATTTGTTGTCCACCAAGTACCAAAATCAAAAAGAAGGAACCCCCCAAGAAGTGGGACTTTAAGGGCAACGATGTGAGATTTTTACAAAATATTTATTAAATGAAAAACAAAAAAGTATAATATAGATTTATACAACGGTAAAACCATAAAAGTTGTTGCAGGGTAATTCCAGTAGAGGTCCAGTTGAAGACCAAAATCAATGTACAGTATCTCATTAAAGTAAGTACACCCCTCAGTCACATTTTTGTAAATATTTTCCTCTATCTTTTCATGTGACAACACTGGAGAAATGACACTTTGCTACAATGTAAAGTAGTGAGTGTACAGCTTGTATAACGGTGTAAATTTGCTGTCCCCTCAAAATAACTCAACACACAGCCATTAATGTCTAAACCGCTGGCAACAAAAGTCAGTACACCCCTAAGTGAAAATGCCCAAATTGGGCCAAACGTGTGAATATTTTGTGTGGCCGCCATTATTTTCCAGCACTGCCTTAACCCTCTTGGGCATGGAGGTCACCAGAGCTTCACAGGTTGTCACTGGAGTCCTATTCCCCTCCCCCATGATGACATCACAGAGCTGGTGGATGTTGGAGACCTTGCGCTCCTCCACCTTCCGTTTGAGGATCCCCCACAGATGCTCAATAGGGTTTAGGTCTGGAGACATGCTTTGCCAGTCCATCACCTTTACCCTCAACTTCTTTAGCAAGGCAGTGGTGGTCTTGGAGGTGTGTTTGGGGCCGTTATCATGTTGGAATACTGCCCTGCGGTCCAGTCTCTGAAGGGAGGGGATCATGCTCTGCTTCAGTATGTCACAGTACATGTTGGCATTCATGGTTCCCTCAATGATCTGTAGCCCCCCAGTGCCGGCAGCACTCATGCAGCCCCAGACCATGACACTCCCACCACCATGCTTGACTGTAGACAAGACACACTTCATGTCTCTATAATGTCGAATCTTTCCTCTCTATGTCGAATAATCTCGGACTAATAGAGTAAGGTTAGGCACATTCGACCACAGGTTTGATAGACACAGATCACTATTGTCACCCTCATGTCGAATCTTCTATCTCTATCGAACTGTTGTCACAACGAAATGAAAATAAAGCATTTTTATGTCGGATCTTTCGGATTCTGCACATTCGTTATCGTTTGTTAACCACTTAAGGACCACCTCCTGTATATTTACGTCGGCAGAGCGGCTTGAACAGGCATAAGCACGTACAGGTACGTCCCCTTTAAGATGCCGCTGTGTGGTCGCAACGCGCCGCCGGTGGCGTGCTCGCAACCCTGCCGCTTTCTCCGTGAGCCCGACCGTGGGTCCCGCGGACTCTATCGCCGCGGGGATACCCACGATCGTCTCACGGAGAGATAGAGCGGGGAGATGCTTGTGTGTAAACAGGCATCTCCCCGCTCTGCCTAGTGACAATGACACTGATCTCCGCTCCGTGTAGTCGGAGCAGAGATCAGTGTGGTGTCACACACAGCCCATCCCCCCCAACAGTAAGAAGCACTCCCTATGAAACACTTAACCCCCTACAGCGCCACCTACTGGTTAACCCCATTCACTGGCAGTGTCATTTTTACAGTAATCAATGCATTTTTATAGCACTGATCGCTGTATAAATGTGAATGGTTCCAAAAATGTGTCAAAAGTGTCCGATGTGTCCGCCGCAATATCGCAGTCATGATAAAAATCGCTGAACGCCGCCATTACTAGTAAGAAAAAAAATATTAATAAAAATGCCATAAAACAGTCCCCTATATTGTAGACGCTATAACTTTTGCGCAAACCAATCAATAATCGCTTATTGCAATTTTTTTTACCTAAAATATGTAGAAGAATACGTATCGCCCTAAACTGAGGAAAAAAAAAAAAATTTTATATATTTTTTGGGGATATTTATTATAGCAAAAAGTAAAAAATATTGAATTTTTTTCAAAATTGTCGCTCTATCTTTGTTTTGGTGATCAAATACCACCAAAAGAAAGCTCTATTTGTGGGGGAAAAAGGTCATCCATTTTGTTTTGGGAGCCACGTCGCACGACTGCGCAATTGTCAGTTAAAGCGGCGCAGTGCCGAATCGCAAAAAGTGGTCCGGGGCTAAAGTGGTTAAAACAACCGCAAAAATCCCCGAAATTCGGACGAAAACGAATGCACATGTCTATGGGAAACCTCTCTACCTTAGGAGGATCTAGGGTCACTGCCAAGGGGAATTGCGCTTGCACCGCATTTCCTAACTGCATATATCTAAAAAAAAAAAAACATCCACGATTGGAGTGGGAATCTTTCTTTGAGAAAAACGAAAAGAACGGAGCTGTTGTCCTCTTTTTCCTCCTAATGATCCTGGTACACTCAGTTATAGTTTTCCAGCCCGTCTCATGTATACCGTACATAACAGCGGAGCCGGAGAATAATTACCGTATATACTCGAGTATAAGCCGAGTTTTTCAGCACATTTTTTTGTGCTGAAAATGCCCCCCTCGGCTTATACTCGAGTCACCTTTTTGCGCCTGATCTCCCAGATTGTGGGGACCCGGTACCAGCCTACCCAAACTTGGCACACATGTAGCCCCACTCTTCCTCTACAAGTGTGCAAAGTTTGTTGTCCGGGGGACCTACGGCCGGGGAGCACCGATTTTTCAAAGCCGGGCACCCCTTCCATAGACTCCCATGTTAAACTGTAATTTCTCCAGTGATTTTGGGGACCCAGTACCAGCCGGTTGTAGGTCCCCTTGACCCCAAACATGGCACACATGTAGCCCCATTGCTCCTCTGTAAGTTTGCAAAGTTTTGTTGTCTGCGGAATCTACGGCCGGGGAGCAGCGATTTTTCAAAGCTGGGCACCCCTTCCATAGACTCCCATGTTAAACGTCAGTCTAGTCATGGGCACAGTGAGGCATGGGCACAGTGAGGCATGGGCACAGTGAGGCATGGACACAGTGAGGCATGGGCACAGTGAGGCATGGGCACAGTGAGGCATGGACACAGTGAGGCATGGACACAGTGTGGCATGCACATGGACACAGTGAGGCATGCAGATGGACACCCTAGGCTTATACTCGAGTCAATACGTTTTCCCAGTTTTTTGTGGTAAAATTAGGTGCCTCGGCTTATATTCGGTTGGCTTATACTCGAGTATATACGGTAAGTTGAGGTGGAGAATAAGAGCTCAGCATGGGCTGCCATAGTATGGAGTCCGGGAAGAAGATTGAAGGCCAAATAAGTGAGAAGACACCTCGCCCGACGTTCGGAGACTGACAGATGATCCTGCGAGCGCTCGCTCTCCTCCCACCGCTTTGGATGACTTTGACCTTGATATTTTAATTACCTGTCATGTCTATCTATAGCTCCGCTCACTCCTTCTCCCCTCCGCTTTAATGTGAGAATGATTAGTGAAAAACACCTATAGGAATTAGGCACGGCGCAAAAAAAAAATCTGCCGGTCCAGATGCTGCGGGGTCGGTGGAAGGGGGGGGAGGGGGAGGTTGGAACCCTCATGTTTGCCAACGGACAGCAGGACTCTTTTTAAGGTCGTGAAACCAAAGAGGAAGATTTGTCAGAATTATCTGATAAGAAATAACTGAATGAACAATAAAAGGATCAAAAAAAGTCTTCAAGTCTGGCTGAACCTTGACGTGAACTTACCATGGGATATACAATATGTTCATGTAAAGGCCGCGCATGCTCAATAAAGTGTAAAGATAACCCTTCCAGGTATTTATCCTCTCGCAGAAATCATAATACTCCTCCTGACAGTGCCTTCAACTGCTTTCCTCTCCAGAAGACCTGCACCATCTTTCTTCAGGCATCATCCAGGGTCACAATCAACTTCCACGAATGGGATGCTCCCAGTCATGTATATCCTGGAGCTTGTGCAGTGTTCATTAATGTCTGACCCACATCAGCCCCTGCTTCAGCCTCTCACCTTGAGACTTGTTACAAAGTAACAGTGCTGCAGTCCGATCAGTAAGGCCGGTTTCACACTGGGGCGGTGGCACACTATTTTTAGCGGCGCTATACCGTCGGGATTCCAGAGGTATTCGGCCGCTAGGTGCGGTTTTAACCCCTGCTAGCGGCCGAAAAAGGGTTAATACCACCCGCAAACCGCGGCTACAGCCGTGGTTTGCGGGCAGTATTACCGCGGTATCCCATTCATTTCAATGGGAAGGAGAGGTGGTGGGGTGGTAAACACACCGCTCCTCTCACCGCTCCAAAGATGCGGCTAGCAGGACTTTTTTTCACGTCCTGTTAGCGCACCGCTCCAGTGTGAAGGCCCTCGGGGCTTTCACATTGGAGAGAAAGGAGCCGCTGTTTAGGCTCGGTTTGCAGGCGCTATTTTTAGCAAAATAGCGCCTGCAAACCGCCCCAGTGTGAAAGGGGCCTTAGGGATGGGAGACTGAGGAAATGCTTCCTCCTACATGCAGCAGACCGATGACATTATCTCAGGCTAGGAGAAATTACAGTGTTGTAGTCTGATCTCTAGGGGAGGGGATACTGAGGAAATGCTTCCTCCTGCCTGTAGCAGACTGATGACATCATCTCAGGCAAAGAAAAGTTACAGTGTTGCGGTCTGATCTTTGGTGGAGTGGAGACAGAGGAAATGCTTCCTCCTGCCTGTAGCAGACTGATGACATCATCTCCGGCTAGGCAAAGTTACAGTGTTGTGGTCTGGTCTTTGGTGGAGTGGAGACAGAGGAAATGCTTCCTCCTGCCTGCAGCAGACTGATGATATCATCTCAGGCTAGGCAAAGTTACAGTGTTTCTTTTTCGCCTCTGGGGGAGGGGGCTACTGAGGAAATGGTTCATCCTGTCTGCAGCAGACTGATGACATCATCTCAGCCTAAGCGAGATTATTGCTCAAGTCAGATTCAATGATAAAACACAAAGCTTACAAAAATAATATACCCTATGTACAATATTCTGTGATATTATGGGGTGTAGTGCTTTCCATTGAGTTCAGCCAAGAAATTCTGTTCTAGGGGGTGTTGGCCTAATTTTATTTATAAAGAAGCTAAAAGTTCCACAAAACAAATGATTGTCCAAGCAGCCTGCTGGTCTCTGGTAAAACCTGGACACCGGGTTAGAAGATTCTTCCCTCCCAAAGCTCTTTGAAGCCTCTGAACTCCTCGCCTGCCCAACCTCTCCTCTTTCAACCTTATCCCAACCCTACCCCTTCTGTCCAACCATCCATCCTTATCTAGCTAATAGACCACCTTTACCGATTGATCTTCCTCCTCTTTACTCTTCCTCTCATCCATTCTTCCTCTTTTCACTTTCTACTAACCTATTTTTTTTTTTTTCTTGCCTTCCATAGACTATTGCAGCCTAAAAAATGTTTACATCTTGGGTAACCCTTGCTAAAACAAATTCATTGGGGGTCAATGTAAATATGCCCTTTACATTCGTGATTAGTAAAAAAAAAAACACCCCCTTACAGTGGTGATGACAATGCAATCTTACAAACAGCTATAATTATCATAGGTCTCATGCTGCTGGCCTTGGCCTTGCCAAGTGATGATGGCTCTAGATCAGTGGTTCTCAACCTGGGGGTCAGGACCCCTTCGGGGTCAAATGATGATTTGCCAGGGGTCACCGAATCCTGGGCTGTTCCTAAAGCCAGCAACACTCTCCCAGCCTTTTTGCGGCCACCCAGCAGGGCTGTTCCTGGAGCCCACAGCCACCCACTCAGCCTTTTCGCAGCGCCCATTCGGTTCACGGCATGGCTGGGGGGCAGAAACTAGAGGTCAGCTGACTGGTGAGGAATGTGAAGTGGGAAGGGCTGGAGGAGACCCTATCTACTGATTTCGGCATGGGTGTCACTGCTGCGAGACACCACAAAGTCGGAGACACAGTGAAGCTGGAGACACAGTGAGTAACATTACCTGTGATTATAATTGCCATTAAAAGGACTCGGGGAGCGCTAAATGTCTGCGGGTTAGGGGTGGAAATTACTTGTCTTGCCTTGGGTGCTGACAACCCACGCTACGAAAATAATTTTACTGTTAGGGGTCCCCACAAATTTTATCAAGGGGTCACGGCACTAGAAGGTTGAGAACCACTGCTCTAGATCTATACAGGAACCATTAAATGAAAGGTCAATCATCCACAGCTCAAGGAATCCTGGTTGAAAATAGCTGGACTGGATTGTAGAACGCTTCTGAGACCAAGAAGACAGCCAACCCAATCATAAATACCCTCAGACCAAATACTCCAGGGGCCCGAAATACATAGGCACCAGAGCATGTGATAGTTAAGGTAATCTCGTAATTTGAAGCTTATATTCTAAACTAGTCGTACAACTTAATAAGGCACGGCACCATGTACTGAAGCCTCGTACACAAGACCGAGTTTCTCGTCGTAAAAAACCCGTCGATTTTCTCGACGAGCTTCTTGTCAAGCTTTCCTTGCATACACACTGTCAATTCCAAATCTCGTCGTTGTTCTGTGCGGTCACATACAGCACGTACGATGGCAGTATAAAGGGGAAATTCGATTCCAATGGCGCCACCCCTTGGGCTGCTTTTGCTGATCTTGTGTTATCGCGTGTGAAGTAAAAAATTTGGTGAGAGACGATTCGCGCTTTTCAGCCTCGTGCTTTTCAGTTTAGCGTGACGAATGTGCTATCTCCATTACGAACGCTAGTTTTACCAGAAGGAGCGCTCCCGTCCAGTGGCGTAGCGTGGGTTGTCAGCGCCCGGGGCAAGGCAAGTAATTTGCGCCCCCTAACCTGCGGACTTTTAGCACTCCCCGAGTCCTATCCCTTCCCTTCCTACAATAGTATTGACCAGCCTGATTCCTACACTGGCCACTATACTACACTGACCTACCCGATTCCTATACTGACCACTACACTACACTAACCTACCTGATTCCTATACTGACCACTACACTACACTGACCTACCCGATTCCTATACTGACCACTACACTACACTAACCTACCTGATTCCTATACTGACCACTACACTACACTGACCTACCCGATTCCTATACTGACCACTACACTACACTAACCTACCTGATTCCTATACTGACCACTACACTACACTGACCTACCTGATTCCTATACTTACCACTACACTACACTGTACTGACCACTACACTACACTGACCTACCTGATTCCTACACTGACCACTACACTACACTACAATGACCAGGGCCGGTGCAAGAATTTTTGCCACCCTAGGTGAAACCTAATTTTGACACCCCCCATTGGCTCTGCCCCTGACTATACGGTGTAGGTGGAGATTTTTGTGGCACCTTCCAATGACCCCCCCGCCTTATAGTGGAGGTGTGCTGTGCGGTGCAGTGAAGGTGGGATGTGCGGTGTAGTGGAGGTGGGATGTGCGGTGTAGTGGAGGTGTGCTGTGCAGTGAAGGTGTGCTGTGCAGTGAAGGTGTGCTGTGCGGTGTAGTGGAGGTGTGATGTGCGGTGTAGTGGAGGTGTGCTGTGCGGTGTAGTGGAGGTGTACTGGGATTGTGATGTCCAGGATGGCATAGCTGTATGACAGGTGGGGGGAGTGGGCTGGTGTGTGGAAGTCCTGCGGATCTCATTGTTTATAGAACACACAGTAAGTGTCCATGCCTCCACGCACGTTTCTCTCCTGTCCCTGTGTGTGTTGTACCCTATTTATGGACCCCTCTCAGCTCCCATCCATGGACCCCTCATCTCATGTGACAGTCCCAGCTCCTGTTAGTGTCATCTCCC
Source organism: Rana muscosa (assembly GCA_029206835.1). NCBI lineage: Eukaryota > Metazoa > Chordata > Amphibia > Anura > Ranidae > Rana > Rana muscosa. Next base: position 303,191,781 of record CM055121.1, on the reverse strand, counting down.
ACTGATTCCATGTCCCCCCCCCCCCCCACCATGGATGTGACAATCCCAGCTCCACTGATTTCCTCCTGTCCCATTCATGTGTATATAGAAGTGTGTCTTTCCTCCATCTCTCCTCCAGGCTGCTCCCCCTCTCCTCTCCATTCCTCTCTTCTCCTCCATCTCCAGGCTGTGACTTTCCCTATCCCGCATTCCTCTCTCCTCCTCCCCCTGCTGCCTGCACTCTATTCCCGGCTCCGTGCTCCTCTTTCCTCCCCAGCATTGGCTCAGCCTGCCTAGAAGAGTGTCAGCGGCTGCCCTCCTCCCGATCCCCGGTACCTTGCTGGAGTAATCCGACTCGCCATGTTCGGCACCTGCTCTGCTCGGCGATATTCCCCGCCATCATGTTCAATCTCAGGCGCCCTGTGATTGGGCGTATGAGGTCATGTGCGGCGGCTGGGCTGGCCTGTCCACGATCGCGGTAGATCCTGGAGTCCCGCCTCCACCCATGTTCAGTCTCCTGCACCCTATGATTGGGCAAAGGCGGGACTCCAGGATCTACCGCGATCGTGGACAGGCCAGCCCCGCCGCCGCACATGACCTCATACGCCCAATCACAGGGCGCCTGAGACTGAACATGGCGGCAGGCACGGGGACATGGAGACAGTACATTTAGGAGGCAGCCACTGTGACACATACTGGCGGGCGCCCCCCTAAATGTTGCGCCCGGTGCGACGGCCCCCCTGCCCCCCCACGCTACGCCAGTGCTCCCGTCTCATACTTGATTCTGAGCATGCACGATTTTTTAAGACTCGGAAAAGCACACACACGACCGGTTTTCTCGTCGCAAAACAGGCCGACGAGAAACCCGATGAGAAAAACGAGAATCCTGACGAGAAAATAGAGAGCAGGTTCTCTATTTTTCTCGTCGAGATTCCCGGCAGTTTTCTCGACGAGAAACCACACACACGGCCGGTTTTCTCGGCAAGAGAGCTCTCTCTGCAGTTTTCTTGTCGTTTTTCGACGAGAAACTCGGTCGTGTGTACGAGGCTTAACTCTACGGGATGTGCTCTGATGAATGCTACATGGAAAAAAAAGTTCAACATGGCACCTCATGGCAAAGAACTCTATGAGGATCTGAAAAAAAAAAGACTTGTTGCTCTACATAAAGATGGTAAAAAATAGCGTAGCGCTAAAAATATGAATGTGTGAAGGATTACTTCTAAGAGGTGAGAAAACCCAAATTACACAATATAAAACCTACAAAAAAAATAATGAAACGCGTTGAAGACCCCTTGTGTCGAAACGCGTCGAGCCAGCATATACTGCACCCCACATTGCTTTTTATTCTCTTTTTATGATTCGTGATCACTTTTTTATCTTGTCATTTTGACACTTGACTTGTTTCAATAAAAAACGTTTGTTTGGTTGACCTGCACCATTTGGAGCCTCTTTTTCCATTTTTTCTTTTCCATTGGAGCCCATGAAGAAATACCCCGGTGTGCTTTCAGTCTAATCTGACCCTGAAGGGACGTTTGCTGCACCTGCGGTATCCAGTAAGCCGAGACCCGGGGATCCTACATCTTGATCCATCTGGACCGTCTTCTCCGCTCAACATTGGACCTAGACCATCCTGGATCTTAAGCTTGTATGACCCACTGTCGGAAGACATGTGTGTCCACCCCAGTCGGTAAGAGTACCTTCTTCATTTATCTGAGAAGAGTTATTAGAGTGACTACAGGCAACTCTTTCCTCCATTCCCACTTTTTGGTGTCACCTTAACAGGAAGTAGCTTCATTTGTTCCTTTTTGATTTTTGTGGACTTTGCTTTATATTCTATCACATTATTGGAAGCTCACATTCACATTGGGACTTCAATTCATTATCCATAGTGTGTTACGCACATATGCTTGTTTCATTATTTTTTTGTAGGTTTTATATTGTGTAATTTGGGTTTTCTCACCTCTTAGGAGTAATCCTTCACACATTCATATTTTTAGCGCTACACTATATTTTACCATCCCTATTAGACTTTGTTTGTTTGAGTGTTAGCTGCTTACTTTTTGTTTCACATATTTGGGTTTAGCGCAGTCTTTCCCCCCTATTTTCTACATAAAGATGGCCTAGGCTATAAGAAGATTGCCAAGACCCTGAAACTGAGCTGCAGCACGGGGGCCAAGACCATCCAGCGGTTTAACAGGACAGGTTTCACTCAGAGCAGGCCTCAGCCAGGCATTAGACATGTGCGATTAGTTTCGTACGAATCGAAAATTTGTCTGAATTTTTCAAAATTTGTACATTTGTACGAATCCGAATTACGAATTTTTACGGATACGAATTCTGTACGAAATACGAAGTTTCGTTTACGAAGTTTCGTTTACGAATTTCGGCTCCAAATTGAAAAGATTCGACATTATAGAGAGAAAAGATTCGACATAGAGAGAAAAGATTCGACATTATAGAGAGAAAAGATTCAACATTATAGAGAGAAAAGATTTGACATTATAGAGAGAAAAGATTCGACATTATAGAGATAAAAGATTCAACATTATAGAGAAAAAAGATTCAACATTATAGAGAAAAAAGATTCGACATTATAGAGAAAAAAGATTCGACATTATAGGTAGAAAAGATTCGACATTATAGAGAGAAAAGATTCGACATTCTAGAGAAAAAAGATTTGACATTATAGAGAGAAAAGATTCCACATTATAAAGAGAAAAGTTTCGACATCATAGAGATAAAAGATTCAACATTATAGAGAAAAAAGATTCCACATTATAGGTAGAAAAGATTTGACATTATAGAGAGAAAAGATTCGACATTATAGAGAGAAAAGATTTGACATTATAGAGAGAAAAGATTCGACATTATAGAGAGAAAAGATTCGACATTATAGAGAGAAAAGATTCGACATTATAGAGAGAAAAGATTCGACATTATAGAGAGAAAAGATTCGACATTATAGAGAGAAAAGATTCGACATTATAGAGAGAAAAGATTTGACATTATAGAGAGAAAAGATTCGACATAGAGAGAAAAGATTCGACATTATAGAGAGAAAAGATTCGACATTATAGAGAGAAAAGATTCGACATTATAGAGAGAAAAGATTCGACATTATAGAGAGAAAAGATTCGACATTATAGAGAGAAAAGATCCGACATTATAGAGAGAAAAGATTCGACATTATAGAGAGAAAAGATCCGACATTATAGAGAGAAAAGATTCCACATTATAGAGAGAAAAGATTCCACATTATAGAGAAAAGATTCGACATTATAGAGAGAAGATTGCTGCTGGAATTGGGTGGGGGAAGTACATTTCCGGTCGAATCATTCGTTCGTTCCGGTCGAATCGGTCGTTATACCGAAGAGGCGAACAAGAGCGGGCGTGGCCACCCAGCGCTCCCAGAACCTCGAATCCTCCACCTCCTCTCTGCTCCAAGAACAGAGAGGCCCAGGCTGGAGGACAGGCTGACTGTGGGCCTGGAGGAAGAGGACAGGTGGGAGGCGGAGGCTGCCAAGGAGCCGCTGGAAGGAGCAGAGCAGCTAGAGTACCCCTGGATTAAGAGGGAGAGTCTGCATCCTACACATACCTGCCCGCACACAGAGCCTGGGGGTGAGCAGAGGGACTGCAGATAGGGACAGTGCTATGTGGCCTGTCTCAGCCCTTCCCTCTGTCTCTCAGCCCCCCTCTGTCTTTCGACCCCTTCTGTCTTTCAGCGCCCCTGTTTCTCAGTCCCCCCTCTGTCTCTCAGCCCCCCTCTTTCTCTCAGCCTCCCTCTTTCTCTCAGACCCCCTCTGTCTCTCAGCCCCCCATCTCTCAGCCCCCCTCTGTCTCTCAGCCCTCCCCTCTGTCTCTCAGCCCCCCTCTCTCTCTCTCTCACCCCCTCTCTCTCTCTCTCTGTCTCTCAGCCCCTGTCTTTCAGCCCCCCTCTGTCTCTCGACCCCTTCTGTTTCCCAGCCCCCCTGTTTCTCAGTCCCCCCTCTGTCTCTCACCCCCCCTCTTTCTCTCAGCCCCCCTCTATCTCTCAGACCCCCTCTGTCTCTCAGCCTCCCCGTCTCTTAGCCCCCCTCTGTCTCTCAGCCCTCCCCTCTGTCTGTAAGCCCCCCTCTCTCTCTCTCTCACCCCCTCTCTCTCTCTCTCACAGCCCTCTCTCTCATCCACCCCCTCTCACCCCCTTTCCATCAACCCCCCTCTCTCTTACTCCCACCTTTCTCTCACTCCCTCTCTCTCCCTCTCATGATATACAATTATGAATGTGGGGGCCTTTTGGTGGGGTGATTTTTTTGGGGGGGTCGGGGGGCAGCATTTTATTCAATTAAAGTGGGCCAGTCTGGATGAAGTCCAGGGCCACATTTTTGTCACAGTCCAGCCCTGGGCCTCACCATGGTCAACCAAAGAAGTTGAGTGCACGTGCTCAGCATCATATCCAGAGGTTGTCTTTGGGAAATAGACGTATGAGTGCTGCCAGCATTGCTGCAGAGGGTGAAGGGGTGGGGGAGGGGTCAGCCTGTCAGTGCTCAGACCATACGCCGCACACTGCATCAAATTGGTCTGCATGACTGTCATCCCAGAAGGAAGCCTCTTCTAAAGATGATGCACAAGAAAGAGCCGCAAACAGTTTGCTGAAGACAAGCAGACTAAGGACATGGATTACTGGAACCATGTCCTGTGGTCTGATGAGACCAAGATAAACGTATTTGGTGTCAGATGGTGTCAGGCGTGTGTGGCGGCAACCAGGTGAGGAGGACAAAGACAAGTGTGTCTTCCCTACAGTCAGGCATGGTGGTGGGAATGTCATGGTCTGGGGCTGCATGAGTGCTGCCGGCACTGGGGAGCTACAGATCATTGAGGGAACCATGAATGCCAACATGTACTGTGACATACTGAAGCAGAGCATGATCCCCCTCCCTTCAGAGACTGGACCGCAGGGTAGTATTCCAACATGATAACCACCCCAAGCACACCTCCAAGACCACCACTGCCTTGCTGAAGAAGCTGAGGGTAAAGGTGATGGACTGGCCAAGCATGTCTCCAGACCTAAACCCTATTGATCATCTGTGGGGGATCCTCAAACGGAAGGTGGAGGAGCGCAAGGTCTCCAACATCCACCAGCTCCGTGTTGTCGTCATGGAGGAGGGGAAGAGGACTCCAGTGACAACCTGTGAAGCTCTGGTGACCTCCATGCCCAAGAGGGTTAAGGCAGTGCTGGAAAATAATGGTGGCCACACAAAATATTGACACTTTGGGCCCAATTTGGACATTTTCACTTAGAGGTGTACTCACTTTTGTTGCCAGCGGTTTAGACATTAATGGCTGTGTGTTGAGTTATTTTGAGAGGACAGCAAATTTACACCGTTATACAAGCTGTACACTCACTACTTTACATTGTAGCAAAGTGTCATTTCTTCAGTGTTGTCACATGAAAAGATACAAGAAAGTTGCCAGTGGCTTAGACATTAATGGCTGTGTGTTGAGTAAGCGACGTTCTGACGTCACCGCGCCACACGCAACACGCGGAAGATACGGGCTGTTTGATCGAGGAGCCGGCCGGCTCGATATTTTATGCTTGTTTGCAACCTACTTATGTAAGTGCGCATTTTTATGCTTCCTTAATAAATTGTCTAAAGCCTCGTACACACGACCGAGTTTCTCGTCCAAATCCGACAAGAAAAGTGCAGAGAGAGCTTTATTGTTGAGAAAACCGTTCGTGTGTACGGTTTTACGATGAGAAAACTGCCGTGAATCTTAACGAGAAAAATAGAGAACCTGCTCTTTATTTTCTCATCCTGATTCTAGATTTTCTCTTCGTGTTTCTCGTCGGCCTGTTTTGCGACGAGAAAATGGTTCGTGTGTATGCTTTTCCGACTCTTCAAAAAGCGCCCATGCTCAGAATCAAGTATGAGACGGGAGCGCATCTTCTGGTAAAACAAGCCTTCGTAATGGAGAGAGCACATTCGTCACGCTAAAACGAACTGAAAGCACGAAGACTGAAAAGCGCGAATCGTCTCTTCCCAAACTTTTACTTCACGCGCGGTAACACGAGATCAGCAAAAGCAGCCCAAGGGGTGGCGCCAGGGAAATCGATCTTCCCCTTTATACTGCCGTCGTATGTGCTGGACGTGACCGCGCAGAACAACGACGAGATTTGGAATTGTCAGTGTGTACGCATGGAAAGCTTGACGAGAAACTCGTCAAGGTTAACAAGAATCTCGTCCAGAAAAACGACGTGTTTTTAACGACGAGAAACTCGGACGTGTGTACGAGGCTTCAGGGTTTTATGCTATGCAAGTTTTTTATTTTCATGTCACGTATCCTGAATCATTCTGAGGTACTCATACCGGTAACGCTATCCTGTGGAACATCTAAGCTGAGATTGACAATACATGCGTGAGCTGATCTCCTGTAACAAGAGATCATGCATTTCTGGTAAGCGGCAGTGGGTTTTAGAGGTGGAAGCACTTTTCTATCATCACTTTTTCCTGGATATTGTGGATCATTTGCACTTGGAGACTTGTTGATCTCTATGGACTTTAATGGTGGTTTATATTATTAATTTATTCACTTCTGAAGACGGTCACATTTTTTCAACACTTTTTTCAACTGATATATGGATTGATATTTCTATGGTTTATTTTTTATTTTTTTGCATATATTTTTTGATCATTTTTTTATTATTTTGATCACCTATTTGGTGTATGCTAGTTGTATGCTAGCTTTATATTAGTGTTTCGACTCAGATCACATCACATTCATTTGGACATTGTTTTGATAATATCAAAACCTATTTCACCTTCACTAGCGCAGCTTTTTTCTTTTTCTTACCTGTGTGTTGAGTTATTTTGAGGGGACAGCAAATTTACACTGTAATGCCGCGTACACACGATCATTATTCGCGGCGGTTAAAAAACCGCCGTGAATAATGTCATTAAAAACGAGGGAACGGCTTATTCCCCACACACGGTCGTTTTTCACGTCGTTTTTTCTCTTGTCGAGAAAAACGACCGTCTGTGGGCTCCGCGGAAGTGTTTCCCTATGGGAAAACTGCCGCGGAAAAAACTGTCGGACAAAAACGACGAGAAAAATTAGAACATGTTCTAATTTTTCTCGTCGTTTTTAATGCCGTTTTTCTCGTCGAGAAAAACGACATAAAGCCCACAGACTATCGTTTTTCTCGTCGAAAGGAAAAAATTTTGTTTTTCTCGACGAGAAAAATGGCCGTGTGTACGCGGCATTAGGCTCCATGTACACAGAAGCTCAAAAACGGTCGTTTTTAAAGCAGCAGAAAAAGCTAGCTTTTATCAGCGTTTTTTTACTAGCGTTTATTAGCGTTTTTCAGCTTTTTTTTTTTTCAATGGATCAAAAAATGAAAAAAAACCACTCGCGACCAGCGTTTTTGAGCATTTTGGAGCGTTTATTAGCGTTTTTCAGCGTTTTGTGGGGTTTTTTTGGTGTTTTTTCCCGCCAAAAAATGGCAATTTGAACGCAAATTTCTTGCGTTCAGAAAAAAGCCCATTAACTCCACTGCTCATTAACGCTAAAAAACGTTATGTGTACATGAACACATAGGCTAACATAGAGTGCAGTTAATCGGCTTTTTAAAAAAACGCCAATAAACTGCAGTTTATCAGCTTCTGGAGCCTTATACAAGCTGTACACTCACTACTTTACATTGTAGCAAAGTGTCATTTCTTCAGTGTTGTCACATGAAAAGATACAAGAAAAGATTTACAAAAATGTGAGTCAGGGGTGTACTTACTTTTGTGAGATACTGTACCTAATATCCTTCAACAGTACATCTATATATTACTTTATATATTTAATATTCTTCAACAGTACATCTATATATGACTTTTACAAAACCGTATAAACTTTGAAAAATAAATAAAAATAACTAACCACAGGAAAACAAAGTAAAAACACACACATATAAAATATACACCAAACACAGATTAAATCTAAAACGATAAAAACCAAAGAAATCCACACTGTATGACTTCATCATTGTGTGATAGATATATACATGGTGTGGATTTTTTAGATTATTATAGTTAGTGCCTCCTGTTAGATGTTATAAAGATTGGAGTTGTCCCTTGTAGTTCACAGCAGGTACACCAGAGATAAGATGTAGATGATCGATGGTTGGCAGGTTCCTCTCTAACCTTTGACAGTCAACGATTAGGATTCATGAAGTGGCGCCTTCAGTGATATTCAGGAAACGCATGCTCAATTATACTGAAATCCTGCTGAGACACCAGTAAAGGAAGATATGTAGCAGTACATTACATATGTGGCTATTGTTCATATATGTTTGTAAAGGAACATACCAATCTAATGCATAATTCCAGTGATAGGGCTTTAAGTGACAGTAAGATGGTAGGAAAAAAGAAGATTTTCCAGCAGCTGCCAACAAATCCACCAATTCTATTCATTTTTGAATAATTATTAGTGGCAAAGAACATACAAATTCATTCCTTATTGTCTGTCCTAGTTTTATCCTAGCTGTGGCAGCCCGTCCATTAGGGGCGCACAGGCACCGCCCCCCCCATCTATGCGTCCGGCCCCCTGATCTACATGCAAGGCGCCAGATGCATGGATTCCATTGGGGGAGTGTTTTTTTTTTTGTTTGAAGCACGTGATTAGAGTCTGAGGCTCTAATTGGCTTCAAAAAAGGGTGGGCTCGGGGGGCAGTGCTCAGTGTCACCCTGCTGTGTGACAATAGAGAATGAATATTCGCTATTGTAACACTGATTCTCCTCCCAGCCAATCAGGAAGTGGGTCGTGAGACCCGTCACCCGATTGGCCGATAGGAGATCCGATCGGATTGGCCGCCAGGAGGAGGACGGAGGAGACGCAGGAGAAGTGAGGAAGCAGCCGGAGAGAACAGTCCTGAGAGAAGCCGATGCCGCCCAGAGCGCTGGCAGCGAGATGGGGTAAGTGCGGGCCCTGACCTACTGACTGACTAACCCAGGGGCTGCTGCCCATGACCTGGCCAGTCGGCCAAACGAGGTAGGTGGTGGGTGCTGTCTACCACCACTGATAATGAGCATTATCCTCTTACAATGGAACTGTGAATACATTTTTATTTTAAGATTAGATCTTCCTTCCCTCCCCTTCCTTCCTTCCTTCCTTTTCTTCCTTCCTTCCTTCCCATCCTTTCCTTTTCTTCCTTCCTTCCCATCCTTTCCTTTCCTTCCTTCTTTCCCATCCCTTCCTTTTCTTCCTTTTCTTCCTTCCTTCCCATCCTTTCCTTTTCTTCCTTCCTTCCCATTCTTTCCTTTCCTTCCTTCTTTCCCATCCTTTCCTTTTCTTCCTTCCTTCCCAGCCCTTCCTTTTCTTCCTTCCTTCCCATCCTTTCCTTTTCTTTCTTCCTTCCCATTCTTTCCTTTCCTTCCTTCTTTCCCATCCTTTCCTTTTCTTCCTTCCTTCCCATCCTTTCCTTTTCTTCCTTCCTTCCCATCCCTTCCTTTTCTTCCTTCCTTCCCATCCTTTCCTTTTCTTCCTTCCTTCCCATCCCTTCCTTTTCTTCCTTCCTTTTCTTCCTTCCTCCCATCCTTTCCTTTTCTTCCTTCCTTCCCATCCTTTCCTTTTCTTCCTTCCTTCCCATCCCTTCCCTTTCTTCCTTTTCTTCCTTCCTTCCCATCCTTTTCTTCCTTCCTTCAACATCCATTCTTTTTCTTCCTTCCTTCCCATCCTTTCCTTTTCTTCCTTCCTTCCCATCCTTTCCTTTTCTTCCTTCCTTCCCATCCTTTCCTTTCCTTCCTTCTTTCCCATCCCTTCCTTTTCTTCCTTTTCTTCCTTCCTTCCCATCCTTTCCTTTTCTTCCTTCCTTCCCATCCCTTCCTTTTCTTCCTTCCTTCCCATCCTTTCCTTTTCTTCCTTCCTTCCCATTCTTTCCTTTCCTTCCTTCTTTCCCATCCTTTCCTTTTCTTCCTTCCTTCCCATCCTTTCCTTTTTTTCCTTCCTTCCCATCCCTTCCTTTTCTTCCTTCCTTCCCATCCTTTCCTTTTCTTCCTTCCTTCCCATCCCTTCCTTTTCTTCCTTTTCTTCCTTCCTTCCCATCCTTTTCTTCCTTCCTTCAACATCCATTCTTTTTCTTCCTTCCTTCCCATCCTTTCCTTTTCTTCCTTCCTTCCCATCCCTTCCTTTTCTTCCTCCCTTCCTTTCTTCCTTCCTTCCCATCCCTTCCTTTTCTTCCTTCCTTCCCATCCCTTCCTTTTCTCCCTTCCTTCCCATCCCTTCCTTCCCATCCTTTCCTTTTCTTCCTTCCTTCCCATCCCTTCCTTTTCTTCCTTCCTTCCCATCCTTTCCTTTTCTTCCTTCCTTCCCATCCTTTCCTTTTCTTCCTTCCTTCCCGTCCCTTCCTTTTCTTCCTTCCTTCCCATCCTTTTCTTCCTTCCTTCAACATCCATTCTTTTTCTTCCTTCCTTCCCATCCTTTCCTTTTCTTCCTTCCTTCCCATCCCTTCCTTTTCTTCCTCCCTTCCTTTTCTTCCTTTCTTCCTTCCTTCCCATCCCTTCCTTTTCTTCCTTTCTTCCCATCCCTTCCTTTTCTCCCTTCCTTCCCATCCCTTCCTTCCCATCCTTTCCTTTTCTTCCTTCCTTCCCATCCCTTCCTTTTCTTCCTTCCTTCCCATCCTTTCCTTTTCTTCCCTCCTTCCCATCCTTTCCTTTTCTTCTTTCCTTCCCATCCCTTCATTTTCTTTCTTCCTTCATTCCTTCCCATCCTTTTCCTTTTCTTTCCTTCCTTCCTTCATAGTAGGTGAGGTTGAAAAAAGACACAAGTCCATAAAGTCCAACCTATGTGTGTGATTATATGTTAGTATTACATTGTATATCCCTGTATGTTGTGGTCGTTCAGGTGCTTATCTAATAGTTTCTTGAAACTATCGATACCCCCCCACTGAGACCACCGCCTGTGGAAGGGAATTCCACATCCTTGCCGCTCTTACAGTAAAGAACCCTCTACATAGTTTAAGGTTAAACCTCTTTTCTTCTAATCTTAATGAGTGGCCACGTGTCTTGTTAAATTTCCCTTACGCGGAAAAGTTTTATCCCTATTGTGGGGTCACCAGTACGGTATTTCTACATTAAAATCATATCCCCTCTCAAGCGTCTCTTCTCCAGAGAGAATAAGTTCAGTTCCCGCCAACCTTTCCTCATAACTAATATCCTCCAGACCCTTTATTAGCTTTGTGACCTTCCTCTGTGCTGGTCCCCGACTGGTATGCAATGTCACTCAATGGAGCGTACTTATTGGGATGCTCCAGCCCAGGATCAGCCTCCTGGCACTTCCCCCTTCCTGACCGTCACCCATCTACTCTTTTCTAGTGCCTGCACCTCTTTGTCTCCAACCGCCTCTGTGCTGGCCCCCTACATTCCCGGCTCTCCTTTAGTATGGAGGGTCTTCTCAGTGCTGACAGTTGCTTCCCCAGATTCCCCAGATTCAGAACCTGGGCTTCCAGGGAGACAATGTACTTACATTTTGCACAGCACTATTCGCCCTCGATCAGATGATCAAGGAAAGCATACATGCCGCAAGATGTACACCAAGTCGCAGATCCAGAGAAGAGACGCTATAATAAGGCTTACCTGTAGGTAAAAAGAATATCTCCTAAACCTATACGGTTTAGCAGATATTCCCCTCGCAATGAGCCGCTGAATGCAGCGGGCGCATGCGCAGCGGGGATTCTCGGCTAAAGGCCGGCAGCCGTCGGACCTTGCAGACGCACGGGAGTGACGACATCGCCGCTCCAGCCACTCACAGGGCTGGAGCGGCGATACCCAGAAGACACGCCGAGGCAAGATGACATCTCCCTCGGCGTGGACCAGATAAGTTCCCGACGCCTCGTTCTAAGGTAAGTATTTCATAATGAGCTAGTATGCGGTGCATACTAGCTCATTATGCCTTTTGCCTTACAGGTATGAAAAAAAAAAAAAACAGCAGCGGGTAAACAACCGCTTTAAGGTGCTTGTTGTGCTATATTGACGATGATTTATTTTCCAAAAGCACCCAATTATTCTTACATATAGTATTGTTCTATGCAAAGAAATCCATAACTATGCAATGGAAATCATCGACTCCTCCCACCATTGCTTTCTGGCTTACTATAATTAATAGGGCACTCCTATAATACAAGTTAACATATAAATTTCATAAAATATTAGGAGGGATGGGTGAGTTCAGACCATACTATATCATCCATGGTGGATCTTTCCTAATTTTTCTCTGATTGCATGTATCTACATTGACTAATTGTAAGACAAATAAACAAACTTACTTTATTTGAGTGTATCTCGATTGTATAAGTAATATTATGGCATCGATTTGTATATGATGAATGGACATGTTGGTGTAATAATTGATCACTGCTTGCTCTACCATGTTTATTTTTCTTCTTTTGTACTTATGATTTATGTACAATAAAGTTACCCTTTAACCACCTGCCTACCAGGCACGAAAACCCCCTTCCTGCCCAGGCCACTTTTCAGCTTTCAGCGCTGTCACACTTTGAATGACAATTGCGCGGTCGTGCTACGTGGCTCCCAAATGAGCCTTTTTTTCCCCACAAATAGAGCTTTCTTTTGGTGGTATTTGATCACCTCTGCGGTTTTTATTTTTTGCGCTATAAACAAAAGAAGAGCGTCAAGTTTGAAACGTATTCTTCTACATATTTTTTGGTAAAAAAAAATCGCTATAAGCGTATATTGATTGGTTTGCGCAAAAGTTATAGCAGATACAAAATAGGGGATAGATTTATAGCATTTTTTTTTTTTACTAGTAATGGCGGCGATCTGCGATTTTTATTGTGACTGCGATATTGCTGCGGACACATCGGACACTTTTGACACATTTTTGGGACCATTCACATTTATACAGCGATCCCTGTTATAAAAATGCACTGATTACTGTATAAATGTTACTGGCAGGGAAGGGGTTAACACTAGGGGGCGAGGAAGGGGTTAAATGTGTTTCCTAGATGTGTTCTAACTGTGGGGGGAGGGGACTGACTGGGGGAGGTGACCGATGGTTGTCCCTATGTACAAGGGACACACCATTGGTCCTCTCTCCCTGACAGGACGTGGATCTCTGTGTTTACACACACAGATCCACTATCTTGCTTGGTTACTGGGCAATCGCGGCCGCCGGGCACGCGTATCGGGTCCCCAGCGGCGCAGAGGGCACGCGCGTGCGCGCCCCCTAGCTGCTTTTAAAGCCAGGACAGCATATGACGTCCTGTCAGAACAAGAGAGTCTTCCGCCCGCCGTCATTTGACAGTGGGCGGTAGACAAGTGATTAACCACTTCAATACCAGGCACTTATACAGCTTCCTGCCCAAGCCAATTTTCAGCATTCAGCGCTGTCGCAATTTGAATGACAATTGCGCGGTCATGCTACACTGTACCCAAACAAATTTTTTATCATTTTGTTCCCACAAATAGAGCTTTCTTTCGGTGGTATTTGATCGCCTCTGCGATTTTTATTTTTTGCACAACAAATAAAAAAAGAGCGAAAATTTTGAAAAAAACAATGTTTTTCTTTGTTTCTGTTAATTTTTTTTGTAAATAAGTACCTTTTCTACTTTAATGACGGGCACTGATAAGGCGGCACTGACGGGCACTGATAAGGCGACACTGATGGGCACCGATGAGGTGGCACCAATGAGGTGGCACTGATGATGGGCACTGATGGGCACTGATATGTGGCACTGGTATGCGGCACTGATTGGCACTCATAGGCGGCACTGATTGGCACTCACAGGCGGCACTGATTGGCACTGATAGGCGGCACTGATTGGCACTTATAGGCGGCACTGATGGGCACTTATAGGCGCACTGATAGGTGGCACGGATGGGCACTGATAGGTGGGCACTTATGGGCACAGATGGGCACGGATGGGCACTGATAGGTGGCGCTGATGGACACTAGTAGGTGGCACTGATGGACACTGATGCCCAGCAATGCCAGCCACCACACATTGTGGTGGTGCCATCATAGTGCCAGTCAGTGCCCATTTGTGGGCACTGATTGGCATATTTTTTTTTATTACATGTGGATGGCCATGGGGGCCATCCACATGCTTGGGGCTTCCCTGGTGGTCCTGGGGGGCTTCCCTGGTGGTCTAGTGTGGGTATCCGAAGGGGGGCTGCGCTGATAAACGATCAGCGCGAACCCCCCTGTCAGGAGAGCCGCCGATCGGCTCTCCTCTACTCGCGTCTGTCAGACGCGAGTGAGGAAGAGCCGATCAGCGGCTCTTCCTGTTTACATCGTGATCAGCCGTGATTGGACACGGCTGATCACGTGGTAAAAAGCCTCCGCCGGAGGCTTTTTACCGAGATCAGTGTAGCGGTGGGTCAGACTGACCCACTGCTCCAGCGATCGCCGTGATGCGCGCCCCCCCGGGCGCGCAGGGGCTGTTATCCCGCAGGACGTCATATGACGTCCAGTGTGGATAACAGAACCACTTCCCGGACGTCAATCTGCTATTGACGGGGCGGGAAGTGGTTAAAGAGAAAAAAAAAAAAAAGAAAAAAAATTACCAGAGGAGTTGAAGCTGTTATAGCTGCAAAGGGCGGGGCCAACTCAATATTGAACCCTACGGACTAAGACTGGGATGCCCTTAAAGTTCATGTGCGTGAAAAGGCAGGCGTCCCAATACTTTTGGTAATATAGTGTAATTGCACAATGGTGTTTTCTTAACATTCAGTAGTTGTTTATTCCACAATTGCAAACATTTCTCATGTATTTTTTATTTATTTTTGTTCCGCTCAAAAATCAATATTTGTTTGTTTGTGCAGAAAAAAAAAATGAGGCCAATCAGAACATTTCTGTTACTTTGGATGAGATTGTTCAGGATGTTTGTACAGAGAGTTCCACAAACCGGCTGACCTCGGATAACTTCCTTTGTGTGTTACTTAGAAAAATAGATACAATATTACTGCTTCTTTTGTGGCTTCTGTGTATCAGAGATATCTGAAAGTCTTCCATCAAGAAATGGCTACATATGAAAAAATCAGAACTGCATATTAACCATTTAAGGACCGGAAGGATTTGCCCCCTTAAAGACCGGGCCATTTTTTGCGATACGGCACTGCGTCGTTTTAACTGACAATTGCGCGGTCATGCGACGCTGTACCCAAACAAAACTGGCCTTCTTTTTTTTCCACACAAATAGAGATTTCTTTTGGTGGTATTTGATTACCTCTGCAGTTTTAATTTTTTGCGCTATAAACAAAAAAAAAGCTACAATTTTGAAAAAAATAAATATCAATTTTTACTTTTTTGCTATAGAAAATATCCCAAAAAAAAACAAATAAAAAAACAAACAAATGTATTCATCAGTTTAGGCCAATATGTATTCTTTTACATATTTTTGGTAAAAAAATAATGCAATAAGTGTATAATGATTGGTTTGCACAAAAGTTATAGCGTCTACAAAAGAAGGGATAGATTTATGGCATTTTTTTTTTTTACTAGTAATGGTGGTGATCTGCGGTTTTCAGCGGGACTGCGACATTGTGGCGGTCAGATCGGACACTTTTGACACTTTTTTGGGACCATTGACATTTATACAAGGATCAGAGCTTAAAATAGCCACTGATTACTGTGTAAATGTCACTGTCAGGGAAGGGGTTAACACTAGGGGGCGATCAAATGTTCCCTGGGAGGTGTTTCTAACTGGGAGGGGGAGGGGACTAACTGGAGGAGGAGAGAGATCACTGTTCCTGATCACTAGGAACAGCAGATCAGATCACTCTCTACTCCCCGGACAGAACGGGGATCTGTCTGTTTACATTGAAATTCTGGCTCTCTGAGTAGTGATCGTGGGTGGCCGGTGGTGGGCGCGCTCAGGGCCGCCATCAGGAATTTTGGGGCCCCTTACACAGCTTCAGGCATGGGCCCCCTGGAGCAGAGGAGAACCGGGGGGGCTGCCGCAAATTGAGAAGTGGGTGGCGCCACGAATTGAGAAGCGGGGGGTGCTGCCGCCGCGAATTGTTGAGGTTGGGGGGGGGCTTTGGGTGCTGACAAACACAAAAAAAAACAAAAGAACAAAAAAAAAGGGGGGTTGCCATCCAGGGCCCTGGGGAACTCTGGGCCCCTTGCAAAAATAAATAAAAAAAAAATATATAAAAAAAATGTAAATAAAGATTTTATAAAATAAAAAAAAGGGGGGTTGCCATCCAGGGCCCTGGGGACCTCTGGGCCCCTTACAAAAAAAGGGGGGTTGCCATCCGGGCCTCTGGGGACCCCTGGGCCCCTTACAAAAAATAATAATAATTAATTAAAAAAATATATATAAAAAAAAGGGGGGTTGCCATCCGGGGCCCTGGGGACCTCTGGGCCTCTTACAAAAAAAAGGGGGGTTGCCATCTGGGCCTCTGGGGACCTCCGGGTCCCTTACAGGTGTACTGCCTGTACCCCCTGATGGCGGCCCTGGGCGCTTTCCCCCTATCGCTCCTAAAGTGGCCGACGTACACCTACGACCATTCGTGTAGGGGAGCCAACCTGGCGCAGTATAATGACGGCGGCTGGTCGGCAAGCGGTTAAAGAGACCCTGTCAGTGCGTTAAAAAAAAGAAAAAATCAGGGCCTGCAAAAGCAGGGGACTATTCTCTCCTGCTCTGCTGCCTGTTCCTCCAGTCTATGCTTTTTTTTTGCAGAGCAATGACCACTTCACCTCTGACATATTTGTGGGGAGGTGCAGCATGGTGTGGGGGCAGTAACTTTGGAACAGACATTGTATTAATGATAAATTTCAGCAATACACAACAAGCCCTGGAGGAAAGGCACCCAACCCCTGGGGAAAGCCTGGAGGAAAGGCACCCAACCGGGATCACTCACAGAATGCAACAGCAATGTGTAGGAGAGCAGGTCTCTGGTGTGCCAACAATGTCTGTCTTGAGGGGAGGTATGTGGCCTGGAAGGTCTGTGCCCTAATGGGGATGTCCTGGTAGCCAGGGGCTTACATAGGCTTTACCTAGCCCAAGATGGCTTCTAGAGTCACATAGAGTGGCAGCATCCAATCGATTAGCTTCCCCAGTGACGCAGGAAACCAAAGAAAAAAACATGTTCCTTGTGACTTCCCCCTCCAATTGCAATGCCGCTGCAGTCAAGCACTGTGATAGACTCGCCCGGGACATAGGCTTTTGGAGGGGACTGAATGCTAACCTCTTGCCAACCAACTTTGGGCCCTGGCATTTGAGGGAGCTGCAAGAATTTAGAAAGATGTCATCAGCAGGCCACCTGTCCGGGGCCCCCCATAATGTGTTTATTGTAAGTAGGTCTGCTATTGTCTGAAAGAGTTCTGTGTTTATATTTATGATATTGTGTATTGTAGTTTGTGAGCTAGGAGAAGACAAGTCTGACCTGAAAGGTCGAACCTCCGAGTCACCTAGGCTGGTTAAATGACTAGTTAATTCGCTCATGTTAATTTATGGTTCTGGTTACAGTTTGTATTGTTAGGGCAATATGATCAGGAGGGGGAACCTCCTTCTCAAGTGTATAAAAGCCTGTATTCTTGTTCAAATAAAGAGTTCCAGCTTTGCAGCCAAACTAGTCCTGCCTAGTTCTTGGTTGTAATATGCGGCTATAATATCTAATATCTATATTCAGACTGGAGGAAGTGGTATATGAGAGAAGCACTCAAGCAGAGTGCGACGGGGTTCCGTTACAAGCACCACCTACAGTGGAGAAAATAGACTGTGCCTGCCTACATACTGTTGATTGTTGAGTGTGTTAGATGCCATGTAGCACCCTCCTAGACTAGGATGCAAGAAACATTTAGTGGTTGGCTTGCTCTTTTGCCAGAGGAGATCTGTTCATGGTTTCCCAAGAAGTGAGATTGCTTATTTTCCCCTGTTTAGAACCTTCCAGGTTTTAGGAAGGGAAATTCAAATCTTTCATCTGAAGTAGGTGGTCAGAGAGGGGGTTGGTGGTCAGTAGGTAGTCAGAGGGTGGGTATATAGGCTGGAATCTTTGCAGACTTGGTCTTTCATGAGGATAAGTGGAGCCATTTACCTCAGGGGGAACTATTTTCCCTACAGCTTTCCCTGGGCTGGCTCCTGGACTTCTCTCTCATGGACAGTTCTTCTTTTCAGTTGGGATCTGTGAGAAGATCCAAACTCTCTGTAATGCAGTTTATCCATGGTCCCCAACAGGGTTATCAGCTTCCAAATCTGTCTTCTGTAACTTAAACAACCCCTCCTCCTTCTAAAAGGGAGATGAGGAAAGGGGTGTTTGTAGCCTGAATCAGGCGAGCACCCTTGGGTGCTAATGCTGCTCTTCAGCCTGATGAATGATCGTTGTCACCCTAGGGCAGGTTACTGGCAAAATTAGAGATGAGTCACTGGATTAAAATTATTAGAAGAGTGGTCAGCATGGGATAAGGATAAAGTTGAACTTTCCCAACAAAAGTGAGATTTTCTCTTACCCCCCCCCTCCCATTTTCAAAAATTTTTGGGGGAGAGGGGAGCGGGTACCTAGTTTTAACAGTTCTATGCTCCCACATCCACTTGTATCCCTGCCCATGTCACAGGTCCCAGAAGGCTATGGGGCCATTCTCAGGGCACAGCCGGCTTTCCACAATTAACTTGCAGGTGCCGGGGGCCCATTGAAAAAACTGCCTGGGTGAGTATGGCGCTGGATCCCTGGACAGGGGAATGTCTGTTTATTAAAAATCAGCAGCTACAGTTTTTGTAGCTGCTGACCTAACATTTTTGCAGAACTGACTGAAGCTTCTCTTTAAAGAGGAACTGCAGTCTGCTCACATAATTTGTAATAAAAACATATTTTGCCATTCTGAAGCTTCCCTCCAACCAATTTGGATATTATTTTATATATACTGTGATTCTGTACTTGCCAAATATGCTGCATAAATCGCCCTCCCCTGAGTCTGGCTGCAGCCATTTTAACTGTGGGCAGCGGAAGCTGCTGTCTGTTCACTTCCTGGATTTACACAGAGACACAGAGGCACGCCTCCAGCTCTGCAGCTCTTATTGGCCGTCTTACATACCTCCCAACACGCACGGATTCTGCGGGTTTCTCCCGCACTGACACATCTTTCCCGCAGTCCCGCAGTCCCGCGAGAGTGTTCAATTTCCCGCTCAGCAGGAATCGGAGCCAGTGGAAGCACACGTGAAGGAGGTAAGACACACCCCCCGCGATCGCCGACCTCCCGCAGCACCCCTCCCTCGCGATCGGCATACACCCGCGGCACCCCCCCCCCCCCCGCTCAACAATTCAATTGTGAACCGCGGAATCAAACATGTCCCGCTGTAGCACCCCCCCCCCCCTGCGGCGCTCAACAATTTAATTGTGAACCTCGTCCCACAGCCCACAGCGGTAGCACCCCCCCCCCCGCTCAACAACTTCGGTGTCAGGGGTACAAAAGTCTCGCGTGGGACTTAAAAAAGTTGGGAGGTATGCTCTTATGACTCATCCCTCCCTCCCTCCCTGGCAAACTCTCACGAGAGTGAGAGAGAGAGCTGTGCATGATGTCAGCCTAGGCTAATGACCAGACAAGAAACAGGAAGTGGGCTGTATAAGGAAACAGGAAGTGGGCTGTATAAGGAAACAGGAAGTGGGCTGTATAAGGGATTTACTGGCAGAAAAAAATAATGTTTTTCTATCCAAAGTTAAAACAACAACAAGAAGGGCAGAAGATTTAATAGATGGAAAGATGAAAAAATGACTGAAGCTCCTCTTTAAGTAGCTGCTCTTGACAAAAATATGTTATCATGCTACATTTTAAATACATTTTATTCAATAAACATTTTATTTAACTAATATTTGCCTATTGTATAGAATCTGGCACACTGAAGATTTAAATGAACAAATATAAAAATGTATATTAAACTTTTTTTTTTATACTTATGAAAACCAGGTATAGGACTTCAGGACAACAACCTTTTCTTGAAACTTATTTTTTTATTAGCTGTACTAAAAAAAAAAAGTATTATTATTATTATTATTATTATTATTATTATTATTATTATACACTTTTTATTTTATTTTTATTTATGTAGCACCCTGAAGTTTAGGCAGGGTTGCTAGTAAATTTACCTGCCAGGTGTATTTGCCTCGGCCAATTGATAGGAGATCAATTGATTTCACCCTAATTCTGGAATTGCTGCACTTCTCTCTTCTGTCACTAGATGGCCGGGTATCTGGTGACATTAGATAAGACAAGGGCATTGTAAGGACAGATTAGGAATAGATGGGGTATCTCAGTCAATGGGCAGGGATCTTCTTAGGTCCCTTTGCCTGCTGGGAGAACCTATTTATTTGGGTGGAGTCAGGGGATCTGGGTTCTGTACCACCTGGATGGACGTGTGTTGCATTGCCCCAGGCTGCTAGGCCGGAGATTGGGCCTATCCCAGGGACATCTGGCTGCTAGGCTGTCTGAGGGCCTATCGTGAAGCAAGAGAGCA
Organism: Rana muscosa; assembly: GCA_029206835.1. Classification (NCBI taxonomy): domain Eukaryota; kingdom Metazoa; phylum Chordata; class Amphibia; order Anura; family Ranidae; genus Rana; species Rana muscosa. Next base: position 303,171,371 of record CM055121.1, on the reverse strand, counting down.
GCGTAGGGTTGGGATTGCGGCTTGCAGTCCAACCAGAAGTGACGGTTCTGCCAGTCGGAGAACCTGTCATTGTCGGAGGTAGAGGGGAAGCTGTCGCCACTAAGGGACCATCCGCCTTTACCAGGGACCACAGTGAGTAACTGAAGCAAGTACCAGAGCAATATTCTCACCAACCTGGGGACAGTGAATAATCTGGAAACTTCAGCAAGGTGTCAAGCCAGGGACCCAGCCAGCGGAGGTGACATTTGCAGAGCAGCCTTGTGTGCCAAACCCGGGACCAAGCAGGCCAGCGGGGTGACACTTGAGGAGTATCTGTGAGTGCCAAGCTAGGGACCCAGCAGAAAAGCGGGGGTGGCGCTTGAGGAAGATACTCGGTGAGAAGGTAGGAAAAGCTCAGGAGATCCAGTGGCAGTGGATCAGCAAGTCTAGTGAGAGAGACCGGAAGCTCAGTTGAGTGAAGATCTAGAAGAAATGATTGTAGAGAAAGTACAGAAGTTCGTTACATGTTGTTTTAGAAACTGTTCTAAGACTGTGGCCATAGGAGACAGCGGTCCTACTCATGCAGATGTGGTGTCTAGCTGGAGGTCTTTCCCTGAAAGGTGTGTACCGCTCCAAGCTGTGAAGCTCCAAGGAATGCTCCCGCCCTGATACTGGAACAGGTACTGGCTCTGCACTAATGCATGGGAAAGAAAAGAGCCCTGGACTGTCGCACTCTGTATAAACGATTTATTTTCAAAATTCCAAAATTAAAATCCAAAGTTAATCCATAGATTCAAAAGTCCAAACACAGACACAGACAAAAACAGAAAACTGACATGGCAAGGGTGGATAGCTGACGCGTTTCACATCAAAGATAGATGCTTACTCATGAGTAAGCATCTATCTTTGATGTGAAACGCGTGATGTGAAACGCGTGGACTTTTGAATCTATGGATTAAGTTTGGATTTTAATTTTGGAATTTTGAAAATAAATCGTTTATACAGAGTGCGGCAGTCCAGGGCTCTTTTCTTTCCCATGGAGGCCTTTCCCTGCGTGTCTTTCTACCTATAGAAGTCTAGGAGTCTGCAAATTAACATTGCAACTACTAAAGGGTGTCCTGGCCCTAAACTCTTTCTCCCACAGTTCTGTCCAAGAGAAAAAAAATCTCTTTGCATTCAAGAAGTGTCTGGCGCCCATGAATCTACCTCACATTACACCTACCATGCCTTGTAACCTACTCTACATAGAAGGATGTCAGCTGTCCCTAAGGCCTCTTTCACACTGAGGCGCTAGAAAAACTGCCAGTAAAACACTGAGCGCTTTTTGAAGAGCTTTTCAGGTGCTTTTGAAGAGCTTTTAATTCATTTCAAAGGAGAGGGGTGTTTTTTCACCGCTCTGTCAGCGCACTGCCCCAGTGTGAAAGCATTAATAGATTTTTAGGGAAATACCGTATATACTCGAGTATAAGTCGAGTTTTTCAGCACATTGTTTTGTGCTGAATATGCCCCCCTCGGCTTATACTCGAGTCACCTTTTTGTGCCTGATCTCCCGGAATTTGGGGACCCGGTACTGGCCTGCCGTAGGTCCCCTGGACCCCAAGCTTGGCTCCCATGTAGCCCCACTCTTTATCTACAGGTGTGCAAAGTTTTTTGTCCAGGGGACCTACAGCCCGGGGAGCACTGATTTTTCAAACCCGGGCACCCCTTCCATAGACTCCCATGTTAAACGGTCATTTCTCTGGTAACTGTTGGGGACCCGGTACTGGCCGGTCTTAGGTCCCCTGGACCCGGATCTTAGTACACATGTAGCCCCTTTTCTCCTCTACAAGTGTGCAAAGCTTGTTGTCTGGGAGACCTACGGCCGGGGAGCACCCCTTCCATAGACTCCCATGTTAAACGTCAGTCTAGTCATGGGCACAGTGAGGCATGGGCACAGTGAGCCAAAGTGAGGCATGCAGATAGACACCCTAGGCTTATACTCAAGTCAATACGTTTTCCCAGTTTTTTGTGGTAAAATTAGGTGCCTCGGGTCGGCTTATACTCGAGTATATACGGTACGTTTTCGTAAGCTTTTCAGGAGCTTTTTTTTAAGCGTGAAAGCGCCTGAAAAGCGCCTCAGTGTGAAAGTCGTCTTACTCTGGAGGTTCTCATTAAACCAAAGGGGGCCCGGGACCTTGCTACATTTGTAATATACTAGCAACCTTTAGGTATAAATTCAATTATCATAAATTATAAATATATGTATATATATGACCTAAAAGTTGGCCAGTTGTGGTGAAAAAATACAACCACTGGGATTTCAGGACAATAAAGAACCTTTTTGGAAGCCATGTAAAAAATGTTCAATTTGATTCCAAATAACTTTTATTTTCTTTTAGAGCTGCTGAAGTTTTCTATTTTGCATTAATAATTTTTTCTACGGATGATATATTATTTATTTTTTTGCATTTGTCTGCCCGGAGCTTTCTCACCTCTGCCACTTGGTAGATAAAACCTGCAAAGCGACATATTAAAATGTTAACCTCAAGTTCACTTGTTTGTAAAAAAATAAATAAAAATAAATCAGTGATTGGGAACACGCTGTACTCGATATCGCTAATGAAACGCTGTGAAAAACAAAATTTTCCTCTTCCAATGCTCTTCATAAATAATTCAAACGTTTGTAATTGGCAGGATGCTGTCTATTTATTAGTATTGGAAATAATTTAATAACCTATAAGTGGTGATGAGAAAATATTGTGCCGCAAATAATTCGGTTACTTAGCCGTTAATCCAATTCCACGCAGTTATTTGCTTAGGTTGTACGGATTCAGGTTGAATACACTGATTGTGGCGGGGATTTTTTTATTTTTTTGACTTGAAATTCCAAATCGTGTTAATATTTAATACTTTAATCATTTAAATGCTTCATAAAAAAAAATATATATATATATAATAACTCTCCTAGTCCATGCCTGGCTGCATGTGGTAAACAAAAAAAAAAGAAAAAAGTTCAGACGCAGAAATCTTCCAAGGAGAAAAGATTTTGGCTGGGCAACTGAGAACGAAATTAGCACCACATCCCTACATACATAGTAGCAAATAGAAATACATTTTATGGGATTTTTAAGGTGCAAAAAATACAAAGATATAGAAAAATATATATACATTTAATAGATTAAAAATTATTTTTATATGAATACAAAGAATACATTCAAAAATGATCTTAAAGGGGTTGTAAATGTAAAAGTTTTTTCACCTTAATGCATCCTATGCATTAAGGTGAAAAAACTTCCGACAATACTGCCGCCCCCCAGCCCCCCCGTTTTACTTACCTGACCCCTCGAAAGTCCCGCGCTCGCCCCCGACATCCTCTTCGCCGCTCAGCCTGGCCATTGATTGGCTACACTGGATGGATTGAAAGTAGCGCAGCCACTGGCTCGCGCTGCTGTCAATCACATCCAATGACGTGGCGCGCCGGGGGGCGGGGCCGAGTGATACAGCCAGCGGCAATAGCCGCTGGCTGTATCACAGGAGCACGCCCGCAATCACTCACCACCATGCGAGAGAGCTTGCATATAGGTGGTGAGTGATTGTGGGGAGGAGCCGAGACAGCCACCGAGGGACCCCAGAAGACCAGGATCGGGGCCACTCTGTGCAAAAAGAGCTGCACAGCGGAGGTAAGTATAACATGTTTGTTATTTAATAAAAATATATATAATTTTGTTTAGTGATCCTTTAATATATAAACTGAAAGTGCAAGCTGATTAGATCTCTACATGTTTCACCATTTCAATGGCTTCTTCAAGAGAATTTTATTATCAGGCATTGATCACTATAGCGCAAAATTCTGATTTTTAGAGAAATATACACACATAGAATTTATTTTTATTTTTTTAAAACACATACAAATTAATTAAAATTTCCCAGATTTGACAGAAGAGATACAGCACACTACATTGGTTCCGGTTCAGACCTGTGTATTCAGTAGATAGATGAACTCCAAAAATGGATGGATAAAAATGGATCAACTGGTAGTACCATAGAGACGGATATTGGGTAGAGAGGAATGCCCATTAATGGTCCATCTAATAATTAGAGATATATCTAAAATGTATAGGCTTGTGCAATTCGTTTTGTAACAAATCGAAATTCGTAAGGAATTTAGCAACTTTCGGACATTCGGAAGCATTCGAATTTCCGAGCGAAGCAATTGCGAATAAAACCAAATCCAAAATAAATTATATCGCAAATAGTGAATGCCCGAATGTCTTCGGCATAATCCGTCGTTGTGTTAATGCGGCCTAATGCAACAGCAAGTCGACTTGTTGTGATCCGTCACGGAAAATTACGAATCAACGAACCAAAAAAAAGTTCTGAATGTACGAATCCATACGAAGCACAATAACACTCTGCTCTGCTCTCTGCTTCTCCCTCACCGTGCTGAACTCCCTCTCAAAATGGTGTACAGGGGGCGGAGACTAAAGCTGCATGTCAAAAACGAAAGTAAAATACGAGATTTCGAATCGTTACAAATAACCGCGATGTATTTAGAAAAGTACGAATCCATTCGAAGCACGTTAGGCAGCGCCATTGTGAGAGAGACACGGAAAATTACGAATCAACGAACCAAAAAAAAGTAACGAAAGTAGGAGTTGTGTCCGGAATCAATGAAAAACAATGTACTCTACCGAAAGTACGAATTATAAATCAACTAAAAATAAGGCTTTCATTAATACCAATCATTCCGATTCAACGAAAAATTACGTTTGCGAAAATATGAATTAGTCCGAACACGAAAAATCCCGTTTAGCAAAATTACGAATGATTACGAATCCACTGGACCGAAAAGAAACAAAACTAAACTAAACATATTTTTCCGTTGTGCACAAGTCTGAATATTTATGTGGCATCGACAAATACCGTAAATAATCACACGGCAAGGACGGTATAAAACCACTACCTACCTCAAATAACCAACAAAATCGTTAAAAACAGCTCCCATATGTTTCATCACCATCAAGAACAGGAGGGGGGGTGGAGAGGGGAGGAGTTGAAATAAAAATCTCCCATATCTCAGCGAGGCTGGGCGGCGACTGTGTGATGGCGGTTTGGGGGGGGCGATCGTCTATGAGGAACATTCAGGCTGAGCTCTTCTATTCTGATCCCTTCTGCAAATCAAAAAAAAGCTGATGCAATTTACATTATTTAACTATTTAACCCAGCAGGGTAGAAATATGAAAACCACAATTTCTGGTTTGTGCGCATGCGCCGGTGACGTAACCCGCAGCATGTACAGTAAGAATCTCCTAAAAAGTGCACGTTACAGTGCCTTAAAAAAGTATTCATACCCCTTGAAATTTTCCACATTTTCTCGTGTTACAACCAAAAACGTAAATGTATTTTATTGGGATTTTATGTCATAGACCAACACAAAGTGGCACATAATTGTGAAGTGGAAGGAAAATTGCCTTCTCTTCTCTCCCATTATAGGTCTCTCTACCCACAATATGAGATTAATACACACTATATGTGTAGCAATCCACTGGCTAATTGCATTTCACTGGAAAGCAACAACTGTCCCATTAGTACATCTCAAAACGAGAATTAGTAACATTCATTTAATGGAAAAAATTTACCACACTGTTCAGAACACGAGCCATATATATATAAAAAAAAAATGGGATCCCTGGTTCGAACACAGCAACGAGTTCTTTAACTCAGATTAACATACCCCTCCATAACTTGTAGATTAAATATGCATATAAATCACTGTAACAATGATTATAATATCTTCATTTTTCTTATATAACAAATGTATTACTGTTACATATGTATGTCATATTGTCCATGTTTATAACTGACTCTCTGTAGCTTTCATTTTACTTATGCTATGTCGGTTTTGTACCACCTTTTGCACTTAATAAAAAAAAGTTTGTAAACAGGAAAATGATAAATGATACAAATAAATATGTGAAAAGGGGGGGGGGGCATTTGTATGGCGCCCCCCCCCCCCCCCGGAGTCAATACTTTGTAGAACCCCCTTTCTCTACAAGTTTTTTTGGGGGTGTCTCTACCAGCTTTGCACATCTAGAGAGCGACATTTCTGCCCATTCTTCTTTGTAAAATATCTCAAGCTCTGTCAGATTGGATGGAGAGCGTCTGTGATCAGCAATTTTCAAGTCTTGTCACAGATTCTCAATGGGATTTAGGTCTGGACTGTGACTGGGCCATTCTAACACATGAATATGCTTTGATCTAAACCATTCCATTGTAGCTCTGGCTGTATGTTTTGGGTTGTTGTCCTGCTGGAAGGTGAACCCCCCCCCCCAGTCTCAAGTCTTTTGCAGACTCTAATAGGTTTTCTTCTAAGGATTGTCCTGTATTTGTCTCCATCCATCTTCCCATCAACTCTGACCAGCTTCCCTGTCCCTGCTGAAGAAAAGCATCCCCACCACACGATGCTGCCACCACCATGTTTCACAGTGGGGATGGTGTGATCAGGGTGATGTGCAGTGTTAGCTTCCCACCACACATAGCGTTTTGCTTTTAGGCCAAAAAGTTACATTTTGGTCTCATCTGATCAGAGCACCTTCTACCACATGTTTGCTGTGTCCCCCACATGTTTGCTGTGTCCCCCCACATATTTGCTGTGTCCCCCACATGGCTTCTCACAAACTGCAAACAGGACTTCTTATGACTTTCTTTCACCAATGTCTTTCTTCTTGTCACTCTTCCATAAAGGGCAGATTTGTGGAGAAGCACGACTAATAGTTGTCCTGTGGACAGATTCTCCCCCCTGAGCTGTGGATCTCTGCAGCTCCTCCAGAGTTACCATGGGCCTCTTGGCTGCTTCTCTGATGAATGCTCTCCTTGCCCGGCCCGGTCAGTTTAGGTGGACAGACATGTTTTGGTAGGTTTGCAGTTGTGCCATACTCTTTCCATTTTCCGATGATGGATTGAACAGAGCTCCGTGAGATGTTCAAAGCTTGGGAGATTTTTTTTATAACCTAACCCTGCTTTATACTTCTCCACAACTTTATCCCTGACCTGTCTGGTGTGTTCCTTGGCCTTTGTGATGCTGTTTATTCACCAAGGTTCTCTAACAAACCTCTGAGGGTTTCACAGAACAGCTGTATTTATACTGAGATTAAATGACACAGGTTTACTAGTTAGGTGACTTCTGAAGGGAATTGGTTCCTCTAGATGTTAGTTAGGGGTATCAGAGTAAAGGGGACTGAAAACAAATGTCCCCCCCCCCACACTTTTCACATATTTATTTGTATCATTTATCATTTTCCTTTTACTTCACAATTATGTGACACTTTGTGTTGGTCCATCACATAAAATCCCAATAAAATACATTTACGTTTTTGGTTGTAATATGACAAAATGTGGAAAAAAAGGCCAGTGCTTTCATAACATGTTACAGGCGGTCCCCGGGTTACAAACAAGACAGGGACTGTAGGTTTGTTCTTATGTAGAATCTGTTTGTAATTTTGAACACGTACATTGTTTAAGTGTAGCTCCAGCCAAAAAATCAATTTTTAAGCTTTTTGGAAAACATTATTATCATTATTATCATTATCACCCCTGTAACATTTGTTTTGCTGTCTGTGCCCCTGTTCAGAAGATTTCTTCTCACTTTCCGTCCCAATGACAAATGTTTTTGAAAAGTGGGGTTTTTATTGAAACAAGGATTGGTGATAAAGCATCAGTAGAGAGGAGACACCTTTCTCCCATATTAATTCTTACAGGAGAGAATTTTTCTTCCAAGGGGTAGATTTCCTCTCACTTCCTGTTGTCTCCTTCCGTTTGTAAGTTGGATGTTTAAAAGTAGGGGACCGCCTGTATATGTTGCACCCTGAATGTAGGTGTGACGTGTAACATGTTATGAAAGGTGAAATTATCCTTTACATAAGGCATCACTAAATGGCAGACCGCGGGCCAAATCCGGACCCAGTAGCAGCCCTATGCGGCCTGCAGCCTCGCCAAATAGTTGCCTGAGTGTTCTCTCCCCTCTGCCGGCTCGCCTGTCCGCCGCTAACATCAATCATTGATTATTTGGGAGGCGCGGCAGGTAGGGTGACTACGTGTCCTGGATTGCCCAGGACAGTCCCGCATTTTGCAGGTCTGTCCCGGGCACATTCATTTCAGTACAATACAGTGTCCCTGAATAAAACTGACACAGCCAACCCCCCCCGGGCCAATCTGATGCCCCCAAAAAAGGCCGCCACATCACCGCTTTACTCACTGACAGTACTTGTCCTGGCCAGGAATGCCTTGAGGAGCACAATCCCCACCCCCTGCTTGTGATTGGAGAAATCATAAATCCCGCCTCTTGTGTCCAATCAGGGTGTCCCTGAATGGTAGTTTGGAAATGTGGTCACCCTAGCGGCAGGTCTCTCCTTTACATCATCGCATCACTTCCCCTTCCTCCCCCCTCCCCACCCTGCCCTACCTTATTCACACAAGCCTGAAAGCGCTGCAGGTCCGGAAAAAGGATGGGACTTTTCAAGTTACAAAGCAGATGATTGGTTGCTAGACAGTGGGGCAGTCCCAGCAACCAATCACCCGTCTTTAACTTGATAAGTCCCGAACTTTGTCTGGACCTGCCATGCATGCTTCCCGACTTGTGTGACTAAGGTAGGGCAGTGTGGGGGGGGGGGGGGGAAGGGGGAATGCTGCGTTGATGAAAGGGACAGTTGAACTGTGATGGAGTGGAGTCTGTGATGGAGTGGAGTCTGTGATGGAGTGGAGTCTGTAATGGAGTGGGGTCTGTAATGGAGCTGGTCTGTGATGGAGCTGGTCTGTAATGGAGCTGGTCTGTAATGGAGCTGGGTCTGTGATGGAGTGGGGTCTGTAATGGAGCTGGTCTGTAATGGAGTGGAGTCTGTAATGGAGCTGGTCTGTAATGGAGCTGGTCTGTAATGGAGCTGGTCTGTAATGGAGCTGGGTCTGTGATGGAGTGGGGTCTGTAATGGAGCTGGTCTGTAATGGAGTGGGGTCTGTAATGGAGCTGGTCTGTAATGGAGCTGGTCTGTAATGGAGCTGGTCTGTAATGGAGTGGGGTCTGTAATGGAGTGGGGTCTGTAATGGAGCTGGTCTGTAATGGAGCTGGTCTGTAATGGAGCTGGGTCTGTGATGGAGTGGGGTCTGTGATGGAGTGGGGTCTGTAATGGAGCTGGTCTGTAATGGAGTGGGGTCTGTAATGGAGTGGGGTCTGTAATGGAGCTGGTCTGTAATGGAGCTGGTCTGTAATGGAGTGGGGTCTGTGATGGGGTGGGGTCTGTGATGGAGCTGGTCTGTGATGGAGTGGGGTCTGTAATGGAGCTGGGTCTGTAATGGAGATGGGTCTGTAATGGAGCCAGGGCCGGACTGGCCCACTGGGAGACCGGAAAAACTCCCGGTGGGCTGGCTGCCTGGCTGCTTCTGGGGCCGCTGTAAGGGCAGCGGTGCCCGAAAAAATATGGCTGCAGGGCTGGGCCGACATGCAACTGTGCATGCGCCAGCGCAGTTCCAAAGCTAGCCGTGCTCGGGAAAGCCCGTACAAGCTCGGAAATTCCAGAAAGACTGGCGCATGCGCAGTGACACGATGGCGACGAGCGGTGCCATTTTTAAAAGTTAAGCCGTATCGCGCTGGCGCCGCTCAGTGAGGTCTCGTCTGCCTCTTCCTACGTCCGCCCGCAGCCTCTGAACGCCTGTCACCACCCCTCCGCAGCTTCTGACCTCCAGTGGGGTCTGTAATGGAGTGGGGTCTGTAATGGAGCTAATCTGTAATGGAGCTAATCTGTAATGGAGCTGGTCTGTAATGGAGCTGATCTGTAATGGAGCGGGGTCTGTGATGGAGCGGGGTCTGTGATGGAGCGGGATCTGTGATGGAGTGAGGTCTGTGATGGAGTGGGGTCTGTGATGGAGCGGGGTCTGTGATGGAGCGGGGTCTGTGATGGAGCGGGGTCTGTGATAGAGCTGGGTCTGTAATAGAGCTGGGTCTGTAATAGAGCTGGGTCTGTAATAGAGCTGGGTCTGTGATGGAGTGGGGTCTGTGATGGAGTGGGGTCTGTAATGGAGCTGGTCTGTAATGGAGTGGGGTCTGTAATGGAGTGGGGTCTGTAATGGAGCTGGTCTGTAATGGAGCTGGTCTGTAATGGAGCTGGTCTGTAATGGAGTGGGGTCTGTGATGGAGTTGGTCTGTGATTGAGTGGGGTCTGTAATAGAGCTGGGTCTGTAATGGAGCTGGGTCTGTAATGGAGCCAGGGCCGGACTGGCCCACCGGGAGATCGGAAAAACTGCCGGTGGGCTGGCTGCCTGGCTGCTTCTGGGGCCGCTGTAAGGGCAGCGGCGCCCGAAAAAATATGGCTGCAGGGCTAGGCCGACATGCAACTGTGCATGCGCCAGCGCAGTTCCAAAGCTAGCCGTGCTCGGGAAAGCCCGTACAAGCTCGGAAATTCCAGAAAGACTGGCGCATGCGCAGTGACATGATGGCGTCGAGCGGTGCCATTTTTAAAAGTTAAGCCGTATCGCGCCGGCGCCGCTCAGTGAGGTCTCGTCTGCCTCTTCCTACGTCCCCCGCAGCCTCTGAACGCCTGTCACCACCCCTCCGCAGCTTCTGACCTCCTGCTCCCCCCTGCAGCCTTTGACCTCCTGTCCCCCCTCCGCAGCCTCTGACCTCCTGTCCCCCCCCTGCAGCCTCTGACCTCCTGTCCCCCCCTGCAGCCTCTGACCTCCCCTGTACCATCCGCAGCCTCTGACCTCCCCCCTCTGACCTCCCCTGTACCATCCGCAGCCTCTGACCTCTCCTGTACCATCCGCAGTCTCTGACCTCTCCTGTACCATCCGCAGCCTCTGACCTCCCCTGTACCATCCGCAGCCTCTGACCTCCCCTGTACCGTCCGCAGCCTCTGACCTCCCCTGTTCCATGCATAATGACGTTATGCGGTTGGGCTGATATATTAATGCTATGGGGCTGGTATGAAATTATTTCCAGGGCTGGTTTTTATTCCCAGTCCGGCCCTGAATGGAGCTGGTCTGCAATGGAGCTGGTCTGTAATGGAGTGGGGTCTGTGATGGAGTGGGGTCTGTGATGGAGTGGGGTCTGTGATGGAGTGGGGTCTGTGATGGAGCTGGGTCTGTGATGGAGCTGGGTCTGTAATGGAGCTGGTCTGTAATGGAGCTAATCTGTAATGGAGCTGGTCTGTAATGGAGGGGTCTGTAATGGAGCTGGTCTGTAATGGAGCTGGTCTGTAATGGAGCTAATCTGTAATGGAGATGGTCTGTAATGGAGGGGTCTGTAATGGAGCTGGTCTGTAATGGAGCTGGTCTGTAATGGAGCTAATCTGTAATGGAGATGGTCTGTAATGGAGCTGGTCTGTAATGGAGCTGGTCTGTGATGGAGTGGGGTCTGTAATGGAGTGGGGTCTGTAATGGAGCTAATCTGTAATGGAGCTAATCTGTAATGGAGCTAATCTGTAATGGAGCGGGGTCTGTGATGGAGCGGGGTCTGTGATGGAGCGGGATCTGTGATGGAGCGGGGTCTGTGATGGAGCGGGGTCTGTGATGGAGTGGGGTCTGTGATGGAGCGGGGTCTGTGATGGAGCGGGGTCTGTAATAGAGCTGGGTCTGTAATAGAGCTGGGTCTGTAATAGAGCTGGGTCTGTGATGGAGTGGGGTCTGTGATGAAGTGGGGTCTGTAATGGAGCTGGTCTGTAATGGAGTGGGGTCTGTAATGGAGTGGGGTCTGTAATGGAGCTGGTCTGTAATGGAGCTGGTCTGTAATGGAGCTGGTCTGTAATGGAGTGGGGTCTGTGATGGAGTGGGGTCTGTGATGGAGCTGGTCTGTGATGGAGTGGGGTCTGTAATGGAGCTGGGTCTGTAATGGAGCTGGGTCTGTGATGTAGTGGGGTCTGTGATGGAGTGGGGTCTGTAATGGAGCTGGTCTGTAATGGAGTGGGGTCTGTAATGGAGTGGGGTCTGTAATGGAGCTGGTCTGTAATGGAGCTGGTCTGTAATGGAGCTGGTCTGTAATAGAGCTGGTCTGTAATGGAGTGGGGTCTGTGATGGAGTGGGGTCTGTGATGGAGTTGGTCTGTGATGGAGTGGGGTCTGTAATGGAGTGGGGTCTGTAATGGAGCTGGTCTGTAATGGAGCTGGTCTGTAATGGAGCTGGTCTGTAATGGAGTTGGGTCTGTGATGGAGCTGGTCTGTAATGGAGCTGGTCTGTAATGGAGCTGGTCTGTAATAGAGCTGGTCTGTAATGGAGCTGGTCTGTGATGGAGTGGGGTCTGTAATGGAGCTGGTCTGTAATGGAGTGGGGTCTGTAATGGAGTGGGGTCTGTAATGGAGCTGGTCTGTAATGGAGCTGGTCTGTAATGGAGCTGGTCTGTAATAGAGCTGGTCTGTAATGGAGTGGGGTCTGTGATGGAGTGGGGTCTGTGATGGAGTTGGTCTGTGATGGAGTGGGGTCTGTAATGGAGTGGGGTCTGTAATGGAGCTGGTCTGTAATGGAGCTGGTCTGTAATGGAGCTGGTCTGTAATGGAGTGGGGTCTGTGATGGAGTGGGGTCTGTGATGGAGCTGGTCTGTGATGGAGTGGGGTCTGTAATGGAGCTGGGTCTGTAATGGAGCTGGGTCTGTAATGGAGCCAGGGCCGGACTGTCCCACCGGGAGACCGGAAAAACTGCCGGTGGGCTGGCTGCCTGGCTGCTTCTGGGGCCGCTGTAAGGGCAGCGGCGCCCGAAAAAATATGGCTGCAGGGCTAGGCCGACATGCAACTGTGCATGCGCCAGCGCAGTTCCAAAGCTAGCCGTGCTCGGGAAAGCCCGTACAAGCTCGGAAATTCCAGAAAGACTGGCGCATGCGCAGTGACACGATGTCGTAGAGCGGCGCCATTTTTAAAAGTTAAGCCGTATCGCGCCGGCGCCGCTCAGTGAGGTCTCGTCTGCCTCTTCCTACGTCCCCCACAGCCTCTGAACGCCTGTCACCACCCCTCCGCAGCTTCTGACCTCCTGTTCCCCCCTGCAGCCTTTGACCTCCTGTCCCCCCCCGCAGCCTCTGACCTCCTGTCCCCCCTCCGCAGCCTCTGACCTCCTGTCCCCCCCTGCAGCCTTTGACCTCCTGTCCACCCCCGCAGCCTCTGACCTCCTGTCCACTCCTGCAGCCTCTGACCTCCTGTCCCCACCTGTAGCCTCTGACCTCCTGTCCCCCCCGCAGCCTCTGACCTCCTGCCCCCCCGCAGCCTCTGACCTCCTGTCCCCCCCCGCAGCCTCTGACCTCCTGTCCCGCCCCTGCAGCCTCTGACCTCCCCTGTACCATCCGCAGCCTCTGACCTCCCCCCTCTGACCTCCCCTGTACCATCCGCAGCCTCTGACCTCTCCTGTACCATCCGCAGTCTCTGACCTCCCCTGTACCATCCACAGCCTCTGACCTCTCCTGTACCATCCGCAGCCTCTGACCTCCCCTGTACCATCCGCAGCCTCTGACCTCCCCTGTACCATCCGCAGCCTCTGACCTCCCCTGTTCCATGCATAATGACGTTATGCGGTTGGGCTGATATATTAATGCTATGGGGCTGGTATGAAATTATTTCCAGGGCTGGTTTTTATTCCCAGTCCGGCCCTGAATGGAGCTGGTCTGCAATGGAGCTGGTCTGTAATGGAGTGGGGTCTGTGATGGAGTGGGGTCTGTGATGGAGTGGGGTCTGTGATGGAGCGGGGTCTGTGATGGAGCGGGGTCTGTGATGGAGCTGGGTCTGTGATGGAGCTGGGTCTGTGATGGAGCTGGGTCTGTAATGGAGCTGGTCTGTAATGGAGCGGGGTCTGTGATGGAGCTGGTCTGTAATGGAGCTAATCTGTAATGGAGCTGGTCTGTAATGGAGGGGTCTGTAATGGAGCGGGGTCTGTAATGGAGTGGGGTCTGTAATGGAGTGGGGTATGTAATGGAGTGGGGTCTATAATGGAGCTGGTCTGTAATGGAGCTAATCTGTAATGGAGCTGGTCTGTAATGGAAGGGTCTGTAATGGAGCTAATCTGTAATGGAGATGGTCTGTAATGGAGCGGGGTCTGTGATGGAGTGGGGTCTGTAATGGAGTGGGGTCTGTAATGGAGCTAATCTGTAATGGAGCTAATCTGTAATGGAGCTGGTCTGTAATGGAGCGGGGACTGTGATGGAGCGGGGTCTGTGATGGAGTGGGGTCTGTAATGGAGCTAATCTGTAATGGAGCTAATCTGTAATGGAGCTGGTCTGTGATGGAGCGGGGTCTGTGATGGAGCGGGATCTGTGATGGAGTGGGGTCTGTGATGGAGTGGGGTCTGTGATGGAGTGGGGTCTGTGATGGAGCGGGGTCTGTGATGGAGCGGGGTCTGTGATGGAGCTGGGTCTGTAATAGAGCTGGGTCTGTAATAGAGCTGGGTCTGTAATAGAGCTGGGTCTGTGATGGAGTGGGGCCTGTGATGGAGTGGGGTCTGTAATGGAGCTGGTCGGTAATGGAGTGGGGTCTGTAATGGAGTGGGGTCTGTAATGGAGCTGGTCTGTAATGGAGCTGGTCTGTAATGGAGCTGGTCTGTAATGGAGTGGGGTCTGTGATGGAGTGGGGTCTGTGATGGAGCTGGTCTGTGATGGAGTGGGGTCTGTAATGGAGCTGGGTCTGTAATGGAGCTGGGTCTGTGATGGAGTGGGGTCTGTGATGGAGTGGGGTCTGTGATGGAGTGGGGTCTGTGATGGAGTGGGGTCTGTAATGGAGCTGGTCTGTAATGGAGTGGGGTCTGTAATGGAGTGGGGTCTGTAATGGAGCTGGTCTGTAATGGAGCTGGTCTGTAATGGAGCTGGTCTGTAATGGAGTGGGGTCTGTGATGGAGTGGGGTCTGTGATGGAGTTGGTCTGTGATGGAGTGGGGTCTGTAATGGAGCTGGGTCTGTAATGGAGCTGGGTCTGTAATGGAGCCAGGGCCGGACTGGCCCACCGGTAGACCGGAAAAACTGCCGGTGGGCTGGCTGCCTGGCTGCTTCTGGGGCCGCTGTAAGGGCAGCGGCGCCCGAAAAAATATGGCTGCAGGGCTAGTCCGACATGCAACTGTGCATGCGCCAGCGCAGTTCCAAAGCTAGCCGTGCTCGGGAAAGCCCGTACAAGCTCGGAAATTCCAGAAAGACTGGCGCATGCGCAGTGACACGATGGCGTCGAGCGGCGCCATTTTTAAAAATTAAGCCGTATCGCGCCGGCGCCGCTCAGTGAGGTCTCGTCTGCCTCTTCCTACGTCCCCCCGCAGCCTCTGAACGCCTGTCACCACCCCTCCGCAGCTTCTGACCTCCTGTTCCCCCCTGCAGCCTTTGACCTCCTGTCCCCTCCCCGCAGCCTCTGACCTCCTGTCCCCCCTCCGCAGCCTCTGACCTCCTGTCCCCCCCTGCAGCCTCTGACCTCCTGTCCACCCCCGCAGCCTCTGACCTCCTGTCCACCCCTGCAGCCTCTGACCTCCTGTCCCCCCCTGTAGCCTCTGACCTCCTGTCCCCCCTGCAGCCTCTGACCTCCTGTCCCCCCCCGCAGCCTCTGACCTCCTGTCCCCCCCACAGCCTCTGACCTCCTGTCCCCCCCGCAGCCTCTGACCTCCTGTCCCCCCCTGCAGCCTCTGACCTCCCCTGTACCATCCGCAGCCTCTGACCTCCCCCCTCTGACCTCCCCTGTACCATCCGCAGCCTCTGACCTCTCCTGTACCATCCGCAGTCTCTGACCTCCCCTGTACCATCCACAGCCTCTGACCTCCCCTGTACCATCCGCAGCCTCTGACCTCCCCTGTTCCATGCATAATGACGTTATGCGGTTGGGCTGATATATTAATGCTATGGGGCTGGTATGAAATTATTTCCAGGGCTGGTTTTTATTCCCAGTCCGGCCCTGAATGGAGCTGGTCTGCAATGGAGCTGGTCTGTAATGGAGTGGGGTCTGTGATGGAGTGGGGTCTGTGATGGAGTGGGGTCTGTGATGGAGCGGGGTCTGTGATGGAGCGGGGTCTGTGATGGAGTGGGGTCTGTGATGGAGCTGGGTCTGTGATGGAGCTGGGTCTGTGATGGAGCTGGGTCTGTGATGGAGTGGGGTCTGTGATGGAGCTGGGTCTGTGATGGAGCTGGGTCTGTGATGGAGCTGGGTCTGTGATGGAGCGGGGTCTGTGATGGAGCGGGGTCTGTGATGGAGCGGGGTCTGTGATGGAGTGGGGTCTGTAATGGAGCTGGTCTGTGATGGAGTGGGGTCTGTGATGGAGTGGGGTCTGTGATGGAGTGGGGTCTGTAATGGAGCTGGTCTGTAATGGAGCTGGTCTGTAATGGAGTGGGGTCTGTAATGGAGCTAATCTGTAATGGAGCTGGTCTGTAATGGAGCTAATCTGTAATGGAGCTGGTCTGTAATGGAGGGGTCTGTAATGGAGCTGGTCTGTAATGGAGCTGGTCTGTAATGGAGCTGGTCTGTAATGGAGCTGGTCTGTAATTGAGCGGGGTCTGTGATGGAGTGGGGTCTGTGATGGAGTGGGGTCTGTAATGGAGCGGGGTCTGTAATTGAGCTGGTCTGTGATGGAGTGGGTTCTGTGATGGAGTGGGGTCTGCGATGGAGTGGGGTCTGTGATGGAGTGGGGTCTGTGATGGAGTGGGGTCTGTGATGGAGTGGGGTCTGTAATGGAGCGGGGTCTGTAATGGAGCGGGGTCTGTGTCTGTGATGGAGTGGGTTCTGTGATGGAGTGGGGTCTGTGATGGAGTGGGGTCTGTGATGGAGTGGGGTCTGTAATGGAGCGGGGTCTGTAATTGAGCTGGTCTGTGATGGAGTGGGTTCTGTGATGGAGTGGGGTCTGCGATGGAGTGGGGTCTGTCATGGAGTGGGGTCTGTGATGGAGTGGGGTCTGTGATGGAGTGGGGTCTGTGATGGAGTGGGGTCTGTAATGGAGCGGGGTCTGTAATGGAGCGGGGTCTGTGTCTGTGATGGAGTGGGTTCTGTGATGGAGTGGGGTCTGCGATGGAGTGGGGTCTGTGATGGAGTGGGGTCTGTGATGGAGTGGGGTCTGTAATGGAGCGGGGTCTGTAATTGAGCTGGTCTGTGATGGAGTGGGTTCTGTGATGGAGTGGGGTCTGCGATGGAGTGGGGTCTGTGATGGAGTGGGGTCTGTGATGGAGTGGGGTCTGTGATGGAGTGGGGTCTGTAATGGAGCGGGGTCTGTAATGGAGCGGGGTCTGTGTCTGTGATGGAGTGGGTTCTGTGATGGAGTGGGGTCTGTGATGGAGTGGGGTCTGTGATGGAGTGGGGTCTGTAATGGAGCGGGGTCTGTAATTGAGCTGGTCTGTGATGGAGTGGGTTCTGTGATGGAGTGGGGTCTGCGATGGAGTGGGGTCTGTCATGGAGTGGGGTCTGTGATGGAGTGGGGTCTGTGATGGAGTGGGGTCTGTGATGGAGTGGGGTCTGTAATGGAGCGGGGTCTGTAATGGAGCGGGGTCTGTGTCTGTGATGGAGTGGGTTCTGTGATGGAGTGGGGTCTGTGATGGAGTGGGGTCTGTGATGGAGTGGGGTCTGTGATGGAGCAGGGTCTGTAACGGAGCTGGGATGGAGGGGGAAAAAAACTGCGCTAAACCCAAATGTGAAAGTGAAAACAAGCAGCCGCACTCGGACAAAACAAAGTCTAATGTGAATGGTGAAAAATATAGTGTAGCGCTAATACTATGATTATATAAAGGTTACTCCTAGGATGTAAGGAGATCAAAGTACCCAATAAAAATCTGAGTGAGTGAACGTGAAAATAATGAATGAAGAAATTTGCATAACACAATATAAACAAATACAATGTAGAGTCCAAATAGTGAATAGGAACTTCCAACAATATGAAAAATATGTATACAAAAAGGAGTCCACAAAAAAGAAAGAAAACAGATGGAGCTTCTTCCTATTATGATGACACCAAGAAGTAAAGATGAAGAAAAGAGTTGCCGGCAGTCACTCTTAAGACTCTTCTGAGATAAATAAATGAGGTACTCAGTCTTACCGGCTGGGATGGACGCACGTCTTTCGACAGTGTTGAACATAGAAGACGGTCCGGATGGATCAAGGTGTAGAGTCCCCGGTTCTCTGCTGACGGACATCGCGGATGGACAGTGTAAAAATAAAAAGTAAAATAAATAAGATTTTTTTTTTTTTAAATCCCCCCTGTCCTGCACAAAAGCGAACGTGTACGTAAGTCGCGCCCGCTTATGAAGACGGTGTTTAAACCACACATGTGAGGTATCACCGCGATCGTTTGAGTGAGAACAATAATTCTAGACCTCCTCTGTAACTCAAAACTGGTAACCTGTGGAATTTTTTAAACGTCGCCTAAGGAGATTTTTAATGGTCAAGGTTTGTCGCCATTCCATGAGCGAGCGCAATTTTGAAGCGTGACATGTTGGGTATCAATTTACTCGGAGTAACATTATCTTTTACAATATGAAAAAATTTTAATTGAGCTAACTTTACTTTTGTCTTATTTTTTAAAGTAAAAAAAGTGTATTTTTTTTAAAAAAAAGTGGGTTTGTAAGACCGCTGCGCAAATTGCAAATACGGTGTGACAGAAAGTATTGCAACGACTGCCATTTTATTCTCTAGGGTGTTAGAAAATTATATATATAATGTTTGGGGTTCTAAGTAATTTTCTAACAACATTTTACTTTAACCACTTAAGAACTGCCGCACGCCGATGTACGTCGGCAGAATGGCACGGCTGGGCACAAGGGCGTACGGGTACGTCCCCTTTAAGAGCCCAGCCGTGGGTCGCGAGCGCACCGGCCGGCGGCGCGCTCGCGACCCGGTCCTCTGCTCTGTGACCGTCCCCACAAGAACAGCGGACCCGATCGCCGCCGGTGTCCCGCGATCGGGTCACAGAGCTAAAGAACGGGGAGAGGTAAGTGTAAACAAACCTCTCCCTGTGCTTCCTAGTGAGCCTGTCACTGATCGTCGGTTCCCTGTCATAGGAAACGATGATCAGTGACATCAGACGCTAAGCCACGCCCCCCCACAGTAAGAATCACACATTAGGTCACACTTAACCCCTACAGCGCCCCCTCCTGGTTAACCCCTCCCCTGCCAGTGTCATTTTTACAGTAATCAGTGCATTTTTATAGCACAGTTCGCTGTAAAAATGACAATGGTCCCAAAATGGTGTCAAAAGTGTCCGATGTGTCCGCCATAATGTCGCAGTCATGATAAAAATCGCTGATCGCCGCCATTACTAGTAAAAAAAATTATTAATAAAAATGCAATAATACTATCCCCTATTTGGTAGACGCTATAACTTTTGCGCAAACCAATCAATAAACGCTGATTGCGATTTTTTTTTTTTACCAAAAATATGTAGAAGAATACGTATCGGCCTAAACTGAGGAAAAAAAATGTTTTTTATATATTTTTGGGGATATTTATTATAGAAAATAGTAAAAAATATTGAATTTTTTTCAAAATTGTAGCTCTTTTTTTGTTCATAGCGCAAAAACAAAAAACCGCAGAGGTGATCAAATACCACCAAAAGAAAGCTCTATTTGTGGGAAAAAAAGGACATAAATTTTGTTTGGGAGCCACGTCGCACGACCGCGCAATTGTCAGTTAAAGTGACGCAGTGCCAAATCGCAAAAAGTGGCCTGGTCTTTATGCTGCATAATGGTCCGGTCCTTAAAGGGGTTGTAAAGGTTCGTTTTTTATTTTCTAAATAGGTTCCTTTAAGCTCGTGCATTGTTGGTTCACTTACCTTTTCCTTCTATTTCCCTTCTAAATGTTTTTTTTCTTTGTCTGAATTTCTCACTTCCTGTTTCTCCTCAGTAAACTTCACACCATCATCCGAGTGGTGTGGAGTCATCCAGAACAGCTTACTGAGGAGGAACAGGAAGTGAGAAATTCAGACAAAGAAAACAAAGAAAAAAAATATTTAGAAGGGAAATAGAAGGAAAAGGTAAGTGAACTAACAATGCACGAGCTTAAAGGAACCTATTTAGAAAATAAAAAACAAACCTTTACAACCCCTTTAAAGGAACACTAAAGGTTCCCGTTTTTTGTTTTTTTTAAATAACAAACATGTTATACTTACCTCCACTGTGCAGCTCGTTTTGCACACAGTGGCCCTGATCCTCCTCTTCTGGGGTCCCACGGCGGCTGTCTCGGCTCCTCCCCGCAAGGACTCCACACCATAATGCGAGCGAGCTTGCATGGTGTGGAGTTACTACGGGCGCGCTCCCGTGATACAGCGGCGACCATAGCCGTCGACTGTATCACTCGGCCCCGCCCCCCCGGCGCGCCGCGTCATTGGATGTGATTGACAGCAGCGCCAGCCAATGGCTGCGCTGCTTTCAATCCATCCACAGTAGCCAATCAACGGCCAGGCTCAGGAACTCGGAGGATGACGAGAGCGAGCGCGGGACTTTCGAGGGGCCAGGTAAGTAAAACGGGGGCTCGGGGGGGGGGGGGGGGGCGGTATTGTCGAATGTTTTTTCACCTTAATGCATAGAATGCATTAAGCTGAAAAAACATGAACCTTTACAACCCCTTTAAGTGGTTAACTTGTAAACAACAAATCTCAAAAAGAGGCTCGGTCCTTAAGTGGTTAAAAAAAAAATGTAATTTGCCAGCAATTTAAACTGGCCAGGCCACACCCCATCGCCTTTCACTCCACCCCTCTGAGTTTAATCATGGGGATCATATCTACATTTGATGGATGAACGATTATTTTATTTTTTTTACCCTCTTCTTTCTTTCCTGGTCATCCCTGCTACCTTTTTCCACACATTTCCAAACGCACGGCAATCCGTATAGAAAACGTGCGCTTTTCTGAAACGTGCGGCAAATCGCGCGTCGGGCTTGCATTGCCATTTAGGCCGCATCAACTGCGTAGCAACTTGCACAGAAAAGTGCGCTTTGCATCACATTTCGGAAAGGCGCATCACACTTGCATCGGCATTTTGGCATTGCAATGTGTTTGCAGCACATTTCCGAAGGGGGCAACAAAGGGGCGTGTTTCCTGTGGTGGAGTCGCCCCACAATTAAAAACATGCAGATGTGATCGCAGCCCTGATTGTTAATGACACCCTAATCACATTTAGCAGACACGTGTTTTTGGCGCACGACAAAACGCACTACATTCCTGCCAAAATGCGCACTGCAAAAAAAAAAGAGCTACATTGGGGCATTTGTCATGCGTAGGGCAACCCATGTAAGTGAGTGGGCAAGGCATGTTTATTCTGGAAAAAACGTGCTGATCACAGATTGAGGTAAAGAGCCAATCAGCGGCTCTTTACTACGTGATCAGCTGTGTCCAATTACAGCTGATCACAATGTAAACAGAAGATGATTATTGTCATTCCTTTCCTAACGCTGACAGCATGAGAAGAGGAGAGGAGAGCCAATAACCGGCTTCTGTAAAAGGGGCATCTACACTGATAATCAGTGCAGTCCCAACAGTGGCCATTAGTGTCAACTATCAGTGCCGCCTACCAGTGTCCATCAATTTCACCTATCAGTGCCCATTAATGCCGCCTATCAGTGCCCATTAATGCCGCCTATCAGTGCCCATTAGTGCCACCTATCAGTGCCCATCAATGCCGCCTATCAGTGCCACCTATCAGTGCCCAACAGTGCACATCAGTGTCACCTAACAGTGCCCATCATTGTCGCCTATCGGTGCCCATCAGTGTCACCCATCAGTGTCACCCATCAGTGTCACCCATCAGTGCCCATCAGTGTCACCTATCAGTGTCACCCATCAATGTCACCTATCAGTGCCCATCAGTGTCACCCATCAGTGCCCAGCAGTGTCACCTATCAGTTCCCATCAGTGTCACCTATCAGTGTCACCCATCAATGTCACCTATCAGTGCCCATCAGTGTCACCCATCAGTGCCCAGCAGTGTCACCTATCAGTGCCCATCATTGTCAGCTATCAGTTCCCATCAGTGTCACCTATCAGTGCCCATCAGTGTCACCCATCAGTGTCACCCATCAGTGTCACCCATCAGTGCCCAGCAGTGTCACCTATCAGTGTCCATCAGTGCCCAGTGGGCAAGTGGTTACATTTAAGCATCTTGGCAAAAACATGGCAAAAATGAAAAAAACATTTTTTATATCATTTACAATGTTACAAATTATAATTCTCTATTTGGAATCGCAGCTTTTATTTTGAATCCTTTTTTATACTGAATTACAAACTGTGTCCACCCCGGCAGGGAACTGGTTAAAAGCCATCCATGATTCCACATCCTTGATAAGTGACACAGGGGGGTGATTATGGGATTTCTAATCATAAGCAAGTCATGGCTGTCTTGAGATGTGCAATAAACGCGCACGTGCGGCGGGTTCTGAACTGCTGACTTTTCCAGCAATCTCCTAGAAGTGAGCCATAAACGGGGGCTGGGGGAGGGGGCTATTTCAACCTGCGCTGTGATTTAGGAATATCGAATACATCGAATATCTCCTCAATCTGCACAGCGATCGGCACAAATACCTCCTACATCTGCATAATACGAAGGAAGAAACGTGTTCCACCTCGCTCCTCGGAGTCGGCCTCAGTTTATGATTTATTTTGTTCTGTTATAATGTAGCCTGCGGTCAGAAATCAGAGTTTTGCCGTCCTGGCGAGGCCGTCCCCGGCCCCTGATTTCCGATCGCCGCGGTTTGCAGACCTGAAATATTAATGCCAGGATGGTTCCAAAAGCCCTTTTTGCAAAGTATAATGAACATTCGCTATTGACTTCTAACACAAATGTGTTTTCTGGCTCAAGTCATTTTATTGTAGGAATTGAAGTATTAGGAATGGTTTGAGAATTCGCACTTAACCTCGGATTACGTGACGGAACCTCGTGTGCCTCGGAATGGAAACCATTGAGAGAAGGTAGATTGGAATGCAGCATTGAATATTTTAATGTAAAAACAACTCCAGGTCAAGTAACCACCGATCACTCATAACATTCTGACCACTGAAAGGCAAAGTGAATAACATTGATTATCCGGTTACAATGGCATCTGAAAGTGGGTGAGATATATTTGGCAGCAAGTGGAACATGTTGTCCTTGAAGTTGATGTGTTGAAAGCAGAAAAAACGGGCAAGTGTAAGGATTTGAGGGACTTTGACGAGGACCAAATTGTAATGTCTAGATGATTGGGTCAGAGCAACTCCAAAACTGCAGCTCTTGTGGGATGTTCCCGGTCAGCAGTGGTCAGGACTGACCAAAAGTTGTCCAAGGAAGGAAAACTGGCCAACTGGCGACAGGATCATGGGCAGCCAAGGCTAATTGATGGAGGTGGGGGTGGGAAGCCTCATTAATGGAGGTGGGGTGGGAAGGCTCATAGAAGGAGGTGGGGGGAGGCTTATTGATGGGGGTGGGGGAGGTTTATTGATGGAGGTGGGGAGGGAAGGCTCATTGATGGAGGTGGGGAGGGGAAGGGTCATTGATGGAGGTGGGGAGGGAAGGCTCATTGATGGAGGTGGGAAAGGAAAGGCTCATTGATGGAGGTGGGGAGGAAAGGCTCATTGATGGAGGTGGGGAGGGAAGGCTCATTGATGGAGGTGGAGAGGGAAGGCTCATTGATGGAGATGGGGAGGGAAGGCTCATTGATGGAGGTGGGGAGGGAAGGCTCATTGATGGAGGTGGGGGGAGGAAAGGCTCATTGATGGAGGTGGGGGGAGGAAAGGCTCATTGATGGAGGTGGGGGAGGAAAGGCTCATTGATGGAGGTGGGGAGGAGGCTCATTGATGGAGGTGGGGAGGAGGCTCATTGATGGAGGTGGGGAGGAGGCTCATTGATGGAGGTGGGGGGAGGGAAGGCTCATTGATGGAGGTGGGGAGGGGAAGGCTCATTGATGGAGGTGGGGAGGGGAAGGTTCATTGATGGAGGTGGGGGGGAGGGAAGGCTCATTAAAGGAGGTGGGGAGGAGGCTCATTGATGGAGGTAGAGAGGGATGGCTCATGGATGTAGATAGGGAGGAGGCTCATTGATGGAGGTGGGGAGGGATAGCTCATTGATGGAGGTAGGGGGGAGGGAAGGCTCATTGATGGAGGTAGGGGGGAGGGAAGGCTCATTGATGGAAGTGGGGGAGGGAAGGCTCATTGATGGAGGTGGGGGAGAGAAGGCTCATTGATGGAGGTGGGGTGGGAAGGCTCATAGAAGGAGGTGGGGGGAGGCTTATTGATGGGGGTGGGGGAGGTTTATTGATGGAGGTGGGGAGGGAAGGCTCATTGATGGAGGTGGGGAGGGGAAGGGTCATTGATGGAGGTGGGGAGGGAAGGCTCATTGATGGAGGTGGGAAAGGAAAGGCTCATTGATGGAGGTGGGGAGGGAAGGCTCATTGATGGAGGTGGGGAGGGAAGGCTCATTGATGGAGGTGGGGGGAGGAAAGGCTCATTGATGGAGGTGGGGGGAGGAAAGGCTCATTGATGGAGGTGGGGGGAGGAAAGGCTCATTGATGGAGGTGGGGAGGAGGCTCATTGATGGAGGTGGGGAGGAGGCTCATTGATGGAGGTGGGGAGGAGGCTCATTGATGGAGGTGGGGGGAGGGAAGGCTCATTGATGGAGGTGGGGAGGGGAAGGCTCATTGATGGAGGTGGGGAGGGGAAGGTTCATTGATGGAGGTGGGGGGAGGGAAGGCTCATTAAAGGAGGTGGGGAGGAGGCTCATTGATGGAGGTAGAGAGGGATGGCTCATGGATGTAGATGGGGAGGAGGCTCATTGATGGAGGTGGGGAGGAATAGCTCATTGATGGAGGTAGGGGGGAGGGAAGGCTCATTGATGGAGGTAGGGGGGAGGGAAGGCTCATTGATGGAAGTGGGGGAGGGAAGGCTCATTGATGGAGGTGGGGGAGGGAAGGCTCATTGATGGAGGTGGGGAGGGAAGGCTCATTGATGGAGGTGGGGAGGGAAGGCTCATTGATGGAGGTGGGGAGGAGGCTCATTGATGGAGGTGGGGAGGGATGGCTCGTGGATGTAGATGGGGAGGGAAGACTCATTGATGGAGGTGGGGAGGGAAGGCTCATTGATGGAAGTGGGGGAGGGAAGGCTCATTGATGGAGGTGGGGGAGGGAAGGCTCATTGATGGAGGTGGGGAGGGAAGGCTCATTGATGGTGGTGGGGAGGGAAGGCTCATTGATGGAGGTGGGGAGGAGGCTCATTGATGGAGGTGGGGAGGGATGGCTCATGGATGTAGATGGGGAGGGAAGACTCATTGATGGAGGTGGGGGGGAGGGAAGGCTCATTGATGGAGGTGGGGAGGAGGCTCATTGATGGAGGTAGGGAGGGATGGCTCATGGATGTAGATGGGGAGGAGGCTCATTGATGTAGGTGGGGAGGGATGGCTCATTGATGGAGGTAGGGGGGAGGGAAGGCACATTGATGGAGGTGGGGAGGGAAGGCTCATTGATGGAGGTGGGGAGGAGGCTCATTGATGGAGGTAGGGAGGGATGGCTCATGGATGTAGATGGGGAGGGAAGACTCATTGATGGAGATAGGGGGGAAGGCTGGCCTGTGTTGCCAATAGAAGGCGCCTATTTTTTCTCTGTTGTAACGCAGGTCAGTGACCAGACCTGGACCTAGTAGCTCTCCCCCCACCTTGTGTCTTTATGCCCCTTGTTGGCACGGTGTCCATGCAGTGGAAGAGAAGTGTAGGACTGGCTGTAAGAGGGATTAGTTTGACACAGTTGGCCAGCTCAGTTTGCTGGGAAGGGTGTTTAGTAGTGTGCAGAGGGTTTATCCAGAATTTGTAGTGGTAACATGTGGTCTCACCCTTTTAGCACCCAATAGTTTATATACAAGCACAAGCTATTGGGATTTGAGCACAGGTATATCTTCTCTCGGTTAGAACACACAGAGCATCGCAGTTTGTTGTGTATGGTGCTGTGTAGTTGCAGGCAAAAACACCTAAAAAAATTTTTGGGGGACCTATAGAGGGGCCTGTGTGTTGTTTTCTCTTGTTTATGTCCTATTTACTAATCCCTTCCTTTCCAGAATGAACACAGTGTGCGATCGGTAACAATCGCTCCTGTGTCCATTTATCACTGAAGCATAGTAAACTACTTCTCATTCATTCACTGTCCAGTGCAGCTGAGGCTGCAGAGAAAAGGACTGGGGAATCTCTGTCCTTCAGTCCCTTTCTCAGTCTTAAATGTAAGTCATCAGGGGTCTATTTAGACCCCTGATATTTCACCAATTAAAAAATAAACACTGTACATAAAATATAAAATTAAAAGAAATGTAAAAGTCTAAATTAAGCACTTGGTAGAACTCAATGGACTTGTGCCCTTTTTCAACCAGATTACCTATGCAACTATGTAAGGACTCGTTCAAATGTGCTTTGTAGACATGTACAATTAGTTTTGTTCCAAATTCGTTTTTTAACAAATTTCAACAAATTCGTTAAGTCGGAAATATCCAAATTAACGAAAACCCATTTAACAAAATTTTCTGAATATTCGTAAATTCGTAAATTTAAATATTCGAAAATTCTTAAATTAGTAAAATCGGAAATTCGTGCTGAGAGGGGTGATTTTGGGAGAAGTGCTTTGTGCTAGAAACACTTTTTGGCAGGGTTGTTTGTTAGGAAAGGGGATTTGGTGGGATTTGTGCTGGGGGCGGATTTGTGCTAGGAGTGGGGTTTGTACTGGAAGGGAAGGTTTCGGGGTGGGGGCTTTGTGCTAGGAAGGAAAAAAAATTGTGGGGTGGATTTGTGCTAGGAGGAGGGAATTGGGGGGGGGGGGGTTATGCTAGGAGGAGGGATTTGGTGGGATTTGTGCTGGGGGCGGATTTGTGCTAGGAGTGGGGTTTGTACTGGAAGGGAAGGTTTCGGGGTGGGGGCTTTGTGCTAGGAAGGAAAAAAAAATTGTGGGGTGGATTTGTGCTAGGAGGAGGGAATTGGGGGGGGGGTTATGCTAGGAGGAGGGATTTGGTGGGATTTGTGCTGGGAGGGGTGATTTTGGGAGTGCTTTGTGCTAGAAACATTTTTTGGCAGGTTTTTTTGTTGTTTTTGTTTTCTTGTTGTGTTAGGAAAAGGGATCTGGTGGGATTTGTGCTAGGAGTGGGGTTTGTACTGGGAGGGAAGATTTCGGGGGGGAAGGGGGCTTTGTGCTAGGAAGGGAAACATTTTTTTGCGGGGGGCGTATTTGTGCTAGGAGTGGGGTTTGTGCTGGGAGGGAAGATTTTGGGGAGGGGGCTTTGTGCTAGGAAGGGACATTTTTGGGCGGGGGCAGATTTGTGCTAGGAGTGGGGTTTGTACTGGGAGGGAAGATTTTGGGGGGAGGGGGCTTTGTGCTAGAAAGGGACATTTTTTGGGCAGGGGCGGATTTGTGCTAGGAGTGGGGTTTGTGCTGGGAGGGAAGATTTTGGGGATGGGGCTTTGTACTAGGAAGGGACATTTTTTGGGCGGGGGCGTATTTGTGCTAGGAGTGGGGTTTGTACTGGGAGGGAAGATTTTGGGGGGAGGGGGCTTTGTGCTAGAAAGGGCAATTTTTTATCAGGGTGGATTTGTGCTAGGAAGGGACATTTTTTGTCGGGGGGCGGATTTGTGCTAGGAATGGGGTTTGTACTGGGATGGAAGATTTCGGGGGGGAAGGGGCTTTGTGCTAGGAAGGGAAACATTTTTTTGCGGGGGGCGTATTTATGCTAAGAGTGGGGTTTTTTAAGCTGGGAGGGAAGATTTTGGGGAGGGGGCTTTGTGCTAGGAAGGGTCATTTTTTTGGCGGGGGTGGATTTGTGCTAGGAGTGGGTTTTTTTCTGGGAGGGAAGATTTCGGGAGGGAGGGGGCTTTGTGCTAGGAAGGGAAACATTTTTTTGCGGGGGGCGTATTTGTGCTAGGAGTGGAGCTTGTGCTGGTAAGGAAGATTTTGGGGAGGGGGCTTTGTACTAGGAAGGGGCATTTTTTTGGCGGGGGTGGATTTGTGCTAGGAGTGGGTTTTTTTCTGGGAGGGAAGATTTTGTGAGGGAGGGGGCTTTGTGCTAGGAAGGGAATTTTTTTTTTGCGGGGGGCGTATGTGTGCTAGGAGTGGGGTTTGTGCTGGGAGGGAAGATTTTGGAGAGGGGGCTTTGTGCTAGGAAGGGACATTTTTTGTCGGGGGTGGATTTATGCTAGGAAGGGACATTTTTTTTGCGGGGGGCATATTTGTGCTAGGAGTGGGGTTTTTTCTGGGAGGGAAGATTTGGGGGGGGGGGGGCTTTGTGCTAGGAAGGGACATTTTTGGGTGGGGGCGTATTTGTGCTAGGAGTGGGGTTTGTACTGGGAGGGAAGATTTTGGGGGGTGGGGAGGGGGCTTTGTGCTAGGAAGTAGAATTTTTTTTTTTGCAGGGAATTTGTGTTAAGATTAGGAAATTAGGAAGGGGGATTTGGGGGGGGGGATTTGTACTAGTAGGGATGATTGGGGGGATTTGTGCTGTGGGAAAGAATTTGTGCATGTGGGGAAATTTGGGTGAATTTGGGTGAATTTGGGTGAATTTGTGCTATGAGGAGGCATTGGGGGGGGGGGGGGGATTTGTGCTGGGGAAGTATTTGTACTCGGAGGGAAATTTGAGCAAAATTTGTTCTAGAGTGGGTGATTTTTTTTTGGGGGGGGGGGGGATTTCACCCTGGCAGCAGATCCAGTTGTCTAGGGATAAGAACTCCAGCTCTTCCTTCTCTTCTCCGTACGGAGCTTCCCGGGACACACCAGACCAATTCAGTGTGCTGGTGCTAAACCTATCAGAATTACGCAACATATAACGATAGATGTAGGTACTCATACTAGCTGTAATAAAAAGGTCACATTTGTAGTTGGAGTTCAGCTTTAAATCAAATTTTCAAAACTTTACTTCCACCTTTCCATGTAAAAGCTTCGTACACACGACCGGTTTTCTCGGCAAGAAAACTGCTGGGAGAGCCTTTAGCCGAGAAAACCGGTCGTGTGTATGGTTTCTCGTCGGGAAAACTGCCGGGAATCTCGACGAGAAAAATACAGAACCTGCTCTCTATTTTTCTCGTCGGGATTCTCGGTAGAGTGTTTCCTGATGAGAAAAACGTGAGTGTGTATGCTTACCTGTCCATGGTAAACCCGCGCATGTTCAAAAAGACTTAGACGCATGGGCGGTAGCATACATGGGTAGTGTAGGGTGTAGCAAGATGGCGGCGACGGCATCGAATGTGAGGAGCGCAGGCACGTCGTAGTGGATGACGTCACCGCGTTCTTGCCATTCAAAAGAACGGCGGTTCTTTTGAGTGGCCGTGTGAATCCCGTCAAGGAAAAACCAACGTTTTTTTTTTTTTCCCGACGGGATTCCCGCCTGTGTGTTCGAGGCTTTAGTGTATCTCTCCCTATTAAGGTGACTTTTTTTTTTAGGACAGGATGTGGGTATTGATACTTATCCTATTACTGCAATTATGATAATGTCTCTGAGTGTTTAGTCATAAAATATAAAGAGGTTCCATTTGTTGCCCGGCATTCACCATGAGACACACCGATCGTTAGTCTCGTAGGGCCACATTATCTACACATTGACTTTCATTCTTCGGGACTTTGCAATGTTAATAGAGAAGTGATTAGCATAGAGTGGCCACCTGGAGGAATAGCATGTGGACTGTTCTGTGACCTTCCTCGTCAGCCGAAGATAACGCGCCCTTCGCTTACCTCTTACCGATGCCGTCCTTCAGTTCTAGAGGGTTTAATAGCTGGAAATGTGGCCCTTTCTGTAATAAATCTCCAAATAACCATACCATGTACTCCTAATGGAGATAACGATCTGTACTTTCAGTTATGGACATCGTGATTAGAATCACAGCTAAGTATTATTATTTTTTTTTATTATTATTTTTTTTATTTCAGATACCTTACAATGCTCTTGTGTACATTATACCTTTAGAATGGAATTTACATTCATTTCTGAAGTCTCTGCCCCAGAGGAACTTACACTCTCACCTGACTTCAACAAACTACTACCCTTTATGTTTTATTTACCAAATAAGTAAATAATAATACTGCGCCAATCTTGGAATAAAATAGTGAATAAAATAGTGAAAGCAGGCCAAACACCAACATTTTGACAAAATAATAAAGCAATAAGTATTGTAAAGTGTGGCGCTAATGAAAAAGGTAAAGTGCAATACCTTGATAAGTGAACTACACAATATAATATAATCAAATATAAACGTGTAACAAAAATATTACCTTATATACTCGAGTATAAGCCTCGTTTTTCAGCACTTTTTTTGTGCCCCCCCGGCTTATACTCGAGTCACCTTTTTGCGCCTGATCTTCCGGACTTTGGGGACCTGGTACCAGCACACAAATAGCCCCACTCTTCCCCTACAAGTGTGCAAAGTTTGTTGTCCGGGGGACCTACGGCCGGGGAGCACCGATTTTTCAAACCCGGGCACCCCTTCCATAGACTCCCACATTAAACGGTCATTTCTCAGGTGACTTTGTGGACCCGGTACCGGCCGGTCGTAGGTCCCCTGGAGCCGAAACTTAGCACACATGTAGCCCCTTTTCTCCTCTACAAATTTGCAAAGTTTGTTGTCTGGGAGACCTAGGGCCGGGGAGCAACAATTTTTAAAACCCGGGCACCCCTTCCATAGACTCCAATGTTAAACGTCAGTCTAGTCATGGACACAGTGAGGCATGGGCACAGTGAGGCATGCAGATGGACACCCTAGGCTTATACTCGAGTCAATACGTTTTCCCAGTTTTTTGAGGTAAAATTAGGGCCTCGGCTTATATTTGGGTCGGCTTATACTCAAGTATATACGGTAAGTGAAAAACCAACAGCAAACCATGTGGAATATTGGATTGGTATCCACCTAAATCAGTCTATGTTTAGTGACATAGGCTGAAAGATCTTTAAATCAGTAAGCTGATATATATGGAAAAAAATAATAATCGTGAAAATTATATAACATAAAGACAGATTCATATAGGGCGTTACAGCTGGGTGTATGTCCATTGAATTGCCACACAGCAAATAAAGTTCAAAACAGTATCCAATAGAGAATCTGCGATGACTGCAGGATATACTGTAAAGGTGAGTTCTATGCAGACATAGGAAGATTATGTCATCACCCGGGAGTGCCTTCACCTTGGACCAATGGGGGGAAAAAAGGTACTCTTACCAGCCCGAGTGGATCCAGCACACCGTACGGCGGTGGATCTTCAAAGCTTTGTCCACTCCTATGGAAGGAAAGGGCAGCAGGGATCTGTAGGACACCTCCTCCTAGTGCTCACAGCACTCCTGTTCCATATCTCCAAATCGAAAAAAAGAATCCAAAGTGTCATGCAGCAATCACCTCCATTCAGTAGTAACCATGAAAAAAAGGAAAAATCCTCCACATGGTGTAAATCCAAAAACAGATTTATTCGCAATCCATAAAAAGTTCAAAACGGTGTGAACATCAATAAAAATTAATCAATAAAAATCCATAGAAACCAGAATACAGAGTAGTAGCGTGATGAGGACAGCAGGAGCTGACGTATGAAAACCCGACCGGTTTCGTCTACACAGACTTCAACTGGGGTAAACCGATCGGGTTTTCATACGTCAGCTCCAGCTGTCCTCATCACGCTACTACTCTGTATTCTGGTTTCTATGGATTTTTATTGATTAATATTTATTGATGTTCACACCGTTTTGAACTTTTTATGGATTGCGAATAAATCTGTTTTTGGATTTACACCATGTGGAGGATTTTTCCTTTTTTTTTATGGTTACTAGTACTACTGAATGGAGGTGATTGCTGCATGACACTTTGGATTCTTTTTTTCGATTTGGAGATATGGAACAGGAGTGCTGTGAGCACTAGGAGGAGGTGTCCTACAGATCCCTGCTGCCCTTTCCGTCCATAGGAGTGGACAAAGCTTTGAAGATCCACCGCCGTACGGTGTGCTGGATCCACTCGGGCTGGTAAGAGTACCTTTTTTCCCCCCATTGGTCCAAGGTGAAGGCACTCCCGGGTGATGACATAATCTTCCTATGTCTGCATAGAACTCACCTTTACAGTATATCCTGCAGTCATCGCAGATTCTCTATTGGATCCTGTTTTGAACTTTATTTGCTGTGTGGCAATTCAATGGACATACACCCAGCTGTAACGCCCTATATGAATCTGTCTTTATGTTATATAATTTTCACGATTATTTTTTTTTTCCATATATATCAGCTTACTGATTTAAAGATCTTTCAGCCTATGTCACTAAACATAGACTGATTTAGGTGGATACCAATCCAATATTCCACATGGTTTGCTGTTGGTTTTTCACTTAATATTTTTGTTACACGTTTATATTTGATTATATTATATTGTGTAGTTCACTTATCAAGGTATTGCACTTTACCTTTTTCATTAGCGCCACACTTTACAATACTTAATGTTTTATTTACCCCCTTGCCTACCGGGCGCTTTCACCTCCTTCCTGCCCAGGCCAATTTTCAGCTTTCGGTGCTGTCACATTTTGAATGACAATTACGCGGCCATGTAACACTGTACCCATATGACATTTTTATAATTTTTTCACTCAAATAGAACTTTCTTTTGGTGGTATTTCATCACCACTGGGTTTTTTCTTTTTTTACAAAAAAACGAGAAAAGACAGAAAATTTTGATAAAAAACAAACAAAAAAACGTTTTTCTCCTTCACTTATGGGCACTGATGAGGCGTCACTGATAGGCGGCACGGATAGGCTCCACTGATGGGCGGCATTGATGGGCACTGATGGGCGGCATTGATCGGCACTGATGGGCGGCATTGATCGGCACTAATGGGCGGCATTAATCGGCACTAATGGGCGGCATTGATCGGCACTGATGGGCAGCACTGGTAGGCACTGATGAGCAGGCACTGATGGGCACTAAAAGGCAGCACTGACTGGCATCACTAATGGGCACTGATTGGTGTAACTGATGGGCGCTGATTGGTGTCACTGATGGGCACAGCTGGGGCTGTACCCTAATCAGTTGCCCTGATTACCTGTACAGGTCTCCCCTGTGAGGAGATGCCACTGATCGGCTCTCCTCGTCACACACTCTGTCAGTGTGAGGCGAGGAAAGCCAATAAATGGCACTTCCTTGTTTACATGTGATCAGCTGTGATTGGACACAGCCAATCACGCGGGTAAAGAGCCACGTCATCGGCTCTTTACCAAAATTGAGGGCGCGCCGTGTCCTAGGAACATGACATGACCGCAATCGCCGCCCTTGGGCGCACTAGAGCGGCGGTTCTGGGGCGCCAACATATGATGTTGTCTCAGACTAAGAGCCGCCCCGTCTGCCGTCATTGTAATATACGGTGGGCGGGAAGTGGTTAAAAGTTATCTATGTATGTAGGCAGGAGCGGCTGGCTAGTCTGCCACTAGGCGGCTCTGTGCCAGAATAGTGTCTACTTACAGCAGGCAGTGTCAGTAGGGGCTAGGCCCCTCCTGCAGTAATGTCATGGGTGAGTCAGTGCCCAGTTATAATCAGGGCAGTCTTTAACATGGGGCAAAAGGGGCAGCTGCCTTAGGCCGAGTCATTGCTGTGGGTCCCAAAGCAGCTGCCCCTTGAGCCCGCACTGCCTGCAAATAGTTGATGAATAGTTTTGGCTATCACTTAGGAGATGAGGGTGGAATTGCATGTTAGGGGCACTGGTGTTGGGTTGAGTGTCATCTCTGCAGCCTGTGCGGTGAATGGCCAGCTCGGTAAGGTAAACCTTGTCCGGGGAGAGTGTCTGTAATTCCTGGGCACAGTCACACTGACCACTCATCATGTTCGACAAGCAGCAGACCATCTGCCCTGCTGAAGAATTTATTCGCCAGAGGGTTTGGCGAGGTGTGCCTAAAGTTCACCTGACATCCTCTGGACACTATCAAGGTGAGACCACTGGGTGCGTGTGGGGGGGGGGGGAGCAGTGAAGGGGTCTGTGGAGGGAGGGGGTCCTGTGTAAATATGGGAGAAGTATGGGGAGGGGGTCCTGTGTAATGATGGGGGTAATATGGGGGAGGGGGTCTTGTGTAATGATGGGGGTAGTGTGGGGGAGGGGTCCTGTGTAATAATAGGGGGGGCCAAAGAAAATGTTTGCCCAAGGTCCACTCAATATTAAAGACAGCCCTGGTCATAAGCCGGGATGGGAGGAGCCCTAGAGAACCTGGGGAACTATAGTCAAACACTCTACACCAGCACAGACGTAACCGGCTTGTGTAGGCCCTGGACAGGGCAGGAGGCCAAAAGTAGACTTACACCAAGAGAAGCTGGCTGTAGACTTTTCAACTTTTATGGATGCGGGGGCTAGGGCAGGTTGCAAAAGGCCTTTTAGAACAGGCAAAGAGTTCCCTAGGTGAAGCTGCTTCCCTGGAGGGTCCTGGAAGAGGTGTACCTATTAGACATGGGCGTCGTCAATAAATTTGTTTCGTTTCGTATTAGACGAAAATTCGTATCCGAAATTCAATTTGGATTCGTACGAAATACGAAAGTTCATTAGGTTCATTAACTTTTCATAACAATTACGAACATTCATTATGAGGGGCTCC
Source organism: Rana muscosa (assembly GCA_029206835.1). NCBI lineage: Eukaryota > Metazoa > Chordata > Amphibia > Anura > Ranidae > Rana > Rana muscosa. The sequence continues at coordinate 303,136,941 of CM055121.1, read as the reverse complement.
CACCATCCCTGTGCTGTGCTCATTATGAGGGGCTCCCACCATCCCTGTGCTGTGCTCATTATGAGGGGCTCCCACCATCCCTGTGCTGTGCTCATTATGAGGGGCTCCCACCATCCCTGTGCTGTGCTCATTATGAGGGGCTACCACCATCCCTGTGCTGTGCTCATTATGAGGGGCTCCCCCCATCCCTGCGCTGTGCTCATTATAAGGGGCTCCCACCATCCCTGTGCTGTGCTCATTATGAGGGGCTCCCACCATTCATGTGCTGTGCTCATTATGAGGGGCTCCCACCATCCCTGTGCTGTGCTCATTATGAGGGGCTCCCACCATCCCTGTGCTGTGCTCATTATGAGGGGCTCCCACCATCCATGTGCTGTGCTCATTATGAGGGGCTCCCACCATCCCTGTGCTGTGCTCATTATGAGGGGCTCCCACCATCCCTGTGCTGTGCTCATTATGAGGGGCTCCCACCATCCCTGTGCTGTTCTCATTATGAAGGGCTCCCACAATCCCTGTGCTGTTCTCATTATGAGGGGCTCCCACCATCCCTGTGCTGTGCTCATTATGAGGGGCTCCCACCATCCCTGTGCTGTGCTCATTATGAGGGGCTCCCACCATCCCTGTGCTGTGCTCATTATAAGGGGCTCCCACCATCCCTGTGCTGTGCTCATTATGAGGGGCTCCCACCATCCCTGTGCTGTGCTCATTATAAGGGGCTCCCACCATCCCTGTGCTGTGCTCATTATGAGGGGCTCCCACCATCCCTGTGCTGTGCTCATTATGAGGGGCTCCCACCATCCCTGTGCTGTGCTCATTATAAGGGGCTCCCACCATCCCTGTGCTGTGCTCATTATGAGGGGCTTCCATCATCCCTGTGCTGTGCTCATTATGAGGGGCTCCCACCATCCCTGTGCTGTGCTGACTTCCTGGGTTTTTAACTTCATCATAACGAATATTTGTAATTATTATGACAACAATAAAACGATATTAAGGAACATTCTTATTTTGTCCGATTCTGAATCTCCCACCGACTACCAGTACCAGTCTGAGCGTCTCTCCCACTCCCGAGACAAAATTCATCAAGAAATTTCGTAAAGAATTCGTAAGAATAAAAATTCGTATTTTGGATGCTTCCGAATGTAAGAATTTTTGGAAATGCGTACGAATTTTCGATTCGTACGAAACGAATCGAATCACACATGTCTAGTACCTATGAAGAAGGTGACTACAGAGAGCACAGTCCTGTCAGTACTAATGACCCCAGGTGGAGGGATAGACTGTTAGAAGGCGATGGCTACTTAAAATGCTGCATATGCTTTCACATGTGACTACTGTGGACTGTCCACTGTATGTGATTGATTGTGTGACGTCAAGTCACTCTAGAATGTATGATGATGTGATGTGAATGTTATGCTGTTCTCTGGATTCCATCAGTAATGTGCAGCAAATTCTACAGATTTTTATGGACATTCCTTCCTTGGGATTTAATAGGAATGCCACGTGGAAGCCTCTGGCACAGAGTGGGCACAATATGGCGGAGAGTGTTCGGCCTCAGCAGGTGGGAGAGTATTCTAGTGAAAGGAAAGGTGCAGGGCAGGAACTTGTGCTCTTGGTGTTAATTCTAGCCAATCGCAAAGCCCCTCTTATATAGAGCCAAAACATTCATATTAGTTTGGATAGAGTGTGGAAGGGATAGAATGTCTCTTAGGTTTTTATTGCTACCTGTGTCCCTCCCTGTTGGGGAGTTTCATCCTCTATATTAACAGTATATTGGTGACTATTGGGGGTCATTAGTACTGACAGGACTGTGCTCTCTGTCGTTACCTTCTCCATAGGTACACCTCTTCCGGGGCCCTCCAGGGAAGCAGCCTCACTCAGGGAACTCTTGGCCTGGCCTAAAAGGCCTCTTGCAACCCGCCCTAGTCCCCACATCTATAACAGTCAGAAAGTGTACAGCCAGCTCCTCTGGGTGTAAGTCTACTCCTGGCCTCCTGCCATGTCCAGGGCCTACACAAGCTGTTGCCAAAAAAAATTGGACCTACTCAGGTGACATTTCATTTCCTGTTGTGTCTCTAGTACAGGAAGTGTAGGGAAATATTTTCAATGGGACTACTTCCAAAAAAATAAATAAATAATGGTCATAGATACACTTTAGGGGTAAGATGACCGAGTGGGATTTAGGATGTGATGGTCCACGGAGGTCTGAGGGGGTTCAGCTGCAGAGGCAGATTAGAGATCTATTGGAAGGCTTTAGGTGTCTACTAGGTGGAGGACGGGAGAGTCTTTATAGTGTAGTATAAGACTGTAATGTACCGTATATACTCGAGTATAAGCCACGTTTTTCAGCCCTTTTTTTTAGAGCTGAAAATACCCCCCTCGGCTTATACTCGAGTCAGTGTACCTTGGGCGTCCATTTTTTAAAACTCGCGGCTTCCTCCTGGTCCCGTCCCGTTCCGTGATAGGCATTTGACACTGTGTTCCGTTACCACCTATCACAGAGGTCCTCTCATCCTCAGACTCAGTTTCCCAGTAGACACTGTGTTCAGTGTTCCGCCAATCACGGACCTTCTCTTGTCCGAGGATGAAAGAACGTCTGTGATTGGCGGAACACTGAACACAGTGTCTGCTAAGAAACTGAGTCCGAGGATGAAAGAACGTCCGTGATAGGCGGAAAACACTGAACACAGTATCAAACGCCTGTCACGGAATGGGACGGGACCAGGAGGAAGTCACAAGTTTTAAAAAATGGATGCCCGTAGTGCAGCCTGTCAAGAATTTCAGGTACGCTGCAATGGGCACAGTGAGGTTGTAATGGGCACAGTGAGGTTGTAATGGGCACAGTGAGGTAATGGGCACAGTGAGTTTGTAATGAGCACAGTGAGTTTGTAATGGGCACAGTGAGTTTGTAATGGGCACAGTGAGGATGGGCACAGTGAGGTTGTAATGGGCACAGTGAGGTAATGGGCACAGTGAGGTAATGGGCACAGTGAGGTAATGGGCACAGTGAGTTTGTAATGGGCACAGTGAGTTTGTAATGGGCACAGTGAGGTAATGGGCACAGTGAGGTTGCAATGGGCACAGTGAGGTTGTAATGGGCACAGTGAGGTTGGGCACAGTGAGGCGTGCAAATGGGCATTGTTGACCCTCTTTTCCACTTACAGTAGCTGCTGCATTCTCACCCTCGGCTTATACTCGAGTCAATACGTTTTCCCAGTTTTTTGTGGTAAAATTAGGTGCCTCGGCTTATACTTGAGTATATACAGTAACTGTTTCCTCAAAAAGGTTCATCATTAGGATTGAAAATGCTGTAGGGCAGGGGTCTCCAAACTTTCTAACTGAAGGGCAAGCTTACAGTCCTTCAAACTTTAATAGGGGCGAACTGTGGGCAAAAAGAGTATAAAATGTCCTGGTGTCTGTGGAAATGAGGAGATGAGAGTCAGAGAGTGAGGAGAGGATACATTGTTGACTGGGGATATGCTGCAGAAAACAATACGAGACTGGGAATATGTTGCATGAGGCTAGTAGGGATCAATTACCCTAATCAATGTTCCCACTACAGACTGCTAAGGTTTGAGGGCCGCACATCATATACCAAAGGGGCCAAGTATTCGGCCCTCAGGCCACAGGTTGGGCAACAGGACTCTAGGAAAATTGTCCACCCCCAATAGGTCGGCCTCCTGGGGAGCAGTAGAACATAACCCAAACCCCCTACCCCTTAAGAGTCTGCACTTTCTTCCCCATATCCCCCATACCCTTTGTTCTCTTTTCCATAGTCCCTCCCTACATGGGGGCTCTTTACGGTTATTCTTATAACTAAATATTTACTGATGAGACTTTTTTTTTATCACAGGCATAGTGACAAGCCAATGACTCGCTATGATTGCTTCCTTATGATCTGTTCCTTTAGGTTTGGGTCACACTTGGAGCGGGAGCGCGGCGCGGGTTCCCGTGCATCGCGTGTAGGGCAGCCCATTCGTTGCAATGCAGATTCTTTGAACTGTCTGGTTTTCCAAACTGATTTGCTCATCGCTGTTTTCAGATGAAGGCTCTCCATGACAATTTGCATCATTAATGACTGAAAAGATAATGTGAAAGAAAATAAAAATCCACCGCGGAATGTCATTAATGACCGTATCTTTAATTGTCTCGGATGTTTTACATTGTCCCCGCTGTGCGCACTTTGTACATCACCCTTCATGTACTGTCTGTGTGCAATGTGAAGTTACAGATTTTATAGACAAGATTTGTTAACTGTAAATGTTAATTGGGAATTCTTGGGATTTAACTAACAAGCAAAGCCCAGAAAACTGCCATGGTCTTCGAAAAAAATAAAATATATATTTATATGCTGCATATTTTCTTAACCACTTGCTGACCACGCCTTTTCTGGCAATTTTTGTTTACTAGCTTAAATCAGTATTTTTTGCTAGAAAATTACTCAAAATCCCCAAATATAATATATATGTGTAGCGCCACTTTACTTTTTGGGGGTGTTATGCGCCCAAATTTAGGGGTTGGTCTGAGCTGGTAGCCAGGCTCGGACCGCTTTGATTGTTAGGTATTTGCTTCTGCCTATGTGATGCTGCCTGATTTTTGGTTCCCTGTGGCCTGTAGGTGGCACTGCCATATCAGGTCAGGGTTGAGCCATGGGAGGCATTACTGCGCCTTAGGGTGTCCTCTCTCGGCAGCGGTACAGTGGGCGTAGTCGGCCTGCTGTGCATGCCGAGAGAGGGTACATAAGGGGCAGACGCCACCTTGGAGTGGGAGTTGGAGGAGGGGAGAGTTGGAGTGGAGGAACCGGAGGGGAGTGCCCTTCGGGGGTGGGATGACTGGCCGAGAGGTCTCGGGCACCTTTAGCCCGAGGCTGCAACGTTCCAGGTAGGCCCAGTACCTTTAACTGGGTCTACAGTTCGCCCATTGAAGTCCCAGGGTGCCCAGGTAAGGGTACCCGCTCTGACCGTGAGGAAGCCAGGGGAGGATCGGTCCCAATCAGGAGATGAGTGATGGAAGATCGCTGTCTCGGGAGAGGCCTGGTGACCTGTCAGAGGGAAGGATTCTTTACTCCGGAAAGCTAACCTGTAAAGTGCCCATTGGCATTGTCCTGTTCTTAAAATTCTACAGAGGTTAGAGAATCTCCTGGACCCGTCCCTGGAGGGGATAGGGTGACAGAACAGTTCGAGCTCCACACCGGCTGCTAGGACTGTGAGAGAAGACTATCCAGGTGAGCTAAACCCACTCGGGATCGAGTGGCGACAAAGTTACTAGTTGTGCCTGAACCTAATCCCTCACATTTATTATTTCTTTCATCCATCTGTCTCTGTCTACTACGCAGCAAATAGAAAATAAACTCTCTGTTGGACCCAAAATTTGTGAACACCGTTTAACCTCTTCAAACAGGTAGGTACGGGCATATAGCACGGTATGCCTTGACTCGCAAGTGAGCCAGGCGATAAAAGGTTTGTGTGCTACATGTGGGGGCTCGAGTCCAGGATTCAGCTGCCCCGAAGCTGGACTTTATGTTTTTCCCCTGGTGTGATTCTGTGGAGGCCAGCCATTTCGGGAAAGGTGAACTGTGTCACTTGTAAAAGAAATGGAGGTACAGGCCAAGACCTATGCTGAATTTTCTAACTGCGTAGTTCGTGGGCGTGTCTGAAGTTTAGAAAAGCCAGCTTAGCCGCTAAACCTCTTCAAACAGGAGGGTACGGGCATATAGCACGGTGTGCCTTGACTTGCGAGTGAGCCAGGCAGGAAAAAGTTCCGTGTACTACATATGTATTTTTTTTCTTTCAGCAGAGACCCTAGGGAATAAAATGGTATTTGCGCAGCGGTTTTCAAACGCAATTTGTTTGGAAAAAAATACACTTTAACCGCATCTGGACCGCCTCCACGTACATTTACTGCAGCAGGGCGGCCCTTCAGCAGGAAATCACATACCTGTACGTGATTTTGATTGCCGGGTCTGGGGGCGCACACGCGCGCCGGCAACCCGTTTCTGCTGTGACTGGACACAGCGGGAGCCAATCAGCGGGTCAGGCGGACCCGATGTCCGCCAGGACCTGCCGATCGTTTCCAGAGGCAGACAGAACGGCTGTCTGCCCATGTAAACAAGGCAGACCGGTGTAGGGGAAGATGGAGATCTTGTGTTTCTGCTAAGCAGTGACACAGATCTCTGTCTTCCAACAGTCAGAGCATCCCCCCCCCCAACACAGTTAGCAAGCACTCCCTAGGACCACTTTTAACACTTTGCTTGCCCCTGATGTTAACTCCCTCCCTGCCAATGTTATTAGTACAGTGACAGTGAATTTTTTTTAGCGCTTATCACTGTATTGGTGTCACTGGTCCCCAAAAAGTGTCACTTAAGCCCCGTACACACGATCGGTTTGACTGATGAAAACCGTCCGATGGATGGTTTTCATCAGACCAACCGATCGTGTATGGTACCCATCGGTCTTTTTTCCATCGGTTGTAAAAAATAGAACTTGTTTTAAAATTTTCCGATGGATAAAAAACCGATGGGAATTTCCGATCGTCTATGGGCAAGTCCATCGGTTAAAAAACCCACGCATGCTCAGAATCAAGTCGACGCATGCTCAGAAGCATTAAACGTCATTTTTCTCGGCTCACCGGAGTGTTTTACGTCACCGCGTTTGGAACGGTCGGTTTTTAGACTGATGGTGTGTGGCCAAGACTGATGAAAAACAGTTTCATCGGATTTCCGATGGACAAATCCATCGGACGAAAATCCATAGGTTATCCGATCGTGTGTACGGGGCTTTAGTGTCCAATTTGTCTGCCGCAATGTCACAGTTCTGCTAACGACGCCCTTACTAGTAGATAAAAAAAAATCTATTCCATAGTTTGTAGGCGCTATAACTTTTGCACAAACCAATCAATATACACTTATTGGGATTTTTTTATTTTACCAAAAATATGTAGCAGAATACAAATCGGCCTGAACTGATGAAGAAATTCGATTTTGTTTTATTGTTTTATTTTTAATTTTTTTTAGCGCAAAAAATAAAAACCGCAGAGGTGATCAAATATCACCAAAAGAAATCTCTATTTGTGGGGGAAAAAAAGGACATCAATATTATTTGGGTACAACATGCCATGACCGCGCAATTGTCAGTTAAGGAAACGCAGTGCCGTATCGCAAAAAAAATGGCCTGGTCATGAAGAGTGGTAAACCTTCAGGAGCTAAAGAGGTTAAAGTGGAGCTCCACCCGTGAGAGGGACACGTGAGAGCACTAGAAGGTATGATTGGTGTGTTTGGTATAGAAATATGCAATGTTGGGTCACAAAGGAAAAAAAATTAAAAATCACAGGAAAAGTACGCCAAGGAGATCAGGTTATTGGTCATCAAAGAAAATTACACAATTCTTACAGAAATTTGAAGTTTAATGATTAAAAGCGCACAGATTAACCACTTCAGCCCCGGACTATTTTGCAGCTAAATGACCAGGCCCCTTTTTTGCGATTCGTCACTGCGTTGCTTTAACTGACAATTGCGCGGCCGTGCGACGTGGCTCCCAAACAAAATTGGCGTAATTTTTTTCCCACAAATAGAGATTTCTTTTGGTGGTATTTGATCACCTCTGCGGTTTTTATATAAACAAAAATAGAGCGACAATTTTGAAAAAAAAATGCAATATTTTTAACTTTTTGCTATAATAAATAACCCCCAAAAAAATATATTTTTTTTTTCCTCAGTTTAGTCCGATACGTATTCTTCTACATATTTTTGGTAAAAAAAAAATCGCAATAAGCGTTTATTTATTGGTTTGCGCAAAAGTTATAGCATCTACAAAATAGGGGATAGTTTTAATGGCATTTTTATTAATATTTTTTTTTTACTAGTAATGGCGGCGATCAGCGATTTTTATCATGACTGTGACATTATGGCGGACACATCGGACACTTTTGGCACATTTTTGGGACCATTGTAATTTTTACAGCGATCAGTGCTATAAAAATGCACTGATTACTGTGAAAATGACACTGGCAGTGAAGGGATTAACCACTAGGTGGCGCTGTAGAGGGTTAAGTGTTCCCTCTTGAGTGTTTCTTACTGTAGGGGGGATGGGCTGTGTGTCACATGACACTAATCTTCGCTCCGAGTACACGGAGCGGAGATCCGTGTCATTGTCACTAGGCAGAGTGGGGAGGTGCTTGTTTACACAAGCATCTCCCCGCTCTATACCTCCGCGAGACTATCGGGTGGATCCCCGCGGCGATCGAGTCCGCGGGACCCGCGGTCCGACTCACGGGGGAAGGCGGCAGGGTCGCAAGCGTGCCGCCGGCGGCGCGCGCGTGACCACACGTCAGGCATTTAAAGGGCAACGTACAGGTACGTGATTGTGCCTGTCCGTGCCATTCTGCCGACGTATATATACAGTGGGCGGTCGGCAAGTGGTTAAAAAATTAATACTAAGTTCTTGGAATGTCCGGGGTCTGGGAGATTCAGGAAAAAAAGCTGCAGTCCTCTTGACGGAAAAAATGTATGGGGTTGGGATCCTATGCTTGCAGGAGACACATTTCACTAATATCTCCATACCCAATTGGGGTGGGGAGGTTTTCGAACACGGTACCATACTGTCCACACCTCCTACTCTAGGGGGGTGAGTATTCTGATTAGATCTGGGGTGATGTTTACTTGTTTGCAGACTAAGATCGACAAACTATTGCGTTATGGACTGGAAATTAGAGAGGTTCCCCTTAGGGGTACAATTGGGCAATACAGCACACGACCGACTGTCCCAATTTTTGGGAGAAACCGGCCTGAAGGACATTTGGAGAATTCGGAACCCGGGGACCCGGCGGTACTCATGTTTTTCAAAGACACACTCCACACTCTCCAGGATAGATTTAATCCTGGGAAGTGAGGAGATGATACCTGTGATAAAGAACGTGAATTACATGACAAGAGGCCTATCGGATCATTTTCCGGTGACAATGTCACTAGAACTCGGGGAAAGCAACCGCCCTGGGGAGTGGAGAATAAGTCCTTTTTAGATGGAACTGATGGGGGGCCCGGATGAAGAATTAGTAGCGTTAAGAGAGTTTGTTGACCTAAATTGAGATACCGCCTCACAGCGGATAATATGGGACACCCTGAAGGCCTTCCTAAGAGACTTAATGATACAACAAGTATCAAAAATTAAAAGACAAACCAAGGAATGGGAAAGGCTGGCTGGGGAGAGGGTAACAATCGCGGAAGAACAATATGTTAGTAACCCGATAGACTTAAGACCTGGATAGATGAACAACAGAACTACCGGTTAATGATCCTTAGGAAAGTGGAGAATAAACAACCTTTTCAGAGACAACTTGCCTTCGGGGAGGGGGAAAGTGTGGGACGAATGTTAGCTCACCTGGTTAGGGTAAACTCTCCCTCATCTGTGGTACCAACGATTGCTACAGGCGAGGGAAGGATCTCTTCACATATACCAGAAATAATGGACAGGTTTAGAGAATATTATGAGGACCTGTATAGCTCCCGACAGGAGGAAGTGGGGGAAGAAATGGATGCCTTTTTTAGGGACTTGAATGTCCCCTCCCTCTCTGAGATGGATAGAGAGGAACTGGGTATGCCTATAACAATGGAGAAAATACAACGGGTTACAAAGGAGATGGCGGGCCAGAAATCCCCAGGGCCGGATGGTCTCCCGGCAGAGATCTACCGGCATTATGGGAAGGTGTTACTTCCAGAGTTGATGCGGGTTCTTAACTGGTCGGTGACCAGGGGAGAGCTCCCCTCATCTATGATGGAATCCACTATATTAGTGATACACAAGGAGGGTAAAGACCCACTGAATACCTCCCCATACAGACCTATATCCATACTAAATTCCGATATGAAAATACTGGCAAAGGTCCTGGCGGCAAGATTGAATAAAGTTATACAGAAACTTGTTCATCCCGATCAATCGGTTTTATAACCGGACGATCTACTAGCACAAACATAAGGCGGGTATACCAGAATCTCCAGGTTCCAATGGACGCGGAATGAACAAGGGCTATTCTGTCCTTGGATGCCGCCAATGCCTTTGATAGTCTTGAATGGCAATTTCTTTGGAAGGTCATGGAGGTATCTCAATTTGGTTTGGGTTTTATCAACTGGGTAAAAATGCTTTATAAGACACCAGAGGCAAAAGTAAAGATGAATAATGAATATTCTGACAAGTTCCGATTGATGAGGGGGACAAGGCAGGGGTGCCCTTTGTCGCCCCTCCTTTTTGCCCTTGCAATTGAACCTTTGGCAGTTACCCTCAGGTCCGCTCCGGAGATAAGAGGCTATAGAAGAGGGGAGGTGGAAGAAAAAGTTGAACTATATGCCGACAATTTACTCCTGTTCCTTGGTGATACACAGAGCTCCCTTTTGAAGGCAATGGATATTATTAAAAAATTTGGCCAAATTTTTGGACTTACTATAAATTGGGAAAAATCCACTTTGTTACCGGTAGATCCCCTAGAAGGCCCCCTCCCTGAGGAGGTTGCTCAGGTTCAAATAGTGAATAAAATGAAATATTTGGGTATAAATATCTCTAGAGACCCGAAACAATATATAGTAGACAATATTGTCCCACTTTTAGTTAAATTTAAGGGGAAGATAAAAATATGGAAATTAATCCCCATATCGGTGGCGGGTCGTTGTAATTTAATTAAAAACTTGTGGATGACGCAGCTTTTGTATGCATTGCATAACTCCCCGATATGGCTGTACAAAAAATGGTTCCAAAAGATAGACACTCTCTTTAGAGAATTAATCTGGAAGGGCGGCTCGGCAAGAATTTGCTTAGCCAATTTACAATTACAGAAACAGGAGGGTGGAGTAGCACTTCCACACCCCTTCAGCTACTTCTTGGCGTCACAACTTCAGTATATGGGGGGATGTAATAGGGAGGAGGGAGAAGTGGGGAGGAAGATGCTCCTACAGAATACCCCGCATAGATCATTTGTGGAAGCTGTGGAGGCAGATTCCTTCCCCCCCGGGACTCCCTACTCTAGGCCTCATGGTGAGAGTATGGGCTACAGTGAAGACAATATTGAACTACAAGGGACTTACAGAGTACACCCCCGTTGTAAGGAATATAATTTCTGGGTTTTATACATATTCTGTTTTCATTCCCAACGGTCAGATAAGCTGAGGCTTGTCGTGCAGTGCCCTGGAGGACAGGATGCCCCCCCCCCCCCAGGAATGTAATCTGTTAAACCCGGCTCCGCGATGTCTGCAAGATCCTTTTGATTAGCCCCTCCGCAGACAAAAGGGAAATGCAATGTGGGTTATGAATGTAAAGATGTATAATGTAAAATGTTTCAATAAAGATATATATAGTAACAAAAAAATAGTGTCCCATCATTGGTATTAGTGGGAGAAATAGTGCCCCATTATTGCTGTCAGTGGGAGGAATAGTGTCCCATCATTGGTGTCAGTGGGAGGAACAGTGTCCCATCATAGGTATCAGTGGGAGGTATAGTGCCCCATCATTGGTGACAGTGGAAGAAATAGTGCCCCATCGTTGGTGTCAGAGGAAGGCAATAAAGCTCCTTCATTGGTGTCAGTATACAGAATAAAGCTCCATTGTGGGAGTCAGTGAAAGTAATTCCCTCACTGCTGGTGTCAGTTGAGGGAATGGGGCCTCATATCAGTAGGGGGTACAGTGCCCCAGGGGCCGGATATCGGTCAGCAAAGGGTCGCAGTTTGGAGACCACTGCTATAAATAATTGTCTACAATCCGGTAATCCGGTTGGATGTCGGTTTTGTGCGGCTGCATAAACTTTTTCCCTGTGTAGTAACTTCCAAACATTACAGCCGCACAGTCATTCCTTCAGGTGGTTCTTCGCGTTGAAGAAAACTCAAGTGAAACGTACCGGTTGGTGTTATGAAATAAAAAAAAGGAATGTCAAGGAATTATCAAGACACTAAATGAGACAGATGCAACGCGGGGCTGACGTGACCTTCAATTGATTTTGGTAACCGTATCATCTTTATTAACAAAAAGCAAAAAAAAAAAGCCAAAATCTCTCCAAAGGTCTTTCAGACACAACATGGAGGAAAGAAACACGACTCGGCCTAATCGATGTGTTTATATTGATTTATATCCCAGGCATCTTAATTTTTCCAAAGAGATTGACCTTTCTGTCAATGTTCCCCCAATACATCTTACTGCTAAGCCACTTGAACTTTCTCTTTGTTTTTCGCATTTACTGTGTTATTGAGTAAGCTGATAATAAAATGTACATTATTGACCCACCGATATTATGCCTGGGCTAAAAAAAATGAAGTTAGAAAATCCTCTGTTTGTTTTTTTACTAGTAATATTGCTATTTGATTGGCATGTAGATGTTTTATATAAGGCACACAAACCTCTGTAACCCATAAAATCGATGTTCTCTAGTCGGGTTCGGAAGACACGTCCTTGTAGCTTGCCGTGATTATTTTAAAAGGATGAATGTACAAAACTCAACTGAACTGCAAATTGGAAAATCCTACTAAAAAAACTTTGTTTTTATTAGTTTTGGATAAAGACACTATAAACTAAGTTGTATATATACACCGGTGTATATATATATATATATATATATATATATATATATACAGGGCTTTTTTTCAGCGGAAACGCGGGGGAACGCAGTTCCGGCAGGGCTGGATTGAGACAAAAATTTGGCCCGGGACTTCATCCAGACCGGCCCACTTTAATTTTGCAAACAAGCACAAAAACAGTATATAAACTAAACGCAATTGTGCAAAAAAAAACATAAGTAGCATAACATAAGGAGTCCTCACTCACCTCTTTTATTATTTCACTTATTCTCCTCTGTATTTTTCTCATCCCTCCCACATCACTGCATGAAGTGGAAGGCAAGCCACGCAGCCATTACTTTGACAGGCTGTCACTGAAACCGGCCCACTGAGCAATCGGCCCACCGGGAAACTCCCTGTAGTCCCAATGGCCAGTACATGCTTGAGTTCCGGCACCTCCTGGACTGACTGTATGCAATGTCAAGGGGTGCTGGGGTGTGCTGCAGGGTATTGATGCTCACTGCTGGCGGATCTATTCTAGCTGGAGGGGGTCTATTGTTGCTGAAGGAGATCTACTGTTGGGGGAGGGGTCTATTGTTAATGGCTGCCAGAGAGTCTATTAATGCTGGCTGTGCGGAGATCTGTTGATGCTGCCGGGAGTCTATTGTTGCTGGGGGGGGGGGGGAAATTTTGTTGTGGGTGGTACATTGTTAGGGGGATCTATTATTGCTGGCTGAAGAGGAAACCAAATTCCATACAAATTACTTAGCACAACAAAATGATACTTGGTTCTGTATTGTCTAAAAGGGGCGGTGCTGGGAGGTGGGTAGGGGATGGAACCAAGGGACGGTGCTCGGAGGTGGGTAGGGGGCGGAGAAAACAAGTGACTCGGAAAATGGGAGTTCCTGCACCTATTGTCTCCGAAAAAAGCCCTGTGTATATATATATATATATACACATATATACACACACACACAGTATCTCACAAAAGTGAGTACACCCCTCACACAACAGAATTTTCTTCTATCTTTTCATGTGACAACACTGAAGAAATGACACTTTGCTACAATGTAAAGTAGTGAGTGTACAGCTTGTATAACGGTGTAAATTTGCTGTCCCCTCAACACACAGCTATTAATGTCTAAACCACTGGCAACAAAAGTGAGGACACCCCTAAGTGAAAATGTCCAAATTGGGCCCAAAGTGACAATATTTTGTGTGGCCGCCACTATTTTCCAGCACTGCCTTAACCATCTTGGGCATGGAGGTCACCAGAGCTTCACAGGTTGCCACTGGAGTCCTCTTCCCCTCCTCCATGATGACATCATAGAGCTGGTGGATGTTAGAGACCTTGTGCTCCTCCACCTTCCGTTTGAGGATGTCCCACAGATGATCAATAGGGTTTAGGTCTGGAGACATGCTTGGCTAGTCCATCACCTTTACCCTCAGCTTCTTTAGCAAGGCAGTGGTGTTCTTGGAGGTGTGTTTGGGGTGGTAATCATGTTGGAATACTACCCTGCGGTCCAGTCTCTGAAGGGAGGGGATCATGCTCTGCTTCAGTATGTCACAGTACATGTTGGCATTCATGGTTCCCTCAATGAACTGTAGCTCCCCAGTGCCGGCAGCACTCATGCAGCCCCAGACCATGACACTCCCACCACCATGCCTGACCATAGACAAGACACACTTGTCTTTGTCCTCCTCACCTGGTTGCCGCCACACACGCTTGTCATCATCTGACCCAAATAAGTTTATCTTGGTCTCATCAGACCACAGGACATGGTTCCAGTAATCCATGTCCTTAGTCTGCTTGTCTTCAGCAAACTGTTTGTCAGGGTTGTACGTACCTGATCAGCGAGTCCGTTAGAGCAGAGGGAGGTCCCCCGTACGGATCCGACTCGCGGGCCCCTGGTAGTGCAGACAGGAGGCACGGGAGTGCGGAAGGGTAAGAGAGCCTGAGAGTGGTTACTGGAAGGCGGCTCCGGATCCTGGGTTCAGGAGAGTAGCTGAGCCAGGCTGGCTGCAGGCGGGCAGGTAGGCAGGCAGGTGTATAGAGCAGCGCAGCTGGGCAGGTGCAGAGGGAGTGGTCAGACAAGCAGGGTTCGGCAACGTTCAGGCAGTATGGTACAGCGGGGTAGGCAGGTTCAGGGTCAAAGACAGGCTGAGGTCGGGTGCAGGCGGATAGCAGGAAAAGTCCAGTAACAAGCTGGGTGGTCAGAAGATCAGGTTTCAGGCAATCAACAGGAGCAGGATACACAGGGGACTGTAGATCAGACAGCAACGGTCTGAAGTGTTCCAGGAGTTTAAATAGGCAAACCGGCACGCGTCGGCGCGCGCAATGGCGCATCGGCGCATCAGCACACGCAATGGCGCATGCGCGCACGCGCATGCAATGCGCGCACATGCACCCGCGCCCACAGGCACACCCACGCGCACAGACGCGCACGCCCGCAGTCTGGGAAGTGCACCAGCGCGGACAGGAACATGCCCAACATCAGCGCGCATCGGCGCGCGCGAACGCACACCAAAGCGACCACCAACACGCCCGGCAAGGTACGTTCTCTGACAGTGCCCCCCCCTTAAGGGCAGCCTCCGGATGCCCAATTGAGCGATCTTCGCGGCATGAGACCTTCTGAAAGCTTGCATGAGTTCCTCCGCATGTATGCCGCTTTCGGGTTCCCAGGAATTATCTTCTGGGCCGTAACCCCTCCACTTAATTAGATATTGGACCTGGTTGTGTCTTTTCCTACAGTCCAGGATTGCCTCCACCTCAAATTCCTCCTCGTTGTCAATCAAAACAGGTTCCGGTGGGCCAGTGTTACGGCCAGCGAAGGGGTTAGGGACAACCGGCTTTAATAGTGTCACATGAAAGACTGGGTGGACCTTCAGGGAGTTGGGCAAGTCGAGCTCATATGCCACATTGCTGATTCTCCTCTTTACCGAGAAAGGTCCCATGAACTTAGGGCCCAACTTCCTTGATGGACAGGCCATCTTTAGGTTAATTGTGGATAACCACACCTGGTTGCCAGGCTCCAGAATGAGTTCCCCTCTCCTTTTCCAATCAAACATCCTCTTGTTGTGCTCCTGGGTCTTGGACATGGTCTCCTGTAGAAGTTTGTTATTGGAGATGAAGAAGTCCATTGTTTCGGACACTGCAGGGATGGTGCATTCGGGTATGGTACTGGGTAAAAAGGAAGGATGGAAACCATAGTTGGCAAAGAATGGGGTTTGCTTAGTGGCAGAGTGCAGAGAGTTGTTGTAAGCAAATTCAGCGATGGGAAGTAGAGAGACCCAATCATCCTGGGAAAAGGAGGAAAAGCAACGGAGGTACTGTTCTAAGGTTTGGTTGGTTCTCTCTGTTTGACCATTCGTCTGAGGGTGATACGCCAAAGAGAATGCCAACTCAATTTCCAGAGAACCACAAAGAGCCTTCCAAAATCTGGAGGTGAACTGGACACCTCGGTCTGAGACAATACTTGCCGGGACTCCATGGAGCCTCACTATCTCCCTGATAAAAACCTTCGCCGTCTCCATGGCGGAAGGTGTACCTTTCATGGGCAAAAAATGAGCCATTTTGGACAGCCTGTCGACGACAACAAAGACCGTGGAGAATCCTTCGGACAGAGGGAGCTCCACTATGAAGTCCATCGACACCATCTTCCAGGGTCTTTCAGGGACAGGTAAAGGTTTTAATAGACCCCAGGCCCTCATCCGGCTATTCTTGTTCCGGGAGCAGGTGTTGCATGAGTCCACGTAGCTCTTGCAGTCGCTACCCAGCTGCGGCCACCAGAACGTGCGCTCGATTAGCTCGGCCGTTTTCAAGGTACCGAAATGTCCGGCCAACTTGTGGTCATGGCAAAGTTCCAGAACAGCTATCCGAAGACCCTCTGGGACCAGAATTTTGCCCTCGTGCCTGATCAGACCATCTTGTGCCCTGACACAGTTCTCCGGAAGAGAGGTCAAGCCAGCAGACGCCAGCTTAATACGGGACATGAGGTCTTCTTGAAGCAGCAGGAAGTTCCCAGCAGGGAGGATGGTGTCAACAGGTAAGTTCTCTTCAGGAATGCTGAACATTCGGGACAGTGCGTCCGGTTTAATGTTTTTTGAGCCAGGCGTGTAGGTGATGTGGAACAGAAACCTTGAGAAAAAAAGTGCCCACCTTGCCTGCCTTGGTTTGAACCTCTTAGCTGTTCTCAGGTACTTGAGGTTCTTGTGGCCCGTGTAGACCAAAATGGGGTGTGCAGCCCCCTCGAGCAGGTAACGCCACTCTTCTAATGCGGCCTTGATAGCCAGGAGTTCCCGATCTCCCACGTCGTAGTTCCGTTCCGCAGTGGAAAGCTTGCGTGAGAAGAAGGCCACTGGAAAAAGTAAGGCTTTAGCCCCCTGACGCTGGGATAGCACAGCCCCCACTGCATTTTCGGAAGCGTCCACTTCCAGGACGAAGGGTAATGCAGGGTCAGGGTGCTTCAGGATGGAGGCAGAGACAAATAATTCCTTCAGTTTGTCAAAGGCAGCTTGGGCTCTAGGGGACCAATAGAATCGGTTTCCTTGTTTGGTTAGTTCGGTAAGAGGGGCGACAATTGCAGAGAAACTTCTGATGAACTTCCGGTAAAAGTTGGAAAATCCGATGAAGCGCTGGACCCCTTTTTTATCTGTGGGGGCAGGCCAGTCCAGGATAGCCGACACCTTCTGAGGGTCCATTTTAATGCCCTCAATCGAAATGATCAACCCGAGAAACTGGATGCTTTGCTGCTCGAACTCACATTTCTCCGGCTTGGCGTAAAGCCCATGTTGTCTGAGCCGAACAAGCACATTCCGGACATGCCTGCGATGGTCGTCTACTGAGGAGGAGAATATCAAGATATCGTCCAGGTATACTATGACGTACAAGTCCAGGTAATCACGGAAAATGTCGTTGACAAAATGTTGGAAGGTAGCCGGAGCATTACACAGTCCGAACGGCATAACTAGGTACTCGTAGTGCCCGAATCGCGTGCGGAAGGCCGTTTTCCACTCATCCCCCTCTCGAATGCGGATCAGGTTGTACGCTCCTCGGAGGTCAAGCTTGGTAAATATGACCGCCCTTCCCAGCCTCTGGAAAAGTTCCGGCACGAGGGGTAATGGATAACGGTTTTTAATGGTAATTTTGTTCAACTCCCGATAATCAATACAGGGGCGTAGGGAATGGTCCTTTTTTTCGACAAAAAAGATGCCCGCACCTGCAGGCGAGGTGGACGGGCGGATGAACCCTTTTTTTAGGTTGTCATCGATGTAGACCTTCAGGGTGCCCAATTCCTGCTCGGTCAACGGGAAGATCCTCCCAAAAGGTACTTCAGTCCCAGGCAAAAGTTCTATAGGGCAATCATATGGTCTGTGAGGAGTAAGGGTTTCTGCTCCCTTCTTACTGAACACGTCCAGAAAGTCGTGATAGGGCTCAGGGATGGTTTTCTGAAGGTCAGGGTCTGTGTCCAGACAGAGCAGATGAGGACGGTCAGTAGAGGCTTGTTGCAGGCAGTGTTGCTGGCAATAATCTGATAGGAATTTGACCCTCCCTGTAGTCCAGTCAATATTGGGGTTATGGGCTTGCAGCCAGGGCATCCCCAAAATGACGGGGAATAACGGAGAGGAGATGGCATCCAGACTTAGGAACTCCTGATGGTGGGTTGCCAAGGAGGCCAACAAGGGAACGGTTTCCTGAGTGACAGGGCCGGATTTGATAATGGAGCCATCAGCGAGGTGTACTGCAAGTCCCCGGGATTTTGGCTGCAGGGGAATGTGATGACTGGCAGCAAATGTCAAATCGATAAAGCAGCTGCATGCCCCCGAATCAATTATGGCGGGTACTAGGATTGCGGAAGTCCTTCCGGGGGGCTGTAAAGAAATGGAGAGAGCCAAGTGAGAAGTTGGGTTAGGCAACAAAGAGGCACAAGTAGAAGAAACAGGCAGGCACTTACGCATCTTGGCCGGGCAGGATCTTACGTAGTGTCCTGGTTCACCACAGTACATGCACAGATTGTTGCTACGCCTGTGCTGGCGTTCTTCGGGAGAGAGAGAAGGGCGAAGTAAGCCCAGTTGCATGGGTTCCGGGTCATCTAAGGCCGGTGACGGGGAAGCCGGTGGTGCCAGACGGACTGGGTTTGGAACCTTGGGAAGCAACCAGGTGGGTCGGAATTGACTGGAGGTCCTCTCGGAGCGGCGCTCTCTCAGGCGCCGGTCGATCTGAATTGACAGATCTATTAGCTTGTCCAGGGTTTGGGGAACTCCGACACGTGCTAGCTCGTCCTTGAGCTGATCCGACAAGCCCATCCGGAATTGATAGCGCAAAGCAGCGTCATTCCACTCCGTGTCGGAACTCCATCGTTTGAACTCTGCCGCATAGTCCTCGGCCACTCTGCGGCCTTGCAGGAGAGAGTGAAGAACGGATTCTGCGGTAGCCGCTTGTTGCGGATCCTCGTAAAGTTGGGACATAGAGGCAAAGAACGTGGCAAGGGTCTCCAAGGAGGCATCCTTCTGCTCTAGGAGGCAGGAAAGCCGAGGCCTGCGGCTCGTCGGTCAGCAGGGAGATGACGAAGCCCACCTTGGTTACCTCCAGAGAAAAGGTGCGGGGTTGCAAGGCGAAGAAAAGTTCACAGGCGTTGCGGAACGCACGATATTTGCTGCGGTCGCCCGCAAACTTCTCGGGTGTAGGGACTCTGGGTTCCGGAGGAAGCATGACGACAGAAGGTGTAGCTGAGTATCCCGTGGATGTGGCGCCTTGCGGGCTGGCAGGTGTGGACAGGACTTGTACTCTCTCCTCCAATCTGGTATAGCCGGCTTGGAGGTCTTTCACGGCTTGCGTCAGCCCGTTCAGGTGTCTGCACAATTCCTCCATGGGATCCCTTCCCTGCTCGGACTCGGACATGGCTGTCTGATACTGTCAGGGTTGTACGTACCTGATCAGCGAGTCCGTTAGAGCAGAGGGAGGTCCCCCGTACGGATCCGACTCGCGGGCCCCTGGTAGTGCAGACAGGAGGCACGGGAGTGCGGAAGGGTAAGAGAGCCTGAGAGTGGTTACTGGAAGGCGGCTCCGGATCCTGGGTTCAGGAGAGTAGCTGAGCCAGGCTGGCTGCAGGCGGGCAGGTAGGCAGGCAGGTGTATAGAGCAGCGCAGCTGGGCAGGTGCAGAGGGAGTGGTCAGACAAGCAGGGTTCGGCAACGTTCAGGCAGTATGGTACAGCGGGGTAGGCAGGTTCAGGGTCAAAGACAGGCTGAGGTCGGGTGCAGGCGGATAGCAGGAAAAGTCCAGTAACAAGCCGGGTGGTCAGAAGATCAGGTTTCAGGCAATCAACAGGAGCAGGATACACAGGGGACTGTAGATCATACAGCACCGGTCTGAAGTGTTCCAGGAGTTTAAATAGGCAAACCGGCACGCGTCGGCGCGCGCAATGGCGCATCGGCGCATCAGCGCGCGCAATGGCGCATGCGCGCACGCAATGCGCGCACATGTACCCGCGTGCACAGGCACACCAATGCGCACAGGCGCGCACGCCCGCAGTCTGGGAAGTGCACCAGCGCGGACAGGAACATGCCCAACATCAGCGCGCATCGGCGCGCGCGAACGCACACCAAAGCGACCACCAACACGCCCGGCAAGGTACGTTCTCTGACACTGTTTGCGGACTTTCTTATCAGGCGTCCAATCAAAGCAGAGGAGGAGCGGGCAGGAGAAAACATCAGATCGGGGAAGAAACTTCTGTGTTCCTGGCCCCTCCCTCCTGTTGAGTGCCCCCCACAGCAAGCCACTTGTTACTGGAGCACCCAAGCCAAGCCACAGCTTTCCTGTGTCCATTCAGACACAGAGCTGCGACCGGGCCCCGCCCCCTCTCTCTCCTGATTGGCTGAATGATTTTGATGGACAGCAGCAGGAGCCAATGGACGCCACTCTGCTGTCTCAGACAATGAGGAGGGGAGTCCCGGGCAGCTTAGACACTCCTAAGGAGTGGCTCTAAGCCACGAAACGCGTCAAGCTACCAGATGTCATGTTTTTTTTTTACCAATCATGTGCAGTTACATTTTTTTATGGAATTCACTATGGAATATGTTTTTACAGGATTTTATATGAATTTCTCCCAACAATCCTACTGTTACTTTTACTATCAATGACAGGGATTAGAGAGGCTATAGGTCCTATAGGTATTACTTTGCAATATAGTTATGTATATATATGAATTTTATTGGATTATGTATTATTATCATGTAAAACTATTTTTGGATTCTGATATACAATGAAATATACATACATGTATATGAACCAATACAAATTCATTTGTTTATCAATTTATATATTTACTTACTTATTATTATTATTTACTTACTTGCAACCACATTCTTCATATAAAGTCCCACTTCTCTCTCCCCTTCTTTATTTCTGCAACATTTCTGGTTAAAGATGGGGCTCAGGTAAGTATTAGGGGGAGGGGCTTAGGCAGGGCCTCCATCAGGCATTTTGGGGCCCCTTACACAGCTTCAGGCATGGGCCCCCTGGAGCAGAGGAGAACCGGGGGGGGGGGTGCTGCTGCCGCAAGTTGAGAATCGGGGGGGGGTGCTGCTGCCGCAAATTGTTGAGGTCGGGGGGGACTTTGGGTGCTGATGAACAAAAAAGCCCCCAGAAGAACAAAAAAAAAGGGGGGTTGCTATCCGGGGCCCTGGGGACCTCCGGGCCTCTGGGGACTTCTGGGCCCCTTACGAAAAGAAAAAAAAGGGGGTTGCCATCCGGGGCCCTGGGGACCTTTCGGGCCCCTTACGAAAATAAATAAGTAAAAAAAAAAAACTATTTATAAAAAAAAAAGGGGGGGTGTCCATCCGGGGCCCTGGGGACCTCCGTGCCCCTTACAAAAAAAAGGGGGGTTGCCACCCGGGGCCCCTTACAGGTGTACTGCCTGTACCCCCCTGATGGCGGCCCTGGGCTCAGGTAAGTATTAGGGGGGCTGCTGCACACAGAAGTTTTTTTTTTATCTTAATGCATAGAATGCACCTTCTGCCTTTACAATCCCTTTAACCAAACCCATTTGATTTAAGTTGACTAAAATACGATTAAAACTAAAATGGCATTTTAATCATAAGACTACGACTAAAAGTAAATCGAAATTTGACATCAAAATTAACACGGCTGCCTACAAAGGGAAATCACTAGACGCGCACTGCTAAAAAAAAATGTATTCGTTTTCATTTTATTCATTTCTTTTTCGTTTTTTTGGGACATTCATTATGATCGAAATCCGTAAATTTGTAAATCCGAAAATCTGTAAATTCAGAAATGCTAAAGTTTGTAAAATTCGTAAATCCGAAAATTCTAAAATCAAAAAATAAGAAAGAGAAAATCTGAAAATTTGAAAAAAAAAACGAAAATCCGAAAATTCTAAATAATAACTAACTAATAATAACTACCGGTAACTATTAAATTATAGGTATTGGAATATCCTTTTAAATTTTAGCTGTTAGTGAACGTAACGAATACGAATTTATCCGAAGTTATAAATGATCCGAAATAATGAATGCTGCATCTAAACAAATGGTGTGTTCCCCGTCATATGGAATTGCTGATTTTGGGTAGACATGTGCAGTGCCTAAAAATGTGTTAGTTTTGGTTTTATTCGTTTTTTTTTCGGGTTCATTCGTTATGATCGAAATTCGTTATTTTGAATAAATTCGTAACTTTGAAAAAATTATAATTCGTTATGTTCCACTCGTTTAGATGCGGTATTCGTAAATTCGTAAATTTGAAAATGCGAAAATTCGAAAATCCTAAATAATAACTAACTAACTAAAAATAACTAACTATTAAATTATAGGTATTAGAATTTCCTTTCAAATTTGGCTGTTAGTGAACGTAACGAATACGAATCTATTCCAAAGTTATAAATTTATCGAAAAAATGAATGCCGCATCTAAACAAATGGAACGGAATGAATTAATAATAATAATAATAATAATAATAAAAAGGTTTTATTAATTTTATTATTATTGTTATAAATGATTATTTATTCGTTACATTTCATTCGATTAGATACGGCATTCGTTATTTTGGATAATTCCTAACTTCGGATAAATTCGTAATCTTTCACCAACAGACAAATTTAAAAGGAAATTCCAATACCTATAATTTAATAGATAGTGAAAAAATACGAATTTATCCGAAGTTACAAATTATCCAAAATAACTAATGCCGTATCTAATCGAATAGAACGTAAGGAATAAATAATAATTTATAATAATAATAATGATAATAATAATAATAATAAAAACGTTTTATTATTATTATTAATTTATTCAGTTCCATTTGTTTAGATGCGGCATTCATTATTTCGGATAATTTGTAACTTCGGATAAATTCGTATTCGTAACGTTCACTAGCCGCCAAATTTGAAAGGAAATTCCAATATCTATAATTTAATAATTAGTTATTATTTCAAATTTTCTGATTTTTTTTTTTTTCAAATTTTCAGATTTTCTTTCTTATTTTTGGATTTTCGAATTTTCGGATTTAGGAATTTTACGAACTTTAGAATTTCTGAATTTACCGATTTTAGCATTTTCGGATTTACAAATTTACGAATTTACTAATTTACGACCCAAAAAACGAAAAGAAATTAATAAAACGAAAACAGATGAATTTTTTTTTTTAGCAGTGCGCTTCTAGTGATTTCCCTTTGAAATTTGAAAGGAAATTCCAATACCTATAATTTAATAGTTGGTAATAATTAAGTTATTATTAGTTAGTTATTATTTCAGATTTTAGAATTTTCGTATTTTCGTCCTTTTGAATTTACGTTCTTATTTTCGGATTTTGGAATTTCCGAAATTTAGAATTTTCGAATTTCCCGATTCTCGAATTTTTGAATTTGCGAATTTTCAAATTTACGAATCTTTGAATATTCAAATTTACAGATTTTTGAATGTTCGAATTTACGAATATTTGGGGAAAAAAAAAACGTTTTTCGTTAGTTCGGATAATTCCAAATTACTGAATTTTTTCGAAATTCGATAAAAAACTAATTCGGAAAGAAAACGAATTGCACGCGTCTAGAAATCACTCCATTGAGAATGCTGACAGCCATTGAGCCCAAACAGAAATTCCAGCCCTTCTCCTCGCTATGCAAAAAAAAAAAGAAAGTTGGGCTTTATTACATCTTGAAAATATTTAGAAACATATCGCAATAAAATCCTAAAAATCAAACCTTTGTACCTCTCGGGTGAGATCTGAATTGTGTGTTTATTGTCACAAATACATTTCACAAGAACTGTCGGCTGTAAAATCCTCGAATCTTCTAAAATTGCTTCGGATGGAAGAGTTGGAGGAAACCTTTTGTGACCAATAAGTGCCAATCAGGAGGATGTGCTGAATGTCAGGAAAGCAGGTCTATATTTTGGGATGAACCCCGGGCAAAAAAAAAAAAGGCGCAAGTGAGAAGAAGTGGTGGAAACATGAAAGGAATGTTATGTGTTTATTTTTTTTTAACATTTGACATTTTGTAGCTGTTCTCTTCCAATATAAGTCTATCCGGGGAGAGAGATTCTCTATCAGAAGGGTGGGTGACAACGCAGGAGACAGTGACAGGGCGTTGTCACCCTATAACAGGAAATGCCTGAACAAGGGCCTTCACGGCAGGACCACCAGGGATTATTTTAACCACTTGGCGACTGTGCTATGTAGACAGGGCCACCATCAGGAATTTTGGGGCCCCTTACACAGCTTCAGGCATGGCCCCCTGGAGTAGAGGAGAACCGGGGGGGGGGGTGCTGCCTCTGCAAATTGAGATAAGGCGGGGGGCTGCCGCAAATTGAGAAGCGGGGGGTGCTGCCAAACAAAAGAACCAAAAAAAAGGGGGGGTTGCCATCCGGGGCCCTGGGGACCTCTGGGCCCCTTATATTTTTTTTTTAAGAATTCTAAAAAAAAGGGGGGTTACCATCCGGGGCCCTGGGGACCTATGGGCCCCTTACAAAAAAATAAATATAAAAAACATAAATAATAATTTTATAAAAAGGGGGGTTGCCATCCGGGCCCAGGGGACCACTGGGCCCCTTACGAAAAAGAAGAAAAAAGGGGGGTTGCCATCCGGGCCCCTGGGGACCTCCGGGCCCCTTACAGGTGTACTGCCTGTACCCCCCTGACGGTGGCCCTGCATGTAGATATTGTAATAGAATGTATAAATAATCAACTCCATTTTAAGTAGAAATGAACTTTGACATACTTAGCTTAACTGACAGTTTGCATATAGTCACACCCTGCTACTGATATTCATGGGTCAGCCTGATTGTATAAGCAAAGTCATCTTTTAGCTCTTGTAGACTGCTGAATCTAGTTTAATACAAGATAAGAATATACTGAGTTTGTATTATTTTTAGAAACGTATGTGTTAAGACATAGCCCCTCCTATCTTTATTTTACGTAAAAACCACTCAAAATTCAATAAAGGCCAGAGATCTAATGAACACACTCAAATCTGTTTCCATGTGTCATTTTGATTTCTCACGGATCCGGGGGTCACTGAAAATGATCTTGCATTTACCTGAAGTACACCTGGGTGGTGATATTACCTGCTTCAGATGGTGGCAGTGGTGGAGATGAAAAAATCACCTTTGGTAAGAAGAATCTTTTTGTCTTTTAGACAGACTGTTTTCTCTTACCTTAGCTCTGATTTAAATTTCATCTAGAACTTAGAAGAGGGATACGAACCACACCTTGGTGTATAGGGGATTTTTTGGGAAGATCCGCCTTTGAAAGTACCTTTGAGAAGGTCCTAATTAATTAGAAGCGTTTTGGTAACGCTGTAAAGTACCTTTGAGAAGGTCCTAATTAATTAGAAGCGTTTTGGGAACGCTGGAAAGTACCTCTCAGAAGGTCCTAATAGAAGCGTTTTGGGAACGCTGTAGAAAAGTGTACACGACAGTCCTTTTGGCAAGGAGCTGAAATGGTTAATGAGGATTATATTTCGGTGACCCAACCTACTTTCGCTTTTCTATCTGTCGCATAGATGTAATAAGATAATTTTTTGTGTAGATACACTGACTGTAGGGGGTGGTTTGCACCATAGAAATGCAGTCCGTATCAGTGCGTTTTTTTTGTGCATTTTTTATGCAGTCCAGGGTTTTTTCACCCCTCCAGTGCGTTTTTTATGCATTTTTGCAGCGTTCCAGTGCAGGAAGGTTGCAGCATGCTTGAACTGAAGTGCACTGGAACTGCAAGCAATGGTGTGAACTATGACCATATATTTTTTTTTTTTAAACTCACTGGACTGCATGTGGTGTGAACTGGCCCTAAGGTTAAACATTCAAAGTGGTCTACAGTATTAGAAATCTCCCTTGCTTATATCCAAATATTGTGAGAGTGGTAAGTACTTTTGTATGTATGATAAATGTTGTCGCTGTGGTGCAGATGGGACAAAGGGGTTTTAGCTATACTATAGGGAAAGTTGTTGTTAGTAGTGATGAGCCGAACACCCCCGGGTTCGGTTCGCACCAGAACCCGCGAACGGACCGAAAGTTCGTACGAACATTAGAACCCTATTAAATACAATGGATGCGAACGTTCAAATTCTAAAGTGCTAATTATAACAACTATTATGCATGTTATTGTCCTAAAAAGGGTTTGGGAACCCGGGTTGTGCACCAGGGGACATGTATCAATGCAAAAAGAAGTTTTAAAAACAGTCGTTTTTCGGGAGCAGTCATTTTAATGATGCATAAAGTGAAAAAAAAAAGTCAAATATTCCTTTAAATATCGTACCTGGGGGGTGTCTAAAGTATGCCTGTGAAGTGCCACGTGTTTCCCGTGTTTAGAACTGTCCCTGCACAAAATGACACTTCTAAAGGAAAAAAAAGCCATTTAAAACTGCTTGCGGCTTTAATGTAATGTCTGGTCCCGGTAATATGGATGAAAATCTTTAAGAAAAATGGCATAGCTACCCCATGACCCCCCCCCCTACCCCAGCCCATTACCAGCCCCTTTGGGTCTTGTATGGATATTAAGGGGAACCCCGCACATAAAATAAAAAAGGCCCTATATACTCTGAACAGCCGTATACAGGCGGTGCATACAAGACAGGGACTGTAGGTTTGTTCTTATGTAGAATCTGTTTGTAATTTTGAACAGGTACATTGTTGAAGTGTAGCTCCAGCCCAAAAATCTATTTTTAAACTTTTTGGAAAACATAGGTAAGGGTTATCACCCCTGTAACATTTGTTTTGCTGTCTGTGCCCCTGTTCAGAACATTTCACCTCACTTTCCGTCCCAATGACAACTGTTTTTGAAATGTGGTGTTTTTCTTGAAACAAGGATTGCTGATAAAGCATCAGTACAGAGGAGACACCTTTCTCCCATATTAATTCTTACAGGAGAGAATTTTCCTTCCAAGGGGTAGATTTCCTCTCACTTCCTGTTGTCTTCTTTCGTTTGCAAGTAGGAGTCGTTTGTAAGTTGGATGTTTGAAAGTAGGGACCTGCCGTATATACTCTGCAGAAATAGGCCCCTTAGTTGTTGGTGTTGGCACAACACTGTAAGCACTCACAGTTACTCTTGGTTGGTGCTGGAACGCCCTGCTGTCAACTATTATATCAGGAATTTTAATTACATATAATTGTTGAACAGTGGTAGTAAAAATTGGGCCTTTGATGGTGGTGCTGGTGCCACAACACTGTAAGCCCTGACAGTTACTCTTGGTGGGTGCAGCAATGGGCCCTGCTGTGAATTATTAGATCAAGAATTGTAATTACATGCCCCTTTTGAACAGGGGCTGAAAAATTGGGCCTTTCGTGGTGGTGGTGGTGGTGGCGTTGCCACAACACTGTAAGCCCTCAGAGTTACTCTTGGTGGGTGCAGGAATGGGCCCTGCTGTGAATTATTAGATCAAGAATTGTAATTACATGCCCCTTTTGAACAGGGGCTGAAAAATTGGGCCTTTCGTGGTGGTGGTGGTGGTGGCGTTGCCACAACACTGTAAGCCCTCAGAGTTACTCTTGGTGGGTGCAGCAATGGGCCCTGCTGTGAATTATTAGATCAAGAATTGTAATTGCATGCCCCTGTTGAACAGGGGCTGAAAAATTGGGCCTTAGGCACTGGTGGCACAACACTACAACCCCTCACAGATACTGTACTTGGAGCACAGCAATGAGCCCTGTTGCAAAGTATTGCTTCAAAAATTGTAATGACACGCCCCTGTTAAACAGGGGCTGAAAAATTGGGCCTTAGGCACTGGTGCCACAACACTCCAACCCCTCACAGATACTGTACTTGGAGCACAGCAATGAGCCCTATGGCAAATTATTGCTAAAAAAATTGTAATTACACGCCCCTGTAAAACAGGGGCTGAAAAATTGGGCCTTAGCCACTGGTGGCGGCACCCATAAACAAAAATGATCTTCCAAGCTATCATCATCAATCGTATCATTGAGGACTCGGAGGAGGAGGATAGCCAGTCAACATAACAGCACAGGCACTCAGCATCAGCATCAGTCTTGAAGGGATGTGACATGTTAAAATCAATTAGTCTGTTATATCAGCATCAGGTGTGTGGTAGCTGGTGGTGATCCAAGACTGGTTCATCTTGATGAAAGTCAGTCGATCAACCGAGTCGGTGGACAGGCGCACCCTGTGATCCGTGACAAATCCTCCAGCAGCACTGAATGTGCGTTCCGAAAGAACGCTGGATGCAGGACAGGCCAGTAGCTCAATTGCATACTGTGCAAGCTCTGGCCAGTGATCCATCCTCAAGACCCAGTAAGCCAGAGGATTTTCGGTGGGGAAGGTGTCCAAGTCTGACCTTGCCCCTAGATATTCCTGCACCATGTTTATCAGACGCTGGCGATGGTTGCTGGAACCGATCATACTTTGGGGCTGCGGACTAAAGAATTGTCTGAACGCATCGGTCAGACGGCCACCTTCCCCACCGCTCCTTCTTTGACTGGCCGAAGCCTCAGCAACTCGTTGTCCAGGACCAGGAGTTTGTAACCTCCCAGTCTCTGGGAACGCGTTGCACAGACCTTTCTGCAAGGCCTCCCGGAGTTGTCTCATCCTCTGCTCCCTCTGCGACGGTAACATAAGGTCCGCAACCTTACCCTTGTACCGTGGATCAAGGAGAGTGGCCAGCCAGTAATGGTCCCTCTCCTTGATCCGAAGAATACGAGGATCCTTCCGCAGACTTTGCAGGATCAGGGAGGCCATGCAGCGTAGGTTTGCTGAGGCATTTGCTCCGGAGTCCTCTGGGTCACTAAGGACGACATGATCCGCAGCCACCTCCTCCCAGCCACGTACAAGTCCACTGGTTTCTTGGGACTGTAAATCATCCCTAAAAGACTGCTGCTGATGATGCTGAGTGCCAGCCTCCACCTCCATGCTGACACAATCCTCCTCCTCCTCCTCCTCCTCCTCCTCTTCCTGTGCGATGGGTGGGACAGAAGGAACACTGTCTGGGTAAAGGGGGCCTTGAGAGGCAAGGAAGTCCTCCTCTTCCTGCCTCTGTTCTGCCTCAAGTGCCCTGTCCAATATTCCACGCAGCGTGTGCTCCAACAGGTGGACAAGAGGTACAGTGTCACTGATGCATGCACTGTCACTGCTCACCATCCTCGTGGCCTCCTCAAATGGTGCCAGGACAGTGCATGCATCCCTGATCATGCCCCACTGGCGTGGAGAAAAAAAAACGAGCTCCCCTGACCCTGTCCTGGTGCCGTAGTCGCACAGGTACTCATTGATGGCCCTCTGCTGCGTGTGCAGCCGCTGCAGCATGGCCAACGTTGAGTTCCACCTGGTGGGCATGTCACATATAAGGCGGTTCTTGGGCAGGTTCAACTCCTTTTGCAGCTCAGCCAGGCGAGCACTGGCATTATAAGATCTGCGGAAATGCACACAGACTTTCCTGGCCTGCCTCAGGACATCCTGTAAGCCTGGGTACCTGCCCAAGAACCGCTGCACCACCAGGTTAAGGACGTGAGTCACACAGGGCACATGGGTCAGTTGTCCCTGTCGGAGGGCGGAGAGGAGGTTGGTGCCATTGTCGCAAACCACCATTCCTGGCTTAAGCTGGCGTGGCGTCAACCACCTCTCGGCCTGGCCCTGCAGAGCAGACAGGACCTCTGCCCCAGTGTGGCTTCTGTCCCCCAAACACACCAGCGCAAGCACGGCATGGCATCTTTTTGCCTGCGTACTTGCGTAGCCCCGTGAACAGCTACGGAGCACCGCTGGTTCATAGGACAAACCACAGGAAGAGGCCATGGAGGAAGAAGAAGAGGAGGGGGTGGAGGAGAGAGGTGTGTCACAACCAGTAGTAGCATTTTGGAGGCGTGGCGGTGGAACAACCTCCAACACTACTGCACCTTGTTCTGCATCCTTCCCAGCTGCCAAAAGAGTGACCCAATGGGCCGTGAAAGAAAGGTAACGTCCCTGTCCATGCCTGCTGGACCATGAGTCAGCGGTAATATGCACCTTACCGCTGACCGCCCTGTCCAGCGAGGCCAAGACATTGCCTTCCACATGCCGGTAGAGAGCCGGAATAGCCTTCCGTGAGAAAAAGTGGCGTTTGGGAACCTGCCACTGAGGAACCGCACATTGCACAAACTCACGGAAGGGGGCCGAGTCTACCAACTGAAAAGGCAGCAGTTGAAGCGCTAGCAATTTAGCCAAGCTAGCATTCAACCGCTGGGCATGTGGATGGCTGGGAGTGAACTTCTTTCGACGGTCCAGCAGCTGGGGCAGGGAAATTTGCCTGCTAGAATCGGACGTCGGTGTACTGCTAGCAGAGTGGCCGCAAGTACTTGGCTGTGACACACCTAATTCTACACCTTCATTCCTCTCAGTGCATGTTTCAGAGAGGACTGAAGTTATAGTGGGGTTGGAGATCCCAGCTGATGCGGTGCAAGGAGAGGTCCGCTTTGTTCTTTGGTGTGGGTCTTTGAGGTAGGCTTGCCAACGAGCTGCATGGCAGGTCAACATATGTCTGGTCAGGCATGTGGTACCCAAGCGGCTGATGTTTTGGCCACGCGATATACGCTTGAGACATATGTTGCAAACAGCAGCTGTGCGATCTGATGCACTAGCCTCAAAAAAGGCCCACACCAAGGAACTTTTTGAATGACGGGCAGAGGCAGCGCCCTGCACAGGCGGAGCTCTGCGGTGTGATTCCGTCGGTGTACTGCCCTTACGCTGGCCACCAAAGGGCATCCTGCCTCGTTGGAGATGTGCCTCCTCCTCATCCTCCTCCTCCTCCTCTCTCCTATTAGGCACCCACGTGGAGTCAGTGACCTCATCATCCCCTCCCTCCTCATCACTGGAGCCAATCTGGCAGTATGCTGCAGCTGCTGAAACATGACTGCCAGATTGGTGTCCTTCTTGAGCATCCCCTCTGTCTGCTCTCACGCTACTGCCTTCCTGTAGCTGGGTTTCATCATCAGACCCTTCGAAATGCTGGGCATCCTCCTGGAGCATGTACCCAACACTGTGCTCAAACAGTTCGGGGGACTCCTCAGGAGGAGGACATGGTGGGTCTAGGGAAGGAGTGACTGATGATGAGTCTGACATTGATACCAGGGAAGAGGACGCTTTGGCAGCTGCTTTGCCAGTACCCTGAGCCTGGGTGAGAGAGGATGAGGAGGAGGAGGAGGGCTTGGTCATCCACTCTACCAAGTCTTCGGCATGATGTGGCTCAACATGTCCAGCTGCCGAAAAGAAGGACAAGCGTGTCCCATGGCCATGTGCTGATGACAATGCACCGCGTCCACGACCAGCACTGTTGCCCCCAGACACAGAGCCTGCTTGCCCTCTTTTATTGCCTCCTGACTGTCTGCCTCTCCTTGTTTGCCTTCCAGACATTCTAATAGATGGCCTGCAGGGAGATGGGAAAAAAGCAATAAGGGCTACCTTCAGGTGTCCTTCTCTGTCCCTTTACTTAAGGATTTCTAAATATGGTTGAGGATGATTGCTTTTGCACAGAATAGCACAACGACAATTTCCCTGACTGTCCAAAAAACAAGGATTTCAAAGATGGTTGATGAGGAATGCTTTAGCACACTATAGCACAAGGAGAATTCCCCTCACTTTCCTTCTTTGTCCCTAGAAACAAGGATTCGCACAGTGAAAGAAACTGACACTCTCCCTACCTAGAGTTTTCTGTCCCTAGAAAAAATGTTTTTTTAAAGCACACTATAGCACAAGGAGAATTCCCCTCACTTTCCTTCTTTGTCCCTAGAAACAAGGATTCGCACAGTGAAAGAAACTGACACTCTCCCTACCTATAGTTTTCTGTCCCTAGAAAAAATGTTTTTTTAAAGCACACTATAGCACAAGGAGAATTCCCCTCACTTTTCTTCTTTGTCCCTAAAAACAAGGATTCGCACAGTAAAAGACACTGACACTCTCCCTACCTAGAGTTTTCTGTCCCTAGAAAAAATGTTTTTTTAAAGCACACTATAGCACAAGGAGAATTCCCCTCACTTTTCTTCTTTGTCCCTAGAAACAAGGATTCGCACAGTAAAAGACACTGACACTCTCCCTACCTAGAGTTTTCTGTCCCTAGAAAAAATGTTTTTTTTAAAGCACACTATAGCACAAGGAGAATTCCCCTCACTTTCCTTCTTTGTCACTAGAAACAAGGACTCGCACAGTAAAAGACACTGACACTCTCCCTACCTAGAGTTTTCTGTCCCTAGAAAAAATGTTTTTTTAAAGCACACTATAGCACAAGGAGAATTCCCCTCACTTTCCTTCTTTGTCACTAGAAACAAGGATTATCACAGTGAAATAAACTGACACTCTCCCTACCTAGAGTTTTCTGTCCCTAGAAAAAATGTTTTTTTAAAGCACACTATAGCACAAGGAGAATTCCCCTCACTTTCCTTCTTTGTCCCTAGAAACAAGGATTCGCACAGTAAAACACACTGACACTCTCCCTACCTATCCTTCTCGTTCCCTAAACTAAAGGAATCCAGGTTAAGCAAGAAAGAAATAAATGTCACCATCCCTGCCTATGCTTCTCTTTCTCTGCTCCGGAACACACTACACTAGGCCGCCGTGCTGGCGGCCTTTTATAGTGTGGGGCGTGTACTAAACACCCTCAGCAATAATTGGCCACAGGCATCCTGCCTGTGGCCAATCATTGCTCTCCTCGCTGCCGGCGCTGTGATTGGCCAAGCATGCGGGGTCACAGTGCATGCTTGGCCAATCACAGCGCCTGGATGACACTGCGATGGCGTAGTGCATTGTGGGCCGTTCGCGTCACTCGAATTTGGCGCGAACGGCCCAAATCGTTCGATCTTCGTCGAACGATCGAACAGCCGATGTTCGAGTCGAACGTATGTTCGACTCGAACACGAAGCTCATCCCTAGTTGTTAGTATAGGGAATTCTCTTCCATCTGCTCAGAGAAAAATGCTTACATTTTATGTGTTTGTTTGTTGTTGTCTTGGAATTCCAATTTAAAGTATAAGTTATTTTTTCTTCTGAATGCAAACGGATTGTTGAGTAATTGATATGTCCTTTGATCCCGCCAAGTAGGAGAGTGTTGCTAAAGTGGGCAGGTGAGAGGGACAGAGTAGGGTACTCATCTGTGTGTGGTGCTTTATTTGAGTGATTCCTCCTATCCAAAGTATTGTTTAGCACAATACACAGAGGTATATGTCCGCTTGCATAAATCTGCTATTTCACTTCAAGTGAAAGAGGGGATCAAACAACCGACCATACCTTCGTCAACGCTTTTTGCGCAAAGCATACTGCTATATTTGCATTCCATATTCAGCGAGTCCGAGAGACTTGCTGAGGTGGAGAAAATGTTAAAGAAGGATTTGATTCAGAAAAGTTATCTATATAGATTAAAAAATACATGTTTATTGTTAAGATGTTGCAACTATTGTCAGTTTATTCATGAAATGTGTTGGGCCCATATTCCCATGTCCAATGCATAGTTAATTGGAAACAGTAAAAGGGGAATGTGACGTCACTGATAAATTACATGTATGCGCTGGTACCAAATGTTTTTTTTTGAGGAATCTGATCAGATACAATTTTTTTTTAGAGTAGCATTTCAACTTATACATGGGGTATTTTGATTATTTCAGTTAGGTTCTATTTCCACTATTGCAACCCCAGATTTGCGTGATTTGCAGTGCGACTTTGCAATGCGATTTTTGATGCAATGTCATGCAAAAGTGTGAGAAAAGGTCGCACCGAAGTAGGAACAAAATAGTGCAAGAACCTTTTTGCGTCGCTGCGACTTGAGTCGCACAAATTAAAACAAGGACCATTGAATTACATGGGTTTTTGACTTGTCATGCGACTTCGCATGTGTCAAGTCGCACAGCAACTCACAGTAGTGGAAACAGAGCCTTAGAGCCTGACTTTGGGGACTGTTTTAATTGTGTAATTGCCTATCCTTACTTTATTGAAGTTAAAAGGTATTGCTTTCTTTTCAGTATCGACAAATGTGATATAATTGCCCTGGGCTCCGGTGTTCAGTGAATGGTATTATGGTTTTGTTGATGTTGAGAAAAAAAAAAAAAGGGAACTTTTGCATTGTATAAGGACATTGCCTGTTACAAGACAAGGGAATGGATATTTGTGCAAATGGTTTTAATTTGTGTTTACGCTGTATGAACAATGATTGGGGATTTAAAAATGTTTGATTTTCTTTTTTTGGGTTAAATACAATTTTAGGGCTGGGTTCACACATATGCAGAGCGAGTTTGAGCTCTGTTTTCACAGCTAATTGACAAAGTAGTTGTTCAGCGCTTCATGTCAGTTTTTGATCAGGATCAGGTCAGGATTTTATACTGTTCACAACTGAATGACATGTGCGATTCAGAAGCGTTCCCATAGAAGTCAATGGCCCTGAATTCGCATGTAAGCCGGACCGCACTGCCTAGAAAACGCACACCTTTTTGGGCAGTGCGGAGTGCGAATGCACCGCAGGTGTGTGAGCCAGCCTCATCCAAGGAAGTTATGTATTCCTGGCGCTACGCCAGAGGAATTGTGGTTGGTAAAGAAAAAGGAAGTAACTTAAGGTTTGTGTAATCCTATGCATTAGGGAAAAATACGAGAGATATAAAAAAAAAAAAAGTAATGGTAAAAGGTGCTTAAAAGATGTTCAAAGGGCAAATATGGAAAACATTTCTAAATGAAGAATGAATGGAGTGGCCAAATGGATGTGAATAAAAGGAGAAAGTGGTTGTATCGTGTTTAATGAATGCACAAGGTATTATTTGATTAGTAAAATATCTTAAGTGTTTGTTTAAAATGTACACAAAGAGTCGTCTTATATTGTGTTTTCTTGTTCAGGGAGTAAAAATTATTAGGCCCATGTTCCTGATAATATATATTTCTCTAAAAGTTTGGGTTAAGTAACCAGGATACACGAAATACATTGCTGCATATATTGAGTCCATGAGGTACTGAAATATGATGGGAAAGTTTGTTTGAATAACAGTCAGAGTGACTATTCTGGATATATTTACCTTTTGAATTCCCAGAGTTTCAATCATGAAGATATGTTAATGATGTAATGAAGTTTATCCATCAATGTTTTGTTTGTTGCTGATGATCAGATATATTTGAAAAGTTAAGAGGCTGACTTCTGAGTCAGAATATGTGTTTGGGTAAAATGTTCAGTTCTGAGTTCCTCGGGTCCACTTGGGTCCCGGGGATAGAAGAAACTAAAGTTGTTTAAGTTTTATTGAAGTCCTGCTGTAATACTGGATTAGAAAAAATGTTTAGTTTAAACATATTGAATCTATATAATGAAGACTGTTGCTGAGAAACATTTTATATTTCTGCATGCTTTACTTATGTTTGAGTTAATAAGGAATATTATTTTTAATACCTCCAATGGTTAAGGCCTTAATTGATCAGGTAGATTCTGTGATTATTCATGTTGGATGAGGAATATCCGCCCCAGCCAGCCAGAAGAAATGCCC
The DNA here is from genome assembly GCA_029206835.1 of Rana muscosa. NCBI lineage: Eukaryota > Metazoa > Chordata > Amphibia > Anura > Ranidae > Rana > Rana muscosa. Next base: position 303,101,491 of record CM055121.1, on the reverse strand, counting down.
ATCCCATTCCTACCCTATACCCCATTTATACCCTGCCTTATACCCTATCCGGATGAAGAGATGACTACAGCTTTTACATGGAAATCTTCATTGTTCATCTTTGTTGTTCAAATGCCATGGGAGATGCTGAGATGAGTAAAGGCGGACACCTGCTGGAAAATATTCCTGGAACGACACCTTGAGGGTTAGCCATGATGCACGCCCAAGGTCTACGAAATTCCAGTGAGCATCACAAGGAAGTGATCCAGATATGCCAGCCCGGAGACCCAAGTCTAGCCCAATGCATCAGTTCCCGTCTGTCTGTGGATATCGAGTTCTATCCTTACAAAGAGGCAGGGTTTTGGGGTAGAAGGATCTCTGTAAAATATGTGTAAACACAGAATTGAACCAAAAGTTTTGGGAAAAGTTTAGGAGAATGAGAATTATAATGTGGACATCTTTTTCCTTCCCTTTCATGAATTTATTGGACATTCAGAAGCCATACAAGAGATTTTTTTGTGCTTTTCTTTGGGACAATTTTTTATTTGGCCTAAAGGCTTTCATGCCCCTCCCACTTGCTTTTAAGGACTGTCACGCCCCTCCCCCCTTTGTATTTCATGGACAATTGCTATGAAGCTGAGATTATCTGTTTATTGTTACATGCTTAAGATAATGATACATTTATGAGAAAGTAGTCCAGGTGAATGTCGGGGGCTTCAGGGTTTGTGATTATCACGTTCGTGATAAAAGAGGGGATTGTAATAAAATGTATAAATAATCAACTCCATTTTAAGTAGAAATGAACTTTGACATACTTAGCTTAACTGACAGTTTGCATATAGTCACACCCTGCTACTGATATTCATGGATCAGCCTGATTGTATAAGCAAAGTCATCTTTTAGCTCTTGTAGACTGCTGAATCTAGTTTAATACAAGATAAGAATATACTGAGTTTGTATTATTTTTAGAAACGTATGTGTTAAGACATAGCCCCTCCTATCTTTATTTTACGTAAAAACCACTCAAAATTCAATAAAGGCCAGAGATCTAATGAACACACTCAAATCTGTTTCCATGTGTCATTTTGATTTCTCACGGATCCGGGGGTCACTGAAAATGATCTTGCATTTACCTGAAGTACACCTGGGTGGCGATATCACCTGCTTCAGATATAAGTCGGCAGAATGGCATGGCTGCGAAAAGCAACGTATATATATATATACGTTGCTTTGAATTTTAGCGCCGTGCCGCAAGCTCCATGACCGTGCCCGCGGGACACGCGGACTAGATGTCCGCAGGTGTCCGCGATCGTGTCACGGAGCTGTAGAATGGGGAGAGGCCAGTGTAAACAAGTCATCTCCCTGTTCTGCCTAGTGACAGGACACTGATCTTCTGCTCCCTGTCATCGGGAGCGGTGATCACTGTCGTGTCACAGGTAGCCCATCCCCCACACAGTTAGAATCACTCCCTAGGTCACACTTTACCCCTTCCCCGCCCCCTAGTGGTTAATCCCTTCACTGCCAGTGTCATTTACACAGTAATCAGTGCATTTTTATAGCACTGATCGCTGTATAAATGACAATGGTCCCAAAATAGTGTCAAAAGTGTCTGATGTGTCCGTCATAATGTCGCAGTCACGATAAAAATCGCTTATCGCCAGCATTACTAGTAAAAAAAAAAAATATTAATAAAAATGCCATAAATGTATCCCCTATTTTGTAGATGCTATAACTTTTGCGCAAACCAATCAATAATGGCTTTTTTTAACCAAAAATATGTAGAAGAATACGTATCGGACTAAACTGAGGGAAAAAAAATTATATATTTTTTGGGGATATTTATTATAGCAAAAAGTAAACAATATTGCATTTTTTTCAAAATTGTCGCTCTATTTTTGTTTATATCGCAAAAAATAAAACTGCAGAGGTGATCAAATACCACCAGAAGAAAGCTCTATTTGTGGGAAACAAAGAACGCCAATTTTGTTTGGGAGCCACGTCGCACGACCGCGCAATTGTCAGTTAAAGCGACGCAGCGCCGAATCGCAAAAAGTGGCCTGGTCTTTAACCAGCCAAAATGGTCTGGGGATTAAGTGGTTAAAGTGAGACATTAAAAATGCAAAACTCCATTAAATAACATGCCTGGGGTTTGCTCCTAACCTGCCAAATCCTCCGGGGCTGAAGTGGTTAAGGAGAAGTGCAGATTTTAAAATATCAAGAACAACTTTTGAAATGACATTGACAAGTAAAACCGGTGTGAGATTTTACATAGTTGGCTTTACCTATGCCTTAAAGTGGAACTAAAATCTATCAATTGACATAAACTATTATTACTCGTTACGCTGCCACCATTATTAACCATTTGATGTCCGCGCTATAGCCGAAAGATGGCGACAGCTCAGACCTCAAATGCCGGGAGGGCGTCCATGGACGTCCTCCCGTTCCTGCGCCCCCCGCGTGCCCCAGGGGGCTGTGATTGCTGAATTTTTGGGACTCGGCTGATCACAGAGCGGGGTAAAGGACCAATCACAGCGAGCCCTTTACCACGTGATCGGCTGTCAGCCAATGACAGCTGATCACAGGAAGGAAACAGAAGCCAGTTAGCGCCTTTTTTTTTCTTCGCCCTGTCAGCGTGAAGAAAAGAATAAAGCCGGTAACTGACTTCTGTTAGTGGGACATCGGTCCCCTAAGTGCCCATTAGTGTTGCTGATCAGTGCCCTTCAGTGCTGCAAATCCGTGCCCACCAGTGCCATCTATCAGTGCTGCTAATCAGTGCGCATCAGTGCCTCCTGACCAGTGCCCACCAGTGCCACCTATCAGTGCTGCTAATCAGTGCGCATCAGTGCCTCCTGACCAGTGCCCACCAGTGCCACCTATCCTTGCTGCCAATCAGTGCGCATCAGTGCCTCCTGACCAGTGCCCACCAGTGCCACCTATCAGTGCTGCTAATCAGTGCACATCAGTGCCTCCTGTCCTGACCAGTGCCCACCAGTGCCACCTATCAGTGCTCCTAATCAGTGCACATCAGTGCCTCCTGACCAGTGCCCACCAATGCCACCTATCAGTGCTGCTAATCAGTGCACATCAGTGGCACTTATACTGTGACTGTGTTATACCCCCAGAGGGTAAGAAGTTTCTGGTGAGTGCATTTTTGTAAAGAGCACGGATTACCACCCACAAGCAAGCTTTTATTGTCGAGCACAAGCCACCATCATCCCTTTTATTTATTTATTTTATCTACGGACTGTTTTTTAAAATCATTTGTGAATATTGGTTCATCTATCAATGTTATGTGTTATGGTTTATAAGCACACTTATCACGTCATCTCCTAAACACCCGGCCGAGGGTGTAACACTTTCACCTAACTCCCAGCAGGGGGTTCACACATCCTATACACAATATTATTCTGGAGCACCAGCTCAACGTTGATGTCAACATTGTACTAACATTTGAATTTTAGTAAACACCCGGCTGGGACACCACACGGTTCTAGTTTTAATTTCTCCATTTTTTTTTTTTTTACATTTGGTTTTTGCTTTGGTCTTCTAAGCACACCACACATTAATAGAACAGCGTCACAACTACACCTCTCACCCTTTTCAGTGCCCATCAGTGCCACCTCCCTGTGCGACCTAGAAGTGCCCATCAGTGCCACCTATCAGTGCCTATCAGTGCTACCCATCAGTGCAGCCTCATCAGTGCTTCCTGATCAGTACCCACCAGTGCCGCCTCATCAGTGCCCATCAGTGCTGCCTCATCAGTGCCCATCAGTGCAGAATATCAGTGCCCATCAGTGCCTATCAGTGCAGCCTATCAGTGTCCATCAGTGCCACCTCATCAGTGCCCATCAGTGCAGCCCCATCAGTGCAGCCTATCTGTGCCCACCAGTGCCATCTATCAGTGCCACCTCTCCATTCCACCTATCAGTGTCACCTCCCTGTGCCACCTAGCAGTGCGCATCAGTGCCACCTATCAGTCCCTATCAGTGCTACTCATCAGTGCCCAACAGTGCAGCCTCATCAGTGATTCCTGATCAGTACCCACCAGTGCCGCATATTAGTGCCTATCAGTGCAGCCTATCAGTGCCCATCAGTGCCACCTATCAGTGCAGCCTATCAGTGCCCATCAGTGCCACCTATCAGTGCCGCCTATCAGTGCCCATCAGTGAAGGAGAAAAATTACCTGTTTGAAAATTTTTATAACAAAATATGAAAAAGTTTTTTTTTTTCTCAAAATTTACAGTAGTTTTTTGTTTGTTTAGCAAGAGTGGGTAAGATAGAGTGGGTAAGGGTTAGATCCTTTCTGTCAGCTCCCCATTGGGGAGATTCATCCCTCAATCTGTACCAGTGATCACTGACATCAAGAAAGACAGATAGGGGAAATCCAAAATTTAAAAAGGACTTTTCTCCGCCCATATCACCTCCTGTCTCTTGCCTCCTCCCCACGCTCTTTGAATCAATTGTGAAAAAAAAATGTTTTAGCAATAAATATATTTTTACATTTCTACTGTTTGAGTTCCTGAAGGAACTACTGAGCTACTGAGGAAGCCCAAAAACGGGGCGTAACGCGTATAGGTGGGAGGAGCCGAGCCTGTGAAGTCATTATCTAGGAAGAGTTGTACCTTTGCATGCCTATTCAAGGAATTTTGTAAGTCTTTTTCTATAACCGCTTTTATTCAATAAATTGTGGAAATAGAGAGCACTATGGGTCTCTTTCTTGTGTTCCCCATCAGAAGGAATTGCTGATTTTTGACATGCGCACTGCCAAAAAATTTGTTCGTTTTCGTTTCATCTGTTTTTTTTTTTCATTTTTCGGGTCATTCTTTATGATCTAAATTCATTACTTCAAATAAATTCATAACTTCGGAAAAATTTTAATTCGTTATGTTCTATTCATTTAGATGCGGTATTCATAAATTTGAAAATGCGTAAATTCGAAAATCGAGAATTCTGAAAATTTGAATATCCGAAATAATTAACTAACTAATAATAACTAACTATTAAATTATAGGTATTGGAATTTCCTTTCCAATTTCGCTGTTTATGAACGTAACGAATACAAATTAATCCGAAGTTACAAATTATCCAAAATAACAAATGCCGCATCCAAGTGAATGGAACGGAACAAATTAATAATAAATAATATTATTAATAATAAAACGTTTTTATTTATTATTATTAATTCGTTACGTTCCAGTGTTTTTTTAACCCAATTTTTATTCAATAAATTGTGGAAATAGAGAGCACTATGGATCTCTTTCTTGTGTTCCCCATCATATGGAATTGCTGATTTTGGCTAAACATGTGCCGTGCCTAAAAATGTGTTCGTTTTTGTTTTATTTGTTTTTTTGGGGGTTCTTTCGGGTTCATTCGTTGATGATCGAAATTCGTTATTTTGAATAAATTCGTAACTTTGGAAAAATTCTAATTCATTATGTTCCACTCGTTTAGATGCGGTATTCTTAAATTTGTAAATTTGAAAATGCATAAATTCGAAAATCCGAAAATTTGAAAATCCAAAATAATAACTAACTAACTAAAAATAACTCGCGAGGCACACGGCGGGTCGCGCGCGCCCGCTGGGCGGCAAATTTAAAGGGACATACAGGTACGCCCATGTGCCTGCCCGTGCAATGTTGTCGACGTACGGCGGCGTTTGGCAAGTGATTAAAGTACTCACTGCATTTCCGAATACTGTAAAAAGAAAATTAAATCGACGCCATTGGCAGCCGAGTAAACCGGAAGTGACGTGACGTCGCTTCCTGGATTTTACATCGGAGACCCGATCAGAGCCGAATCCGACTTCGCACGGGTCTCAGCCTAGCCAGCGGGGTCTCAGCCTAGGTCTCCCGGTGGGACGGGAGGCTCGAGAAGAGCGGCGGAAACTTTGATAAAATATAAGGACGCTTTTGTGAAATTCACAACTTTGGTGAAATATCAGGAAGTTCCTGTAAGGTAAAAATGTTTCTGTTTTTTTTTTTTTCTTATGCATTTTAGTCAATGTGTAAGGCAAAATGTATCCACTTCATGACCGCCCACCGTAGATGTACACCGTACACCTAGTACGTGATCTGACACATCCGAGGTCTGGGGTACGCACTCTGCCACCGCCGGCCCGCTCCCGCTGTAATCACACACAGCAGGAGCCCAATGGCGGGTAGCGTGGACTCGATGTCCGCTGGCACTAGGGTGACCAAGTGTCCCGGATTGCCCGGGACAGTCCCGCATTTTGCAGGTCTGTCCCGAGCACCTTAATACCAGGACAATACAGTGTCCCGGAATAAAACTGACACAGCCACCCCCCAGAGCTGATCTGATGCCCCCAAAAAATTGCCGCTTTACTCACTGACAGAAATGATATAGAAAACAATCAGTGCACATATGAAAACTGATATCTGTTTTATACTACCTTCTTTTGGATTAAAACCAGTCTACACTCAGAACGTCTCCACACTCTTCTTTTCACATATTTTTTCATCTGATGCTGTGCCTACTACATTGCTGGATCCCTTCACATCGGAGATCTTCTTCCCCTCATGGTGGAAACAAGCGCATCTGACCTCTTGTTCACTCAAAAGGTCCATCTGTTCCGGTAAGCAGGTTTTCCTTATATTGGATGGACAAGTCATATATTGCATGAAGATCATCTCACCTTATCTCAATATCATCTTAGTTCATTCGCTTACTCACTGACAGTACTCGTCCTGGCCAGGAAGAGGCATCCCCCCTGCTTGTAATTGGAGAAATCATAAATCCCTTCTCTTGTGTCTAATCACTGTAGAGCCAGTGTTGGAACAAATGGTCCTCGGCTGGCTAGGACAAGTACTGTCGGCGGGCTTTTTTGGGGGGGGCCTAATCAGTGCTTCTGGGTAAAGTGCGCCCCGGCTGTGCTGTGATTCGTTACAGCACAAGCTGATTTTTAGTAGGGGGGGTGTCCCTGAATGGCAGTTTGGAAATGTGGTCACCCTAGCTGGCACCCGCCATTTGTTCAGTACACAGGCCCTGTGCCATGGCCATGACTCCCGTGCGCACGCATGTGCGGGAGGGATCTGATCGCAGCTCGGTCATTCTAGCAGCCTTTGAACCCGGAAGGAAGACCAGGTAAAGATGGAAGCCTCTGCAGCGGTGACAGCGTGGCGCTGGAGGGCTTTGTTTCAAGTTAAGTCTTTCATAATGTGCTAGTATGCGACGCACCCCACACATTATGGCTTTACCTAGCAGGGTTATTTTATTTTTTATTTTATTTTTATAAACCTTTACTACCGCTTTAAATAAATATATACAAAAATGTGAAGCAATTAAAATGCTCAAACCATAATATCTTATAAAGTGCCTTGAAAAAGTATTCATACCCCTTGAAATTTCCCACATGTTGTCATGTTACAACCAAAAACGTAAATGTGTTTTATTTGGATTTTATGTGATAGACCAACACAAAGTGGCACATAATTGTGAAGTGGAAGGAAAATAATAAATGATACAAATAAATATGTGAAAAGTGTGGGAGATGGCATTTGTATTCAGCCCCCTTTACTCTGATACCCCTAACTATAATCTAGTGGAACCAATTCCCTTCAGAAGTCACCTAATTAGTAAATAGAGTCCACCTGTGTGTCATTTAATCCCAGTATAAATACAGCTGTTCTGTGAAGCCCTCAGAGGTTTGTTAGAGAACCTTAGTGAACAAACAGCATCATGAAGGCCAATGAACACACCAGACCTGTCAAGGATACAGTTGTGGAGAAGTATAAAGCAGGGTTGGGTTATAAAAAATTATCCCAAGCTTTGAACATCTCACGGAGCTCTGTTCAATCCATCATCGGAAAATGGAAAGATTATGAGTTTCTCCCTGGTAAGATGCTCCGTCATATTGAGGCCATGTGGCCTGGTATGGTGCATGCTTGTGGGGTCTCCTGGCCTTCCAGGATGCCTTCTCGGATAAGGGACTGGTATGGAATTCTGTGAGGTGGGGACACGCACCACTTTTTTTTGTGCAGGGTCCCCCTTGACATCCATACCAGAGTTGTATACTGCAGAGATGCACCACTTCACAGGCAGGTTAGGAGCAAACCCCAGGCATGTTATTTAATGGAGTTTTGCATTTTTAATGTCTCACTTTTAACCACTTAAGCCCCGGACCATTTTGGCTGATTAAAGACCAGGCCCCTTTTTGCGATTCGGCACTGCGTCATTTTAACTGACAATTGCGCGGTCGTGCGACGTGGCTCCCAAACAAAATTGACGTCCTTTTTTTCCCACAAATAGAGTTTTCTTTTGGTGGTATTTGATCACCTCTGCGGTTTTAATTTTTTGCGCTATAAATAAAAATAGAGCGACATTTTTGAAAAAAATTCAATATTTTTTACTTTTTGCTATATTAAATTTCCCCCAAAAATATATAAAAAAACATTTTTTTCCTCAGTTTAGGCCGATACGTATTCTTCTACATATTTTTGGTAAAAAAAAAACGCACTCGCCGTTTATTGATTGGTTGGCGCAAAAGTTATAGCGTTTACAAAATAGGGGATAGTTTTATGGCATTTTTATTAATATTTTTTTTTATTACTAGTAATGGCGGCGATCAGTGTTTTTTTTTGTGACTGCGACATTATGGCGGACACATCGGACACTTTTGACACATTTTTTCGACCATTGTCATTTTTACAGCGATCAGTGCTATAAAAATTTACTGGTTACTGTAAAAATGACACTGGCAGTGAAGGGGTTAACCACTAGGTGGCGCTGTAGGGGTTAAGTGTTCCCTGCATTGTGTTTCTAACTGTAGGGGGGGTTGGGCTCTGTGTGACATGACACTGATCTTCGCTCCGAGTACACGGAGCCGAGATCAGTGTCATTGTCACTAGGCAGAGCGGGGAGAGGCTTGTTTACACAAGCCTCTCCCCGCTCTATGCCTCCGTGAGACAATCGCGGGGATCCCCACGGCGATCAAGTCCGCGGGACCTGCGGTCCGACTCACAGGGAAGGCAGCAGGGCCGCGAGCGCGCCAACGGCGGCGTGCGTGCGCGACCAGACGTCAGGCAGTTAAAGGGGGCGTACAGGTATGTGGATGTGCCTGTACATGCCATTCTGCCGACGTATAAGTGCAGGAGGCTGGTTGGCAAGTGGTTAAGCATTATTAAAACTTCTCAACAAATGGAATTTTTTTCCCCTTGCTTTGGTGCATGTGGCAGAACCCAGCACCCCCCTTCCCCTTCCCATGACATTTCTTTGACAATCCCTTGCCCATCAGTCTAGAAAATGGTCATTACTCTATTTTCACATTCATTTCGCACGGATTTTATTTTGTTTTAATTAGGCGCCCAAACTTCAATAATGTTCACTGTTGTCGCTTTGAACAGAACCCAGGTAGCTTCGGCTCGTTCCTACTGGTGACCATTGCCTCAGAGACGCCATGTGATGGGAGATGATGACCTTTACGTCTTCAAATACTGGAGAATAGGACATTTTTTACTTGACGTGTTTTCTTTTAAATTGTAAGTGACACCGGAGTGCCGGACACATCTGGGGATCTCCAGTGTGGAGGAATGATGGAGGGACCTCAGGTGTTTACACAAAGTCCTCATCATAGATTTCCTATTTATTATCTCAGAATATCCTGACAACATTGTTACTGTCCTGGTCTGAACATGCTGCTGGAAAACACTTAAACCAGAAAAGACAGAGACGTTTTCTAGAAGAGATTTGAGAAAGGCTCTGCAAAAAAAACAACATTTAACAGCGAATGTTTCTTCTGAACTTAAAGGCCAACTCCGGGAAGATTTTAAAAGATCTGGTGCGGAGCAGGGTTGCCAACTTTCAGTAAATTTACAAACAGTTTGTAAAATCCATAATTGTTTAATCTGTGAATGAATGTCAGTTACGGACATGCAACCTACATGTCCGCAATGGACATTCAAGGACAGATGAAAAAGTACAGATTTTACAAACTGTATATTTACTGAAAGTTGGCAACCCTGCTGCAGAGGGACTTCAGCATCTGTGGATGTGAGATTTACACCAGAGAAAATTATAGAAAGGATTCCGTGAAATGTAAATTCTCCCTTCCATAATCAATTCATTGTTTTCCCTTTCCTTTCCTTTTCCTTTTCCTTTCCTTTCCCTTTTCCCTCTACTTTTTTCTTTCCATTTTCTTTCCTTTTCGTTTTCATTTTCCTTTCCTTTCCTTTTTCCCCTCTACTTTTTTTTCTATTTTCTTTCCTTTTCTTTGCTTTCCTCGCCTCTCCTCTCATTTCCCTTCCTTTCCTTTTTCCTTTCCTTTCCCTTTTCCTTCTCCTTTTATCTTTCAATTTCCCTTTTCTTTGCCTTTCCTATTACTTTCCTTTCCTTTCTTTTTTCCTTTCCTTTTCCTTTCTTTTTTCCTTTCCTTTTTTTTCCATTCCTTTCCTTTTTTCCTTTCCTTTCCTTTTTCCTTTCCTTTCCTTTCTTTTTCTTTCCTTTCTTAATTTTTCCCTTTTCCTTTCCCTTCCTTTCCTTTTTCTTTTCCTTTCCCTTTTCCTTTTATCTTTCAATTTCCCTTTTCTTTACCTTTCCTATTACTTTCCTTTCCTTTTCCTTTTTTTTCTTTTCCTTTCCTTTTTTTTCCCATTCCTTTCCTTTTTTCCTTTCGTTTCCTTTTTCCTTTCCTTTCCTTCATTTTTCTTTCCTTTCTTATATTTCCCTTTTACTTTCCCTTCCTTTCTTTTTTCTTTCCCTTTTCCTTCTCCTTTGATCTTTCAATTTCCCTTTTCTTTGCCTTTCCTATTACTTTCCTTTCCTTTCTTTTTTCCTTTCCTTTTCCTTTTTTTTCTTTTCCTTTCCTTTTTTCCCCCATTCCTTTCCTTTTTTCCTTTCCTTTCCTTTTAACTTTCCTTTCCTTTATTTTTCTTTCCTTTCTCATTTTTCCCTTTTCCTTTCCATTTCTTTCCCTTTTCCTTTCTTTTTTTCTCTCACCTTTCCTTTCCTTTATTTAATTTCCTTTCCTTTGCTTTTTTCCTTTCCTTTTTCCCTTTCCTTTTTCCCTGTCGTTTTTCTTTCTTTTCCTTTTCTTTTCCCAAATTTCCTTTTTTTTTACTTTTTACTTTTTCTTTGCCTTTCCATTTCCTCCCTTTCCATTCCTCTTTCCTTTCCTTTTTCCCTTTTCCTTTTTTTCTTTTTCTTTTCCCTTCCCATCCCTTCCCTTTCCTTCCCTTTCCTTTCTCATTTTTCCTTCCTAATCTCTTTTCCCCTTTCCTTTCCTTTTTCCTTTTTTTAATTTTTCCTTTTTCCTTTCCATTCCTTTCTCTTTCTTTTCCTTTTTTCCACTTTCCTTTTTTTCCTCTTTTCTTTCCTTTTTCCTTTCCTTGTATTTCCTTTCTCATTTTTCCTTTCCTTTCCATTCCTTTCCTTTCTTTTTTTTCTCTCCTTTCCTCTTTCCTCTTTCCTTTCCTTTTTCGTTTCCTTTTCTTTCCTTTCTTTTTTCCCTGTCCTTTTTCATTTTTCTTTCTTTTCCTTTCCTTTTTATTTTCTTTTTCTTTGCCTTTCCTTTTTCTTTCCTTTCCTTTCTTCTTTCCTTTCCTTTTTCCCTTTTCCTTTTCCATTCCCTTTTCCCTTTTCCCTTCCCTTTCCTTTCATTTCCTTTCCTTTTTCCTTTCTAAAGTCTCGTACACACGGCTGGTTTTCTCTGCAAGAAAACTGCTGGGAGAGTTTTTTCCTGAGAAAACCGGTCGTGTGTATGGTTTCTCGTTGGGAAAACTGCCGGGAATCTCGACGAGAAAAATAGAGAACCTGCTCTCTATTTTCTCGTCGGGATTCTCATCAGCCTGTTTCCCGACGAGAAAACCGTGCATGTATATGCTTACCTGTCTCCAGGTAAACCCGTGCATGCTCGAAAAGACTTTGACGCATGCGCGGTAGCTTACAAGGGTAGTGTGGGGTGTAGCAAGATGGTGGCGATGGCATCGAATGTGACGAGCGCCGGCTCATCGTAGTCGATTAGGTCACTGCGTTCTTGCCCTTCAAAAGAACAGCGGTTCTTTTGAATGTGCCGTGTGTACACAGGGCTTGGCAAGACAAGCTTGCCAGGAATCTACATATTTTTTTTCGAAGGGATTCTCACCCGTGTGTACAGGGCTTAATTTCCTTTCCTCTTTTCTTTTTTTTCATTTTTCCTTTCCATTCTTTTCTCTTTCTTTTCCTTTTTCCTTAACATTTTTTTTTCCTTTCCTTAACTTTTTTTTCCTTTCCTTTTTCCTTTTTTTTCCCTTTTTCCTTTTTCCCTTTTTCCCTTTTCCTTCCTTTGTTTATTTACCTCATGTAAAGGGGGCTGTGTTTTGAAGGGGGTCTGTGTTGTAAAGGGGGGACTCTGATGTGAAGGGGGCTGTGATGTGTGGGAAATATTTAGGACACTGATGTAAAGGGGGGGGGGGGGGTCTGATGTAAAGGGGGACTATATTTTGAATGGGGCCCATGATGTAAATGAGGGACTCTGATATGAAGGGAACCTGTGATGTAAAGGGAGGCTGTGATGTGAAGGGGGACTATGAAGTGAAGGGGGGCTGTGATGTGAATGGGGGGGGTAATGAGGCCAGTTTTCCTTCCTTGGACCACTTTTGGTTTGTCCTGACCACTGCAGACCAGGAACAATCCACAAGAGCTTCAGTTTTTGCAGAGTTGCTGATTATGGCTGATTGGTGGTCTGATGTTAGGTCCGCTTTAAGAATAATTACTGGTGCAACTTTACCTACATAGAGTTCTCATTCAAAGCTAAAGTCTGTTTATTCACTGGAAAACTTCTTAGTCGTGGATTTTTTTTTTTTTTTTAGAGAGAAAGCACGTTCAATTTAAAACAAACAAAGAACAATGACTATAATAAAAAAAGAATCAAAGACGAGAAGAAAGAAGCGTTACAGAAATATATGTCTATTCACTTAGTAGGACACCAGCTCTAATTCAGAAGAAAAGAGCCTTTAAATGCTACATTAAATGCTGAATACATTATAATTTGATTCAAAGATATTGATTGCATTGTTTCAGCCCAGGCATATTAATGAGCGCTACATGTGTAAAGCAGATAATAGTCTACTTGGCTTGAAGTGTATACTAATTTGCACTGAATAAAGATTGATTATTTCACTTGCCAAAGAACTATTTTTAAAGGGAACAAAGTGGCTGCCTAATTAAATGCAAGTATGGAGCATGTGTTCATCAAAGTTCCGAGGTCTGTGAATAAAGAACAATGCGCGAAAACTTCACAAGCGAGGACGCTGATTTATGTAATGTAACATGGTTATTGGAGAAATGCCTTCTGTGCATTAAAAGTCTCAAACGGTTCAGCATCAGCCAATTAACACAGCCATGGAGCCATTATTCTGGCAGTCATACCAACCCGCTGACAACTACTGAGTCATTCTCCCAACTCGGGATTTACAAATTATAGAAAGGACTCCGGAAAACATAAATCCTCTCTTCCTTCCTTAATCAATCAATCAATTCTTTCTTTCTTTCTTTCTTTCTTTCTTTCTTTCTTTCTTTCTTCTTCCCTATCTATTTCCTTCTTTCCCTTTCCATTCCTTCCCTCCCTTCTCATTTTCTTCTCTCTTCCTTTCTTTATTATTTTCTACCATTACCTTGTTTCTTTCCATCCTCTATTCCTTCCTAATTTTCTCCTACCATCCTCCCGTTTTTCTCCCATCCTTACTTTCTCCCTTCCTTTCTTCCTTCCTTCCTTCCTTACTTTCTCTCTCCCTCCCTTCCTCTCTTCCTTTCTCCCTTTCCTTCCTTCCTTCCTCCCTTCCTTTCTTCCTTCCTTCCTTCCTTCTTCCATTCCTTTCTTCCTTCCTTTCTCCCTCCCTCCCTCCCTTCCTTCCTTCCTTTCTCCCTTCCTTCCTTCCTTTATCTCTCCCTCCCTTCCTTTCTCTCTTCCTTTCTCCCTTCCTTTCTCCCTCCCTTCCTTTCTCTCTTCCTTTCTCCCTTTCTTTCTCCCTTCCTTCCTTTCTCTCTCCCTCCCTCCCGTCCTTTCTCCCTTCCTTCCTTCCTTCCTCCCTCCCTTTCTCTCTCCCTCCCTCCCTTTCTCTCTTCCTTTCTCCCTTCCTCCCTTCCTTCCTCCCTTCCTTTCCCTCTCTCCCTCCCTCCCTTCCTTCCTTCCTTCCTCCTTTCCTTCCTCCCTACCTTCCTTCCTTCGTTCCTCCTTTCCTTTCTCTCTCCTTCCCTCCCTTCCTTCCTTCCTCCATTCCTTTCTCTCTCCCTCCCTTCCTTTCTCTCTCCTTTCTCCCTTCCTTCCTTCCTCCCTTCCTTTCTCTCTCCCTCCTTCCCTCCCTTCCTTCCCTCCTCCTTTCCTCCCTTCCTTTCTCTCTCCCTCCTCCCCTCCCTTCCTTCCTTCCTTCCTTCCTCCCTCCCTTCCTTTCTCTCTCCCTCCCTTCCTTCCTTCCTCCCTTCCTTTCTCCATCCCTTCCTTCCTTTCTTTCTTTCTCCCTCCCTCCCTAACTTCCTTTCTTCTTTCCTCCCTTCCCTTCTCCCTCCCTCCCTTCTTTCCTTTCTCATTTCTTTACTTCCTTCCTTCCTCTCTTTTCTTAATTTTATCTTTTCTTTTTTCTGTGGGAACTACCATGAAAAGGGGTAACTGTGATATAACGGGGGTCTCTCATGTGAAGGGGGGGGCTGTGATGTGAAGGGAGTACTGAGGAAACCAATGTAAAGGGGGAACTGTGATATGAAGGGGGGTACAGAGGACACTTATATTAAGGGGGCACTGTGATGGGAAAGGAGTACTGAGGACACCAATGTAAAGGGGGACTGTGATGTGACGAGGTACTAAGGATACCAATGGAAAAGGGGGACTGTGAGATGAAGGAGGATACTGAGGACAGTTATGTAAAGGGGGGGCTGTGATGTGAAGGGGTGATTGTGATCTGAAGGGGTTACTGATTAGGGATGGACGAACATCTCCCGGGACGGTTCGCGAACGCGATCGCGCGAACGCGGGTAAATGTTCGCGAACCGCAGGTTCGCAGCGGGCCCCGTTCATTTCAATCGGAGGCGAACATTAAAAACCTCCAGGTCATATTTGCAGCCACAAAATAATTACTAGCTGTGCACACATAGTCCCACAACATGGACAATGACATAACAGAAGTATTAAGCAAATTTGAGGTCGACAACGACAAGCATTCTTTTTTTATCTGAAATTTTTTGTCAATTCAGGAGCGCATGAAGGCCATGGAAGAGACGCAAGGCCAGGCTATGAAGGGGGTGCATGAGATGATCCTGCTATTGGAAAAGTTGCCATAAATGTTTTTTTTTTTTATAAGTTGTATAAATCGTTTATACAGTTATAACGTTTATTTCGTTTTTTGTAATATTGCTCGGTTTTATTGTAATAGCTCGGCCTAAATCAGCCGGAACTGACAGCAGCCGGTAAATACATGTCAAATACATATAGGGTCCGTTCACACGTCTGTAAAATGGGTCCGCATCCGTTCCACAATTTAGCGGAATTGATTTTCAATTCCAGTCTGAAAAATTAGGCATTCACAGCCTGGATAAAGAAGTAAGTGTCGGCCAGTACAGGCCCCAAAAATTAGCCAACAGGCATTCATCTGACAGCAAAGAACTTTGTATTCTGTGGCTGGAGGTACATTAGGCATTCACAGGATAAATACGTTTCGGGCACTACAGGCCCCAAAAATTAGGCATTCAACGGACATAAAAGGCCTTTTATGCTGCTGTATTTACCCAAGAAGACAGGGACCATGAATAATTGTTATAGGTGGTGGCGGATATTTGTGGCCTGTCATGAGGAATTTGAATGAAACATGGTCTACTGGTCACATGTGTTGAATTCCTCAGAGATCCATGCCTCATTCATTTTTATAAATGTGAGGTAGTCAACACTGTCGTGAGCTAGGCGAGTGCGCTTATCGGTCACGATCCCCCCTGCTGCGCTGAACGTCCTTTCGGACAGGACACTGGACGAGGGGCAAGTCAACAGTTCCATTGCAAATTGTGCAAGCTCTGGCCAGAGTGCAAGCCAGCCCACCCAGTAGTCCAGGGGTTCATCACTTCTCAGAGCGTCCACATCGGCCGTTAATCCGATGTAGTCGGACACCTGTCGGTCTAGGCATTCCCTGATGCTGGATCCGGATGAGACCTGTCGATGGGTCGGCTGAAAGAATGATCTCATATCAGAAGGGACCAAGACATCTTCAAACCGCCCTCTTCTTGCAGGCGCTGTTGGATTGGTATCCACAACTGTTCCTCTGGGAGTGGAAATTCCTCTGCCAGCGCACGCAAAAGCAGAATGCAGCATTTCTTGAAGCAAGGCCTGGGAGTGCTCCATTCTGACAGCCCTCTGTGATGGTGGTAACATTTCTGCCATTTTTTGTTTGTACCGGAGGTCCAAATACGTTGCCACCCAGTAATGGTCCTTGCCCTTTATGCTTTTTATACGGGGGTCCCTCTTAAAACACTGGAGCATGAAGGCCCCCATTTGCACTAAACTGGAAGCAGTGTGGTGGCCTGGCTCCTGCTTGTCATCATCCAGGATAATGTCGTCCTCGATCTCCTCCCCCCATCCACGAACAACAACAGCAGAGATCCCAGAAAGGTTTAAAGCATGCTCTTCTTGCTCCTCCTCATCCGCCCCGGCACCATCCTCCTCTGACTCCTCTTCAGACTCCTGTTGTTGACTTGTCTCAGATAGAGTAGCCCCCCCTGGGAATTCATCCAGCATTGCGACTTCCTCATCTTCCTGCTCCTGCTCCTCGATGGCTTGATCAATGACACGACGCAATGCACGCTCCATAAAGAAGGCATAAGGTTCGATGTCACTGATGGCACCATGGCTGCGACTGACCAGTTTGGTGATCTCATCAAATGGCCGCAAAAGTCTGCATGCGTCGCGCATGAGCAGCCACTGACACGGTGAAAAAAACCCAAGATCCCCAGAACCTGTTCTGGCGCAGAGTTCGTACAGGTAGTCGTTAACTGCACGTTTCTGCTGGAGCAGCCTATCAAGCATATACAAGGTTGAGTTCCATCGCGTCGGGCAGTCACAAATAAGATGTCTGACCGGCAGATTGTGTCGCCGCTGAATGTCAGCAAGGCGAGCCATGGCCGTGTAAGATCTTCTGAAATGGGCCGAGATTTTCCTTGCCTGCCGCAAGACGTCCTGGACCCCAGGGTATTTGACAACGAATCGCTGCACGACCAAGTTCAAGACGTGTGCCATGCATGGCACGTGTGTAATTTTGCCCTGTTTCAACGCGCTCAGCAGATTGGCACCGTTGTCGCACACCACTTTACCAACTGTCAAATTGAGCGGTGTTAGCCACTGATCTGCCTGTGAGCGCAATGCTGAAAGGAGTGCAGGGCCAGTGTGGCTCTTGGCTTCCAGGCACAACAGACGCAGCACAGCATGGCAACGTCTCACCTGGCATGTCGAATAGGTTCTGGGGATCTTGGGCGGCGCAGCGGAAGTGATGGTAGCAGCGGAAGAGGAGGAGTCAGCCAAGGAGGAGAGGGAGAATGGAGGAGGAGGAGAAGAAGAGGCAGGCCTGCATGCAATCCGTGGCGGTAAAACCAAATCTACACGGGTGCCACGGGTTACATGCTTGACGGCTGTCAGAAGGTTCACCCAGTGGGCAGTAAAAGTAATATACCTTCCCTGCCCGTGTTTGCTAGACCACGTGTCTGTGGTCAGATGTATCTTGGCACCGACACTGTGTGCCAGAGATACATTCACTTGCCGCTGAACATGGCCATATAGCTCTGGGATGCCCTTCTGGGAGAAATATTTCCTTCCTGGGACCTTCCATTGTGGTGTTCCAATGGCCACACATTTTCGAAAGGCCTCCGAGTACACCAGTTTATATGGCAGTAGTTGGCGGGCTAGGAGTTCTGACAAGCCAGCGGTCAACCGTTGGGCAAGAGGGTTATCCGGCGTCATCATTCTTTTATGCTCAAACATTTGGCCCACGGAAGCCTGCCTTTTTCCAGATAAACTTGGGGACATGATGATGGAAGGTGGAGTGGAGGACAACTGTGAAGAGAGAGGAGAAGTAGTAGAAGAGGCTGGACGGTGAGAGCCTGGAGTTTGGCTTTGTGGGTTCTGACGGCGTTGCTCCCACTGGGCTCGGTGATGGGAGTTCATGTGCCTTCTTAAGGCGGTCGTCCCTAGGTGAGTGTTGGGCTTACCGCGACTTATGCGTTGACTGCAAAGGCTGCAGATGGCAACACTATTGTCAGCAGCGGACACGTTAAAAAAAGCCCACACTGCGGAGCCATGTGCCGGAGTCCTGGGAGTGCCAGATGTGACCGTACATGGTTGATGGCTCGCTCTGAGTCCTGATACATTAGCAGTCTTGTTTGTCACTCCTGTGCAATGTAAGTTACGCCTGCCTCTCCTCCCTATCTGCTGGTCCATCTCTCCCTCTGAACTCCCCTCCTGGTCCTCTCTTGTGGGCACCCACGTGACGTCCATAGACACATCATCATCTACGTCACCTTCCCCACCACTAACATTAGAGATCTCGGAGTAGGCAGCAACAGCGGGGACCAACATCCTTGGGCTGATCTAGGTACTGTCGTCAGACTGCTGAGTGGCGGTTGTTGCTACCTCCTCTTCCTGATCCAATGTCAAGAATGCCTGCGCATCAGAGAAGTCTTGTGATGGATCGGAAAATAATTCCTGTAAATCAAGCGGAGGGTATTTAGTGGTGGTGGTGTTGGTGGTAGTGTCTTTGGGGGTGCACACAGCAGAGAGTGAAGAGGGTGCAGATAGAGAGGATGAGGAGGGTGCAGAAGAGTAAGGCTGAGTGAGCCACTCAACCAAGTCTGGTGCGTCCTTTGACGTAATCGAACGCACCTTCTGTAACTTCCCACTTTGGCTCCGGCCTGGTGCTCCTGCCCTACCCCTACCACCCCTGTGGAAGGGCCTGCCTCTTCCTCTGCCTGTCATCTTTTTAAATGACCCTGTGACAAAAGGCTGTAGAGAAGGGCAGTATATGTGGAAGAAGGTATATAACACCTCGCTTCAAACTGTCGTTTTCGGGGGCCACTGGTCTATCACAGCAGTTATAATACTTTTTTCTAATTGCGTTTGTCACTCTTTGTAGTATCGCTGCAGAACCTCTCAGCAGTCACAATGCTGCACAGTAGAAATGCACTATACTATTCTTCCTATATGTGAAAGTTTTTTATGCGTGTATTAGACCCCTATATACTGCACACCAAATAGTACACCTATACCAGTCCTTAAAATGAACTTTTGGGGAGCTTTATTGGTTAGCGATTTTAGTCGCTAGTCTGTGCCTGCGACACACAGCGGCAATTTCTACCTAAACCGAGAAAAGAGCTGCAGTAGAACCGCTCAGAAGCTGCACAGTAGAAATGCTGCACAGTTGAAATGCACTATATATTATATAGTATAGTATATAGTATATATTATATAGTATGTTTGAAAGTTTTTTATGCGTGTATTAGACCCCTATATACTGCACACCAAATAGTACACCTATACCAGTCCTTAAAATGAACTTTTGGGGAGCTTTATTGGTTAGCGATTTTAGTCGCTAGTCTGTGCCTGCGACACACAGCGGCAACTTCTACCTAAACCGAGAAAAGAGCTGCAGCAGAACCGCTCAGAAGCTGCACAGTAGAAATGAATGCACTATACTATTCTTCCTAGAGTATTTTATGCGTGTAGTACACCCCTATTTACTGCACACAAAATAGTACACCTATACCAGTCCGTAAAATGACTTTTGTGGACTGTACACCTATACCAGTCCTTAGAAGGACTTTTGTTTTAGTAGAGTCTGTCCCTGCTAGTACACACACAGCAACCTTCCTACACTGACTAAAGACAGCTGCAGAACCGCTCAGCACTGCAGTCCCAATGCTGCACAATTGAAATGAACTAAAAGTGTATTACACCCCTATACACTGCACACAAAACAATTGTACACCTATACCAGTCCTTAAAAGGACTTTTGTGGACCTAATAGCTAGGATTACAGTCTGTCCCTGCTCCACACAGCAACCTGTCCCTACGCTGACAAATAACAAATAACAGAATGTAAAATGGCAGCCAGATCAGGTCTATTTATAAGGTAGGGTGTATGTCCATCTGCTGAAATGTCTCATTGGCTGTCCTGTACCACATGATGGATGTGTCATAGGTCAAAGTTCCACAATGTAAAAGATTCAGAATATGGTGGCCGCGAACCGGCCGCGAATAGCGCCATATGTCCGCCGGTTACGCGAACCGTGAATGCGCAAAATTCGCCGTGAACCGACCGCGGGGCGAACTGCAAGGCCATCTCTACTGAGGATACCAAAGTAAAGGGGGGACTGTGATGTGAAGGGGGTACTTAGTACACCAATGTAAAGGGGGGGGGCTGTGATTTGATGGAGGTACTATAGATACCAATGGAAAAGGGGGACTGTGATGTGAAGGAGGGTACTGAGGACAGTTATGTAAAGGGGGGGTTGTGATGTGAAGGGGGGACTGAGGACACTGATGTAAAGGGGGGCTGTGATATGTAGGAGGATACTGAGGTCAGTTATGTAAAGGGGGGGCTGTGATGTGAAGGAGGGTACTGAGGACAGTTATGTAAAGGGGGGACTGTGATGTGAAGGGGGGACTGAGGACACTGATGTAAAGGGGGGGCTGTGATATGTAGGAGGATACTGAGGTCAGTTATGTAAAGGGGGGCTGTGATGTGAAGGGGGACTGAGGACACTGATGTAAAGGGGAGGGGTGTGATGTGAAGGAGGGTACTGAGGACAGTTATGTAAAGGGGGGGCTGTGATGTGAAGGGGGGACTGAGGACACTGATGTAAAGGGGGAGCTGTGATGTGAAGGAGGGTACTGAGGAGAGTTATGTAAAGGGAGGGCTGTGATGTGAAGGGGGGACTGAGGACACTGATGTAAAGGGGGGGCTGTGATGTGAAGGAGGGTACTGAGGACAGTTATGTAAAGGGGGGGCTGTGATGTGAAGAGGGGACTGAGGACACTGATGTAAAGGGGGAGCTGTGATGTGAAGGAGGGTACTGAGGACAGTTATGTAAAGGGAGGGCTGTGATGTGAAGGGGGGACTGAGGACACTGATGTAAAGGGGGGGCTGTGATGTGAAGGAGGATACTGAGGTCAGTTATGTAAAGGGGGGCTGTGATGTGAATAGGGGACTGAGGACACTGATGTAAAGGGGGGGCTGTGATGTGAAGGAGGGTACTGAGGACAGTAATGTAAAGGGGGGGCTGTGATGTGAAGGGGGGACTGAGGACACTGATGTAAAGGGGGACTGTGATGTGAAGGAGGGTACTGAGGACACTGATGTAAAAGGGGGGCTGTGATGTGAAGGAGGGTACTGAGGACAGTTATGTAAAGAGGGGCTGTGATGTGAAGGGGGGACCGAGGACACTGATGTAAAGGGGGGCTGTGATATGAAGGAGGGTACTGAGGACAGTTATGTAAAGGGGGGCTGTGATGTGAAGGGGGGACTGAGGACACTGATGTAAAGGGGGGCTGTGATATGAAGGAGGGTACTGAGGACAGTTATGTAAAGTGGGGGCTGTGATGTGAAGGGGGGACTGAGGACACTGATGTAAAGGGGGACTGTGATGTGAAGGAGGGTACTGAGGACACTGATGTAAAGGGGGGGCTGTGATGTGAAGGGGGGACTGAGGACACTGATGTAAAGGGGGACTGTGATGTGAAGGAGGGACTGAGGACACTGATGTAAAACGGGGGCTGGGATGTGAAGGAGGGTACTGAGGACAGTTATGTAAAGAGGGGCTGTGATGTGAAGGGGGGACCGAGGACACTGATGTAAAGGGGGGCTGTGATATGAAGGAGGGTACTGAGGACAGTTATGTAAAGGGGGGCTGTGATGTGAAGGGGGGACTGAGGACACTGATGTAAAGGGGGGCTGTGATATGAAGGAGGGTACTGAGGACAGTTATGTAAAGTGGGGGCTGTGATGTGAAGGGGGGACTGAGGACACTGATGTAAAGGGGGACTGTGATGTGAAGGAGGGTACTGAGGACACTGATGTAAAGGGGGGGGGCTGTGATGTGAAGGGGGGACTGAGGACACTGATGTAAAGGGGGACTGTGATGTGAAGGAGGGTACTGAGGACACTGATGTAAAGGGGGGGCTGTGATGTGAAGGAGGGTACTGAGGACAGTTATGTAAAGAGGGGCTGTGATGTGAAGGGGGGACCGAGGACACTGATGTAAAGGGGGGCTGTGATATGAAGGAGGGTACTGAGGACAGTTATGTAAAGGGGGGCTGTGATGTGAAGGGGGGACTGAGGACACTGATGTAAATGGGGGCTGTGATATGAAGGAGGGTACTGAGGACAGTTATGTAAAGTGGGGGCTGTGATGTGAAGGGGGGACTGAGGACACTGATGTAAAGGGGGACTGTGATGTGAAGGAGGGTACTGAGGACACTGATGTAAAGGGGGGGCTGTGATGTGAAGGGGGGACTGAGGACACTGATGTAAAGGGGGACTGTGATGTGAAGGAGGGTACTGAGGACACTGATGTAAAGGGGGGGCTGTGATGTGAAGGAGGGTACTGAGGACAGTTATGTAAAGAGGGGCTGTGATGTGAAGGGGGGACTGAGGACACTGATGTAAAGGGGGGCTGTGATGTGAAGGGGGGACTGAGGACACTGATGTAAAGGGGGGCTGTGATGTGAAGGGGGGACTGAGGACACTGATGTAAAGGGGGGCTGTGATATGAAGGAGGGTACTGAGGACAGTTATGTAAAGTGGGGGCTGTGATGTGAAGGGGGGACTGAGGACACTGATGTAAAGGGGGACTGTGATGTGAAGGAGGGTACTGAGGACACTGATGTAAAGGGGGGGGCTGTGATGTGAAGGGGGGACTGAGGACACTGATGTAAAGGGGGACTGTGATGTGAAGGAGGGTACTGAGGACACTGATGTAAAGGGGGGGCTGTGATGTGAAGGAGGGTACTGAGGACAGTTATGTAAAGAGGGGCTGTGATGTGAAGGGGGGACTGAGGACACTGATGTAAAGGGGGGCTGTGATGTAACACAAATATGAAATTCAGACTTCTAGAAGAAAACTGATGGAAACTGGGTGAATTTTAATTCAATCCCCCAGATGCATAAAATGATCCCTTGATAACAAAACATACTTTATTTATACAGATTGGAACTTTAACATGCCAATATCCCAATTCAATCTACAAGACTTTTACACAATCACAATAAAAATGCTTTGTAACATTATAACTGATCACTACATTGTTCATGCAGGTTAAACATTGTCAAATATTGATACATGGAACCTCATCACCGCACACCAGCAAAGGATAAATGGAAATTATAATGGATTCTCTGGGATGTCACCTATCAATATTTGATGATATTTAACCTGCATGATAATAATGATTGTATGACCGATATGAATAGGAAGGATTACATTCGGGGAGCGTGCCGTGCGGCAGGAATTCCTACATTCACGTATGTCACCTCCAGATCTCCACCATGATTGATGTTCTATTAGAAAGTAATGAACAAAAAAAATTGGAAGTGTCACCTCACTCCTCACCTATTAGTGACACCTAAATATATTTTCATATTTTATTTTAAAGCATTACTAATATGACATCACACTACAGCTAATTAAAGAGAACAGTGATTCATTAATGGGGGGGGGTTAATCATTTCACTCATTTATAGAGTTTTGCCTTTTTCATACGTAATTTATTACCAGAATTGAGTGTTAATAGAAGGCGGAATGTGAGTGAGTGACGCGGTTGTGTCTGTAAAGAGCAATATCAGTTTATACCTAATGGGGGGAATTTATCATAACTGGAGCAGACAGAATCTGGAGCAACCAATCAGCTTTTATCAAGCATTTGTGTGTAGCAGCCCCCCTCTCCCCCAGAATCCCCTAATTACTTACCTGAGCCCCCTCTCTCTCCAGGGATATCCACAAATGTCTAAGCCGTCCGGGACACTCCTCCTGATTGGCTGAGACACAGCAGCGGTGCCATTGTTTCCCACGGCTGTCAATCAAAGTCAGTCGGCCAATCAGGGGAGAGAGGGGGCCGGGCCGGGTCAGGGCTCCATGTCTGAATGGATACACGGAGCTGTGACTCGGCTCCAGTGCCCCCCCCCCCCCCATAGGAAGCTGCTGATTGTGGGGGTCACTTGATAGGAGGGAGGGGCCAGGATCATAGAAGAGGGACCTGAGAAGAGGAGGATCGGGGCTGCTCTGTGCAAAACCAATACAGAGAGGAGTTAAGTATAACATGTTTGTAATAAAAAAGAAAAAACAAGATTGTAAAATCACTTTAAGCTTTAGAAATGAAAGATAAAAGCTGATTGGTTGCTTCAGATTCTGTCTGCTCCAGTTTTGATAAATACCCTCTAATGTGTCTCAGCAGCAAAGATGAGTAAATTTTTCCAGAAATGTTGATGAAAATCTGCCATTTATAGGAGATTCTTTGATAACAGGGGAATTAAATTCAAATTTGTGGAGGTCTGGTCAATAAAACTTTCTTGAAGCAGAGGTCCGAATCTCATGTCTGTGAAATTACACATCACAGCCCCCCCCTCCTTCAAGTCACAGTCCCCCATTTATATCACAGTCCCCCCTATACATCATAGCCCCCACTTTATATCACAGCCCCCACTTTATATTACAGTCCCCCCTTTACATCATAGTCCTTTCTTTATATCACAGCCTCCCTTTCTATTTTAGCCCCCCTATACATCACAGCCCCCACTTTACATTATAGTCCCCCCTTTATATCACAATCCCCACTTTATATTACATTTCTTCCTTTACATAAAAGCCCCCCCTGTTACGTTACAGTGCCTCTCTACATCATAGCCCCCACTTTATATCACAGCCTCCCTTTATATTTTATTCCCCCTTTACATCACAGTCCCCCCTTTATATGACAGACCCCCACTTTATATTACAGTCCCCCACTTTACATTACAGCCCCTTTTTATATCACAGTCCCCCCCCTATACATCATAGCCCCCACTTTATATCACAGCCCCCACTTTATATTACAGTCCCCCCCTTTACATCATAGTCCTTCCTTTATATCACAGCCTCCATTTATATTTTAGCCCCCCTATACATCACAGCACCCACTTTACATTATAGTCCCCCCTTTATATCACAGTCCCCACTTTATATTACAGTTCTCCCTTTACATAACAGCCCCCCTGTTACGCTACAGTGCCTCTCTACATCATAGCCCCCACGTTATATCACAGCCTCCCTTTATATTTTATTCCCCCTTTTCATTACAGCCCCCCTTTACATGACAGCCCCCACTTTATATTACAGTCCCCCACTTTACATTACAGCCCCCTTTTTATATCACAGTCCCCCCTATACATCATAGCCCCCACTTTATATCACAGCCCCCACTTTATATTACAGTCCCCCCTTTACATCATAGTCCTTCCTTTATATCACAGCCTCCCTTTATATTTTAGCCCCCCTATACATCACAGCCCCCACTTTACATTATAGTCCCCCCTTTATATCACAGTCCCCACTTTATATTACAGTTCTCCCTTTACATAACAGCCCCCCTGTTACGTTACAGTGCCTCTCTACCTCATAGCCCCCACTTTATATGACAGCCTCCCTTTATATTTTATTCCCCCTTTTCATTACAGTCCCCCCTTTACATGACAGCCCCCCACTTTATATTACAGTCCCCCACTTTACATCACAGCCCCCTTTTTATATCACAGCCCCCACTGTACATCATAGTCCCCCCTTTACATCACAGTCCACCTTTTACATGACAGCCCCCCACTTTATATTACAGTCCCCCACTTTACATCACAGCCCCCTTTTTATATCACAGCCCCCACTTTACATCATATTCCCCACTTTACATCACATCCCCCTCTTATATGATGGGAAAGGCCAGTTACGTCTATGTGTAACAAATGAGAATGCATCGAATGGAGACGACATCTGGAGACACCTGAGTGACAGGCAGACCAGCCAATCACGTGGGGGGGGGGGCTGCTGTCTTTAAAAAGCGTTCAGCTCTGTGTCCGTTTGTCAGTTACCGAATCCTCGGAGCTGATATGCAGAAAATCAGTAAATAGAGGAAGATACAGAAATGTCGGCTCTATACTCGGCATGCGTTGCACGTCTTAGGCAGGCGTTCTATCCTAAATTCATATAAGAAATAAAAAAATAAAAAAAATCATTGTCTTCACGGCGTAACCTTTGTAAATTACAATTGACTGTTTTCTCCCCAACCATCATTAATGTCTGCACATCAAATCACAGAGAAATTGTCCTCCTACAAACTCAATCTGATTACATAGAAAAGCTACAATGTGATAGAGAAAAGTTCACTTATAAAGCGTCTTTGCTACTTTGTTCTATGAAGGCAAATCAAGAAGGGTTGCAAATGTAACCTTTCACCTCCCCCTGCTGTCTCCGGGATTATCACAGGTTCTGTCGATTTATATTTCCTCTGATGTCTTAATAAAGGAATCTGCAGGCGCAGAGTTGTCTGCATGAGGAGCAATATTAAAGTGGTTGTAAACTCTCACATATCTCCAGTGAAGGGACTATCCCCGGGTGACACACAGAGATGAAACAAATCTTCCTATACAAGTTGTAGCCATTCAAATGACATGGATCAATGGCTATTTCTGAGCTCCGGAAGGCAGGGGGCAGGGATAAGATGTTACACACTGCACAGCGTACAGCAGGGAGCTGAGTGTAATCTGAGACCTGAGTGGAGGGAATGGACACACCCCCTCTACACAATCTCATAGGAAAACATGAACTGCTGAGGCTGTTAGTGTGCTGGGGGGGGGGGTTGTCTCCCGGGATTGTTTGGTGTCAGCATAGACTGTCATGCCTCATACACACGACCGGTTTTCCCGGCATGAAAAAAAACAACGCTTTTCCTGAATGGGATTCCTCTCAAGCCTGCCATGCATACACACTGTCTCACAAAAGATCGCTGAACTTTTGAATGCCAAGAACGCGGTGACGTCAAAGACGAGCCGACAAAATGACGTTCTATGCTTCCGCGCATGCGTCAAATTGTTTATGAGGATGCACGTTTTTTTTCCCCTCGGAAAAGCATACACACCAGCGGTTTTCTCGACGGGAAAAAGACCGCCGGGAATCACAACGGGAAAAAAGAGAGCAGTTTCTAATTTTTTTGGGGGCAGTTTTCTCGTCGGGAAAACTGCTATGGAGCCTACACACGGCCGGTTTTCCTGACAAAAAGCAAACATGGCAGTCTTCCCGTCTGGAAAACCGGTCGTGTGTACGAGGCATCAGAGGTGAGTGATGGAGATAGCAGAGGAACGAGGGAGCAGACAGAAATCACACCACTTGCTTTGGTTTGAGGCATGCTTTTTTAATTTTTCATTTCAGAGGTTTACAACCACAATTCAGCCCCAGGAGATTTTACCCCCTTCCCGACCAGAGCGCTTTTTACAATTTGGCACTGCGTCGCTTTAACTGACAATT
The DNA here is from genome assembly GCA_029206835.1 of Rana muscosa. Classification (NCBI taxonomy): domain Eukaryota; kingdom Metazoa; phylum Chordata; class Amphibia; order Anura; family Ranidae; genus Rana; species Rana muscosa. The sequence continues at coordinate 303,074,014 of CM055121.1, read as the reverse complement.
GCGCGGTCGTTTGACACTGTACCCAAATAAAATTTGCGTCCTTTTTCTCCCACAAATAGAGATTTCTTTTGGTGGTATTTGATCACCTCTGCGGTTTTTATTTTTTCCGCTATAAATAAAAATAAAGGCGACAATTTTGAAAAAACAATATTTTTTACTTTTTGTTATAATAAATATTCCCCAATTATTATTTTTTTTTAAAACACATTTTTTCCTCAGTTTAGGCCGATACGTATTCTTCTACATATTTTTGGTAAAAAAAAATCACAATAAGCGTATATTGATTGGTTTACACAAAAGTTATAGTGTCTACAAACTATGGAAAAGATTTATGGCATTTTTAAATAAAATATATATTTTTTAATAGTAATGGCGAGGATCTGCGATTTTTAGCGGTACTGCGACATAGTGACTGACTGATCGGAGACTTTTGACAAATTTTTGGGACCATTGGCATTTATACAGCGATCAGTGCTATAAAAATGCACTGATTACTGTGTAAATGTCACTGGCAGGGAAGGGGTTAACCACTAGGGGGCTATCAAGGGGTTAAATGTGTTCCCTAGTGTGAGTTCTAACTGTAGGGGGATAGGATTGACTAGGAGAGGAGACATATAGTTTTTTCCTACTTAGTAGGAACAAACGATATGGCTCCTCTTCTCTGACAGCACAGGGATTTGTGTCCCCCGTGCTGGCGATCACGCGTGGCCGGCGGCGATCGTGCCCGCAGCTGTGTGAGGCGGTCGGGAATCGGTTAAAGAACGTGTATATGGAACATCTATTTGCAGTTTTCCATGTGACTAGTGATTGATTGACTGGTAGAAGTGCAGCATCTGTTATAACCAGATAGCACTTCATATAAAACAAGGGAAAAGTAAAATTGTCAGTTGCCAGAATTTTGGTAAAATTAGGGACATTTTGGCAAAAATACATTAAATATAGACATACATTTAAGACATACATTAAAGTCACTTGGAAAAGTTATATATCTTTTTTTTCATTACGTATCCAATTAAAAATCACAATAAAAGATATGCAGTTTTACTTTACATATACAGCAGAAAATGTTGATGTCTCTCCTCCTCATAAAGGCTACATTGTTGCTGCCCTCAAAATGTTTTGCCAACAACGGCTTCATCAGGAGGGTCATGAATCTCTAGGGCTCCTAATGGACGGGCAGCCACTGATCAGTAACCAGCGCTTGGACCCATGCAGAGTAGGGATGAGCCGAACACCCCCAGGTTCGGTTCGCACCAGAACATGCGAACAGGCAAAAAATTTGTGCGAACACGTTAAAGTCTATGGGACATGAACATGATAAATCAAAAGTGCTAATTTTAAAGGCTAATATGCAAGTTATTGTCCTAAAAAGTGTTTGGGGACCCGGGTCCTCCCCCAGGGGACATGTACCAATCCCCAAAAAAGTTTTAAAAACGTCTGTTTTTTTCGGGAGCAGTGATTTTAATAATGCTTAAAGTGAAACAATAAAAGTGAAATATTCCTTTAAATTTCGTACCTGGGGGGTGTGTATAGTATGTAAAGCAGTGCTTGTTTCCCGTGCTTAGAATTGTCCCTGCACAAAATGTAATTTCTGAAGGAAAAAAAGTAATTTAAAACCACTCGTGGCTATAATGAATCCCCGGGTCCCCGTCAACACAAAGAAAAGTCATTGAAAAAAACAGCAGGGGTCCCCCCCAGTACATTACCAGGCCCTTTGGTTCTGGTCTGAATATTAAGGGGAACCTCTGCCGCTTTTTTTAATGATTTTTATCTGTATTGCCGACCCGACAATTTTGCGCAGGGATCTAAAATAAAAAAAAAAAAAGCGTGGGGGTCTCCCCCAAATTCCATATCAGGCCCTTCAGGTCTGGTATGGATTTTAAGGGGAACCCTACACCAAAATAAAAAAAAAATGTCGTGGCGTACCCGTTACCAATTCACATAGGGGGGGGGGGGCGGAATCTGGGGGTCCCCTTTGTTAATGGTGGCTTCCAGATTTCGATAAGCCCTCCGCCCACAGACCCCCACAACAACCGGGCAAGGGTTGTGGGGATGAGGCCCTTGTCCCCATCAACATGGGGTCATCCTCCCCATGTTGAGGGCATGTGGCCTGGTACGGTTCAGGAGAGGGGGGGGCGGGCTCTCTCATTCCCCCTCTTTTCCTGCGGGCTGCCAGGTTGCGTGCTCAGATAAGGGTCTGGTATGGATTTTTGGAGGGACCCCACGCCATTTTTTTTTTCATTTTGGTGTGGGGTTCCCCTTAAAATCCATACCAGACCTGAAGGGCCTGGTATGGATTTTTGGGGGGGACCCCACGCCATTTTTTTTTTAATTTTGGTGCGGGGTTCCCCTTAATATCCATACCAGACCTGAAGGGGCCTGATATGGAATTTGGGGGGGGACAACCCACGCATTTTTTTTTTAAATTTTGGTTCCCTGCGTAAAATGCATTTTTTTTAAGGAAAAAAAGTCATTTAAAACTACTACATCTATTAATGAATTGTCAGGTCAGCAATACAGATAAAAATCATTAAAAAAAACGTCAGGGGTTCCCCTTAATATTCATACCAGACCCAAAGGGCCTGGTAATGTACTGGGGGGGACCCTTGCTGTTTTTTTCAATGACTTTTCTCTGTATTGACCCATTACAGCCGTGAGTAGTTTTAAATGACTTTTTTTCCTTCAGAGATGACATTTTGTGCAGGGACAGTTCTAAGCACGGGAAACAAGCGCTGCTTTACAGGCATACTATACACACCCCCCAGGTACGTAATTTAAAGGAACATTTCACTTTTATTGTTTCACTTTAAGCATTAATAAAATCACTGCTCCCGAAAAAACTTCAGTTTTTAAAACTTTTTTTTTGCATTTATACATGTCCCCTGGGGCAGGACCCGGGTCCCCAAATACTTTTTATGACAATAACTTGCATATAAGCCTTTAAAATTAGCGCTTTAGATTTCTCCCATAGATTTTTACAGGGTGTTCCACGGCTTTTCGAATTTGCCGTGAACACCCCAAATTATTCGCTGTTCGGTAAACGGGCGAACAGGCAATGTTCGAGTGGAACATGAGTTTGACTTGAACTCGAAGCTCATCCCTAGTGCAGAGCTGTAAACAGCTAATTGAGTCCTGGCAGGATGTCTGTTTCTGCTGTCCAGCCCAGGCCTACCGTAAAAACTATGACCAAATCCCTTAAGAATACATAGCGTGTCATAAAGGATACCCAGAACTAATGGGGATCATAAAAGGCAATAAGAGCCAGAAGTGACCTTTCAGAAGCCTCTGCCCAATTCATAACTTAACAAATCCACCACACACAGGTTCATGAATTCAGACTGGAACATGACACATTAATAATAAGTATATCTTTGAATGGGGAAAGTCATACAAAGCAAATCAAGGTCATACAGAGGCGTAACTAGAATCATTAGGGCCCCGGTGCAAGAAACTACGAGGGGCCCCCACCAGGGGTGTTGCTGGGTCTACAAAAGATCTTTGGCTAGAGCCCATAGCAGCGAAGTAAGGAAAGTCATATACTTGGGCAGGCATATATATATTTATATTATCGTTACATATCTGAGTGCGGATCCCCCACTTACATCAGGGTTCCCAGAGCGCCTCCCTTTACATTAGGGTCCCCAGAGTGCCTCCCCTTACATCAGGGTCCCCAGAGAGCCTTCCTATTTACATCAGGGTCCCCAGAGAGCCCCCCCTTACATCAGTGTCCCCAGAGAGCCTCCCTACTTACATCAGGGTTCCCAGAGAGCCTCTCCTTACATCAGGGTTCCCAGAGCACCTTCCCTTTACATCAGGGTCCCCAGAGTGCCTCCTAGGGTGACCACATTTCCAAACTACCATTCAGGGACACCCTCCCTTCCCAAAAGTCAGCTTGTGCTGTAACGAATCACAGCACAGTGATTGAACACAAGAGGTCGGATTTATGATTTCTCCAATCACAAGCAGGGGGCGGGATTGTGCTCCTCCAGGCATTCCCAGCCAGGACAAGTACTGTCAGTGAGTAAAGCAGTGATGTGGCGGCCTTTTTTCGGGGGCATCAGATTGGCCTGGGGGTGGCTCTGTCAGTTTCATTCCGGGACACTGTATTGTCCTGGAATGAATGTGCCCGGGACAGACCTGCAAAATGCGGGACTGTCCCGGGCAATCCGGGACACGTGGTCACCCTAGTGCCTCCCCTTACATCAGGGTTCCCAGAGAGCCTTCCTATTTACATCAGGGTCCCCAGAGAGCCCCCCCCCCCTTACATCAGTGTCCCCAGAGAGCCTCCCTACTTACATCAGGGTCCCCAGAGAGCCTCTCCTCACATCAGGGTTCCCAGAGCGCCTTCCCTTACATTAAGGTCCCCAGAGTGCCTCCCCTTACATCAGGGTCCCCAGAGAGCCTTCCTACTTATATCAGGGTCCCCAGAGAACCCCCCCCTTACATCAGTGTCCCCAGAGAGCCTCCCTACTTACATCAGTGTCCCCAGAGAGCCTCCCTACTGTACTTACATCAGGGTCCCCAGAGAGCCTCTCCTTACATCAGGGTCCCCAGAGAGCCTCTCCTTACATCAGGGTCCCCAGAGAGCCCCCTACTTACATCAGTGTCCCCACAGAGCCCCCCCTCACATCAGTGTCCCCAGAGAGACCTCCACCCTTACATTAGTGTCCCCATTAGTGTACCTGTCTTAGACAGGTATCTGCACCCCCCTCCCCCCTGAAAGGTGCCAAATGTGACACTGGAGGGGGGGAGGGTTCCGATGAGCGGAAGTTCCACTTTAGAGTGCAGCTCCGCTTTAATGCAAGCTAAAAAAAGAACCAGTCTCTTGAAGAGCGCTACTGTATAGGATAAATCCTCTGAACATATCTATATATGTCTGTGGTGACCGTGTGTGTTACAGACGATTATTCTAAAATCATAATTGTAATGCTAAATTGGTGAAAGTTAACCACTTCCCGCCCCGGCCTATAGCAAAACGACGGCCAGGAAGTGAATTTGTTATCCCGACTGAGCGTCATATGATGTCCAGCAGGATAACAATTCAGCGCGGGGGCGCGCAGCGCTTCGATTGGTGGTGTGGTGTGTCAGTCTGACACACCAAATCTCAGATCATGGTAAAGAGCCTCGGACAGAGGCTCTTCACCATGTGATCAGCTGTGACCAATCACCGCGTGAACCAGGAAGTGCCGGTAATTGGCTTTCCTCGGTTAGAGAGACGATCGGCGGCTCTCCTGTCAGATGGGGTGTGTGCACTGATAATGAGCACATTGATTATCAGCGCAGCCCTCATCAGAGGTGCCCACCACAATGCAAATCAGTGCCCATTAGCTGCCAGTAATTGCCTACCCAAATCCTCAATCAGTGTCCATCAAAGTGGCAATCAGTGCCCATCAAAGTGCCCACATCAGTAATGCCCGTCAGTGCCCTTCACAGATGCCCGTCAGTAATGCCTGTGAGTACCTCCTCAGTGCTGCCTATCAGTGCCATCTATTATTGCCCATCAGTGCCACCTATCAGTGCCCATCAGTGCCGCCCATCAGTGCAACCCATTAGTGCCCATCGGTGCCGCCTATCAGTGCCCATCAGTGCTGCATATTAGTGTAGCCTATCGGTGCCCATCAATTATCCATATTAGTGCCTCCTCATCAGTGCCCATCAGTGCCACCTTATTAGTGCCCATCAGTGCAGCCTCATCAGTGCCCGTCAGTGAAGGAGAAAACAAAATTTTCTAACACAAAGAAAATTTTTTTTTTTTTTATTTGTCTTTTTTAGTTTGTTTAGCAAAAAATAAAAAACCTCCAGAGGCGATCAAATACCACCAAAAGAAAGCTCTATTTGTGGGAAGAAAATGATAAAAATTTAGTTTGGGTGCAGTGTTACATGTCCGTGCAATTGTCATTCAAACTGTGAGAGCGCTGAAAGCTGAAAATTGTTCTGGGCAGGAAGGGGGTGAAAGTGCCCAGTATTTAAGGGGTTAAATAATTTTTTGCTAAATAATATCACCAAAATAAAGTTTGTCCTTAACCACTTAAGCCCCGGACCAATATACAGCATAAAGACCAGGCCCCTTTTTGCGATTCGGCACTGCGTCGCTTTAACTGACAATTGCGCGGTCGTGCGACGTGACTCCCAAACAAAATTGACGTCCCTTTTTTCCCACAAATAGAGCTTTCTTTTGGTGGTATTTTATCACCTCTGCGGTTTTAATTTTTTGCGCTATAAACAAAAATAGAGCGACAATTTTGAAAAAAATGCAATATTTTTTACTTTTTGCTATAATAAATATCCCCAAATAATATATATATATATATATATATATATATATATATATATATAAAAAATTCCTCAGTTTAGGCCGATACGTATTCTTCTACATATTTTTGGTAAAAAAAATCTCAATCGGCGTTTATTGATTGGTTTGCGCAAAAGTTATCGCGTTTACAAAATAGGGGGTAGTTTTATGGCATTTTTATCAAAAAATAATGTTTTACTATTAATAGCGGCGATCAGCGATTTTTTTTTTGTGACTGCGACATTATGGCGGACACATCGGACACTTTTGACACATTTTTGGGACCATTGTAATTTTTACAGCGATCAGTTCTATAAAAATGCACTGATTACTGTAAAAATTACACTGGCAGTGAAGGGGATAACCACTAGGGGCGCTGAAGGGGTTAAGTGGGCCTAAGGGAGTGATTCTCACTGTTAGGGGGCGTGGCTACGAGTGACACGTCACCGATCTCCGCTCTGATTACACAGAGTGGAGATCGGTGACAGTGTCAGTAGGCGAGGCGGGGAGATGTTGTGTTTACACTAACATCTCCCCGCTCCATCCCTCCGTGAGACGATCGCGGGGATGTCCCACGGCGATCGAGTCCGCGAGACCCGTGGTCCGACCTACGGGGATGGCGGCAGGGTCGCGAGTAGGGTGACCACATTTCCAAACTACCATTCAGGGACACCCTCCCTTCCCAAAAATCAGCTTGTGCTGTAACGAATCACAGCACAGTGATTGGACACAAGAGGCGGGATTTATGATTTCTCCAATCACAAGCAGGGGGCGGGATTGTGCTCCTCCAGGCAGATTGGCCCGGGGGGGGGGGGTGGGTGGCAGTGTCAGTTTCATTCCGGGACACTGTAATGTCCTGGAATGAATATGCCCGGGACAGACCTGCAAAATGCGGGACTGTCCCGGGCAATCCGGGACACGTGGTCACCCTAGTCGCGAGCGCGCCGCCGGCGGCATGCTCGCGCGACCACACGGCAGGCAGTTAAAGGGCAACGTACAGGTACGTGATTGTGCCTGTACGAGCCATTCTGCCGACGTAATAATGCCGTGGGCGGTCGTTAAGTGGTTAAAAAAAGAAGCAAAAAATAATAAAAATAATATATGTTATCATGGCACAGTTATTGCCGAATTTACAGGCCCATAGCAGAAATGTAAATAATTGCTGCGGCCCACAGATCGGGGTGGGGGGGGGTGTACAGGGGGGTGAGACCTGAACTGGTTAAACCTTTTAGCTATTTCTCTGATTCGCCAATTCTGCAACAGAGGGAAGTCCCATTTTCAGGACTTTGGTCGTCTTTTAATTCAAACCGAATGCTTCAATTTTTCCAAATGATATTATTCATTCTCACTTCTATCTTTTGATCTGTTCATTTTCACAGCGGCGGAGATTAGATGGCCCCAGCGGGGGTTAGAAGGGGTAGCGTGACCCGGGGCTAGCATGGTGTGATGAGCCCAGACATATTACAGTTTGATGACTAGGATTGCATAATTATGCATATAGGTTGTGGAAAAACCCAACGGCGAAATGCAAGATTAATGGCACAATATTGTAAATTGCCGTTACAGTATCTCAGATGCAGTTGGCAAACAATGCAACAGAGCGAAGAGGAAACGCGAGCTTAATGATCGGTTGCATAATAAGCTGCATTAGATGAGAGATAATATAGAAAGTGTATTAATGTCTATAATGTACAGCAGGAGAGCAAGTTATTATTCCCATTTCCCAGTGTTAAATATGAAGAGCTGTAACATCTTTGCTGTAGGAGCTTCAACTTTCTGTATGAAAAGTGGGAATTCTAATATAGAACTGGCAATTTTCGCATCATTTTCACATTGTCACTATCTCTCAAATGATGCAAAAATTTGTTGCAAAAAAAGCTTTCTGATGCTGCGTACACACGACCGTTTTTCGTGAAAAAAAAAATGCAGTTTTTAAAAATGGTCGTGAAAAACGGTCGTGTGTACGCTCCAGAGCATTTTTCTCGACGAGCAAAATGCCCGAAATTTTTTTTAGAGCCTGCTCTATTTTTTCTCTTCATTTTTCACATCGTTCTTTTTAACGTCGTGAAAAATGGTCGTGTGTGTGTGCTTTTTCGGCAGGGGGGGGGGGGGGGAACGTGCATGCTCAGAATCAAGTATGAGATGGGAGCGCTCGTTCTGGTAAAACTAGCGTTCGTAATGGAGAGAGCACATTCGTCACGCTGTAACGGACTGAAAAGCACGAAGACTAGAGTTGAGCGGACACCTGGATGTTCGGGTTCGACGGGTTCGGCCGAACTTCGAAAAAAAGTTCGGGTTCGGGACCGAACTTTAACCCGAACCCGGACCCTAGCCCAAACCCCATTGAAGTCAATGGGGACCCGGACTTCTAAGGACTAAAAAGGCTCTAAAAAAGTAATGGAAAGGGCTAGAGGGCTGCAAATGGCAGCAAAATGTTGTTAAGAGCATGGCAAGTGCTCTGCAAACAAATGTGTATAGGGAAATAACTTAAAATAACATAAAAAAATAAAAATAAAAAATAATAATCTTGACCTAGGAGGACGAGGTCCATATGGAGTAGGAGGTTGAGGTGGCGGTGGATGTGGCTGTGTAGGTGGAAGCGGCGGTGGAGGAGGACGAGGTAGCCAACACTGATTCAAAAATACAACAATGGCTGGGTAAGGCCGGTGATGTGTCGAATTCTGTCCCCCGTCAAATAGTGTCCACCCTGTACTGCACTTGCTCAGTATGTAGGACAAGGGGATTTCGAAAATCTCCCAAGACAAACGGCGCCTGCGTGGTGAGTTCAGGTGAAGGCCACACCATCCGTGGTTCAAGCCGAGCCAAGTGAGGCCGTGCCCGAAGCGTGGCGGTCGAACCGAGCCCGTGAGGGGCCCTGTTACTATGTGCTACCGTATGTCCACTTGGATGGTGGGGCTTGAACCTGCACTCACAGCGCAGGTGCCGTTCATCTTCGGAGATTTTGTGAATCTCCTTGTCCTCTGTGCTGCGCAAGCGCTGCGCCTTCGCAGTACGGGCCGGACACAATCCGATGGCCGGACAGTTTTTGTCACAACACCGGTATACATGTCTATTCTGCACAAGGTACGGACAAGTCCTGTGGGATCCATGCCTGGTTCATTTTAATGAACGTGAGCTTGTCCACATTGGCTCTGGACAGGCGGCTGCGCTTGTCTGTGATAACGCCCCTGCCGTGCTAAATACACGTTCAGATAATACACTGGCTGCAGGGCAGGCCAGCACCTCCAAGGCATAAAGGGCAAGCTCAGGCCATGTGCCCAATTTGGAGACCCAGAAGTTAAAGGGGGCAGACCCGTCATCCAGTACGTGTAGGCCTGTGGACACATACTGCTAAACCATGTTGGTGAAATGCTGCCTCCTGCTAAGTTGTTCCATCTCAGCTGGTGGTGCTGGTTGTTGTGGCGTGCTGACAAAGCTTTTCCACATTTCAGCCATGCTAACCCTGCCTTCTGAGGTGCTGCCGGTGCCCCGGCTGCGTTGGCGACCTCTTCCTCCTCCTCTGCCTTGTGCTTCCACCGTATGCCCGCTGTCAGGTGGGAATGCCACCAGCAGCGTGTCTACCAGCGTGCGCTTGTACTCGCGCATCTTACGATCCCGCTCCAGTGAGGGAATTAAGGACGGTACGTTGTCCTTGTAACGGGGATCCAGCAGGGTGGCCACCCAGTAATCAGCACCAGTTAAAATGTGGGCAACTCGGCGGTCATTGCGGAAACACTGCAGCATGTAATCGCTCATGTGTGCCAGGCTGCCCAGAGGCAAAGAAAAGCTGTCCTCTGTGGGAGGTGTATCGTCTGTGTCCTCTGTATCCCCCCAGCCACGCACCAGTGATGGCCACGAGCTGGTCTGGGTGCCACCCTGCTGTGAAAATGGCTCCTCCTCCTCCTCCTCCATCTCCTCCTCCACCTCGTCATCCTCCAGAACTGTGCCCTTTCTGCCGGACAATTGTGTACCTGACGTTTGTTGGTGCTGGAACCCACCCTCGTAGCCACTTGTGAAAGACTGCCCTGAAAGCCTTTGAAATGATCCCGCTTCCTCCTCCTCCTCCTCATCCTCCTGTGCCACATCCTCTTCCATCATCGCCCGAAGCGTTTTTTCAAGGAGGCATAGAACTGGGATAGTAACGCTAAGAACGGTGTCATTGGCACTGGACATGTTGGTGGAGTACTCGAAACAGCGCAACAAGGCACACAGGTCTCGCATGGAGGCCCAGTTATTGGTGGTGAAGTGGTGCTGTTCCACAGAGCGACTCACGCGTGATTGCTGCAGCTGAAACTCCACTATTGCCTGCTGCTGCTCGCACAGTCTGGCCAGCATGTGCAAGGTGGAGTTCCACCTTGTGGGCACGTCACATATGAGGCGGTGAGCGGGAAGGCCGAAGTTATGCTGCAGCGCTGACAGGCGAGCAGCAGCAGGGTGAGAACGCCGAAAGTGCACACACACAGCCCGCACTTTCTGCAGCAGCTCTGGCATATTGGGGTAATTTTTAAGGAACCTCTGGACCGCCAAGTTCAGCACATGCGCCAGGCAAGGGATATGCGTCAAACCGGCTAGGCCCAGAGCTGCTACGAGATTTCGCCCATTATCGCACACCACCAGGCCGGGCTTGAGGCTCACTGACAGCAACCACTCATCGGTCTGTTGTTCCATGTCCCTCCACAACTCCTGCGCGGTGTGGGGTTTTTCCCCCAAACAGGAAAGTTTTAAAACTGCCTGCTGTCGTTTACCCCTGGCTGTGCTGAAGTTGGTGGTGAAGGTGTTACGCTAACCGGATGAGGAGGCGGTAGAGGATGAGGAAGCGGAGTAGGAGGAGTTAGCAACAGGAGGCAAACTGAAGCGCCCTGCAATCCTCGGTGGTGGAAGGACATGCGCCAAACTGCTATCTGCCTCAGGCCCAGCCGCCACTGCATTTACCCAGTGTGCTGTTAGGGAGATATAACGTCCCTGACCGTGCTTACTGGTCCACGCATCCGTAGTTAGGTGGACCTTGCCACAGATGGCGTTGCGCAGTGCACACCTGATTTTGTCCCCCACTTGGTTGTGCAGGGAAGGGATGGCTCGCCTGGAAAAACAGTGGCGGCTGGGCACGACGTACTGTGGGACAGCCAATGCCATCAGGCTTTTAAAACTCTGCGTCTCCACCAGATGGAATGACAGCATTTCAAAGGCCAGGAGTTTTGAAATGCTGGCATTCAGGGCCAGGGATCGCGGGTGGCTAGGGGGGTACTTCCTCTTCCGCTCCAATGTTTGGGAGATAGAGAGCTGAACGCTTCCATGGGACATTGTGGAGATGGTTGGTGACCCAGGTGGTAGTGTTGCTGGCAGATCCTCTGTTTGCGGGGTGGCAGGTGCCACTGTCACTACAGAGGTGGATGAAGAGGCCGAGACTGCAGCAGAAGAGGAAGCAGGAGGAGCCAGAGACCTTTCTTGTTTTTTGAGGTGTCTACTCCACTGCAGCTCGTGCTTTGCACTTAGATGCCTGGTCATGCAGGTTGTGCTCAGGTTGAGAACGTTTATGCCTCTCTTCAGCCTCTGATTGCACAGCCTGCAAACCACTCGTGTCTTGTCATCAGCACATTGTGTGAAGAACTGCCACGCTAGGGAACTCCTTGGACCTGGCTTTGGTGTGCTCGCTCCCTTGCTGCGTTGGGCAGTAGCAGACATACTGTCTAGCGGACGGACGCTCCGCTTTTGCACCCTGCTCCCTCTTCTGCTGTGCTGGTGGCTCTGTGCGACCACCGCCTCTTCCTCCAAACTACACTGGTCACCTGCATAACGTTGATTCCATGTGGGGTCGAGGACCTCATCGTCCTCCACATCATCTTCCACCCAGTCTTCACCCCTGCCCTCCTTGTCTGTCTGCACAATTGCGAAAGCAGCAGCAGTTGGCACCTGTGTTTCGTCATCATCCGAGACGTACTGCGATGGTGGTTGGGCATCGGTGCACTCAATCTCTTCCACTTCTGGGGCAGGGCTAGGTGGATGGCCCTGGGAAACCCTGCTAACAGAGTCATCGAAAAGCAGAAGAGACTGCTGCATGATTTGGGGCTCAGACTGCTTGGCTGATTTGCAAGGGGGTAAGGTGAAAGACTGATGGACATGGGTTTCAGGTGCCAACTCTGTTCTTTCATCAGAAGAGTGGGTGGGAGACAATGTGAAGGAACCCGAGGCACTGTCAGCAACCCAATCTACTATCGCCTGTACTTGTCCTGGCCTAAACATTCGTACAGCCTCATTAGGCGCGACAAAATACCGCCGCAGGCTTGGTCGCCTACTCGCACCTGAGGAAGGTGTTTCACTTGTGCGTGTATCTGGCACAGATCCACCACGTCCTCTCCCTGCAACAGGAGCTCCACCAGCAGCACCACGACCGGGGCCACCACGTCCCTTTGACCTTCTCCTCATATTTTCCAAATTTAGGATCTTGCCCTAAATGGGTGTTTTTGGAAGAGCAGAACACACCCACAGTACGTAACTGCTGAATCGCACAGCTACAGAACTGCAGAAAATGCTATTCAAAAAAAATGTTGTTTTTTTAGTATAGCACAGTAGAAGAAAACTATTTAGAAATTGTTTATTTCACACACCTCCAAATATGTATAACACACTGCAAACTATTTTTTGTGCCCCTAAACGGCGTTTTCTGGAAGAGCAGAACACACCCACAGTACGTAACCGCTGAATCGCACAGCTACAGAACTGCAAAAAATGCTATTCAAAAAAAATGTTGTTTTTTTAGTATAGCACAGTAGGAGAAAACTATATAGAAATTGTTTATTACACACACCTCAAAATATGTATAACACACTGCAAACTATTTTTTGTGCCCCTGAATGGCTCTTTTTGCAAGCGTACATTAAAGTGCAAATTTTGTTTTTGTATTTTTTTTTGCCCTAAGGGTCTTTTGGAAAAGAGCACAATAAAGTGCCTTTTTTTTTCCCCTAAAAGTTAGATTTTCTCTGACACTGGGCTCGTGGCAGTGTAAAAAGACTGCACTGCAACACAAATAGGTAGACCTATGCAGATCGCTGATTTTAATCTCTGAATCTGGACTCCTATATAATATTCTCTCTCCCTGAAAGCACCAACAGGAACCTGGCCCTACACTACACTGTCTCTCTATCTTTTCCCTCAGATTGTAGAATCAGGACTACCTCATCTATTTTTCTATCTCTCCCTAAAAGCAGCAGAAGCAGACTAGATCCTCTCCCTATATATTCTGAAGCAGAGTGACATGTGTGCTGTGTGCCTCTAGCTCAGGGATATGCAATTAGCGGACCTCCAGCTGTTGCAGAACTACAAGTCCCATGAGGCATAGCAAGACTGACAGCCACAAGCATGACACCCAAAGGCAGAGGCATGATGGGACTTGTAGTTTTGCAACAGCTGGAGGTCCGCTAATTGCATATCCATGCTCTAGCTTATATAGAAGCTGGGTCACATGTTGCACTGATCAATCACAGCCATGCCATTAGTAGGCATGGCTATGATGGCCTCTAAGGGCACACCAGCTAATCAAAAGGTGATTGGCTGGCCCCTGAAGCATTTCTAAATGCGTAATTAGATTGCCGAACCCGAACCCGGACTTTTGGGCAAAGTCCGGGTTCGGGTTCGGGAAAAAGCTAAAGTTTGGTACGGACCCGAACTTTACAGTTCGGGTTCGCTCAACACTAACGAAGACTGAAAAGCGCGAATCGTCTCTCACCAAACTTTATTAACACGAGGATCAGCAAAAGCGTCCCAAAGGGTGGCGCCATTCGAATGGAACTTCCCCTTTATGGTGCCGTCGTACGCGTTGTACGTCACCGCGCTTTGCTCAAGTGGTTTTTTTCATGAACGTGTGTATGCAAGGCAGGCTTAAGAGGAAACACGAAAAATCACGTCGAGAAAAACGACGTTTTTTTCCATGACATGAATAACGGTCGTGTGTACGCGGCATTAGACCCGAAGGACTACTCTACTCAAAAGGAACATTTCAGTCTTGGAATGCAACTGGTACTGAGTCACCTGCTGACTTCTTAAAGGACTTTAAAAATAAGGTTTCCTGAATAGAGTTTGCGCCCGCCGTAAAGGCTAATTCCAAGGTTTCACCCACCCTCATGGGTTGGCTTAATTGGGTGAGATGGACAGGTGGCTACACCCATCAGCCATAGCATCGTGACCGCTGACAGGTAAAGTGGATAACATTGAATATCTTGTGACAATGACATCTGAAAGTGGGTGAGATATATTAGGCAGCAAGTGAACATGTTGACCCTGAAGTTAATGTATCGAAAGCAGAAAAAAATGGACAAGTAGGGTTTGAGTGACTATGATGAGGGCCTAATTGTAAGGCCTAGACGATTGGTTCAGAGCAACTCCAAAACTGCAGCTTTTGTGGGATTTCCCCATTCTGCAGTGGTTAGGACTGACCAAAATGGTCCAAGGAGGGCAAATCAGCGAACCAGCGGCAGGGTCACGGGCGACAAAAGATCACTGATAGAGGAGGGAGGAAGGCTCATTGATGGAGGTGGGGAGGGGAAGGCTCATTGATGGAGGTGGGGAGGGAAGGCTCATTGATGGAGGTGGGGAGGAAAGGCTCATTGATGGAGATGGGGGAGGGAAGGCTCATTGATGGAGATGGGGGAGGGAAGGCTCATTGATGGAGGTGGGGAGGAAAGGCTCATTGATGGACGTAGGGTGCGAAGGTTTATTAATGGAGGTGGGAAGGGGTAACTCCTTGATGGAGGTTGGGAGGGAAGGCTAATTGATGGAGGTGGGAAGGGAAGGCTCATTGATGAAGGTGGGAAGGGAAGGCTCATTGATGGAGGAGGGAAAGGAAGGCTCATTGATGGAGGTGGGGAGGGAAGGCTCATTGATGAAGGTGGGGAGGGAAGGCTCATTGATGGAGGAGGGAAAGGAAGGCTCATTGATGGAGGTGGGGAGGGAAGGCTCATTAACGGAGGTGGGGAGCGAAGGCTCATTAATGGAGATGGGGGGGCTCATTGATGGACATGGGGAGCGAAGGTTTATTATGGAGGTAGGGAGGGAAGGCTCAGTGATGGAGAAGGGGAGCAAAGGTTTATTAATGGAGGTAGGGAGGGAAGGCTAATTGTAGAAGGTGGGGAGGGAAGGCTCATTGATGGGCGTAGGGAGCGAAGGTTTATTAATGGAGGTGGGGAGGGGTAACTCCTTTATGGAGGTGGGGAGGGAAGGCTCATTGATGGAGAAGGGGAGGGAAGGCTCATTGATGGAGGTGGGGAGGGTAGGCTCATTGATGGACGTAGGGAGCGAAGGTTTATTAATGGAGGTGGGGAGGGGTAACTCCTTTATGGAGGTGGGGAGGGAAGGCTCATTGATGGAGATGGGGAGAGAAGGCTCATTGATGGAGGTGGGGAGGGAAGGCTCATTGATGGAGGTGGAGAGGGAAGGCTCGTTGATGGAGGCGGGGAGGACAGGCTCATTGATGGAGGTGGGGAGGGAAGGCTCATTGATGGACGTAGGGAGCGAAGGTTTGTTAATGGACGTGGGGAGGGGTAACTCCTTGATGGAGGTAGGGAGAGAAGGCTTATTAATGGAGGTGGGAAGGGAAGGCTCATTGATGGAGGTGGGGGAGGGAATGCTCATTGATGGGGGTGGGGGAGGGAATGCTCATTGATGGAGGTGGAGAGGGAAGGCTCATTGATGGACGTAGGGAGCAAAGGTTTGTTAATGGAGGTGGGGAGGGGTAACTCCTTGATAGAGGTGGGGAGGGAAGGCTCATTAATGGAGGTGGGAAGGGAAGGCTCATTGATGGAGGTGGGGAGGGAAGGCTCATTGATGGAGATGGGGGAGGGAAGGCTCTTTGATGGAGGCGGAGAGGGAAGGCACATTGATGAAGGTGGGGAGGGGAAGGCTCAGTGATGGAGGTTGGGAGGGAAGGTTCATTGATGGAGGGGGAGGGAAGGCTCATTGATGGAGGTGGGGGGGAGGCTGGCCCATGTAGTCCAGTCCACTAGAAGAGCTACTGGAGCTCAAATTGCTGAAAAAGTGAATGTTGGTTCTGATAGAAAGGTGTCAGTACACACAGAGCATCTCAGTTTGTTGTGAATGGGGCTGTGTAGCAGACCGGTCAGGGTGCCCATGCTGACCCATGTCCACAGCCAAAAGCACATACAATGGGCACGTGAGCAATTGAAGAAGGTGGCCTGGTCTGATAAATCACTTACCTGGGGAGGAGATGGCACCAGGATGCAGTATGGGAAGAAGACAAGCCGGCGGAGGGAATGTGATGACCGTCATTGGCTAAAGCGCAGTCAGGTAGAGGTTAAATTTAAAGCATTGCAGGGAAAACCAAAAAAATGACTTTGCATAGTTATCTGTGAATCTTGCCCAGAGTTCCCTTCAAAACCTAACTTTTTTTTATTAAGTGCTACAGAAGAATAAAATACATGGAGTGAAAACAATGGAGAGCCACCGATAAAAAATACAGCGCAGTAAAGCCGTTGATTTGACTGAGACATATCGTAGAAGTCGATGGCGGTTTTTGCTGGAGGTAAAAGACCATGAATGAAGGCATCTAATAAACTTTTACAGGAGACTAAAAGCGCTGTAGTACGAGACATTAATCATTCTGAACACAGTTTAGTTTTTCCCCTGTCTGTTCCAGCGCAGACAATATAAATATTCTAAATATATATGTACGAATGCGCTGTCAGAGCTTTTGCTTACATCAAGGCCGCATACATTACGCCGTACCTGATGTTTACATATTGCAGATATCTGCGTTGCCGCTCAACCCACAACATAGGCTTGTTCTTTTTTGGTTGCATCATTATGCCTAAATTACATAATGATTTATTTTCAGAAATTGCTGTGAAATAAAAAAATAAAATAAAAAATGATAACGGCTTATGTTCTGAGCGGCGATCCAGAAATGAACAAAAGGAGCAGATTTCAATTTTTCTGCAATAAAAATACCATTTGATCAAAAAAAAAAAAAAAGTGAAAATAAAAAAACATTCTGAGGCGTCTCTGCAGAGTTTCATATAAAGTAAACTTTTTGTTTTAGTGGTTGTTACTTTTATATAACAGAAGGGATTCTTCTAGGTAAATGTTAGGCTTATACTTTAAAAAGAAGGAGCGGATGAAGACCGGAAAGAAGGGGGGGGGGAAGTAGGAGCGGCTATTCACTAATGCCCTAGGACAGGGGTCTCCAAACTTTCTAAACAAAGGGCCAGTTTACTGTCCTTCAGACTTTAGGAGGGCCGGACTAGGGCCATTGGGAGTAGAAAATGTCGGGAGGGAGTAAACAATACCATTCCTTTGGTGTCAGTGGGAGGACTAGTGCCCCATTGTTGGTGTCAATAGAAGGAATTGTACCCTTTTGATAGTGTAAGTTGGATAAATAGTGCCCCATTGGTGGTTTCAGCAATAAAAATGATTTGCCATTGTTGGTGTCAGTGGATGGAATAGTGCCCCAAGGGCCGGATAAAGGCAGGCAAAGGGCTGCATCCGGCCCCAGGGCCGCAGTTTGGAGACCCCTGCCCTAGGAGGTTGGTTAGGGAAAATTCTGCCAAAATGCAGCCGTTACTCTGCTGGATTAACCACTTGCCTACCGGGCACTTTTATCCCCTTCCTGCCCAGGCCAATTTTCAGCTTTCAGCGCTGTCACACTTTGAATTACAATTGCGCGGTCATAAAACACTGTACACATATGACATTTTGATAAATTTTTTGAGACAGATAGCGCTTTCTTTTAGTGGTTTTTAATCACAACTAAAGCCTCGTACACACGACCAATTTTCTCGGCAAGAAAGCTCTGCCAGCAAGTTTCTTGCTGGTTCTTGCCGAGAAAATCGGTCGAGTAAACCGGCCGTGTGTACGCGGCTTTCAGGTTTCTCGTCAAGAAAACAGGCAAGAATCTAGATGAGAAAAATAGAGAACCTGCTCTCTATTTTCTCGTCGGGATTCTCGTCGGCCTGTTTCTCGACGAGAAACCCGAGTGTGTGTACACTTACATGTCGCCGTGGAAACTCGCGCATGCTCGAAATGACTTTGACGCATGCGCGGTAGCTTCCTAGGCATAGGTAGGGTGTAGCAAGATGGCGGCAACGGCATCGAATGTGACGAGCGCACGCTCGTCGTAGTCGATGACGTCACCGCGTTCGTTCCATTCAAAAGAACGGCGATTCTTTGAATGGATCGTGTGTACACTCGGCCAGGACAAGATTCTTGTCCAAGATACTCGTCAGGAAAAACAACTGTTTTTTTCCTGACGAGATTCTCGGCTGTGTGTACGAGGCTTCAGTTTTTTAATTTTTGCTAAACAAACAAACAAAAGTTTTTCTCCTTCACTGATGGGAACTAATGAGGCAGCACCTTTGTGACATCACCAACCCAGAATGAACCAGTCCGTGACTTCACAAGGGGGGGCAGTGCCACCAGATGGCCCCGCCCTTATCTATATGAGAACTGTCAAACGGCAAGCCAGCCATTCGGCAGTTTGCCTTCGCGGCGGGAGGTGCGATTTTTGATCTGGGGGCCCCATATTTCGATAAGCCCCCTGCCCGCAGACCCCCACAACCATCAGCCACGGCTGTGGGGACGAGCCCCCGTCCCCATTAACATGGGGACAATATGCTTTGGGGCAGGGGGGCAGAGACCCCCCCTGCCCCAAAGCACCCACCTCCCATGTTTAGGGCATGTGGCCTGGTATGGTTAAGGGGGGGGCGCTCCGTGGTCCCCCCCTCTCCTGACCTGCCAGGCTGCATGCTCGGATAAGGGTGTTTTACTATTTTTTTTTACCAGCGAATGTTTTTTTTTTTTTTACTCAGCTGTCTACGGGGAAGCTCATTGACATCTGATGACTCATCGATTGTTAAGTACGCTGCGGCCAGCATCCCGGCCCCGTTCCTTAACAACCAAATTTTACTGCGCCCTGATAGGGTAAAGCTTTGCCCAATCAGGGCACAGAATGCAACGTGCAGCGCACACCAATACCCTGCAAATTTGGGTGTTCTCCAAATAAGGCGAACAGCCAATGTTCAGCCCGAACTCATGCTTGGGCCAAACCGTTCCTCCAACACTAGTGAAGATGCAAATAAATAAATGAACACACAAAAAATTGTGTAAATGTAAAAACAAATGTAAAAAAAAAAAAAAATAGATATAAATATATATAAAAATGTTTATTGATTAAATATTAAGGAATGATGGGGTAAGGGGTTGACATGCAAGATTGTAATATATTAACAGCGAGTGATATTTATTAACATTCATCTGAACTGTAATGTTAAAGCAGTTTCACGGCTTCTCCAAACCTCTTCCTCGGGTCTAATGAGTGTTACTGTGTCAGGTGTACATGCCCCGGTAGGTATTTATATCCACACGGGTAGGTTTGATGTCAAACTGGAACAACCATCCCTAAACATAGGTGGGGGCCTTCAACACCATCTGTTATTAACATTTTCACATCTCTACCCAAAAGCTTTGACAACTTTTCATACCCTTAGCCACTTAAATGAATTAATTAACACCTATTGACTACCCAACGCAAAACACGGGATGATGTCACTAGTTTAGGACGCTTCCTCAAACCTTCGCACCTCCCCTCCTTGCTATTGGCCAATCAACACCTAGCTTGACACATTCCATGGTAATTAGATGAAGGTGTCTGTGTTACCTGTGTTGACATAAAATGTTGGGTTATCTTTCTGGTGCTCATTAAGACTGAAGAAGTATTGGATGGAGAAGATAAAAAAAGGTCTTCTGAATAAATCCAGTGGAATGCGACCAACAAATACTAGATATACCATGACCTGGATAAATGTGAACTTCAGTTTTTTTTTTTAATATATAGTTCTAATTTTACACTTGTAAGTGTATAAAATATACCCATGTTCATAACATATTAGAGTAGATCCTGAATTTGAAGTGACAATAAAGTGGTTGCAAAGGCTGAAGGTTTTTGACCTTCATGCATTCTACATGAGCATGGAGATCAAAAACCTTCTGTGTGCTGCTCCCCCCACAGCCCCCTCAATACTCACCTCCCGATCCAGTGATGTGCACGAGAGCCTCGGCTGTCCCAGGAGACTCCTTCTCCTCATTGGCTGAGACAGAAGCGGGAGCCATTGGCTCCCACTGCTATCAATCACAACCAGTGAGCCAATGAGGAGACAGTGGGGGGGGGGCGGACACGAGTCACGGCTCTATGTGTCTATTGGGCGCATAGAGCAGGTCTTGGGAGTGAGCATCCAGTGGCCCCATAGCAAGTGGCATGCAATTGGGGGAACTGGTCAAGGGAGGAGCCAGGAGTAGCTTTGTGCAATTCGTTTCGTAACGAATCGAAATATGTCCGAATTTAGCAACTTTCGGGACATTCGGAAGCATTTGACGAATAAAGCCGAATCCGAAATAAATTATATCGCAAATTGCGAATGTCTTCGGCATAATTCGTTATGAAAAAAGTTCTGAATGTACGAATCCATACGAAGCACAATAACACTCTGCTCTGCTCTCTGCTTCTCCCTCACCATGCTGAACTCCTTCTCAAAATGGTGTACAGGGGGGCGGAGGCTATAGCCGCATGAAAAAAACGAAAGTAAAATACGAGATTTCGAATCGTTACAAATAACCGCAATGTATTTAGAAAAGTACAAATCCATTCGAAGCACATTAGGCATAATAGGCAGCGTCGTTGTGAGAGAGACACGGAAAATTGCGAATCAACGAACCCAAATTAAGTTACAAAAGTAGGAGTTGTGTCCAGAATCAACGAAAAACAATGTACTCTACCGAAAGTACGAATTATAAATCAACTAAAAATAAGGCTTTACATTACTACTAATCATTCCGATTCAACGAAAAATGTCGCTTGCGAAAATACGAATTAGTCCGAACACGAAAAATCCCGTCTAGCAAAATTACGAACGATTACGGATCAACAGGACCGAAAAGAAACGAACCGAAACTAAACAAATTTTTCCGTTGTGCACAAGTCTAGCCAGGAGCGCTGGCAGGGGACCCAAGAAGAAGAGGATCAGGGCTGCTCTGCGCGAAACCACCGCCCAGAGAAGGTAAGTAGGACAAGTTTGTTAATTGAAAAAGCTGGACCTTTAGTACCACTTCAAACTAGGATCAATCTTTACAGGTTTCATTGTTATACTTGGTGCTGCGGATCTTCTAAATGCTTTGAGTAAAAAGGGACCAAAGGCTGCCCCAAAAGACGATTTTTGCCTTATATCTTCTTCTGCTGTTGCCCGAGGGCCCCCTTAGCTTGACTGTCAGTCCCACCAACTCCAACTCTCCTCTCTTAGCATCCCTGGTAGGATTTTTTAAGGCAAGTGGCTCAGGCTGTTTTTTAGCCCCTTCATCCTGTCCAGCTGGGCTGCCAGGAGCTTATCAAAGCATTTTGCTATCATACGACAGTTTCCTGCAGGTTCCGGGCAAACCGCTTTTTCCCTGAACTTCAGCTTATCCTTATGCCTCATACAAAACGACCGGTTTTCCCAGCAGGAAAAAAAACAAAGCTTTTCCCTACGGGATTCCTCTCAAGCCTACCTTGCATACACACGGTCACACAAAAGGCCGCTGAACTTTTGAATGCCAAGTACGCGGTGTCGTCAAAGACTACGACGAGCCGACAAAATGATGTTCTATGCTTCCGCGCATGGGTCAAATTGTTTACGAGCATGCCCGTTTTCTTTCCCCTCTGGAAAGCATACAGACGACCGGTTTTCTCGGCAGGATTTTTTCCTGACGGGAGAAAAGAGAGCTGGTTCTCTTTTTTTTCCCGGCAGTTTTCCTGTCGGGAAAACTGCGATGGAGCATACACATGGCCGGTTTTCCCGGCCAAAAGCTATCATGACAGTTTTCTTGTCGGGAAAAACGGTCGTGTGTACGAGGCATTAGTCTGCTAGGTCAGAAATTCCAAGTTTTGGAGGCACAGTACGCAAATTATAAGAAAAAGTATGTCCAAACCACAGCTGAACTTTCAGAATTCGGGCCGTGCTTTCTGATTTGCAGTGCTACACAACGGTTGTGCTTTTCCTCACAATTCAAATCTATGAGTCGGGCGACCCACTATAGGAAAGTTTACTCTCTGTGTGGTTGAAATTTTCTCTCAGCCGTTGGTAAATTTGCTTGTAGTGGATAGTCTACAATCAACCTTTCTCAAACTTTTTACCCCAGAGGAACCCTTGAAATAACTTTGGGGTCCCAGGGATCCCCTAGTAAGATTAGGCTATTGGGGGGTTGTAACGACACCCCCAAATATCTTGCCGTTACAGGGGTCATTGAGAAAAGGCTCCTTACATTGTTGGTGGTTACGTAGGAAGAATGTCCCTCTTAAGCCTCGTACACACGGTCGGACTTCAAACAAACTTTTCCGTGGATTTTTGTCCTAAGGGAGTGGGCCGGGCACACCCATAGCATTCACACGGCAGGACTTTTCTGCAAACTTTCCCAAAACTTTCCCAACATCACGTGGTTTTTCTGCTCTTTTCTGCTCTTTACCGCCACCCTTTGGTCAACTTCTGCTATTGTTGGTTGATTTTAACATTGGTTCTGGGCATGCGTGTTTGTACTTCGGACAAAAGTCCGATGTATTTCTGTACATACGATAAGACTTTGCACCATCAGACTTTTGTTGCCGAAAAGTTTATCCGTTTGCAGAGCCAACTTTTGGCAGATGAAAACCGAAAAAGTTTGTCCGATGGAGCGTACACACGCTTTGATTTTTTGGAAAACTTGCTCATTTTGAAGTGTGTTGGCAAAAAGTCAGACCGTGTGTACGGGGCTTTACTCTAAACATGGAAGCTTAACAGACAAATTACTGAAGTTCGAAGTTATAACTTCCAACCAGTAATTTCACAGTAAATAGATAAATAATAAATTATTATCATATAAGCATAATAATATATAATTTAGCTTGTACCTTTTCATCAGAATCAGTTTCTCCCTCTTAACTGTGTGAGAAAAACATGGGATTGTGGGTAAATCTTATACCTATAAACACATGTTTTTCTTTGTAGTTAAGAGGGCTGGAAGGGAGCATTTGTCTTTTAGACACGCCCCCCTTCTATGACACTGCAGTGAGAGGCGTGCCTCCACTGCAGCATTTGTATTTGAAAATCTGGGACCAATGGTACTTTATCATTGGTCCAAGTCTCCAAGCTGTCCATTGAGCTCAGTGCCTCTGACAAGAAGTGAGGGGAGGCACTGTGAGCTCATCCTCTCAGTCTGCTGCAAACAGAGTGTGCCAGCTTGTATTTAAAATGGCCGCTCTGTATGTAGCTTCTGACAGGCTGCACAAGGAGGAGCCCAGTAGCTCCGGAACCATAGGCCGTAGGAGCCCCAAATTTTTACCAGTGGCGGGGAAGGACTTAGGCTACATAGGTCGCCGACCTTTGAAGCTCGATTTATTTATTTTTTTATTATTATTATTATTATTTTTTATTTTTTTTCTTCCATAAAGATTTTGTTAAGAAAATCACAGATAATATAAAAAAATTATAATATGAACAAGAAGAATGCGTACATAAGACAGCTCTGGCTCTACAAGGAAGACAATTGCATCATGTACATTTATTATTATTTTTTTATGTTTATGTCAGGCCTCACCTGCCTCCCCTGACTGCACGTCCCTGGTCTAGACGCTTCTAGTGACCAATCAACAAATCTCTACATTTAATGACATAAAGATACAAATCAGACATTTGAAAATATGAAATATTGATGAGTTTGGGTTTAGCCAAACCTCAGAAGAAAGATGTAATTTCTGAGCCAATGAGCTGCGACCGGGACAGAATGGGTTCCGACCAAGCCTGGAGCCATACCTTAGCACACCCCTAATGTGAAAGTCAAACCATAAATTAATTTAGAGTTAAGACCATAATATTAGCTCGAAATCCATACTCACTAACAATACACAATAAAATTATCGCTCCTCGAGTCCTCGTTTTGACCCCCCTCCCTTTTATGCCCTGTACACACGATCGGATTTCCGATGGAATAAAATCTGATGGATTTTTCCATCGGAAATCCGATGAAGCTGACATCCATTAGCCTTGCCTACACACCATCAGTCAAAAATCCAACCGTCACAAACACCGTGATGTAAAACACTCCGAAGAGCCAAGAAAAATGAAGTTCAATGCTTCTGAGCATGCGTCGACTTGATTTTGAGCATGCGTGGGTTTTTTCTCCGATGGAGTTCCACACAGACGATCGGGATTTGCTATTGTTTTTTTTTTCCATCGGTAAAATTTAAAACATGTTCTATTTTTTTTATACCGATGGAAAAAAGACCGATGGGGCCCATACACGATCGGTTTGTCCAATGAAAAAAGTCCATCGGTCTTTTTTCATCAGAAAAACCGATCGTGTGTACGCGGCATTACTGCCATGTAAATCCATTATCATATAAGCTTCAACAGATCATGTGATGTCAACCGTTGTCTTTAGACTTTGTAAATCTCCAGCTCTCTGTTTCAATCCACCCCTCGGACCACGCTACACTGGGAGCCTTATCTATGTCAGAGACACGACACTGGTTAGTGGTAAAGATATCTGTGGACTGGACCTTTTTGATTTTGCAGAACCAGAGATCCTTTCCATTGAATGGAGTCCCAATCACCTAAAGATGTCTCCCTGACTTAGGTCTATATGTGTGTCAGGAAGGCCATACCAGCAGACAGGATGGCTCTTCTGCATGGTGTCCTGTGAATAGGTGCAGGCTAATTCATGGTCCTTTGCATGGACTTAGGAAATGTGCCTGTGCATGTGCTCATGCTTGCGTGCATATTCATGCGAGCATTCGCTTATCTGTTGATCACGTGTTCGCATCTGTTGCTGGCATTGCGCCAAGCTAGCTATTTAACTGAGTCTGTGCTATCCTTCGGTGCTGTCTTTTCTACAGCGTTCCTCACCTGCAACCTGTTACTCTGCATCTGGCTACTGTTACCAACCCGGCATGAACTCCTGAACTCCACCTGCACTGACTCTGGCTTGCCTCTGACCTTGTTTTTGTCTGTGCCCTTTGCTGCTGCTCCACTGATCTGTTACCGACTCAGCTTGTATCCTGACCTCGCTCCTGCCTACGCATCTGCACATGATCCGTCTTCCTGTGTATGATCGGGTCATCTGACTCTGCCTTTGTCCCAATCACTGCTGGACTGCCTGCTGCAAACCTCTGCCTAAATTCCACTTGTACCTGCTCACTGCCTGCGCCTGTCTGATTTTTCCAGTGGCAGCCTGCTCCTGCCTTCTGCTCACCAGTGTTCATCTGGCACTCCTGCTCGACTCTAGTCCACCAACGGTCTTCCCCCACTTGATCCAAATAGTCTGTCCAGCCCTTCTGCTGCAAGATCAGTGTGATCAAATGCTTTTCATTTAAAAAAATGGCGCAGTTTACATTCGGGGAAGCTGGAAGTGATATATGATCATCGTCTTTCTGGTCTCTGTTTGTCTCTATGATCAACCGGCAGAAGCCCCGGCTGGTTGATTGGGTGTCCCAGTGGGACAGGACAGCTCGAGAAAGCCGCAGAAGGTGGCGGGAGGGGGGAATGTCCCCTCCATCCTGTGGCTAGTTAGCCCCTAGGATTGCTTTTATAAGAAAGCCAACCGTTGGCTCTAAAAAACAACACGGGGATGATGCCTCCAATTTACAAGCCGACCTCAATGAACTGTCTAATTGGGCAACTGAGGTTTAAAGTGGAGGTCCACACAAAAATGGAACTTCCACTTTTCGGAACCCTCCCTCCCTCCGGTGCCACCTTTCAGAGGAGAGGGGGATGCAGATACCTGTATAATACAAGTATTTGCACCCACTTCCCGTCTCCCCCCGCTGTCTTCTGGGAGACACACGGGTCCCAGAAGACAGCAGGGACCATTTGGGACGAGCAGCGCGAGTCGCGCATGCGCAGTAGGGAACCAGGAAGTGAAGCCGCAAGGCTTAATTTCCTGATTCCCTTACTGAAGATGGCGGCGGCAGCATCCGAGGACGAAGGGATGGGTCGGCCTCGGATGCCGACATCACGGGCGCCCTGGAAATTTAAGTGTCCTTATTTTAAAATTAAGCAGCTGCAGTATTTGGAGCTGCTGACTTAAAAAAAAAAAATTGGCAGACCTCCACTTTAATGTTAATAAATGTAAAGTTATGCACTTGGGGGCTAAGAATATGAATGCATCATACATACTAGGGGGAGTACAACTGGGGGGATCCGTAGTGGAGAAGGATCTGGGGGGATCCGTAGTGGAGAAGGATCTGGGGGGATCCGTAGTGGAGAAGGATCTGGGGGGGATCCATAGTGGAGAAGGATCTGTGGGGGGATCCGTAGTGGAGAAGGATCTGTGGGGGAGATCCGTAGTGGAGAAGGATCTGGGGGGATCCGTAGTGGAGAAGGATCTGGGGGGGATCCGTAGTGGAGAAGGATCTGGGGGATCTGTAGTGGAGAAGGATCTGGGGGGATCCTTAGTGGAGAAGGATCTGGGGGGATCCGTAGTGGAGAAGGATCTGGGGGTGATCCGTAGTGGAGAAGGATCTGTGGGGGAGATCCGTAGTGGAGAAGGATCTGGGGGGATCCGTAGTGGAGAAGGATCTGGGGGGGATCCGTAGTGGAGAAGGATCTGGGGGATCTGTAGTGGAGAAGGATCTGGGGGATCCTTAGTGGAGAAGGATCTGGGGGGATCTGTGGTGGAGAAGGATCTGGGGGTATCCGTAGTGGAGAAGGATCTGGGGGGATCCATAGTGGAGAAGGATCTGGGGGGATCCGTAGTGGAGAAGGATCTGGGGGGGATCCATAGTGGAGAAGGATCTGGGGGGGATCCGTAGTGGAGAAGGATCTGGGGGATCCGTATTGGATAAGGATCTGGGGGGATCCGTAGTGGAGAAGGATCTGGGGGGATCCGTAGTGGAGAAGGATCTGGGGGGATCCGTAGTGGAG
This sequence comes from Rana muscosa, assembly GCA_029206835.1. NCBI lineage: Eukaryota > Metazoa > Chordata > Amphibia > Anura > Ranidae > Rana > Rana muscosa. Next base: position 303,046,798 of record CM055121.1, on the reverse strand, counting down.
AAGTATCTGGGGGGATCCGTAGTGGAGAACGATCTGGGGGGATCCGTAGTGGAGAAGGATCTGGGGGGAATCTGTAGTGGAGAAGGATCTGGGGGGATCCGTAGTGGAGAAGGATCTGGGGGGATCCGTAGTGGAGAAGGATCTGGGGGGTTCCGTAGTGGAGAAGGATCTGGGGGATCCGTAGTGTAGAAGGATCTGGGGGGATCCGTGGTGGAGAAGGATCTGGAGGGATCCGTAGTGGAGAAGGATCTGGGAGTTTTTTGGTAGATCATAAGCTCAATAATAACATGCAATGCCAAGCTGCGGTTTCCAAAGCGAGCAAAGTCCTTTCTTGTATAAGAGAGGTATGGTCTCCAGAGAGAGAGACATCATCTGTACAAATCATTAGTAAGACCTCATCTGGAATATTCAGTTCAGTTTTGGGCTCCAGTTCTCAAAAAGGATATCGGGGAACTGGAGAAAGTGCAGAGAAGGGCAACCAAACTGATAAGAGGCATGGAGGAGCTCAGCTATGAGGAAAGATTAGAGGAACTGAATTTATTCTCTCCTGAGAAGAGGAGAATAAGGGGGGATATGATCAACATGTACAAATATATAAGGGGTCCATATAGTGAACTTGGTGTTGAGTTATTCACTTTCTGGTCATCACAAAGGACAAGGGGGCACTCTTTACGTCTAGAGGAAAAGAGATTTCATCTCCAAATACGGAAAGGTTTCTTCACAGTAAGAGCTGTGAAAATGTGGAACAGACTCCCTGCAGAGGTGGATCTGGCCAGCTCAGTAGATTGCTATAAGAACGGTCTGGATTCTTTCCTAAATGTACAGAATATAACTGGGTACTGACATTTATAGGTAAAGGTGATTCGGGGAAAATCTGATCGCCTCTCGGGGGATCAGGAAGGAATTGTTTCCCCTGCTGTAACAAATTGGATAATGCTCCGCTGGGGTTTTTCGCCTTCCTCTGGATCAGTAGTAATAGTAGTAAGAAGAGCCGGCAAAACTGTAATCCTTGAAGTGTCGTTTATTGGTACATCAGAGTGCCAATAAAACAATAAGTCTGACGCGTTTCAGCAATAGCTTTAGTCATAGCTAGTTTGAAACAGATATATATACTCACATACACAAATGCAAACTCCACCTCTACATAATTGGCCTATCAGGTTACCGTATATACTCGAGTATAAGCCGAGATTTTCAGCCCTTTTTTTGGGGCTGAAAGTCCCCCCCTCGGCTTATACTCGAGTCATAGAAATTTTTACATTGTAAATATTACCTGTAAAGAAGTTGCGGCTGCGGCGTCCATCGTTCAAATTCCGCGGCGTCCATCGTTCAAATTCCGCGGTCTCTTCCTGTTCCTTCCTTGATAGGCGAGTCTCAGCAGACACTCTCCGCCTATCACGAACGTTCTCTCATCCTCAGTTTTCCAGCAGCCGTCTGTGATTGGCGGAACACCCAACACAGTGTCTGCTGGGAAAACTGAGGATGAGAGAATGATCGTGATAGGCGGAGAGTGTCTGCTGAGACTCGCCTATCAAGGAAGGAACAGGAAGAGACCGCGGAATTTTGAACGTTGGACGCCGCGGAATTCGAACGATGGACGCCGCAGCCGCAACTTCTTTACAAGTAATATTTACAATGTAAAAATTTATATTTACAGGGAACAGCGAGCTAGGGAACAGTGGGGCATCGGCTTATACTCGAGTCAGTAAGGTTTCCTAGTTTTTTTGGGCAACATTAGGTACCTCGGCTTATACTCTAGTCGGCTTATACTCGAGTATTTAGTGTCACAGAAAATTAACATATTTAGTTGATACCACCAATTATTCAAGTGGTTGGTGACTACACCTTTTTTTAGCCAGCAAGAGGAGGAGAGGAAAGAAAGGCAATATAAAAAGTTATTTTGTTGAGCCTAAAAAAGAAGTGTGTAGAAAAAATGCTACATGAGATGTTAGGACCTTATTATCCCAAGGGAGAAATGTATTCCTCTCTGGATCAACTGTGGGTATAGGATTGGGATTATGGGATTGTATGATATTTTTTGGGGTTGAACTGGATGGACTTGTGTCTTTTATTAACCTGACTAACTATGTAACTATGTAACAGGCATCATTCCAGTATAACCACTTGAGGTTCAGCAACATATCAATATGTCGCTGGTTGTCAAGTGATTAAAACAAAGATAGGTTGCTGGGAATCTTCCTAGTTGGGTATTATAAAATCTTTACTGATTTCCGATGAATAAATACCGTATATACTCGAGTATAAGCCAAGTTTTTCAGCCCTTTCTTTTTAGGGTGAAAATGTCCCCCTCGGCTTATACTCGAGTCAGTGTACCTGAGCGGTGCGACGCTCCTCCGCACGGCGGTAGCCACTACTATAGGCCTAGTCTTCAGATCCGGCAGCCATCTTTCTCCTCCCGGCCTCTCCACCAGCACTGTATCCCGGCCTCCCTGGTGTCTGGCTCCCTCACCGCACGCATATCCTGCTCCACGGGCTTCTGACCGGGCGGGGGGTCTGAACGGAGCGGTGCCCTCCCGCACGGCGGCAGCCCCAAATCCAGACCGCGGCTTCGGCCTAGTCCCGGGCTCCGGTGGCCATCTTGGTACTCCCGGCCTCTCCACCAGCTCTGCATCCCTCCTTTCCTGGCTTCTGTACTCAGGCCTACTGACGCTTCCTGCATCCTCCAGGTGAGTGGCCCACAGTGAGGTTGCAATGGGCACAGTGAGGTTGCAATGGGCACAGTGAAGCTGCAAATGGGCACAGTGAAGCTGCAAATGGGCACAGTGAAGCTCCAAATGGGCATTGTTGACCCTCTTTTACAGTAGCTGCTGCATTCTCACCCTAGGCTTATACTCGAGTCAATAAGTTTTCCCATTTTTTTGTGGTAAAATTAGGTGCCTTGGCTTATATTCGGGTCGGTTTATACTCGAGTATATACGGTAACGAAAAAACAAATAAATAAATGGCCAAAAATCTTTATTTTATTCTTTAGATTTTAGTGTCATTTGAACATTTTGGTCCAATCTGACCAGCTTGCCCTGACCAATATTTAATAATTGTCTCTAAAGATACTTTCATCAATAAACGTGTAACTTTCATGTAAATATTAATAAGCTGTCACATTATAAGACTCTAAAAAAAACACGTTTTGGAGATTTTGATTTAAATATTATTATGTATTAAATGCCAAATGACTATGGAGTCCAAAAACAGCGAATTCCTTGCCTGGATTTTGGTAGGATGTGCCGACTGCCGATCTGTCACTTTGGATAACTTCATAAACGTCTTCGGAGTGTTTGTGAGACGTTTGCAGACTGTCACCGATTTACAGGTGATCCGTGATACTTCCTCTGGATGGACACCATTATGGGTTGTCCGCTGTTTAATTAGGTTTATGATTAATTATCTTTCATTTAGGTAGGAAAATAAATTGCTGATAGGATAAAGCTTCACACTGACCCGATGTTTTCTCCTTTGTAGACGTTGTTTTACATTCCCTGCCTGTTGTATACAAGGAGAGTTTTTCATTCCCCCCCCCCCCCCCCTTCCTGGCTTTTGACTTTGCACTTTGATTCTAATTCACATTTCATACTTTCCTGGTTGTCACCCGAAGTCTACAATGACAACCAGGTAGACTAGAAGTCTAAGTCATAAACACCAGCAATCTTTCCAGGGCTACTGAAATTATCCTAAGTTGACAATAAGTGTTGGGCATCCACAATATACAGAGACGTAGTTTAAAGTTTGTGGGCCCTGATACAAAAGTTGACTTGGGGTCTCCCCATTACCGCCCGTCGCTTACACCGTGTGCCAAGATACTCCAGGTGGGCTTGTATGTAAACAAGTAGATTCAGAGGGCCCAGCTTGGGCCACATATGGGTTGGGGGCGACCCCTCTGACTTCCAGATTACAAGCCTACAAGCCTATCACTTTTACTCAGTAGCTCGGAGTGTGGTCTGCCTGCCCCCACCTTGTGTGCATGAGCACAGTTGAGCAGGTCAGGGAGGGGAGGGCTGTACTGGGCTGGGCAGGGGAGCTGAGAGTGCACCACTGGGATGGGGGGGGGGGGGGCTTGTCCCATCGACCTGTGTAGGTAAAAACTGAAACGTACTGTTTTTTTACCAGTGACGCAGTGTAAAACAGGGGCTGGCAACTGTGTCACTAGGGCAGTGGATAGTGTCAGTCAATATAGCAGTGAATGGAGTCAGTAGGGCAGTGGGTGGTGTCAGTAGCTTTCTATTGTTATTTTTATTTTTTTGTATTTTTAATTTTTTTTTAATTATTATTATTATTATTTTATTTTATTTTTTACAATTTTATTATTATCATTATTATTACTTTACAATTCAATTTTTTTTATTATTTTTACAATTTTATTATTATTTTTTCTTTTTATTTGTTATTATTATTTATTTATTTTTACAACTTTTTTATTATTATTATTGTTTTACAATTTTATTATTATTATTATTATTATTATTATTATTTTACATTTTTATTTTTTTTATTACTTTTTACATTGTTTTTTAGCAAGCAACCCTGTTGGTCTAAACAGATCCCCCCCCCCCCTATTGTCTCCCTTGTGAGGCAGAGAGGGGGTTGAGGACCTCAACTGCACAGAATGAATGAACAGGAATAGCTCTGTACAGTTTCCTGTTAATTCATAAATTGAAGCATAGTAACCCATTTATTCAGTTATCTATGAACACAGTGAGTGATCGGTATCGATCAATCACTGTGCTCATTGAGAAAACGAAACGGCCATTAAATGACTTATTTACCAGCCTCGCTCTCCATCCTGAAACATCCCACACAGCAGCTAGTGGGAGAGGAGAGAAGAGTAGGGTTAGCAGCAAAGAGTTGGGGAAACCTGGACCGGAGCGGGGATGGCATTTACTGGAACCAATCCCCTTTCCTCCTGCAGCCCCTTAATGTTGGTGGCTTTCAGCTGCTGCAGGAGGAAAGGGGATCTGTTCCAGTAAATGCCACCTCCGCTCTGGTCCAGGTTCCATAAAATCTAATGTGACAGGGAGGCTGCTTGGGGCCCCCTGGAGCATGGGTGGGGTTGCCATTGCACCAAGCCAAGGAGGACCACCAAGGACAATCTCTAGAGGGAAGAGTTGAGACCTTAACCAGAGGCAACTGAAGGGGACAACCAGTGCTACTGATGAATAAAGCTCCAGAAAAAGCTCCAAGGTTGGGTTTCCCACTTTGTTCCCAATATAGGGGGGTGGTAACAAGTTTTGCCACAGATGGTAAACCATTTTCTTATTCTCACCATAGTGGAGTGAGTAGACTGATATAGAATTATTTGAACTTGGCGTTCCATTTTATGTTGGGTTCATTATTTCATCAGTGTCTTTCTAGAGACGGTAATGAAGCTGCTGCTAAGTGGGCAGCCATGACCCCGGTTACATTGCTACTCACACCGACAAAGGAAGATGATCTCATCCATTTGCAATTTGCTACTTTTGTGGTTCATTAAACAAATTAAAGAATATCTCACATCTTACAACTGCCATAGTTATGCTCTGAACTACATTGGCCAAACGTAATTATCAGAGGTGCACTCACACGTTGGCATGACACGATATCCTTTCATCTAATGAATGGTAGAATATCTCCTACACTACTTATGGATGCATTACACCTGCTAAAGTGATGATTAAGTACCATCATTACATCGCCGCGCATTACTGAAATAATTAAAGGAGAACTTTTTTTCCATAATGAATAAACACATTATTGCGCAATGGCTTCCCTTTGGTGTGGATCGGCTTCCACTAAAAGTAACTGGTGATGCATTCTGGGAGATCTTTTTTTTATATTCAGATCAGTGGAGTAGGGCGTTCTTCTATTACTCTCTCTGGACATTTAAATCAACAAGAGTCTATCTGGAGTAGGGATGAGCTCGGTGTTCGAGTCGAACAACGAACGATTTGGGCCGTTCGCGCCAAATTCGAGTGACGCGAACGGCCCACAATACACTGCGCCATCGCAGTGCAATCCCGGCGCTGTGATTGGCCAAGCATGCACTGTGACCCTGCATGCTTGGCCAATCACAGCGCCGGCAGCGAGGAGAGCAATGATTGGCCACAGGCAGGATGCCTGTGGCCAATTATAGCTGAGGGGGTTTAGTACACGCCCCACACTATAAAAGGCCGCCAGCGCGGTGGCCTCGTGTAGTGTGTTCCGGAGCAGGGAAAGTGAAGGATAGGCAGGGACAGTGTCAAATCCATTCTTTGCTAAGCCTTGTGTGTAGGGAGAGAGAAGGATAGGCAGGGAGAGTGTCAGTGTCATATTCTTTGCTAAACCTTGTGTGCAGGGAGAGAGAAGGATAGGCAGTGGACAGTGTCAGTGTCATATTCTTTGCTAAACCTTGTGTGCAGTAGACATGTGCACACTGAAATATTTCGTTTCGGAATTTCGTTTTCGTCCAAAAAATAAATTTATTTAGTTACTCCCGAAATTAGTTTTTATTTATTTCGTTTTTCGTTAGAAATTGCATTCGTCCGAAAATCTGAATTAATTAAGGTCGAATCTGTCATTGAAGGCTTATGGTGTCTGTCGAATGTTCAAAGAAGATTCGACGGAGCAGCGAAACTGTACGACTCTGCAATCATACATTTCCGGTCGAATGTTCCGCCCACAAGCAGTGATCTTTTCTCTCTATGTCGAATCTTTTCTCTCTATAATGTCAATTCTTTTCTCTCTATAATGTCGAATCTTTTCTCTCTATAATGTCGAATCTTTTCTCTCCTATGTCGAATCTTTTCTCTCTATAATGTCAAATCTTTTCTCTCCTATGTCGAATCTTTCCTCTCCTATGTCGAATCTTTCCTCTCCTATGTCGAATCTTTTCTCTCCTATGTCGAATCTTTTCTCTCCTATGTCGAATCTTTCCTCTCCTATGTCGAATCTTTCCTCTCCTATGTCGAATCTTTCCTCTCCTATGTCGAATCTTTCCTCTCCTATGTCGAATCTTTTCTCTCCTATGTCGAATCTTTTCTCTCTATAATGTCAAATCTTTTCTCTCTTATGTCGAATCTTTTCTCTCCTATGTCGAATCTTTCCTCTCCTATGTCGAATCTTTCCTCTCCTATGTCGAATCTTTCCTCTCCTATGTCGAATCTTTCCTCTCCTATGTCGAATCTTTCCTCTCCTATGTCGAATCTTTCCTCTCCTATGTCGAATCTTTCCTCTCCTATGTCGAATCTTTCCTCTCCTATGTCGAATCTTTCCTCTCTATAATGTCAAATCTTTTCTCTCCTATGTCGAATCTTTTCTCTCCTATGTCGAATCTTTCCTCTCCTATGTCGAATCTTTCCTCTCCTATGTCGAATCTTTCCTCTCCTATGTCGAATCTTTCCTCTCCTATGTCGAATCTTTCCTCTCCTATGTCGAATCTTTCCTCTCCTATGTCGAATCTTTTCTCTCTATAATGTCGAATCTTTTCTCTCCTATGTAAAATAATCTTGGACTAATAGAGTTAAGGTTAGGCACATTCGACCACAGGTTCGATAGACACAGATTGTTATTGTCAGCGTCACGTCGAATCTCCTATCTATATCGAACTGTTGTAGCAACGAAAATGAAAATAAAGCATTTGTTTATGTCGGATCTTTCGGTTTTCGGATTCTGTGCTTTCGTTTTCGTTTGTTAAAACGATAACGAAAATAGCTGAAATTCGGACGAAAATGCATTCGGACGAAAACGAATGCACATGCAGTGAGAGAGAAGGATAGGCAGGGAGAGTGTCAGTGTCATATACTTTGATAAACCTTGTGTGCAGGGAGAGAGAAGGATAGGCAGGGGACAGTGTCAGTGTCATTGTTGCTAAGCCTCCTGCACATTATACACCTGAAGTTAGCCTGTATTGCTGCTTTTTCCTGGTGTGTTACACCAACAGGATTTTGCGGCACTTACAGCGGGCGGAGTGTGCCTCCTGACCATATTACACCTGAACTTAGCCTGTATTGCTGCTTTTTCCTGGTGTGTTACACCAACAGGATTTTGCGGCACTTACAGTGGGCGGAGTGTGCCTCCTGACCATATTACACCTGAACTTAGCCTGTATTGCCGCTTTTTCTTGGTGTGTTACACCAACAGGATTTTGCGTCACTTACAGCGGGCGGAGTGTGCCTCCTGACCATATTACACCTGAACTTAGCCTGTATTGCTGCTTTTTCCTGGTGTGTTACACCAACAGGATTTTGCGGCACTTACAGCGGGCGGAGTGTACCTCCTGACCATATTACACCTTAACTTAGCCTGTATTGCTGCTTTTTCCTGGTGTGTTACACCAACAGGATTTTGCGGCACTTACAGTGGGTGGAGTGTGCCTCCTGACCATATTACACCTTAACTTAGCCTGTATTGCTGGTTTTCCCATTTCCCTGCAGGCCATTAGAATGTCTGGAAGGCAAACAAGGAGAGGCAGACAGTCAGGAGCCAATAAAAGAGGGCAAGCAGGCTCTGTGTCTAGAGACAACAGTGCTGGTCGTGGACGCGGTGCATCGCCATCAGCACGTGGCCATGGGACACGCTTGTCCTTCTTTTCGGCAGCTGGACGTGTTGAGCCGCATCATGCCGAAGACTTGGTAGAGTGGATGACCAAGCCCTCCTCATCCTCCTCATCCTCTCTCACCCAGGCTCAGGGTACTGGCAAAGCAGCTGCCAAAGCGTCCTCTTCCCTGGTATCAATGTCATCATCAGTCACTCCTTCCCTAGACCAACCATGTCCTCCTGAGGAGTCCCCTGAACTGTTTGAGCACAGTGTTGGGTACATGCTCCAGGAGGATGCCCAGCGTTTCGAAGGGTCTGATGATGATACCCAGCTAGAGGAAGGCAGTAGCGTGAGAGCAGAGAGAGGGGATGCTCAAGAAGGACATCAATCTGGCAGTCATGTTCCAGCAGCTGCAGCATACTGCCAGATTGGCTCCAGTGATGAGGAGGGAGGGGATGATGAGGTCACTGACTCCATGTGGGTGCCTAATAGGAGAGAGGAGGAGGAGGAGGATGAGGAGGAGGCACATCTCCAACGAGGCAGGATGCCCTTGGGTGGCCAGCGTATGGGCAGCACACCGACGGAATCACACCGCAGAGCTCCGCCTGTGCAGGGCGCTGCCTCTGCCCGTTATTCAAAAAGTTCTTTGGTGTGGGCCTTTTTTGAGGCGAGTGTATCAGATCGCACAGCTGCTGTTTGCAACATATGTCTCAAGCGTATATCGCGTGGCCAAAACATCACCCGCTTGGGCACCACATGCTTGACCAGACATATGTTGACCTGCCAAGCAGCTCATTGGCAAGCCTACCTTAAAGACCCACACCAAAGAACAAAGCTGACCTCTTCTTGCACCGCATCAGCTGGGATCTCCAACCCCACTATACCTTCAGTCCTCTCTGAAACCTGCTCTGAGAGGAATAAAGGTGTAGAATTAGGTGTGTCACAGCCAAGTACTTGTGGGCACTCTGCTAGCAGTACACAGACGTCCGATTCTAGCAGGCAAATTTCTCTGCCCCAGCTGCTGGACCGTCGAAAGAAGTTCACTACCAGCCATCCACATGCCCAGCGGTTGAATGCTAGCTTGGCTAAATTGCTAGCGCTTCAACTGCTGCCTTTTCAGTTGGTAGACTCGGCCCCCTTCCGTGAGTTTGTGCAATGTGCGGTTCCTCAGTGGCAGGTTCCCAAACGCCACTTTTTCTCACGGAAGGCGATTCCGGCTCTCTACCGGCATGTGGAAGGCAATGTCTTGGCCTCGCTGGACAGGGCGGTCAGCGGTAAGGTGCATATTACCGCTGACTCATGGTCCAGCAGGCATGGACAGGGACGTTACCTTTCTTTCACGGCTCATTGGGTCACTCTTTTGGCAGCTGGGAAGGATGCAGGACAAGGTGCAGTAGTGTTGGAGGTTGTTCCACCGCCACGCCTCCAAAATGCTACTACTGGTTGTGACACACCTCTGTCCTCCACCCCCTCCTCTTCTTCTTTCTCCGTGGCCTCTTCCTGTGCTTTGTCCTCGGAACCAGCGGTGCTCCGTAGGCGTTCAAGGGGCTACGCAAGTACGCAGGCAAAAAGATGCCATGCCGTGCTTGCGCTGGTGTGTTTGGGGGACAGGAGCCACAATGGGGCAGAGGTTCTGTCTGCTCTGCAGGGGCAGGCCGAGAGGTGGTTGACGCCACGCCAGCTTAAGCCAGGAATGGTAGTTTGCGACAATGGCACCAACCTCCTCTCCGCTCTCCGACAGGGACAACTGACCCATGTGCCCTGTGTGGCTCACGTCCTTAACCTGGTGGTGCAGCGGTTCTTGGGCAGGTACCCGGGCTTACAGGATGTCCTGAGGCAGGCCAGGAAAGTCTGTGTGCATTTCCGCAGATCTTATAATGCCAGTGCTCGCCTGGCTGAGCTGCAAAAGGAGTTGAACCTGCCCAAGAACCGCCTTATATGTGACATGCCCACCAGGTGGAACTCAACATTGACCATGCTGCAGCGGCTGCACATGCAGCAGAGGGCCATCAATAAGTACCTGTGCGACTACGGCACCAGGACAGGGTCAGGGGAGCTCGTTTTTTTTTCACCACGCCAGTGGAGCATGATCAGGGATGCATACACTGTCCTGGCACCATTTGAGGAGGCCACGAGGATGGTGAGCAGTGACAGTGCATGCATCAGTGACACTGTACCCTTTTGTCCACCTGTTGGAACATATGCTGCGTGGAATAATGGACAGGGCACTTGAGGCAGAACAGAGGCAGGAAGAGGAGGACTTCCTTGCCTCTCAAGGCCCCCTTTACCCAGACAGTGTTCCTTCTGTCCCACCCATCGCACAGGAAGAAGAGGAGGAGGAGGAGGAGGAGGAGGAGGATTGTGTCAGCATGGAGGTGGAGCCTGGCACTCAGCATCATCAGCAGCAGTCTTTTAGGGATGATTTACAGTCCCAAGAAACCAGTGGACTTGTACGTGGCTGGGAGGAGGTGGCTGCGGATCATGTCGTCCTTGGTGACCCAGAGGACTCCGGACCGAATGCCTCAGCTAACCTACGCTGCATGGCCTCCCTGATCCTGCAAAGTCTGCGGAAGGATCCTCGTATTCTTCGGATCAAGGAGAGGGACCATTACTGGCTGGCCACTCTCCTTGATCCACGGTACAAGGGTAAGGTTGCGGACCTTATCTTACCGTCGCAGAGGGAGCAGAGGATGAGACAACTCCGGGAGGCCTTGCAGAAAGGTCTGTGCAACGCGTTCCCAGAGACTGGGAGGTTACAAACTCCTGGTCCTGGACAACGAGTTGCTGAGGCTTCGGTCAGTCAAAGAAGGAGCGGTGGGGAAGGTGGCCGTCTGACCGATGCGTTCAGACAATTCTTTAGTCCGCAGCCCCAAGGTATGATCGGTTCCAGCAACCATCGCCAGCGTCTGATAAACATGGTACAGGAATACCTAGGGGCAAGGTCAGACTTGGACACCTTCCCCACCGAAAATCCTCTGGCTTACTGGGTCTTGAGGATGGATCACTGGCCAGAGCTTGCACAGTATGCAATTGAGCTACTGGCCTGTCCTGAATCCAGCGTTCTTTCAGAACGCACATTCAGTGCTGCTGGAGGATTTGTCACGGATCACAGGGTGCGCCTGTCCACCGACTCTGTTGATCGACTGACCTTCATAAAGATGAACCAGTCTTGGATCACCACCAGCTACCACACACCTGATGCTGATATAACAGACTAATTTATTTTAAAATGTCACATCCCTTCAAGACTGATGCTGATGCTGAGAGACTGTCCTGTTATGTTGACTGACTATCCTCCTCCTCCTCAATGATCCGATTGATGATGATAGCTTGGAAGAACATTTTTGTTTCTGGGTGCCGCCACCAGTGGGTAAGGCCCAATTTTTCAGCCCCTGTTTAACAGGGGCGTGTAATTACAATTTTTTATGCAATGCTTTGCAGCAGGGCTCATTCATGCACTCCAACTAGAGTATCTGGGAGTGGTTGCAGTGTCGTGGCACCAGCACCAGTGGCTAAGGCCCAATTTTTCAGCCCCTGTTTAACAGGGGCGTGTAATTACAATTTTTGATGCAATACTTTGCAACAGGGCTCATTGCTGTGCTCCAAGTACAGTATCTGTGAGGGGTTGCAGTGTTGTGGCACCAGTGCCTAAGGCCCAATTTTTCTGCCCCTGTTTAACAGGGGCATGTAATTAAAATTCTTGATCTAATAATTCACAGCAGGGTCCATTCCTGCGCCCACCAAGACTAACTGTGAGGCCTTACAGTGTTGTGTCAACACCACCACCACCAAAGGCCCAATTTTTCAGCCCCTGTTCAACAGGGGCATGCAATTACAATTCTTGATCTAATAATTCACAGCAGGGCCCATTCATGCGCCCACCAAGAGTAACTGTGAGGGCTCACAGTGTTGTGGCAACACTAACATGTAAGGGGCAAATTTCAGCAGAGTATATAGGGCAGGCCCCTACTTTCAAACATCCAACTTACAAACGACTCCTACTTGCAAACGGAAGGATACAACAGGAAGTGAGAGGAAATCTACCCCTAGGAAGGCAAATTCTCTCCTATAAGAGTTAATATGGGAAAAAAAGTGTCTCCTCTCCACTGATTCTTTATCACCAATTCTTGTTTCAATAAAAACCCCAAATTTTCAAAAAACATTTGTCATTAGGACGGAAAGTGAGGTGAACTGTTCTGAACAGGTGCACACTGCACAGACAGCAAAACAAATGTTACAGGGGTGATAACCCTTCCCTATGTTTTCCAAAAAGCTTAAAAATAGATTTTTTGGCTGGAGCTACACTTAAACAATGTACGTGTTCAAAATTACAAACAGATTCTACTTAAGAACAAACCTACAGTCCCTGTCTTGTTTACACCGCCTGTATACGACTGTTCAGAGTATATAGGGCCTTTTTTATTTTGTGTTGCGGGGTTCCCCTTAATATCCAAAAAAGACCCAAAGGGGCTGGTAATGGGCTGGGGTAGGGGGGGGGGGTCATGGGGTAGCTATGTCATTTTTCTTAAAGATTTTCATCCATATTACCGGGACCAGACATTGCATTAAAGCCGCAAGCAGTTTTAAATGGCTTTTTTTTCCCTTTAGAAATGTTATTTTGTGCAGGGACAGTTCTAAACACGGGAAACACGTGGCACTTCACAGGCATACTTTAGACACCCCCCAGGTACAATATTTAAAGGAATATTTGACTTTTTTTTTTTCACTTTATGCATCATTAAAATGACTGCTCCCGAAAAACGTCCGTTTTTAAAACTTCTTTTTGCATTGATACATGTCCCCTGGTGCAGAACCCGGGTTCCCAAACTCTGTTTCGGACAATAACATGGATAATAGTTGTTATAATTAGCACTTTAGAATCCGAACGTTCGCATCCATTGTATTTAATAGGGTTCTAATGTTCGTGCGAACTTTCGGTCCGTTCGCGGGTTCTGGTGCGAACCGAACCCGGGGGTGTTCGGCTCATCACTAATCTGGAGCATGCGTGGTTGGTGTGGGTCAGCCTAAAAGTCAATATCCAGTAGAGCAGGGCTCAAAATTTCAAGTCTTGAGCCACTAGCCAGGCCTCAAGGGTTACTCGTCACTAGTTGCCACACCCAACCGCTACCCTGCTCCGCCCCTAATTCTGCCGCTAATCACGCCCTAATAAATTATCTCGTGAAATGTTTTATGCAGAATTAAGTTACAAAAATAAATATTAACAACAACTTTATCAGTTCCCCTGAGCACAGCCTCACCAGTGCCCATCAATGCAGCCTCACCTGTGCCCATCAATGCAGCCTCACCGTGCCCACCATTGCAGCCTCACCGTGCCCTCATTGCAGACTCACCGTGCCCCCATTGCGGACTCACCGTGCCCCCATTGCGGACTCACCGTGCCCACCATTGCGGACTCACCGTGCCCCCATTGCAGACTCACCGTGCACCCATTGCGAACTCACCGTGCCCCCATTGCGGACTCACCGTGCCCCCATTGCAGACTCACCGTGCCCCCATTGCGGACTCACCGTGCTCCCATTGCAGATTCACCGTGCCCCATTGCAGATTTACCGTGCCCCCATTGCAGATTCACTTTTCCCCCATTGCAGACTCACTGTGCCCCCATTGCAGATTCACCGTGCTCCCATTGCGGACTCACCGTGCCCCCATTGCGGATTCACTGTGCCCCCATTGCAGATTCACTGTGTCCCCATTGCAGATTCACTGTGCCCCCATTGCAGATTCACTGTGTCCCCATTACAGATTCACCGTGCTCCCATTGCGGATTCACTTTTCCCACATTGCAGATTCACTGTGTCCCCATTGCAGATTCACTTTGCCTCCATTGCAGATTCACCGTGCCCCCATTGCGGACTCACTGTGCTCCCATTGCGGACTCACCGTGCCCCCATTGCGGACTCACCGCGCTCCCATTGCGGACTCACCATGCTCCCATTGCAGATTCACTGTTCCCCCATTGCAGATTCGCTTTGCCTCCATTGCAGATTCACCCTGTTCCCATTGGCGGCCAGATCATGACAGGAGGAAGAGGAGAGCCGCTGGATGGCAGAGCGGTATAGCATGCTGTTACAACTTACATTGAAATTTCCTCCGCTCTGCTCTTTCACACACTGCAATGTACACTATATTGGCAAAAGTATTGGGACGCCTGCATTTACACGCACATGAAATTCAATGGCATCCCAGTCTTAGTCCGGAGGGTTCAATAGTGAGTTGGCTCCGCCCTTTTGCAACTATAACAGCTTCACCTCTTCTGGGAAGGCCGTCCACAAGGTTTAGGAGGGTGTCTATGGGAATGTTTGACCATTCTTCCAGAAGCGCATTTGTGAGATCAGGCACTGATGTTGGACGAGAAGGCCTGGCTCACAGTTTCCGCTCTCTAATTCATTCCAAAGGTGTTCTATCGAGTGGAGGTCAGGACTCTGTGCAGGACAGTCAAGTTCCTCCACCCCAAACTTCCTCATCCATGTCTTTATGGACCTTGCTTTGTACACTGGTCCAAATCATTTGGTGGTGGGGGGATTATGGTGTGGGGGTAGTTTTTCAGGGGTTGGGCTTGGACCTTTAGTTCCAGTGAAGGGAACTCTTAAGGTGTCAGCATACCAGGCATTTTGGACAATTTCATGCTCCCAACTTTGTGGGAGGAGTTTGGGGGACGGCCCCTTCCTGTTCCAACATGACTGCTCACCAGTGCACAAAGCAAGGTCCATAAAGACATGGATGAGCGAGTTTGGGGTAGAGGAACTTGACTGGCCTGCAGAGAGTCCTGACCTCAACCCCATAGAACACCTTTGGGATGAATTAGAGGGGAGACTGTGAGCCAGGCCTTCTCGTCCAACATCAGTGCCTGACCTCACAAATGCTCTTCTGGAAGAATGGTCAAACATTCCCATAGACACCCTCCTAAACCTTGTGGACGGCCTTCCCAGAAGAGGTGAAGGTGTTATAGCTGCAAAGGGCGGGGCCAACTCAATATTGAACCCTACGGACTAAGACTGGGAGGCCATTACAGTTCATGAAAACACATATACGTAACGAAATTCAATAAGAAAAAACAAAAATTTGTCCGAATTTATATTCAGGCCAAAACGAATTGCACATGTCTATAAATAACGAACATGTTATACTTACCTGCTCTGTGCAATGATTTTGCACAGAGCAGCCCTGATCCTCCTCTTCTTGATTTCCCCGCTGGCGCTCCAGACTCCTCCTCTTCTCCGAGTGGCAAAGAGCTTGCAGTGGGGGGGGGGGGCACTCATGGGTGCTCGCTCCCAAGCCCCGACACGCAGAATGGGGCTCAGGCCCCCGCCCCCACCTCACTGGCTGTGATTGACAGCCGCGGGAGCCAATGGCCTCTTAGCCAATGAGGCGGCAGAGACCCGGCTGGATCGAGATCGGGCTCAGGTAAGTATTGGGGGGGGGGGGCTACATACTGAAGGTTTTTTACCTTCATGCATAGAATTCACCTTCAGCCATAGGCGTGCGCACAGGGTGTGCCGGGTGTCCCCAGGCACACCCTAATCACTCCCTGCAGTGCAGATTTCCCCTGTGCCCGGTGCCCTCTCCCACAGCATGGCTGGCTTCCCTCCTCTCCCATTGGCTACTGCAGTGGGCACACATAGATGATATTTCAGGATGAGTGGGGGAAGGGGTAATGTCATTTACCGGCCCCTTCCCTTTCTGAATGAACACAGTGAGAGATCGGTACCGTGTTTTTGAGCTTTCAGGTGCACACCCTAATGCAACAGGCTGTGCACACCTATGCCTTCAGCCTTTAGATCCACTTGGGCCCCATGCACACGAGACGCCGGTGCAAACTCTGCTGAACACATGTTTTTAAAGGCTAAAATTGGCGTTTAAAAACGCCCGTTTTGCCGCAATTTTAGCAGCGTTTTACCGCGTTTGCGTCTATAGGCGTTTAGTTATGAAACATCATAAGACCCTCCCTAAGCTCAAAAAATTGTATTATTTAACCATTTCAGCCATTTTGGGAGACCAGCAGCTGAGAGAGCAGCAGTGTACTTGTATTTAGCGTATCACTTGCCACATCATCTGCCACAAGCTGTGGATTGTCCACTTGCCACGTCACCTGGCCACGTCACCTGCCGCAAGTTGTGGATTGTCCACTTGCCACATCACCTGGCCACGTCACCTGCCGCAAGTTGTGGATTGTCCACTTGCCACGTCACCTGGCCTCGTCACCTGCCGCAAGTTGTGGATTGTCCACTTGCCACGTCACCTGCCACAAGTTGTGGATTGTCCACTTGCCACGTCACCTGGCCACGTTACCTGCCACAAGTTGTGGATTGTCCACTTGCCACGTCACCTGGCCACGTCACCTGCCGCAAGTTGTGGATTGTCCACTTGCCACGTCACCTGCCACAAGTTGTGAATTGTCCACTTGCCACGTCACCTGCCACGTCACCTGGCCACGTCACCTGCCATAAGTTGTGGATTGTCCACTTGCAACGTCACCTGGCCACGTCACCTGCCACAATTTGTGGATTTCCACCTGCCACGTCACCTGGCAACATCACCTGCCACAAGTTGTGGATTGTCCACTTGCCACGTCACCTGTCACAAGTTGTGGATTGTCCACTTGCCACGTCACCTGCCACGTCACCTGCCACGTCACCTGGCCACGTCACCTGGCCACGTCACCTGCCATAAGTTGTGGATTGTCCACTTGCAACGTCACCTGGCCACGTCACCTGCCACAATTTGTGGATTTCCACCTGCCACGTCACCTGGCAACATCACCTGCCACAAGTTGTGGATTGTCCACTTGCCACGTCACCTGCCACGTCACCTGCCACGTCACCTGGCCACGTCACCTGCCACAAGCTGTGGATTGTCTACAGTGCAATGCAAGCAATTACAGTTTTTTTTTTAGTTTTTTTATTGGTTTTTCATCATTTGCCATAATTTTTGAGATTTCTAATGTAAAAAAATAGGTCACCTTTAAAAACGCTTATAAACCAAAACGCAGCAAAACGGCGGTACTGCGTTTTGCCGCGTTTAGCGGGGGTTTAGCCGTGTTTTGCATCTGAAACGTGGAAAACTTTTGCGTCTGAACCCATTTTTTTGCTTCTGGAAAAACGAGGTTAAACGCAACTGCCTAAAAACGGCAATAAACGAGAGTGTGTGCCTGGACACATAGGAGAACATTGAATGTGTTCAGGAGCAGTTGAAAAAAGTGTCCAGCTGCCTCTGAACACGCGTTTAACAGCGTCTCGTGTGCATGGCGCCTTAATTTTAAGAGGTGAGATCACCAAGCAATATACATGAGTATGTTTCATATGGCTCTTTTTTAATAATGACGTGGGGGGTTGTTGGTCAGGATAGGGGGGGGGGGGGTTGTGTTTTGACTATAAGTGCATTCGAAGACATTGGTTGGATGTTCCTTCTTTGCACACATAGGTGTGCGCAGCCTGTTGCATTAGGGTGTGAACCTGAAAGCTCAAAAACACGGTACCGATCTCTCACTGTGTTAATTCAGAAAGGGAAGAGGCCGGTAAATGACATTACCCCTTCCCCCACTCATCCTGAAATATAATCTATGTGTGCCCACTGCAGTAGCCAATGAGAGATGTGGGAAGCCAGCCATGCTGTGGGAGGGGACACTGGGCAGCAGGGGGAATCTGCACTGCAGGGAGTGATTAGGGTGTGCCTGGGCACACCTGGCACACCCCGTGCGCACGCCTATGTTTGCACAGAAGATGCATCATTAGGTAGCTAAGTGTGAATAACTGGCGGAGATTTTTGCTTCCTCAGTGGCTAATTAAACATAATTGTGAGCGTAATTTGCGCAGTGTCAATACGCGGTGCTTATATCAGCGATGACAACCCCTTGGCTCCGGAGTGATTGAGCGCGGGTTCTACTCGAGCAGACACCCCATAAACTCCAAGGCAAGAACCACGGCTAGAACAGCCAAAATCCTCTCCATAAAATAAGCCGGCTGCCGTAAAGAATTCTAAGAAGCCGTTATGCTCCGAGTCTTCGAGAAAAGAAAAAAAAAAAAATAATGATAATAATTGCCGCCTGTTGAAAATTCCGGACCTTTAAACGATTCCTCCAGATAATGATCGCTCTCAAGACAACTGGATATGATGAAAAGTACACAATTTATTCCAGATCATTTTGGACTCATTTGTAGAAAGTTTAAGTTGGCCTTTCTTACGGGGTCACCGAGCTCCGAAGTACAAAAAATTTCTGCAATATCAGAAGACGAAATAACGCGTCTATTACAGATAGAAACATTGTATTCATTCTGAATGGGCTGTTAAAAGCTTTTTTATTCTTATTTCATATAAAGTGGAAATATTCAGAAATATTCAGAATATGTAAAGTCATGAAAGGAACAGTTATTAGGTGGTTTGTGGTGTGCGGGGTTGTGGTGCTCATCAGAGGTGGCTGGTCCGTTAGGGGCGCAGGGGGCGCCGCCCCCCCCTAATCCATGCGCCCGGCCCCTAATCTCCATGCAAGTTTTGCCACAGAGGGTAAACTGAGCCCTTATTCTCACCACATTGGGGTTTTCTTTTTTTTCGAAGGACATGATTAGAGCCTCTAATCTGAGGCTCTAACTGGCTTCAAAAAGGGTGGGCTCGGGGATCAGAGCACTGCGCCCGGAGCCCACCCAGTCGTGTGACATCAGCGAATTAATATTGCATGAATCTATCCATTAACCATATAGGGGGGGGCGTTGACAGAGGGGGCGGCACCCGTAATGGACAGGCCGCCCCTGCTCCAGAGGCATCATCATATCCGATTGGATATTGCTGCGTTGGATGACCTCTGTGGCCATCTTTAATGTAGGCTATGCTAATAAATGGCACTGTCCCACTGGAGTTGGCGAAGTGGTTATGGTCAGGGACAGGAACCTGCTGGTGAGGGACAGTGTGACCAGCATAGGGAGAGGCTCCAGTGGTGGAAAGAGTAGGGACTGAATGCCTGAGCCCCCATCGAGGAGATCCTTCTGCCTTGCATCCAGACAGCCTTCAGCCACCTCCTTCATCTAGAAGTCTACTAGAGTGTCTTCTATAATACTGAGACTGTGTTCCTCAAGACCTTCTGTATAGAACCGCTGTGCCGGAATCGGCTGGGTGGGTCATACAGACTTGTTGCCACCTTGTTGGAACTTTGGAGTTGATTTACTAAAGGCAAACAGACTGTGCACCCTGCAAACGCAGTTGCCCCAGATCTCGTGCAAGGGAAAAAAATATATATTTTTGCTTGCGCATGATTGGATGATGGAAGTTAGAAGAGCTTTTATCCTAACCACTTCAGCCCCGGACCATTTTGCTGGTCAATGACCAGGCCACTTTTTGCGATTCGGCACGGCGTCGCTTTAACTGACAATTGCGCGGCCGCGCGACGTGGCTCCCAAACAAAATTGACGTCCTTTTTTTCCCACAAATAGAGCTTTCTTTTGGTGGTATTTGATCACCTCTGCGGTTTTTATTTTTTGCGCTATAAACAAAAATAGAGCGACAATTTCGAAAAAAATACAATATTTTTTACTTTTTGCTATAATAAATATCGACCAAAAAATATATAATTTTTTTTTTTCCTCAGTTTAGGCCAATACGTATTCTTCTACATATTTTTGGTAAAAAAAAAATTGCAATAAGCGTTTATTGATTGGTTTGCGCAAAAGTTATAGCGTCTATAAAATAGGGGGTAGTTTTAGGGCATTTTTATTAAAGTGGAGTTCCACCCAGAAAAAAAAATGTACACAAAAAAATCTTTAAAAAAATCCTAAAAAAAATAGAAAAAAATGTTCTTTTTTATACTCACCTGAAATACCTGTTGCTATGCGGAAGTACGTAATCTGCCTCTTCCGTAACCGCGGCCTGTTTTCTTCCCCATCCTCTTCTGGTGAATGGGGTGCGCTGCTTTCTGGGAACTGTGTGTAATCCCAGAGAGCAGCCGCCCATTCACAAGTCGGCGCGAGACTCGCGAATGCGCAGTAGAAAATGGGCAGTGAAGCCTGTTTCCCTTAGTGTGGATGGCGGTGCGGGACCTGCACCGATCGAGGGATCGGCATCGGGAGGGGGGGGGCATCAGCCCGGGAGAGTAGGACAGGTAAGTGTCCTTATTAAAAGTCGGCAGTTACACTGTTAGTAGCTGCTGACTTTTAAAAGAAAAAAAATTGCGGGTGGAGCTCTGGTTTAATAAAAAAATGTTTACTAGTAATGGCGGCGATCAGCGATTTTTATCGTGACTACGACATTATGGCGGACACATCGGACACTTTTGGCACATTTTTGGGACCATTGCGATCAGTGCTATAAAAATGCCCTGATTACTGTCAAAATGACACTGGCAGTGAAGGGGTTAACCACTAGGTGGCGCTGTAGGAGTTAAGTGTTCCCTATTGAGTGTTTCTTACTGTAGGGGGGATGGGCTGTGTGTCACATGACACTGATCTTTTGCTCCAAGTACACGTAGCGGAGATCCGTGTCATTGTCACTAGGCAGAGCGGGTGTTTACACAAGCATCTCCCCGCTAGGGTGACCACGTGTCCCGGATTGCCCGGGACAGTCCCGTATTTTGCAGGTCTGTCCCGGGCACATTCATTCCAGGACAATACAGTGTCCCGGAATGAAACTGACACAGCCACCCCCCCCCCCCGGGCCAATCTGATGCCCCCAAAAAAGACCGCCACATCACTGCTTTACTTTACTCACTGACAGTACTTGTCCTGGCTGGGAATGCCTG
The DNA here is from genome assembly GCA_029206835.1 of Rana muscosa. Taxonomy (NCBI): domain Eukaryota; kingdom Metazoa; phylum Chordata; class Amphibia; order Anura; family Ranidae; genus Rana; species Rana muscosa. The sequence goes on along the minus strand of CM055121.1, from coordinate 303,025,550 downwards.
GAGGAGCACAATCCCCGCCCCCTGCTTGTGATTGGAGAAATCATAAATCCCGCCTCTTGTGTCCAATCACTGTGCTGTGATTCGTTACAGCACAAGCTGATTTTTGGGAAGGGGGGGGGGTGTCCCTGAATGGTAGTTTGGAAATGTGGTCACCCTACTCCCCGCTCTATACCTCTGTGAGACAATCGTGGGGATCCCCACGGCAATAGAGTCCGCGGGACCCGCGGTCCGACTCACGGGGAAGGCGGCAGGGTCCCGAGCGCGCTGGCGGCGCGTGTGCGCGACCACACGGCAGGCATTTAAAGGGGACGTACAGGTACGTGATTATGCCTGTCCGTGGCATTCTGCCGACGTAAATCTACATGGCCCGGTCTTTAAGTGGGTAATTACTAAGCTCTGGAGCAACTGCTCTCGCAGAGGGCACATTCTTTTTGCCTTCAGTAAATCATCCACTTTCTTTAATACATTTTGCTACGTTCCTTTGGCCTCCATGTGCATTTCCTCTACTTTGTGTACTGAATACCAGGTCCATCCTACACGCTCCTAAACCGCTTCCCCTTTAGCTGGGAAGGCAGCGGCCCCGGGGGGGGGGGGGATGCTTTGCTTCACAGCTACAGCAGGAGTTATACCCCCCCCCCGTCATGCTCAGCAGGCAGTACTGCCCCTTGAACATGGCCCATTTAAGTGAATGGGGCCACGCTGCAACCACGCACACCACAACCGATCGCAGCGCAATAGCCCAGCAATTACCACAGAAGATGCGACACAATGACTCCTCATAGCCTGTAAAATTCTCTCTGGAAAGCAATTCAAACTTGGACCACACTTCAGAAGGCAAAGCTCGTGTAAACAAGCCCCTCCCCCGCCAAAGGAGTTCCACCATGGATCGCTTTTCTGAAGGGTGTTAGAGCTTGCATCTTGTGAATGTGGCCTTAAAGAGGAACTTTCACCTTCTCCAGTCCTGCGCCACCATCTTTATTTCTTGGGAGCTGGCTGTCTCTTCCAGGTTCTTGCAGCCAGGCCCCTGATGTCACGGCGCCCGATCCATCTTGCAGCCAAGCCCCTGAGTGACGTGTAGGGTGACCACGTTTCCCGGATTGCCCGGGACAGTCCCGCATTTTGCAGGTCTGTCCCGGGCACATTCATTCCAAGACAATACATTGTCCCGGAATGGAACTGACACAGCCACCCCCCCCCCCCGGCCAATCTGATGCCCCCCAAAAAGGGCGCCACATCACCGCTTTACTCACTGACAGTACTTGTCCTGCTTGTGATTGGAGAAATCATAAATCCCGCCTTTTGTGTCCAATCACTGTGCTGTGATTCGTTACAGCACAAGCTGATTTTTGGGAAGGGAGGGTGTTCCTGAATGGTAGTTTGGAAATGTGGTCACCCTAGTGACGTGGCGCCCGATCCATCTTGCAGCCAGGCCCCTGATGACGTGGCGCCCGATCCATCTTGCAGCCAGGTCCCTGATGACGTGGCGCCCGATCCATCTTGCAGCCAGGTCCCTGATGACGTGGTGCCCGATCCATTTTGCAGCCAGTCCCTTGATCAAGTGTAGGGTGACCACGTGTAGGGTGTAGGGTGACCACATGTCCAATCCATCTTTCAGCCAGGCCCCTGATGACGTGGTGCCCGATCCATCTTGCAGCCAGGCCCCTGAGTGACGTGTAGGGTGACCACGTGTAGGGTGACCACGTGTCCGATCCATCTTGCAGCCAGGCCCCTGATTATGTGGTGCCCGATCCATCTTGCAGCCAGGCCACTGATGACGTGGCGCCTGATCCATCTTGCAGCCAGGCCCCTGATGACGTGGTGCCCGATCCATCTTGCAGCCAGGCCCCTGATGACGTGGCGCCCGATCCATCTTGCAGCCAGACCACTGATGACGTGGTGCCCGATCCATCTTGCAGCCAGGCCACTGATGACGTGGTGACCGATCCATCTTACAGCCAGGCCACTGATGACGTGGCGCCCGATCCATCTTGCAGCCAGGCCACTGATGACGTGGCGCCCGATCCATCTTGCAGCCAGGCCACTGATGACGTGGCGCCTGATCCATCTTGCAGCCAGGCCCCTGATGACGTGGTGCCTGATCCATCTTGCAGCCAGGCCCCTGATGACGTGGCGCCCGATCCATCTTGCAGCCAGGCCACTGATGACGTGGCGCCCGATCCATCTTGCAGCCAGGCCACTGATGACGTGGCACCTGATCCATCTTGCAGCCAGGCCCCTGATGACGTGGCGCCTGATCCATCTTCTGTGCTGTATGGAAAGTGATGCCTTGTGGGTTATGTGATGTGGGTATCCCAGGGGAAATCTGGCACCTCACATTCACCTAGGCTAGAATGGAGGCAGGGTGGAATGCAAATGAAGAAAAATAGTTAAGGTAAATAAACCCAAAGAATTATGAAAGGAAGTCCCGATTGCTACACTCTGCCCAAGCCACGCCCATGATGCATTTTGCCCCGCCTCAGGGCTTGCTTATAGCAATACACAAGCAATCATAATGTGTAAAAAAAAAAAAACAATCTTGATCACTTCCCCAGAGTAATACAATGTTTCTATGGTAACATTATATTGCTCTGGTCACAGTGTTAAAAAAAAAAGAATAAAAAAAAAGAAAGAAATGTTTTTGTTTTTATTATACCAGTTATATGATGACGCTGTACTGCACTATGATAATATTTAAAAAAACAAAATTAGAATTATTTATTTATTAATTTTCAAAAAAATTAAGGCACAAAATTACATCTTCAAACAGCTCGCCATGCTTGTTACTAAATACCTCAGACTGTCTACTTTCCAGAAAAGTGGTGATTTGGGGGGTATTTGTACTGTCCTGGCATTTTCAGGTCTCTAGAAATGAGATCGGCCGTCAGTACATCAGGATTGATCGATTTTCAGATATATATTCCATAACTTTCGCACAGACTAAATAATATACACTGATTTGGGTTATTTTCACCAAAGAAATGGAGCCGAATATGTTTTGTCCTAAATTTATGGAGAACAATTATTTGTTTGAAAATTTGCATAACAGAAACAAAGAAAAAATATGTTTTTTTTTTTTTTCAACATTTCCAGGCTTTTTTGTTTATTTTGTAAAAAAGAAAAGAAAAAAAAAACCCCAGAGGTGATTAAATACCACTAATAGAAAGCTCTATTTGTGTGAACAAAATTATAAAAATGTCCTATGGGTACAATGTTGCATGACCGCGCAATTGTCATTCAAAGTGTGACAGCGCTGGAAGCTGAAAATTGGCCTGGGCAGGAAGGGGGGTAAAAGTGGCTGGTATTAATTTAAGGTAAAAAATCTTAAGGTTTTACAATTACTTTAACCGCTTCTTGGCCATTCGCAGTCATTATACTGCGGCAAGGTGGCTCGTTCCCGCAAATCGCAAGTAGCTGTACATCGGCACGGAAACTCGCCTTTGTGGGCGCGCGCGAAAAAGGTCACTGGTTCCCAAAAAAGCGTCAAAAATGTCAGTTAGACGTCCGATCTGTCCACCGCAATGTTGCAGTCTGGCTTAAAATCGCTAATTACATTACTAGTAAAAATAATAATAATTATAATAATAATAATAATAAAAATGCCATAAATCTATCCCCTATTTTGTAGACGCGATAACTTTTGCGCAAACAATCAATATTTGCTTATTGCGATTTTTTATTTTTTTTTCCAACCAAAAATATGTAGCAGAATACATGTCGGCCTAAACTGATGAATAAATTATTTTTTTACAATTTTTGGGGGAAATGTTTTATAGCAGAAAGTAAAAAAATTGTATTTATTTTTTTCAAAATTGTCGGCCTTTTTTTGTTTATAGCGCTAAAAAAAAAAAAAAAAAATCATAGCGCTGATCGCTGTATAAATGACAATAGTCTCAAAATAGCGTCAAAAGTGTCCAATGTGTCTGCCATAATGTCGCAGTCACGATAAAAATCGCCGCCATTACTAGTAAAAAAAATATTATTAATAAAAATGCCATAAATCTATCCCCTATTTTGTAGAGGCTATAACTTTTGCTCAAACCAATCAATAAACTCTTATTGCAATTTTTTTTTATTTTTTTTACCAAAAATATGTAGAAGAATACGTATCGGTCTAAACTGAGGAAACATTTTTTTTATATATATATTTTTCGGGGATATTTATTATAACAAAAAAGTAAAAAATATTGCTTTTTTTTTCAAAATTGTCGCTCTATTTTTCTTTATAGAGCAAAAATAAAAAACGCAGAGGTGATCAAATACCACCAAAAGAAAGCTCTATTTGTGGGGGAAAAAAAGGACGTCAATTTTATTTGTGTACAGCGTCGCACGACCGCGCAATTGTCAGTTAAAGCGACGCTGTGCCGTTTCACAAAAAAATGGCCTGGTCAGGAAGGGGGGTGAAAATCCTTCCGGGGCTGAAGTGGTTAACATCACGTGTCGTAGGGACAAGACATAAAAAAAAAAAAACACAAAGTACAATAAACTAACATTTGATGGAAGACAAAAAAGAAATCAAATATATTTTTTCTGAGCGGATCCAGTGAAGCGTTAGCCACGTAGGTGGTAGTGAGGTGGTAATGACAACGTGTAACATGTCACGTCCAATGAAAGGCCGGTAATTAGAAGACTCAGTGTTTGTATCATAATTGTAACAAAAAAAACCAACAAAAAAAAAAAACCTGCCTGATAGAAACGATTCTTCGGTGTTTCGGGTGATTGTAGGAAGTTGGAGTACGGTGATGTAACTTGTCACAGTGATTAGAGAGAGAGTGGGCGACTGCGGGGGAGGGAGGCGGCAATCCAAGGGAGTCAGCTGATAGCGGGCATCCCAGAGAAGGAACCCACACACTGCGATTTACAGCAGATCTCTGGGTTCAGCCGGCACATTCAAAAATTCATTAGGAACACATAAAAGAAACATAGAAACGTCACAGCAGAAAAAAAGACTCAGTAGTCCATCAAGTCTGCATTTTTTTTTTATTATTATTATTATTATTTATTTATTTTTTCGTTAACTTTTTTTGTCTAAAGCCCTGTACACACGGGGCGGGAATCCCGTCGAAAAAAAAACATCGGTTTTCTCAACGGGATTCCTGGCAAGCTTGTCTTGCCAAGCCCTGTGTACACGCACGGCATTCAAAAGAACCACCGTTCTTTTGAATGGCAAGAACGCGGTGACGTCATCGACAACGACGAGCCGGCGCTCGTCACATTCGATGCCATCGCCGCCATCTTGCTACACCCTACACTACCCTTGTATGCTACCGCGCACGCGTCGAAGTCTCATCAAGCATGCGCGCAGGGCGGCCATCAGGGGGGTACAGGCAGTACACCTATACACCGGAGGTCCCCCCTTTTTTAATTTTTTTTTTACTTTTTTTGTAAGGGGCCCGGAGGTCCCCAGGGCCCCGAATGGCAACCCCCCTTTTTTTTATATAATTTTTTTTTTTTTTTTTATTCTTTTTTAATTCTTTTTTTTTTTTTGTAAGGGGCCCAGAGGTCCCCAGAGGCCCGGAGGTCCCCAGGGGCCCAGATGGCAACCCCCCTTTTAAAAAAAAATAATAATTTTTTTATTTTTTGTAAGAAGGGCCAGAAGCCCCGGAGGTCCCCAGGGGCCCGGATGGCAACCCCCACTTTTTTTTTGTAAGGGGCCCAGGGGCCCTAAGGTCCCCAGGGCCCCGGATGGCAACCGCCTTTTTTTTTTATAATTTTTTTTCTTTTTTTTGTTTAATTCTTTTTTTCTTTTTTTTTTGTAAGGGGCACAGAGGTCCCCAGAGGCCCGGAGGTCCCCAGGGGCCCAGATGGCAACCTACCCTTTTTTTTTTTTGTAAGGGGGCCAGAAGCCCGGAGGTCCCCAGGGACCCCGATGGCAACCCCTACTTTTTTTTGTAAGGAGCCCAGGGACCCTGAGGTCCCCAGGGCCCCGGATGGCAACCCTCCTTTTTTTTTATTTTTTTATAAAAAAATAAAATTAATTTTTTTCTTTTTTATTTATTTTTTGTTTAACTCTTTTTTTATTTGTTTTATTTTTTATTTTTTGTAAGGGGCCCAGAGGTCCCCAGAGGCCCGCAGGTCCCCACGGGCCCAGATGGCAACCTCCCTTTTTTTTGTAAGGGGGCCAGAAGCCCAGAGGTCCCCAGGGGCCCGGATGGCAACCCCTACTTTTTTTTGTAAGGGGCCCTGAGGTCCCCAGGGCCCCGGCTGGCAACCCCCCCTTTTTTTTTTTTTTTTTAATTGTAATTTTTTTTTTTGTTTGTTTAATTTTTTTTTTTTTTTTTTTTATTTCTTTTTTTGTAAGGGGCCCAGAGGTCCCCAGAGGCCCGGAGGTCCCCAAGGGCCCGGATGGCAACCCCCTGACCTCAATAATTTGCGGCGGCAGCACCCCCGTGTCTCAATTCGTGACACCCCTCCCCGCTTCTCAATTTGCAGCGGCAGCACTGCCCCCGGTTCTCTGCTCCAGGGGGCCCATGCCTGAAGCTGTGTAAGGGGCCCCAAAATTCCTGATGGCGGCCCTGCATGCGCGGGTTTCCTTGGACAGGTAAGCATACAGACGACCCGGTTTCTCGGCAGGAAACACTCTGCAGAGAATCCCGGGGAGAGAATAGAGAGCAGTTTCTTTATTTTTTTAGTCGGGATTCCCGGCAGTTTTCCTGCCGAGAAACCAGACACACGAACGGTTTCCTCGGCAAAAAGCTCTCCCAGCAGTTTTCTTGCCGAGAAAACCCGGTCGCGTGTATGAGGCTTGAGTCTAGATCTATGTTTGTCCCAAGCATGTGTTGAAGTGACAAACCGAGATCTTATACACAGAAAACAAGAAGGAAAAACAAAAAAAACAAATAAAAATAACATAAACAAATACGGTACTGGTTAAAGTGGAACTTAACTGCTGAAGGACCGCCGCACGACGATATACGCCGACAGAATGGCATGGCTGGGCATAAGGGCATACAGGTACGTCCCCTTTAAGATGCGGGACCCGCGGACCCGATTGCCGCCGGTGTCCCGCGATCGGGTCACAGAGCTGAAGAACGGGGACAGGTAAGTGTAAACACAACATCCGTCTGACTATTTTAATCGGAAATTACGATTGCGTGTACAAGGTGTGAGGGGGTTAACTCGGTAGCGGGTGTGTGTGACCCCCTGGTTGGGCTCCCCACACAAAAACAGGGCCAGCAGACGGAGGTTGTGGTTTTCAAAATCAAAAGGTGCGGTTTATTTCTCTATGTACAGTGACAAAAACACAGCAAAGCCAAAAAGAAACATAAACAAAATAAATCCTGGTCAGCTTGACCTCTGACTAAACATGCAGGTTTCCTAACTAACAACTGGGATCAGCCTAGTGCTGTCCTAGTCCCTAAGTCCCTGGTTTAGTCAATGTCCAAACAAATAGCCACACAGGCTTTTTCTCACCGCACAGGGGTTCACTCTCCCTAGACAGTCCACACAGGTCTGGTTCCAGGCATGAGCAAACACCTAATGAATCTGGGAGTTTTTATAGAGGCCTTAAACGAACTGACAGGCTTCAGCTGGCCTCATCAACTCCCTGTCTGCACGACGCCCAGCCCTCTCCCTAGAGGTATGAGTCATCCATGAGCCCACTAGCCTCAGCTGGGCTTCATCAACTCCCTCCCTAGTTGTATAAGTCGGCATAAAGCCTGAATCTGGGAGAAATATATCTACCCCCCTGGATGCAACCAGGTGACTTTACCTTCCTGCTGTCACATACCCCCCCTCTTGTTTTAACCTTGGGGTTGGAACACCAGCAATCAGGCATTCATGTACTCGAGACAAAGCATCCACATTCCCCATTTGAACGCCAGGGCGATGCTTTACTGTGAAGTTGAATTCCTGTAGGGCCAGGAACCACCTATTCACTCTTCTATTTGTCTCCTTGTTTTGAGCCATCCACTTTAACGGAGCGTGATCCGTAACCATGTCAAAGTGCCTACCTAGCAGATAGTACCGAAGGGAATCTAGAGCCCACTTCACCGCTAAACACTCCTTTTCAACCGTGGCGTAATTTACCTCATGGGACTTCAACTTCCTGCTGAGGTAAATGACTGGGTGCTCTTCCCCGTTCCAGACCTGGGACAATACTGCTCCTAACCCCACATCTGACGCATCACTTTGTACGACAAAGTCTTTAGAGAAGTCGGGTGAGTACAACACTGGCTGGCTACATAAGGCTTGTTTCAAGAATTGGAATGCTGCCTCAGCCTCGGGGGTCCATTTAATCATGACCGACCCTTTCCCTTTCGTCAGGTTGGTTAGGGGCACAGCCTTAGAAGCAAAGTGGGGAATGAAGCGCCGATAATAACCCGCGATTCCCAGAAAGGCCCGTACCTGCTTCTTGCTGTTGGGACGTGGCCAACTCTGGATGGCCTCGACTTTGTTGAGTTGGGGTTTTATCACTCCCCTGCCAATGGTGTACCCAAGATATTTGGCCTCCTCCTGCCCAATGGTACACTTCTTGGGGTTAGCCGTAAACCCCGCTTCCCGGATAGAGTCTAGGACTGCTTGCACTTTTGGCAGATGTGAGGCCCAATCTGTGCTATGGACAATTACGTCATCCAGGTAAGCCGCAGCATACTTCCGATGGGGCCTCAGTATCTGGTCCATTTTCCGCTGGAATGTGGCCGGCGCATTCTGTAACCCGAACGGCATTCTCTTATATTGGAACGCCCCGTCTGGGGTTACAAATGCGGTTTTCTCTTTGGCCGACTTGGCCAGGGGAATTTGCCAATACCCTTTTGTGAGGTCAAGAGTCGTCATGTATCGGGCTGTTCCCAGCCGGTCGATCAACTCATCTATACGTGGCATGGGGTAGGTGTCAAATTTTGTAACTTTGTTCAACTGACGAAAATCGTTACAAAATCGCCAGCTCCCATCCGGTTTAGGCACCAACACAATGGGACTAGACCAATCACTTTGGGACTCCTCTATCACCCCTAAGTTCAGCATTTTCTGTACTTCCTCCCGTATTGCCTCCCGTCGGGCCTCTGAGATCCGATAGGGTTTTAACTTCACCCTTTCACCGGGCGGGGTAATAATATCATGCTCTACCCCAGATGTTTGTCCCGGCAGCTCAGAGAACACCTCCTTGTTGCGAAGCACAAACTCCTTAACCTCCTGTTGTTGGGGTTGTGACAAGGTGGCTGCTATTCCAACCTCCGGAATCACGCAACCAGTTTGAGCTGGTGACCAAGTTTCTGTGACTAGGGACTCTCTATCCCTCCAGGCTTTCAACAGATTAACGTGATATATCTGTTCGGGCTTTCGCCTTCCTGGTTGTCTGACCTTGTAATTCACTTCGCTCACTTTTTCCATTATCTCGTAGGGGCCTTGCCATTTGGCAAGGAATTTACTTTCAACCGTAGGGACAAGTACCAATATCCTATCCCCCGGGGAAAAGGTACGGGTCTTGGCTCCACGGTTGTACACTCTCTGCTGTGCCAACTGCGCTTGGGCCAAATGTTCCTTCACGATGGGCATTACCTGTGCAATTCGATCTTGCATCAGGGCGACATGCTCAGTCACACTCCTGTGGGGAGAACTCTCACTTTCCCAAGTTTCCTTGGCAATATCCAACAGCCCTCTTGGGTGTCTCCCATACAGTAACTCAAAGGGGGAGAATCCCGTAGAGGATTGGGGCACCTCCCTAATAGCAAACATCAAATAAGGAAGTAGACAGTCCCAATCCCTTCCATCTCTATCCACCACTTTCTTCAACATTTGTTTTAGGGTTTTGTTGAATCTTTCAACCAGCCCATCGGTTTGGGGGTGATACACAGATGTACGCAATTGCGTTACTTTGAACAATTTACACAGCTCTTTCATAACCCGGGACATAAAGGGTGTACCTTGGTCCGTAAGCAGTTCTTTACAAATACCCACCCGGCTAAAAACAAGAGATAGCTCTTTGGCTATGGTTTTGGCCGAGGTATTTCTGAGAGGGATCGCTTCTGGATAACGGGTGGCATAGTCCATTATAACCAATATGTACTGGTGCCCCCTAGCGGACTTGATTATAGGACCTACCAAATCCATTGCGATTCTCTCAAACGGGACCTCAATGATGGGTAGAGGGACCAGCGGGCTACGGAAATGTGGCATCGGGGCCGACCTCTGACACACAGGGCAGGAGGAACAATAATTTTCTATGTCCTTCATCACCCCAGGCCAATAGAATCTCTGTAATACCCTCTCTCGGGTTTTCTCTGTCCCCAGATGACCTCCAAGAATGTGCCCATGGGCCAACTCCAACACCAACTTCCTGTAAGGTTTGGGCACCACAAGCTGCTCAACGGTTTCTTCTGCCCTTTTTGCCACCCGATACAGTAGGTCCTTCTCTACGCTGAAGTATGGGTAAGTGCAGGTATTATCTGGGTTCACTAACTCGCCATCTATTTCCACTACGTTTTCCCGTGCCTTTATTAGGGCGGGGTCTTTTAACTGTTCTGTGGCAAAATTTTCCCTGTGAACCTCCAGATCAGAAAACTCCACAGACGGTAGGTTTTCGTCTGAGGAGGTGGGCTCCTCTCCAGTTTCTTGAGTCTCCCCTGCCAATACTGACAAGGGAAATTCTGGAGAGTCCTCACCACTCTCAGAGGAGTTCTGGCTATAACATTCCTGGTACATAGGGGCACCAGTGGGGGGCTCAGGATCATCCCACAGTTCCCAGAACTTCGGAAAATCCCTTCCCACAATGGCATCATGCGGTAATTGAGATACTAACCCCACTGGATGAGAGAGGGTACCTTTGGGGGTCTCGAAACACACTGTAGTCACTGGATACTCTCGGGTGTCCCCATGCACACAAATAACAGCTACCTTGCTATTCCCAGAGACCTCTGTTTTAACTAATTCAGCCTTTATCAGGGTCACAAGGCTACCTGAATCCAGTAATACCACAACATTTCTACCATTAATACACATTTTGCATAAATGTTTCTCAGTTCCCCGAATGGCAGTGCATGCGACTGTCGCACACAGCGACTGACGTCGGTCCGTCAGAAAGTCACATTGCATGGGTTCCTCCACAACCGGGCAATTTGCTGCAATATGTCCCGCTTGCCGGCAGCGGTAGCAAACAATCCATTTGGCTGCCTCTTGAGCCCCTGACTTCCCAGGCTGTTCTCGCCAAACTTTGGGTAGAGCTCCCACCCTCTCACTCTCTCCACCCTCACCCCTTGGAATCCTCTTATCCGCCCCTGGGGATGATCTGGTCTTAGGGTGGAAAGTCCGAGAGTCTCTGGAAGAGGCCGTCAGGTTCTCTGTAGCCAAGTATTTCTCTACACGATCCACAAGACCACCGGCCGTCTCTGGGTCTCCATGGCTTACCCACTTTTGGATGGCAGTAGGAAGAGCTCTCAAAAACCGATCCATTACAACACGTTCCACAATCTCTGGTGCGGACAAAGTCTCTGGCTGTAGCCACTTCCTGCTCAGGTGAATGAGATCATACATTTGAGACCTGGGGGGTTTTCCAAGCTGGAAAGTCCAGTTATGCACACGCTGAGCCCGGACAGCCAGGGTGACACCCAGCCTTGCCAATATTTCAGCTTTTAGCATCACATAGTCTTTTGCTTGGTCAGGCTCTAGGTCATAGTAAGCCTTCTGCGATTCACCAGTTAACAGAGGAGCCACCAGTCCAGCCCACTGCTCATCAGGCCACTTTTCTCTTTCAGCAGTCCTTTCAAATGTGGTCAAAAATACCTCTGGATCATCCTCTCCAGTCATTTTTGTCAATAAACGACTCACCCCAAAGGACGCGGTATTAGTGGGACGGCTTTCCTCACTGGTCTGCGGACGTTGCTGCATTACTGCTTCCATTTGTTGTAGTCTCTGCTCTTGCTTCTGTAACAGGTCTATGAAGCGGGCCTCAGATTGCTGCTGGGCTTGTTGCTGAGCTTCCAGACTCTGTTGGTGAGCTTGCTGCTGGGCTGCAAGGCTCCTTTGCAAACCTGCATTTGTCTGCTGTTGATTGGCATTTGCTAGAGCCAGCTGTTTCAGTATCTCCTCCATGCTGGCTTAAAAAAACTGCCCGCATTCTCCACCAACTGTGAGGGGGTTAACTCGGTAGCGCGTGTGTGTGACCCCCTGGTTGGGCTCCCCACACAAAAACAGGGCCAGCAGACGGAGGTTGTGGTTTTCAAAATCAAAAGGTGCGGTTTATTTCTCTATGTACAGTGACAAAAACACAGCAAAGCCAAAAAGAAACATAAACAAAATAAATCCTGGTCAGCTTGACCTCTGACTAAACATGCAGGTTTCCTAACTAACAACTGGGATCAGCCTGGTGCTGTCCTAGTCCCTAAGTCCCTGGTTTAGTCAATGTCCAAACAAATAGCCACACAGGCTTTTTCTCACCGCACAGGGGTTCACTCTCCCTAGACAGTCCACACAGGTCTGGTTCCAGGCATGAGCAAACACCTAATGAATCTGGGAGTTTTTATAGAGGCCTTAAACGAACTGACAGGCTTCAGCTGGCCTCATCAACTCCCTGTCTGCACGACGCCCAGCCCTCTCCCTAGAGGTATGAGTCATCCATGAGCCCACTAGCCTCAGCTGGGCTTCATCAACTCCCTCCCTAGTTGTATAAGTCGGCATAAAGCCTGAATCTGGGAGAAATATATCTACCCCCCTGGATGCAACCAGGTGACTTTACCTTCCTGCTGTCACATACCCCCCCCCCTCTTGTTTTAACCTTGGGGTTGGAACACCAGCAATCAGGCATTCATGTACTCGAGACAAAGCATCCACATTCCCCATTTGAACGCCAGGGCGATGCTTTACTGTGAAGTTGAATTCCTGTAGGGCCAGGAACCACCTATTCACTCTTCTATTTGTCTCCTTGTTTTGAGCCATCCACTTTAACGGAGCGTGATCCGTAACCATGTCAAAGTGCCTACCTAGCAGATAGTACCGAAGGGAATCTAGAGCCCACTTCACCGCTAAACACTCCTTTTCAACCGTGGCGTAATTTACCTCATGGGACTTCAACTTCCTGCTGAGGTAAATGACTGGGTGCTCTTCCCCGTTCCAGACCTGGGACAATACTGCTCCTAACCCCACATCTGACGCATCACTTTGTACGACAAAGTCTTTAGAGAAGTCGGGTGAGTACAACACTGGCTGGCTACATAAGGCTTGTTTCAAGAATTGGAATGCTGCCTCAGCCTCGGGGGTCCATTTAATCATGACCGACCCTTTCCCTTTCGTCAGGTTGGTTAGGGGCACAGCCTTAGAAGCAAAGTGGGGAATGAAGCGCCGATAATAACCCGCGATTCCCAGAAAGGCCCGTACCTGCTTCTTGCTGTTGGGACGTGGCCAACTCTGGATGGCCTCGACTTTGTTGAGTTGGGGTTTTATCACTCCCCTGCCAATGGTGTACCCAAGATATTTGGCCTCCTCCTGCCCAATGGTACACTTCTTGGGGTTAGCCGTAAACCCCGCTTCCCGGATAGAGTCTAGGACTGCTTGCACTTTTGGCAGATGTGAGGCCCAATCTGTGCTATGGACAATTACGTCATCCAGGTAAGCCGCAGCATACTTCCGATGGGGCCTCAGTATCTGGTCCATTTTCCGCTGGAATGTGGCCGGCGCATTCTGTAACCCGAACGGCATTCTCTTATATTGGAACGCCCCGTCTGGGGTTACAAATGCGGTTTTCTCTTTGGCCGACTTGGCCAGGGGAATTTGCCAATACCCTTTTGTGAGGTCAAGAGTCGTCATGTATCGGGCTGTTCCCAGCCGGTCGATCAACTCATCTATACGTGGCATGGGGTAGGTGTCAAATTTTGTAACTTTGTTCAACTGACGAAAATCGTTACAAAATCGCCAGCTCCCATCCGGTTTAGGCACCAACACAATGGGACTAGACCAATCACTTTGGGACTCCTCTATCACCCCTAAGTTCAGCATTTTCTGTACTTCCTCCCGTATTGCCTCCCGTCGGGCCTCTGGGATCCGATAGGGTTTTAACTTCACCCTTTCACCGGGCGGGGTAATAATATCATGCTCTACCCCAGATGTTTGTCCCGGCAGCTCAGAGAACACCTCCTTGTTGCGAAGCACAAACTCCTTAACCTCCTGTTGTTGGGGTTGTGACAAGGTGGCTGCTATTCCAACCTCCGGAATCACGCAATCAGTTTGAGCTGGTGACCAAGTTTCTGCGACTAGGGACTCTCTATCCCTCCAGGCTTTCAACAGATTAACGTGATATATCTGTTCGGGCTTTCGCCTTCCTGGTTGTCTGACCTTGTAATTCACTTCGCTCACTTTTTCCATTATCTCGTAGGGGCCTTGCCATTTGGCAAGGAATTTACTTTCAACCGTAGGGACAAGTACCAATATCCTATCCCCCGGGGAAAAGGTACGGGTCTTGGCTCCACGGTTGTACACTCTCTGCTGTGCCAACTGCGCTTGGGCCAAATGTTCCTTCACGATGGGCATTACCTGTGCAATTCGATCTTGCATCAGGGCGACATGCTCAATCACACTCCTGTGGGGAGAACTCTCACTTTCCCAAGTTTCCTTGGCAATATCCAACAGCCCTCTTGGGTGTCTCCCATACAGTAACTCAAAGGGGGAGAATCCCGTAGAGGATTGGGGCACCTCCCTAATAGCAAACATCAAATAAGGAAGTAGACAGTCCCAATCCCTTCCATCTCTATCCACCACTTTCTTCAACATTTGTTTTAGGGTTTTGTTGAATCTTTCAACCAGCCCATCGGTTTGGGGGTGATACACAGATGTACGCAATTGCGTTACTTTGAACAATTTACACAGCTCTTTCATAACCCGGGACATAAAGGGTGTACCTTGGTCCGTAAGCAGTCCTTTACAAATACCCACCCGGCTAAAAACAAGAGATAGCTCTTTGGCTATGGTTTTGGCCGAGGTATTTCTGAGAGGGATCGCTTCTGGATAACGGGTGGCATAGTCCATTATAACCAATATGTACTGGTGCCCCCTAGCGGACTTGATTATAGGACCTACCAAATCCATTGCGATTCTCTCAAACGGGACCTCAATGATGGGTAGAGGGACCAGCGGGCTACGGAAATGTGGCATCGGGGCCGACCTCTGACACACAGGGCTGGAGGAACAATAATTTTCTATGTCCTTCATCACCCCAGGCCAATAGAATCTCTGTAATACCCTCTCTCGGGTTTTCTCTGTCCCCAGATGACCTCCAAGAATGTGCCCATGGGCCAACTCCAACACCAACTTCCTGTAAGGTTTGGGCACCACAAGCTGCTCAACGGTTTCTTCTGCCCTTTTTGCCACCCGATACAGTAGGTCCTTCTCTACGCTGAAGTATGGGTAAGTGCAGGTATTATCTGGGTTCACTAACTCGCCATCTATTTCCACTACGTTTTCCCGTGCCTTTATTAGGGCGGGGTCTTTTAACTGTTCTGTGGCAAAATTTTCCCTGTGAACCTCCAGATCAGAAAACTCCACAGACGGTAGGTTTTCGTCTGAGGAGGTGGGCTCCTCTCCAGTTTCTTGAGTCTCCCCTGCCAATACTGACAAGGGAAATTCTGGAGAGTCCTCACCACTCTCAGAGGAGTTCTGGCTATAACATTCCTGGTACATAGGGGCACCAGTGGGGGGCTCAGGATCATCCCACAGTTCCCAGAACTTCGGAAAATCCCTTCCCACAATGGCATCATGCGGTAATTGAGATACTAACCCCACTGGATGAGAGAGGGTACCTTTGGGGGTCTCGAAACACACTGTAGTCACTGGATACTCTCGGGTGTCCCCATGCACACAAATAACAGCTACCTTGCTATTCCCAGAGACCTCTGTTTTAACTAATTCAGCCTTTATCAGGGTCACAAGGCTACCTGAATCCAGTAATACCACAACATTTCTACCATTAATACACATTTTGCATAAATGTTTCTCAGTTCCCCGAATGGCAGTGCATGCGACTGTCGCACACAGCGACTGACGTCGGTCCGTCAGAAAGTCACATTGCATGGGTTCCTCCACAACCGGGCAATTTGCTGCAATATGTCCCGCTTGCCGGCAGCGGTAGCAAACAATCCATTTGGCTGCCTCTTGAGCCCCTGACTTCCCAGGCTGTTCTCGCCAAACTTTGGGTAGAGCTCCCACCCTCTCACTCTCTCCACCCTCACCCCTTGGAATCCTCTTATCCGCCCCTGGGGATGATCTGGTCTTAGGGTGGAAAGTCCGAGAGTCTCTGGAAGAGGCCGTCAGGTTCTCTGTAGCCAAGTATTTCTCTACACGATCCACAAGACCACCGGCCGTCTCTGGGTCTCCATGGCTTACCCACTTTTGGATGGCAGTAGGAAGAGCTCTCAAAAACCGATCCATTACAACACGTTCCACAATCTCTGGTGCGGACAAAGTCTCTGGCTGTAGCCACTTCCTGCTCAGGTGAATGAGATCATACATTTGAGACCTGGGGGGTTTTCCAAGCTGGAAAGTCCAGTTATGCACACGCTGAGCCCGGACAGCCAGGGTGACACCCAGCCTTGCCAATATTTCAGCTTTTAGCATCACATAGTCTTTTGCTTGGTCAGGCTCTAGGTCATAGTAAGCCTTCTGCGATTCACCAGTTAACAGAGGAGCCACCAGTCCAGCCCACTGCTCCTCAGGCCACTTTTCTCTTTCAGCAGTCCTTTCAAATGTGGTCAAAAATACCTCTGGATCATCCTCTCCAGTCATTTTTGTCAATAAACGACTCACCCCAAAGGACGCGGTATTAGTGGGACGGCTTTCCTCACTGGTCTGCGGACGTTGCTGCATTACTGCTTCCATTTGTTGTAGTCTCTGCTATTGCTTCTGTAACAGGTCTATGAAGCGGGCCTCAGATTGCTGCTGGGCTTGTTGCTGAGCTTCCAGACTCTGTTGGTGAGCTTGCTGCTGGGCTGCAAGGCTCCTTTGCAAACCTGCATTTGTCTGCTGTTGATTGGCATTTGCTAGAGCCAGCTGTTTCAGTATCTCCTCCATGCTGGCTTAAAAAAACTGCCCGCATTCTCTACCAACTGTGAGGGGGTTAACTCGGTAGCGGGTGTGTGTGACCCCCTGGTTGGGCTCCCCACACAAAAACAGGGCCAGCAGACGGAGGTTGTGGTTTTCAAAATCAAAAGGTGCGGTTTATTTCTCTATGTACAGTGACAAAAACACAGCAAAGCCAAAAAGAAACATAAACAAAATAAATCCTGGTCAGCTTGACCTCTGACTAAACATGCAGGTTTCCTAACTAACAACTGGGATCAGCCTGGTGCTGTCCTAGTCCCTAAGTCCCTGGTTTAGTCAATGTCCAAACAAATAGCCACACAGGCTTTTTCTCACCGCACAGGGGTTCACTCTCCCTAGACAGTCCACACAGGTCTGGTTCCAGGCATGAGCAAACACCTAATGAATCTGGGAGTTTTTATAGAGGCCTTAAACGAACTGACAGGCTTCAGCTGGCCTCATCAACTCCCTGCCTGCACGACGCCCAGCCCTCTCCCTAGAGGTATGAGTCATCCATGAGCCCACTAGCCTCAGCTGGGCTTCATCAACTCCCTCCCTAGTTGTATAAGTCGGCATAAAGCCTGAATCTGGGAGAAATATATCTACCCCCCTGGATGCAACCAGGTGACTTTACCTTCCTGCTGTCACAAAGGCATAAGGTATCTATTTACTCAGCGTAACATTATCTTTCATACTTTACAAAAAAAAATGTGGGTATATATCGTGTTTTTTTTTTTTTTTATTCATTAACCACTTTAGCCCCGGAAGGTTTTACCCCCTTCATGACCAGGCCATTTTTTGCGATACAGCACTGCGTTACTTTAACTGACAATTGCGCGGTCGTGCCCAAATAAAACTGATGTCCTTTTTCCCCCACAAATAGAGCTTTCTTTTGGTGGCATTTGATCACCTCTGCGGTTTTATTTTTTGCGCTATAAACAAAAAAAAAGCGACAATTTAAAAAAACAATATTTTTTTACTTTCTGCTATAAAACATCCAATAGCATTTTTTTTTATATCTCCTTCAAGTGAGGCCGACATGTATTTTGCTACATATTTTTGTATATAATCTTTATTTATAAATTTTTCATTTTACACAAAACAATACGAATATTACTACATCTAACATAACCCATCCCCCATCCATTCCATATTATGGTATATGTATAGATCTAGTCATTTTTAATTACTTAAATATAATTAAAAAAATAAATAAAAAATTCTCTTGGATTTATTAGACATGTGCACTGCCGAAAAATTTGTTGTTTTCGTTTTATTAGTTTTTTTGCTTTTTTCGTAAATTCTGGAAATTTGAAAAAAGATTTTTTTTTCGATTTAGTTTTATTCGTTTTTTTTATTTTTTTTTCTTCAATTTGGGAAATTCGGAATTCGGAAATTTTGGATTTCCGAAAAAAGCAAAAAAACGAATAAAACGTAAACGAAAAAAAAAACAAATTTTTGGAATTTCCCGAATTTCCAAAAAAAGCAAAAAAACAAAAAAAAATTTTTTCGTATTTCCGAATTTCAGAAATTTGGAAATTCAAAAAATTCGGAATTCGGAAATTCAGCTTTCCAAATTTCCCATTTGCAAATTTTAGATTTTCGAATTTTGCAATTTCGAATTTTCGAATCTCGAATTTTCGAATTTTCAAATTTCCGAAATTCAGAATTTCCGAAATTTCGAATTTCAGAATTTCCGAAATTTCGAATTTCCGAATTTCCGTAATTCAGAAATTTAGAAATTCGAAAATTCGAAAATTTGTAATTTCGAAAATCCGAATTTCCGAAATTCGGAAATTTGAGATTTCGAAAATTCGAAATTTCAGAACTCCGAAAGTCTGAAAATTCGGAAATTGAAAAATTTCGGAAATTCTGAAATTTCGGAAATAGCTAATTTCTCAAAATTTGGTAAAAACGAATTAGAAACTAAACGAATTGCACATGTATAGTATTTATCCCACCTATATCACAACTGTCCTACACTCGTACTTCTCTGTTACCTAACATAGCGTCTACATAACAACATAATACCATCAAAAAAGAAAAGAGAAGAAAAAAAAATGGAAAAAAAAATGGGGAAAAGAAAGGGGGGGGGTGAGGGATTAATATAGAGTTCTCTGATAGGGCCTGGGGTGGAGCCATGCTGGGAGGAGATTATAAAGGCAGCCAGGTGAGAGTGTCTGGCCTCTAAGGTGAACACATGAGGAGGAAGGTAAGATGGCAGACAAACACTACTGCATATCCATGACACAGCCCTCTCAGAAGTGCCCCCATTCTGTTAAAATCGAGATAAATACCTGTGGGAGGTTCTACAGTCTTTCATACAGCATCATCCAGACAATGGTCTGTCATTTTGCTTGATTGATGTCGGCTCTCCTCCCTCTTCTAGTTCCTGAGACTTCACAGAGCGTAGCTGCTCCCTCCTCTCTCCTCCTCTGCAGTGTAATGTGAGAGAAGTCACTGATGGTGATGTGTATGAGAATCTACACTATATATTTCTATCTATCAGCACAGCCATGTCTCTTAGGGGAGGGGGGACAGAGGCAGGGGGTGTTTTGGTGTGTTGGTGGAGATGTTCACACCCCCTGAAACTTTTCAAACTGAAAATGGACCGTTTTTGCCAGCGGAAGGAAAGTTCATGTGCACATGCTGTAAAAACTAAAAGAGGTCGAAAAAAAAAGATTAGCTGATATGTGACTAATGTGATATGTACTAGTTATTTAACGCTTCCCATACTTCTCCTTTAGGCCTCATGCCCACGGACGTTTTTACAGCTGCGTTTTTGAGCGTTTTTTACAGCTTAAAAACGCCTGTCCATGTTAGTCTATAGCTTCATGCCCACCTAGACGTTTTTGTGCTGCAAATAGCATAGGCGTTTTTAAGCTGTAAAAAAAAAAAACAGGACCAGTGCGTTCCTCGGCGTCGGCGTTAGGCATAAAAAAACGCGGAGCGCTAAAAAAACACGCAAAAACGCAGCAATTGTGTTTTTGAGCTCCAACGGTTTTTTTTTTTTCTCGAAAAAAAAAATGTATACAATAACATGGACAGGCGTTTTTAAGCTGTAAAAAACGCGTCTGTAAAAACGTCCGTGGGCACGAGGCCTTAATGTGGAGGATACCAACATCGGCATTTCTCCCATGGAGGGTCGTAAATTGCGATTTATCCATGGTAGTGATTTAAGTTTTATTTCAGTGATATCCTAGTAATGGCGGTAATCAGTGACTTATAGCAAGAATGCGTCATTGCGGCAGACAGATCAGACACTAAGTGACAAACTTTTTTGGGGACCAGTGACACCAATACAGTGATCAATGCTAAAAAATAGATATGTGCAATTCGTTTCGTCCCAAATTCGTTTTTTTAACTCATTTTGACAAATTCGTTAATCCGGAAATATCCGCATTAACGAAAACCCGTATAACGTTTTTTCTGAAAATTCAAAAATTTGAAAGTTCGTAAATTCAGAAATTCAAAAATCTGAAATAATAACTGAACTATTACTAACTATTAAATTATAGGTATTGAGAGTTCCCTTCAAATTTGGCTGTTAGTGAACATAACGAATACGAATTTATCCGAATTTAGGCCCCTTTCACACTGGGGCGGGAGGTGCGGTGGCGGTAAAGCGCTGCGATTTTTAGCGGCACTTTACCGTCGGAATTGCGGCGGTATTCGGCCGCTAGTGGTGCGTTTTTAACCCCCGCTAGCGGACGAAAAAGGGTTTATACCGCCGGCAGAGGCGCATTTCCGGCGGTATAGCCGCGCTGTCCCATTGATTTCAATGAGCAGGTGCGGTGGAGGTGCGGTAAACACATCGCTCCTCTCACCGCTCCAAAGATGCAGCTGGCAGGACTTTTGGAGCGGTTCTGCTAGCGCACCGCTCCAGCGTGAAAACCCTCGGGTCGGTTTGCAGGCGCTATTTTTAGCACAATACCGCCAGCAAACCGCCCCAGTGTGAAAGGGGTCTGACGAATTATCTGAAATAACAAATGCCGCATCTAAACGAATGGAATGTAACAAATTAATAATAATATATATTAGGGCTGTTACTGATTAAAATTTTCCTGTTCGATTAATCGTTTTTTTTTTTTAATCGATTAATTGACTAATTTCGATTAATTATAACGCACATACAGATCCAACTACTTTTAGCTGATCTCCTCGCAGGCCGATTCCCAGTGCAGCTCCCAACCACTGGAAGAATGGATAGCAGGATACAAAAAACACACAAAGGCAGCGCTCAATGGGAATAGCATTAAAACTTTTATAGTCTTCAAGTAGGTAACAAAATAAATATTGCACTGGAGATAAAATCGATGTAGCTCCATAAACTGTAAAAATGGTGCGAGGAATGCCAAACGGTAGCAAAAGCAGTCATAAAAACATGTAGCCAAGTGTGATACTGGTATAAAAATGTGTACAACGATACCACTGCTGAATCCAGATAAGAAGGGGCTAACATCAGTCCGTCGGCATGTAGATGTCCCGTGAAGGGAACGATCACAACTCCCAGTGGATGGCTGTAGAATCCCAGGTTGATAGAGGGAAGTGATAGAGGGAAGTGTAACAGCCCTTGCGTGTGGCAGATAGTAAGGTCCGTGACGTCACCGGATCTCCGACGGAACTCCCTGAAGACCCGGAAGCCGGCAGAGAGGTGAGTACCGATCAAAAGAATTTTGATCGATCAAAAAATTAATCGATTAATCGAGGAATTAATAGTTAATTTCCACAGCCCTAATAAATATCAATAATAATTATAACTTATTATTATTATTTATTATTAATTCGTTCCATTACATTTGTTTAGATGCGGCAATTCGTTATTTCGGATAATTCGTAGCTTCGGATACATTCGTATTCGTTCACTAACAGCCAAATTTGACAGGAAATTCCAATACCTATAATTTAATAATAAGTTATTATTAGTTAGATATTCTTTCAAATTTTCTGATTTTCTTTCTTATTTTTGGATTTTCGAATATACGAATTTACGAATTGCGATCAAAACGAATGAC
This sequence comes from Rana muscosa, assembly GCA_029206835.1. Taxonomy (NCBI): domain Eukaryota; kingdom Metazoa; phylum Chordata; class Amphibia; order Anura; family Ranidae; genus Rana; species Rana muscosa. Next base: position 303,003,540 of record CM055121.1, on the reverse strand, counting down.
CCGAAAAACAAAACAAAAAAAAAACCGAATGAAGCGAAAACAAACACATTTTTCCATCTTCCCCACTCACAGAACAGCGTTCTGCCTTGTTTACATAGGCAGACCACCATTCTGCCTCTCTCGGTGAACGATCGCGGGGTGCTGGCGAACATCGAGTCTGCAGGACCCGCTGATTGACTCCTGCTGTGTCCAATTACAGCGGGGAGTGGGTCGCACCCCAGATTACAGCGAGCGTGTGCTCCCCAGACCTGGCCCAGGAGGGTCGCCCTGCCGCAGTATATCTGCATGGGGCGGTCCAGAAGAGCTTAAATCTTACCTATAACACACCGACACTGATACTATTTTTTTTTCTATCCTTGGCCCATCCCTGTCTTCCCCTGCTCTTCTCTTCCCATTTATGACTAGTGTTGAGCGAACCCGAACTGTAAAGTTCGGGTTCGTACCGAACCTTAGCTTTTTCCCGAACCCGAACCTGGACTTTGCGCGAAAGTTCGGGTTCGGGTTCGGCAATCTTCTGGCGCAGTTAGAAATGCTTCAGGGGCCAGCCAATCACCTTTTGATTAGCTGGTGTGCCCTTAGAAGCCATCATAGCCATGCCTACTAATGGCATGGCTGTGATTGGTCAGTGCAACATGTGACCCAGCTTCTATATAAGCTAGAGGCACACAGCACACACGTCGCTGCTTCAGAATAGATAGGGAGAGGATCTTGGCTGCTGCTGTTGCTAATAGGGAGAGATTGTAAAATACATGAGGTAGTCCTGATTCTGGAATCTGAGAGAAAAGATAGAGAGACAGTGTAGTGTAGGGCCAGGTTCCTGTGTTGGTGCTTTCAGGGAGAGAGAATATTATATAGGAGTCCAGATTCAGAGATTAAAATCAGCGATCTGCATAGGTCTACCTATTTGTGTTGCAGTGCAGTCTTTTTACACTGCCATGAGCCCAGTGTCAGAGAAAATCTAACTCTTATCTGCAAGCTCAGTGCACCAGCACTGCATATATTACGTTGAGAGATACACCGTTTCCATACTGTGGGTGTATTCTGCTCTTGCAAAAAGACCCATTTAGGGCAAAAAAAAAGCACTTTATTGTGCTTTTTTCCAAAAGACCCATTTAGGGCAAAAAAAAAGAAAAAAAATACAATTTGCATTTTATTTTGCTCGTGCAAAAAAAGACCCATTTAGGGCAAAAAAAATATAAAAAAAAATTTGCACTTTAATGTACTCTTGCAAAAAGACCCATTTAGGGCCACAACAAATATTTTGCAGTGTGTTATACATATGTGGAGGCGTGTGAAATAAACCATTTCTATATATTTGTCTTCTACTGTGCTATACTAAAAAAACAAACATTTTTTTTGAATAGCATTTTCTGCAGTTCTGTAGCTGTGCGATTCAGCGGTTACGTACTGTGGGTGTGTTGTAGTCTTCCAAAAAACGCCATTTAGGGCCACAAAAAATATTTTTCAGTGTGAAATACATATCTGGAGGTGTGTGAAATAAACAATTTCTATATATTTTTCTTCTACTGTGCTATGCTAAAAAAACAACATTCGACACATCACCGGCCTTACCCAGCCATTGTTGTATTTTTGAACCAGTGTTGGCTACCTCGTCCTCCTCCACCGCCGCTTCCACCTACACAGCCACATCCACCGCCACTTCAACCTCCTACTCCATATGGACCTCGTCCTCCTAGGTCAAGATTATCATTTTTATTTTATTTTTTTTGTAGCGCACAGATCCTTTCCCCCTCACCTGCCTTTATGTTGTTGGCTCTTCGCAGGAGGGAGAAGGGCACACCGCACTACCAGCCCGTACCCTCCTATATAAAGAGGTTGAGCGGTGTACTTGACGGGCCGTGTCCACAGCCGGAGTCAAAACTCCTCCAGAGGATGATTCTCACCTCTACTGTAGGTAGAGGCAAGTCCTTTAATTCCCAGTAAAGTCAATGTCCACACCAGCTGAAATTACAACTCTTATTCTCTCATGGCAAAATAAACTCTACTCGGATAGAAAAGGTTAGAGCAAAGAAACAGGACAGCTTAAGGTGTGGAGGAGGTCCAGGCACAAACATTCACTTCACTGCTTAGGTTTCTCAAACAGTTTTAGGTGCACGGTCTCTGCCACAGACCTTGAGGTTGGTCTCTGCCACAGACCGGGTGTACAAGGCCCCTGCCACGGACCTGGAGAACTTTGGTCTCTGCCACAGACCAGGGTGTATAAGGCCCCTGCCACGGGCTGGGTGAATAAGGCCTCTGATACAGTCAAGATGACCTTGAGCTTCTCCTTCTACGAACCTAGCCCATATCAAGGGGAAGACATCTCTCCAGGGAGTCAACAGACCCTTCCTTCACCGTGACTCCCGCATCGGTCCATCAGAATGATCCTTCCTTCCCTGGAACATGGTCTCCTACACGAGGCGGCACCCTAAGACTCCTCGACCCTTAGCGGACTCCAGACGAAGGCTCTGGACTCCAGGCTTTACTCCCGCCCCTAGGCCTCCATACCCAGGGCAGCAGGAACTCCAGAATAGTACCTCACCCCGGGCTAAAGGTGCCCGAGATGGAACAGGAACACATGCACCCAGGCCGAAGGCACCTGGACGCGGACCCCACTGGACATCAGCCCCCAGGTCAAAGGTCTGCCCCTTTTATTTGCTCTCCCGGCATGCACAGCAGGTTCACCGCCCCGCTGTACTACTGCCAAGAGGGGACACAAAAGGCACAGCACTGTATCGTGGTTCAACCCTAGCCTACCATGGCAGCGCCACCTGTAGGCCGCAGGGAACTGCACACCAATACTGTCCCCCGAGGACAAAATGGTCCATGAATCCTACAGAATTAGGGTGTTTGAGCCTATTTAGCACTCAAACACTTCCCTTAAATTTAGCACCCCGCTACATTTTTATTTCAAAGTATTTTATTTTCCCACTAGCTTATCCATTAAATTAAATAATTTATTCCAGAAAGGGCGTATTCTGGGGCATTCCCACCATATGTGTGGCATCGTGCCGTTGAGTTTCTGAGGTTCTTAATGACTTCCCGTACCTCTTCTGCTGAAAAGGGGGCCTCCAGCATATTTTTTTATTTTTTTATTTTTTTTAAGTTATTTCCCTATCCACATTTGTTTGCAGAGCACTTGCCATGCTCTTAACAACATTTTGCTGCCATTTGCAGCCCTCTAGCCCTTTCCATTACTTTTTTAGAGCCTTTTTAGTCCTCAGAAGTCCGGGTCCCCATTGACTTCAATGGGGTTCGGGTTCGGGTTCGGGTTAAAGTTCGGTCCCGAACCCGAACTTTTTTCCCGAAGTTCGGCCGAACCCGTCGAACCCGAACATCCAGGTGTCCGCTCAACTCTATTTATGACCACTTAGTTTAGATCCGTCCTAACACACTGTGATCCACTGGGATATGCATGTGTAGGGGGCCCCCTCTATTATACAATTTCAATAATTGTAAATGTAATATGTGTTCCCTTCATGCATTAATAAACTATTGTCCTGAAGTGTGTTACTTTGTTTGTATTATCCTGATCATATGTTTACTATTTTTCTATTGTCTCAGTATACTACATTCAAATTTTGTGTTCTATCGCAGGTTTTGAGACGGGTTGGCCTAGATTGTGATCTGCATTGGCTTATTTAATCTATGGGGAATGTGGTTTGATGTCGCGCTGTTTGTTTTCATTATGCTATGGTCGCCTGGCACGGCGGTCTGTGGCCTCCATTGTTTGGCTCCTTGGTTGCTGGCCTGTGGCTGTATGGACACCCAAGGGCAGCTGTCTCTGACATTCTGCCCGCTTTGTTAGCCACGCCCCCCCCCCCGTGAGACTTTGCTGCTTTTCCATCTCTCCTCATTTCCATTCTTATCTATGGTGCTTTCTCTTTTCTTTCGCCGTAGCCGCGTCATTTTTCATCATTGACGTCCACTCGCTAAGCATTATGGACCTTGTAGGCCTTCAGCATTCTCGCGCATGCGCGCTGGCTACCCCTACGTCCGCTGACGTCAGACGCCGAGCGGCTGGGGGGGGGGCTATATAAATTACCACAATCAGCTTGCCTTGCTGTATTATTGGTGTGGGGCGCTGATGTACTGCTTTGATTGATCTCAGGAAATTAATTTTTGGAATACTATCGAGCGTTAGTCCGCTTGTCTTGGTCAGACTATATCTGTTTTTGGTAGCTTATTCTTTTTGCTTGGCTGATTATTTTTCATTCCCCCCCCCTTTTTCAGATTAGTTTGTACCATAACTCAGTATTCTCATCTTGCTATAGAATCCTGGATGTAGTGCTGTTTTTGGCATTCATGGCATTGAAGTCTCTCTGCTTATTGTTACAATCTAAATTAGGCTTTTCTTCTCAACCGCACACTTTTACTTGATGTGCTGCTTCTCAGCATCAACCAGCTTTATATAGACTAGGTACGTTTTTTCCATTTTTAACTTCCCTATGGGTATTTTTCATTAGTTTAGATGATCAATATCCTTTCTTTTTAATTACTTTTTTAGGGAATCTTCTGATCATCATCCTTTGTGTCTGGACTATTGTCCGGGTACATCAGTCAGCGCCCCCCCCCCCCCCAATTCCTTTTATGTTCATATAATTTGGGTAAGTACTAGAGGCTTTGCTAGCCTACATTTGGTTGACTATTAGCCGTGGCCTTTTGTTGTGCCTCAGCAGTCACCCTACCATTTACTGTATATACTTGAGTATAAGCCGACCCGAGTATAAGCCGAGGTACCAAATGTTACCACAAAAAACTGGGAAAACTTACTGACTCGAGTATAAGCCGAGGGTGAGAATGCAGCAGCTACTGTGAGTGGAAGAGGGTCAACAATGCCCATTTGCACGCCTCACTGTGCCCATTGCAACTTCACTAAGCCAATTGTCACTGCCCATTGCCACCTTACTGTGCCCATCCTCACTCTGCCCAACCTCACTGTGCCCAACCTCACTGTGCCCCTAAAATTGAAATTGAACATTGTAAATTGTACCTGAAAAAAATTGAGAGGCTGCGGCGTCCATCGTTTAAAACTTGCGGTCTCTTCCTGGTCCCTTTCGTGATAGGCAGAACTGTGTCTGCTTATCACGCCTATCACGAACGTTCTCTCATCCTCAGTTTCCCAGCAGACGTCCGTGATTGGCGGAACACTGAACACAGTGTCTGCTGGGATGGGCGAGGATGAGAGAACGTTCGTGATAGGCGATTCCCAGCAGACACAGTTCCGCCTATCACGGAAGGGACCAGGAAGAGACCGCGAGTTTTAAACGATGGACGCCGCAGCCGCTCGGCTTATACTCGAGTATATATGGTACTCTTTTTATTTTTTCAGTCTTTCTAATAGCCCCCTGCAGCCACTACTTGGCTGGTCTCCCTGGTAGCCTTCGTGGATGCCCTGGACCGCATGGCCTCTGGACTCTGGTATGTGGAATCAAGCAGTGCATGTTGACATCCTTTCTTCCCTCGGCCTGTACACTTCCCATTCTGGTCACCCTTTTGTCTCTTTCACCTGCGATTCATTTATTTTACCTGCACATTACGACTGATCTGTTATGTATTTTCTTCCATAGACCATATTTTAAGCTACACTGGTCTAACCGACTAGCCCTGAAGAAGCCAATGACTTGGTGAAACATGTTGGGTTACTCTATTGGTTACTTGTAATCAGTGCACATTTTGTATTGTCTGTACTTGTATTTAATGACAATTGATTGTTGTAACAATAAAATATATATTTTTATTATTCATTGTGGTTAATTAACTTTTCTGGCACCGCTATAATCCCATTATCCCTATCCAATTTCTATATAACACTAGGGATGAGGTGCCGTATCTAACAGAGGACACTCCAACCACTTCCAACTCTCTCATTTTTGTTTTTAATCCTGTTCTAGCAATTTTTTGGTATTATTATTATTATTTTTTATTTTTTTAAACACACTTTTTTTTTTCTCTGCAAGGAAATGAGAGAGATACAATGTATCTCTCTCCTCCATTCACAGAAAGAGAGAAAACACTGGGGGGGTTGGGCTTCACAGTGATTGATCACTGTGGTAGCCAATCAGAGGGTGTTCCGGAGCCTGATTGTCAGTGCGGGGGGCCCGAGGCTCTCGGTGAGACCCCGGTCTCTGTGCTGTAAAGCACGCCATGCAGCACTCCCACGGCACAAAGGGAGATACGCAAATATGTGGCCCCATGGAAAAAAGCCCAGCCTGGTGGGGGCCGCATTGTGTGAGGTCGTGTGTCAAGGGGTTAAAGTGGTTGTAATGGCAGAAGGTGATTTCTATGCATTACAGTCAGGGGGGACTGCTATCATATGACAGTTTCCTGCGGGTTCTGGGCAAACCGCTTTCGGTCAAAACCTCAGCTTATCCTTAATCTGCTAGGTCAGAAATTCAGTTTTGGAGGTACAATGCCTAGAAAAAGTATTCATACCCCTTGAAATTTCCCACATATTGTCATGTTACAATTAAAAACATAAATGTATTTTATTGGGATTTTATGTGATAGACCAACACAAAGTGGCACATAATTGTGAAGTGGAAGAAAAATTATAAATGGTTTTCTTTTTTTTTATTATAAATATGTGAAAAGTGTGGGGGGGGGCATTTGTATGGCGCCCCCCACCCCCGAGTCAATACTTTATAGAACCCCCTTTCTCTGAAATTACAGCTGCAAGTCTTTTTGGGGGTGTCTCTACCAGCTTTGCACATCTAGAGAGGGACATTTTTGTCCATTCTTCTTTGTAAAATATCTCAAGCTCTGTCAGATTGGAAGGAGAGCGTCTGTGATCAGCAATTTTCAAGTCTTGCCACAGATTCTCAATGGAATTTAGGTCTGGACTGTGACTGGGCCATTCTAAGGCCTCGTACACACGACCGATTTTCTCGGCAAGAACCAGCAAGAAACTTGCTGGCAGAGAGGTCTTGCCGAGTAAATCGGTCGTGTGTACGCTGCTAGCGGGTTTCTCGTCGAGAAAACCGACAAGAAACCTCGACGAGAAAATAGAGAACCTGCTCTCTATTTTCTCGTCGAGATTCTCCTCGGCGTGTTTCTCGACGAGAAAAGTGAGTGTGTGTACACTTACCTGTCCGCCCGGAAGCCCGCGCATGTTCGAAATGAATTCGACGCATGCGCGGTAGCTTCCTAGGCATACGTAGGGTATACCAAGATGGCGGCGACGGCATCGAATGTGACGAGCGCATGCTCGACGTAGTCGATGACGTCACCGCGTACACTCCTTTCAAAGAACCGCGGGTTCTTTGAAACGAGCGTGTGTACACTCGGCCGGGACAAGTTTCTTGTCCAAGAATCTCGTCGAAAAAAACGACATGTTTTTTTCAACGAGAATCTCGGCCGTGTGTACGAGGCCTTACACATGAATATGCTTTGATCTAAACCATTCCATTGTAGCTCTGGCTGTATGTTTCGGGTCGTTGTCCTGCTGGAAGGTGAACCTCCCCCCAGTCTCTAGTCTTTTGCAGACTCTAATGCCGCGTACACACGATCGTTTTTTCAGACGGGGAAAACTGTGATGAGAGCTTTTGGCCGGGAATCCCGACCGTGTGTATGCTCCATCGCAGTTTTTCCGACGGGAAAACTGCAGAAAAAAAAAAGAGAGCAGGATCTCTTTTTTCCCTTTAGGAAAAATTCCTGGCGGGAAAGCCGTTCGTCTGTATGCTTTTCCGATGGGGAAAAAAAAACATGCATGTTCAGAATCAAGTATGAGACGTATGGTACATGTACCTGTCTCAACCAAGAATCTTAAACTGGACACAGTACCACTGTGTCTATAACCTAAGGCAGGATCCCAATCCAAGGCCCTGGCCTACGTTCCACCCGCTGGGAAGAACCAGCTCCCCATCCGACTATCGGGGGAGTCTGGTTCCTCCCGTCGCGCTGGTGTCTCCCTCCATAGCCCAAGTAGGCAATGGTCCGCCGAGGGTGAGTGAGAGAAACAACATAACAAATGAAACAAAAATTGAAACCCAATAATTAGAATTTTTTAAAAGATGAGGGGGTGAAACAAAGTGGAGAAAAAGTGTAGAGGAAAGGGCAGAGAAGGGAGAGTTGGGGGGACTATGGCACCGTGCCCAGAGACCCATCTCTTGGAAAGAGGTTTAGTTTGTGAGCGTCCTGGGGGTCGTTTGTCAGGTATCTAATCCATGGATCCCATACTTTGTGAAACAATTTCATCTTATCTTGTGTTATGGCTGTTAACCTTTCATTTAACATAAGCCACAACATTTTGTGTTTTAGCTGATCAAATGGCAGGGCAGCGGACCTCCAATTTCTGGCTATAGTTATTTTCGCTGAAATGAATATAAATGTGAGATGCCGTCTTTGGGACTTGGAGGCCTCCGCTACCCTGCTACTAGGGATGAGCCGAACACCCCCCGCTTCGGTTCGCACCAGAACATGCGAACAGGCAAAAAAATTGTGCGAACACCGTTAAAGTCTATGGGACACGAACATGGAAAATCAAAAGTGCTAATTTTAAAGGCTTATATGCAAGTTATTGTCATAAAAAGTGTTTGGGGACCCGGGTCCTGCCCCAGGGGACATGTATCAATGCAAAAAAAAAGTTTTAAAAACTGCCGTTTTTTCGGGAGCAGTGATTTTAATAATGCTTAAAGTGAAACAATAAAAGTGAAATATTCCTTTAAATTTCATACCTGGGGGGTGTCTATAGTATGCCTGTAAATTTGCGCTTGTTTCCCGTGCTTAGAACTGTCCCGGCACAAAATGTCACTTCTAAAAGGAAAAAAAGCCATTTAAAATTACTCGCGGCTGTAATGAATTGTCGGTCCCGGCCCTTCAGGTCTGGTATGGATTTTAAGGGGAACCCCGCACCAGAATTTAACAAAAATGGCGTGGGGTCCCCCCAAAAATCCACACCAGACCCTTATCCGAGCACGCAACCTGGCAGGCCGCAGGAAAAGAGGGGGGGATGAGAGAGCGCCCCCCCTCCTGAACCGTACCAGGCCACATGCCCTCAACATGGGGGTGGGATGTCCCCATGTTGATGGGGACAAGGGCCTCATCCCCACAACCCTTGCCCGGTGGTTGTGGTGGTCTGTGGGCGGGGGGCTTATCAGAATCTGTAAGACCCCTTTAACAAAGGGGACCCTCAGATTCCGCCCCCCCTTATGTGAATTGGAAAGGGGGGGGACACAGTTGTGAAAAGTCCTTTATTAAAAATAAAAAATAAAAAAAGCCATTCCAGCGTTGTAACACAATGGTGCATTCACAGTGAGAATCCCCATTCACAAATCCGGCTTTGCCATATTTGACGGCTCCCGCGCGCATGCAGAGCGGCGCTGTGATTGGCCGTAACCTTCCTGGGTATCTGTGGAGAGATGGCTGCGGCTGGAGGGGGAGACGAGGACGGCTTTGAGGGCTTCGATCTAAGGTAAGTAATGCATAATGAGCTAGTATGCTAGTCATACTAGCTCATTATGGCTTTGTCTTGCAGGTGTTTTTTTTTTTTTTTTTAATTCCGGGTTTATAGCCACTTTAACCACTTAACGACCGCTCACTGTATATATACGTCGGCAGAATGGCACCGACAGGCACAATCACGTAGAGCATACGTGATTGCCTTTGTACAGTTGGGGGGTCCGATCGGACCCCGCTCCTATACAGTGAGCGGTGGCTAAGTGTCCGGGAGCGTTCCGGGATGAGGGGGCAGCCATTCGTTTCTGGCCACCCCCTCGCGATCGCTCCCGGCGAATGGAAATGCCCCCTCTGTCTGTGTCAGACAGAGGGAGCAGGAGGAAGTGATGTCATCTCTGGTGCGGCGCTCACATATACCGAGCGCCGTACAAGAGAAGATATCAGGTCAGTGCACACAACACTACACTGACACCAGGACACATAGGGACATAAATCGCCCCCCCCCAGGCCCCCCAGACACCCCAGATCACCCCCCAGCCCCCAGTCACAGTGTCACTGATTGCAGTGACCATTTATTTAGTGATCACTGCAATCAGTGACATTTGTGACTGTAAAAGTGTCACCAAAGTTTAGTCTTAGGTCCAGTGTAGCCCCCTAACCCCCCCTAATAAAGGTTTAACCCCCTGATCACCCCCCAGATAACCCTTTCACCGCCTATCACCACTGTCGCTTAGCGATCATTTTTCTGATCGCTGTCTTAGCGTCAGTGATGCCGATCGGCAGCCAGTAATTTTTTTTAGGTTCGCCGCAGGTTTTTATAGCGTCAGGTACCCCAATATATTATCTAATAAAGGTTTAACCCCCTTGATCGCCCCCCAGGTAACCCTTTCACCCCCTATCACCACTGTCGCTAAGCAATTGTTTTTCTAAACGCTGTCTTAGTGTCGGTGATGCAGATCGTAGCCAGTAATTTTTTTTAGGTTCGCCGCAGGTTTTTATAGCGTCAGGTACCCCAATATATTATCTAATAAAGGTTTAACCCCCTTGATCGCCCCCCAGGTAACCCTTTCACCCCCTATCACCACTGTCACTAAGCGATCGTTTTTCTAAACGCTGTCTTAGTGTCTGTGATGCAGATCGGTAGCCGGTAATTTTTTTTAGGTTCGCCGCAGGTTTTTATAGCGTCAGGTACCCCAATATATTATCTAATAAAGGTTTAACCCCCTTGATCGCCCCCCAGGTAACCCTTTCACCCCCTATCACCACTGTCGCTAAGCAATCGTTTTTCTAAACGCTGTCTTAGTGTCGGTGATGCAGATCGGTAGCTGGTAATTTTTTTTAGGTTCGCCGCAGGTTTTTATAGCGTCAGGTACCCCCATATATTATCTAATAAAGGTTTTAACCCCCTGATTGCCCCTAGTTAACCCTTTCACCAGTGATCACCATATAAGTGTTACGGGTGACGCTGGTTAGTTAGTTTGCTTTTTATAGTGTCAGGGCACCCGCCGTGTATATAACCCAATAAAGGTTTAACCCCCTGATCGCCCGGCGGGTGATATCAATTAGTTTTTAGCGTCAGAGAGGGTCTGAGTCACACCCCAGGCAGCGTCAGGTTAGTGCCAGTAACGCTAACACCCACGCGTGAAGCATACACCCCCCTTAGTGGTATAGTATCTGAACAGATCAATATCTGATCTGATCAGATCTATACTAGCGTCCCCAGCAGTTTAGGGTTCCCAAAAACGCAGTGTTAGCGGGATCAGCCCAGATACCTGCTGGCACCTGCGTTTTGCCCCTCCGTCCAGCCCAGGCCACCGAAGTGCAGTATCGATCGATCACTGTCACTTACAAAACAAAAACACACATAACTGCAGCATTCGCAGAGACAGGCCTGATCCCTGTGACTCCAGTGCTGTAGGAGGTGATTTCACCACCACAGTTAAAAAAAAAAAGCATATATGCCGAAGCATGGGGGCAGCAGGGCGGAGGAGTGATTTTGCTCCTAATGCTGCGTACATACGGTCGAAATTCCGACGGAGGCTTGCCCGTGGAAAAGTCCGACCATGTGTGTGCGGCATAACTTTTTTGCGGGAGGATGCCCCCATGCTTCGGCATATATAAATGGTACGTGTATGCCCATCATTGGAAGTGGGTGGATGAAGGGCGGTATTCTAATGGTGGGCATACCCACCGATCAATCTCTTTTTTTCGTTCAGCCACCTGGCTGCATGAAATAAAAAGATTACAATACATGTCCAACAAGGACCAGCAACGTACTGGTATGTTGCTGGACTTTGAATGTTTATACCAGAATGATGCCTGCGGGTTTAGGTATCATCTTGGTATCATTCTTTTCAGCCAGCGGCCGGCTTTCATGTAAAAGCAATCCTAGCGGCTAATTAGCCTCTGGACTGCTTTTACAAGCGGTGGGAGGGAATGCCCCCCCGGATATAAAAAGCGCCATTGGGAAATTGGGAAAGCATTTTATCACACCGATCTTGGTGTGGTCAGATGCTTTGAGGGCAGAGGAAAAATCTAGGGTCTAGAAGACCCCAGTTTTTTCAAAACAATAGAGTACCTGTCACTACCTATTGCTATCATAGGGGATATTTACATTCCCTGAGATAACAATAAAAATGATAAAAAAAAAAAATACTTGGAAGGAACAATTTAAAAATAAAATAAAAAAGCAAAATTAATAATAAAAAAAAAAAAAAAAAAAAAAAAGCACCCCTGTCCTGCCCTGCTCTTGCCCAATGGCGAACGCAAGCGTCGGTCTGGCGTCATATGTAAACAGCAATTGCACCATGCATGTGAGGTATCACCGCGAAGGTCAGATCGAGGGCAATCATTTTAGCAGTAGACCTCCTCTGTAAATCTACTGGGGTAACCTGTAAAGGCTTTTAAAGGCTTTTAAAAATGTATGTAGTTTGTCGCCAATGCGCGTTTGTGCGAAATTTTAAAGCATGTCGTGTTTGGTATCTATGTACTCGGCCTAAGATCATCTTTTTTATTTCATCAAACATTTGGGCAATATAGTGTGTTTTAGTGCATTAAAATTAAAAAAAGTGTATTTTTTAACCCAAAAAATGCGTTTGAAAAATCGCTGCGCAAATACTGTGTAGAAAAAAAAAATGCAACACCCACCATTTTAATCTGTAGGGCCTTTGCTTTAAAAATATATATAATGTTTGGGGGTTCAACATAATTTTCTTGCAAAAAAAAAAAATTTTTTCATGTAAACAAAAAGTGTCAAAAAGGGCTTTGTCTTCAAGTGGTTAGAAGAGTGGATGTAAGCTTCCTAATGTTGTGTATAAAATGCCAGAACAGTTCAAAACCCCCCCAAATGACCCCATTTTGGAAAGTAGACACCCCAAGCTATATACTGAGAGGCATGTCGAGTCCATGGAATATTTTATATGTTGACACAAGTTGCGGAAAAAACGACATTTTTTTTTTTTTTTTGCACAAAGTTGTCACTAAATGATATATTGCTCAAACATGCCATGGGCATATGTGGAATTACACCCCAAAATACATTCTGTTGCTTCTCCTGAGTACGGGGATACCACACGTGTGAGACTTTTTGGGAGCCTAGCCACGTACGGGACCCCAAAAACCAAGCACCGCCTTCAGGCTTTCTAAGGGTGTAAATTTTTGATTTCACTTCTCACTGCCTATCACAGTTTCGGAGGCCATGGAATGCCCAGATAGCACAACACCCCCCCCAAATGACCCCATTTTGGAAAGTAGACACCCTAAGCTATTTGCTGAGAGGTATTGTGAGTATTTTGCAGATCTCGCTTTTTGTCACAAAGTTTTGAAAATTGAAAAAAAAATAAATATATATATATATATTTTCTTTCTTCATTTTCAAAAACAAATGAGAGCTGTAAAATACTCGCCATTCCTCTCAGCAAATAGCTTGGGGTGTCTATATTCCAAAATGGGGTCATTTGGGGGGGTTTTGTGCGATTTTTGGCATTTTATGGCCTTCGAAACTGTGATAGGTAGTGAGGAGTGAAATCAAAAATTTGTGCCTAGAAATCCTGAAGGCGGTGCTTGGTTTTCGGGGTCCCGTACGCGGCTAGGCTCCTAAAAAGTCCCACACATGTGGTATCCCCGTACTCAGGAGAAGCAGAAAAATGTATTTTGGGGTGTAATTCCACATATGCCCATGGCATGTGTGAGCAATATATCATTTAGTGACAACTTTTTGTAATTTTTTTTTTTTGTTTTTTTTTTTTGTCATTATTCAATCACTTGGGACAAAAAAAAATATATTCAATGGGCTCAACAGGCCTCTCAGCAATTTCCTTGGGGTGTCTACTTTCTAAAATGGGGTCATTTGGGGGTGTTTTGTGCTATTTTGGCATTTTATGGCCTTCGAAACTGTGATAGGTAGTGAGGAGTGAAATCAAAAATTTGCGCCCTTAGAAATCCTGAAGGCGGTGCTTGGTTTCCGGGGTCCCGTACGTGGCTAGGCTCCTAAAAAGTCCCACACATGTGGTATCCCCGTACTCAGGAGAAGCAGCAAAATGTATTTTGGGGTGAAATTCCACATATAACCATGGCATGTGTGAGCAATATATCATTTAGTGACAACTTTTTGTAATTTTTATTTTTTTTTTTGTCATTATTCAATCACTTGGGACAAAAAAATAAAAAAATCAATGGGCTCAACATGCCTCTCAGCAATTTTCTTGGGGTGTCTACTTTCCAAAATGGGGTCATTTGGGGGGTTTTGTACTGCCCTGTCATTTTAGCACCTCAAGAAATGAGATAGGCAGTCATAAATTTAAAGCTGTGTAAATTTCAGAAAATGTACCCTAGTTTGTAAACTCTATAACTTTTGCGCAAACCAATAAATATACGCTTATTGACATTTTTTTTACTAAAAACATGTGGCTGAATACATTTTGGCCTAAATGTATGACTACAATTGAGTTTATTCGATTTTTCTTATAACAAAAAGTAGAAAATATCATTTTTTTTCAAAATTTTCGGTCTTTTTCCGTTTATATCGCAAAAAATAAAAATCGCAGAGGCAATCAAATACCATTAAAAGAAAGCTCTATTTGTGGGAAGAAAAGGACGCAAATTTCGTTTGGGTACAACATTGCATGTCCGCACAATTTACAGTTAAAGCAGCGCAGTGCAAAATTCTGAATTCACCTCTGGTCCTCTAGCTACCAAATGGTCCGGGGCTTAAGTGGTTAAAGAAGCTTAGGCTGCTTCTAACCAATACACGGTTTTACTTTCTCCATCAGCTCATCCCCACGGCTATTACCTTTTGTATCAATTGACCCTCCCTCCTAGATTGTAAGCTCTAGCGAACAGGACCCTCTGATTCTTCTTGTACAGTTCAGTATTTTTTACCTTTTTTCAAAGGCGCACAAGATATACAAAAAGATGACAATGACCCAAATTTTTCCCTGTGCTTTTAAGGAGGAGTGGTCTCCCTCTAGGCACACCTGCACTTAATTTCTCCACTGATATATGCGCTCCAACTTGGGGACTCTCAAAAATATAGAATTAGGATGGGAGAGTGTACAGGGGAGCCTGGAGATGGGCACTGCGGCTTCCACATATAATTGCAAATGTGTGCAACTAAACCCTAGAAAATGACGACCCACAGTATGCTTTGTGTCTTAGACTATGGTGTCTCCATCCTCATATCAGCCCTCAAAGATTCCACTCGCCTGCTCGCATTTTGCAAGGGAATTTTGAGGGCTGGCGAGGAAGGGCTGCCTGGAAGAGGGGGGGGGAGGGCGAGCACCGCCGGCATGCGGCGTTTTATGGGAGTCCTTCTCCCAGCACTCGCGGAGGGGAAGAGAGAAGAGCAGGCGGCCGGATCATCACAGCGCAGGGAACATCACTTGCGGCTTTCGCACTCGTTGTGACACACAGCCCCACCCCCTGGTCCCGGGACTTTGATAGACAGATCACCCGTCCAATCACGAGTGACGTGTATCAAAGTTCCCCGGCCAGGGGGCGGGGCTGTATGTGACGCCGAGCGGCGGGAACACACAGCAATTGAAATGAAAGCTGTGATGTTCCTCTGCACTCTCATCATTTACCGGTAATCCACTCCCTCTTCTCTGTTCCCCTGTATGAAGGACACAGATAGGCAGCATGAAGGGCACAGATAGGTAGCATTATCTGTTTTCTTAATGCTGCCTATCTGTGCCCTTCATGCTGCCTATCTGTGCCCTTCATGCTGCCTATCTGTGCCCTTCATGCTGCCTATCTGTGTTCTTAATGCTGCCTATATGTGCCCTTCATGCTGCCTATCTGTGCCCTTCATGCTGCCTATCTGTGCCCTTCATGCTGCCTATCTGTGCCCTTCATGCTGCCTAAGGACACAGATAGGCAGCATGAATGACACAGATAGGCAGCATGAATGACACAGCCCTATGTTAGCCCTTTTATGATAGCAATAATGAAATGCAAAAAATAATAATAATAATAATAAATAAATAAAAGCACCCATGCAAATGCACATATACACTAGATTACCAAAAGTATTGGGACACCTGCCTTTACAAGCACATGAACTTTAATGGCCTCCCAGTCTTAGTCCGTAGGGTTCAATATTGAGTTGGCCCCGTCCTTTGCAGCTATAACAGCTTCACCTCTTCTGGGAAGACCGTCCACAAGGTTTAGGAGGGTGTCTATGGGAATGTTTGACCATTCTTCCAGAAGAGCATTTGTGAGGTCGGGCACTGATGTTGGAAGAGAAGGACTGGCTCGCAGTCTCTCCGCTCCAATTCATCCCAAAGGTGTTCTATGGGGTTGAGGTCAGGACTCTGTGCAGGCCAGTCAAGTTCCTCCACCCCAAACTCACTCATCCATGTCTTTATGGACCTTGCTTTGTGCACTGGTGGGCAGTCATGTTGGAACAGGAAGGGGCGGCCCCCAAACTGTTCTCACAAAGTTGGGAGCATGAAATTGTCCAAAATGTCTTGGTGTGCCGACGCCTTAAGAGTTCCCTTCACTGGAACTAAGGGGCCAAGCCCAACCCCTGAAAAAACAACCCAGGAGGAACTTAACTCGCTCATCCATGTCTTTATGGACCTTGCTTTGTGCACTGGTCCATATCATTTAATGGAGGGGGGATTATGGTGTGGGGTTGATTTTCCGGGGTTGGACTTGGCCCTTTAGTTTAAAATTATTATTATTATTATTTTTTTATAAATTCTTTATTTATAAAGAATTTATAAAAATAAAAAAATAATTTGAATTATTAATGTTGGTATTGATGATGGTGTCTCTTTAAAAATGTAACACAAAGTAACTTATTTCCTTAGATAATTTGTTTTGCAATTGATCATTTTTTTATTGCTCTTTGGTTGGTTTCCTGTGGCTATTAACCAGTTTAGATGACGGTGGACTTTCTCGGCGTGTGTACAATGTTTTCTACACAAGGATTAGTCCCTGAAGACCGCCACAGATTATCTGGTAAACATCCGAGGCAGCGAACGCGTTGCCGATATTCAAATGAAGGTCGCCGATGTTAATGCTTCAGTCCCTCGCTACAAGCGTTATTAATTTATTTTTTAGGAAAGTTGCTGTAGGTCTCCAACATATACCTCGGGTCGCAACAAATTACCGGGGAATGGCGGTAATTAGCATTCCGCATAATAATGACAAATTAACCGTGACCTAAATTACAGCCGTCACGCCGTCCAATCTGAGGAGCCGATGAATTTGAAACAAAAAGGATTCTTAAACTGAAATGACACCCCTATTATTTTATTTTTGTTCCACTTTTACCTCTCGGTTTATAGGAGGATTTTTTTTTTCTTCTTTTCATCTTAGAATACATTTTTCTAAAGTGTCGCATCTGGTATGAAGAAGAGGAAAGTTGGTCTTACTGTACCTGCTTTCATCTCTCTTTATTTTTTGGCAACAACAACTTGATTTAACCACTTCCCATCCAGGCCGATTCTGGCACTTCGCTCCTACATGTAAAAATCATCATTTTTTTTTCTAGAAAATTACATAGAACCCCCAAACACTATATATATATGTTTTTTTAGCAGAGACCCTAGAGAATACAATGGCAGTCATTGCAACTTGTTATCTCGCACGGTATTTGCGCAGCAATTTTTCAAACGCGTTTTTTTTGGGAAAAAAAAACAGTTTCATGCTTTTAAAAAAAAACAGTAAAGTTAGCCCAATTTTTTTTGCATAATGTGAAAGATGAAGTTACGCTGAGTAAATAGATACCTAACATGTCACACTTCAAAATTGCACACGCACGTGGAATGGCGCCAAACTTCGGTACTTAAAAAACCCCATAGGCAACGCTTTAATTTTTTTTACTGGTTACATGTTTTCAGTTACAGAGGAGGTCTAGGGCTAGAATTATTTCTCTCGCCCTAACGTTTGCAGCGACACCTCACATGTGTGGTTTGAACACCGTTTTCATATGTGGGCGGAACTAAGAAGCGGGAGGGGACATCCCCCCCTCCCTCCTGCTGCTTTCCACCACTCTGCCCGGGTCTCCCGTCCCACCGGGAGACCCGAGCCGCCAGCTGGTGTTTTGTCAATGAGTTCCCTCTATTGAAAAGTGCCCGGGCCGAGATGCGCATTGTGCAGTTATGACGGCGTGATGGCGCATGCGCGGATCGTCAGCCAGAATAATCGACGGGACAATGTCATTGTCGGATTGTGCCTCGCGTTTGCGGGGCATGTTCATTCTAGTGAAGGGCAGTATTTTATCTATCGATGGGCAGTGCTGCGAACGGAATGTTATTCTGCTATAATTGCCTGGAACCTTGCGGGGCGTGTTTAGTGTGCTGATGGGCGGGTTTTTTTGGTCTTGATGGGCGGGTGTTCAGTGATTCACAGGGCATATGCCACAGTATCAGTGCGAATCATGGCGGATTTGGCTTTGTTGCAGGACCGTGGAATACGCCCTGCGAATCACTGAACACCCGCCCATCAAGACCAAAAAAAAACCACCCTTCAGCACACTAAACACGCCCGCAAGAATCCAGGCATAATAGCAGAATAACATTCCGTTGGCAGTACCGCAAGCGCAAGGCATAATCTGACAATAACATTGTCCCATCGGCTATTGTGGCTGACGATCCGCGCGTGCGCGGTCACGCCGTCACAAGTGCTCCTATGGTCCCGTTGTTAGATCCCTTTTCGGATGGATGACATCCCTGCAGAGAGTTACTGGGCCCCTTCCTTTACTGTGATCTCTCACCAGTCCTTCGGAACGGTCCTCCCCCAGCCTCCTCTTCCAGATGCGGGTCCCCTCGCAAGGCGGCACCCTGGGATCCTTCCTCCCCGAGGTGGGCTCCAGCTAAAGGTGCTGGGCCCAGGGCTGAAGTTGCAGTCCCAGGACTAAAGGTGCCTGGGACTGAGGCGCACGTGGCCCTATGGCCTGGAGGGCCATGCACTTGAACTTGGACTCCAGAACCGCAGGTTCCCCTGGGTACAGGTCCCCGGGGTAATAAGTCCACCCTGACCAATGGCATCTGCCCCTTTTGTACCCTCTTTCGGCATGCACAGCGGGTAGACCACGCCCACTGCACGGCCGCCGAGAGGACACCCAATTGCCACTCCATCACCTGTGGTTCAACCCCGAGTACAAGTGACAGCGCCACCCATATTTCTAAGGGTAACTGCTTTTCACAAGAAGCATTGCCTAATGTGAATGATGCCTCACACAAAAGAGCTCTCAGAAGACCTACGATTAAGAATTGTTGACTTGCATAAAGCTGGAAAGGGTTATAAAAGTATCTCCAAAAGCCTTGCTGTTCATCAGTCCACGGTAAGACAAATTGTCTATAAATGGAGAGAGTTCAGCACTGCTTCTACTTTCCCTAGGAGTGGGCGTCCTGTAAAGATGACTGCAAGAGCACAGCGCAGACTGCTCAATGAGGTGAAGAAGAATCCTAGAGTGTCAGCTAAAGACTTACAAAAGTCTCTGGCATATGCTAACATCCCTGTTAGCGAATCTACGATACGTAAAACACTAAACAAGGATGGATTTCATAGGAGGATACCACAGCGGAAGCCACTGCTGTCCAAAAAAAACATAGCTGCGCATTTACAGTTTGCACAAGAGCACCTGGATGTTCCAAAGCAAAATATTCTGTGGTAAGATGAAACCAAAGTTGAGTTGTTTGGAAGAAACACACAACACTACGTGTGGAGAAAAAGAGGCACAGCACACCAACATCAAAACCTCATCCCAACTGTGAAGTATGGTGGTGGGGGCATCATGGTTTGGGGCTGCTTTGCTGCGTCAGGGCCTGGACGGATTTCTATCATTGAAGGAAAAATGAATTCCCAAGTTTATGAAGACATTTTGCAGGAGAACTTGAGGCCATCTGTCCACCAGCTGAAGCTCAACAGAAGATGGGTGTTGCAACAGGACAATGACCCAAAGCATAGAAGTAAATCAACAACAAAATGGCTTAAACAGAAGAAAATACGCCTTCTGGAGTGGCCCAAGTCAGAGTCCTGACCTCAACCCGATTGAGATGCTGTGGCATGACCTCAAGAAAGCGATTCACACCAGACATCCCAAGAATATTGCTGAACTGAAACAGTTCTGTAAAGAGGAATGGTGAAGAATGACTCCTGACCGTTGTGCACGTCTGATCTGCAACTACAGGAAACGTTTGGTGGAAGTTATTGCTGCCAAAGGAGGTTCAACCAGTTATTAAATCCCAGGGTTCACATACTTTTTCCACCGGCACTGTGAATGTTGACATGGTGTGTTCAATAAAAACATGGAAACCATTCATTCTTTGTGTGTTATTAGTTTAAGAAGAAGACTGTGATTGTCTGTTGTTGTGACTGAAGCCTCGTACACACGGCCGATTTACTCGGTAAGAAAGCTCTGCCAGCAAGTTTCTTGCTGGTTCTTGCCGAGAAAATTGGTCGTGTGTACGAGGATTTTGATCAGTGGTTCTCAACCTCTCTAGTGCCGTGACCCCTTGATAAAATTTTCCAAGTTGTGGGGACCCCTAACAGTAAAATTATTTTCGTAGATTGGGTTGTCAGCATCCAAGGCAAGACAAGTTATTTGTGTCCCTAACCCACGGGCATTTAGCGCTCCCTAAGTCCCTTCCCTTGTACAATATTAAAACCCCTTATGGTACATTTTAGAATGTACCACTCTCTCTCTTTGTTTTCCTTTCTTTCCCTTTTATCTCTCTCTATCCTAATTTCTTGTTTTTTTTCCCCCCCATCCCTCTCTCTAGCTGTCTTTCTTGTTCTTTCTCTTATTCTTTCTCTCCCTTTTTCTTTGTTCCTCCCCCTCTTTTCTTCTCCTTTCCATGTATTCTCTTACACCTTGGTGGGGGGTGAGGGGAAATAGGAGGAGTGGCAGTGCTGGCGGGGAGTTGGGATGAGTGGCAGTGCTGGGGGTGAGTTCTGATCCATTCTGTTCCAACTTAGGTGCTCTTGATCAAGGTCGTCTGCTGATCTGAGAACTGTAGCGGAAACTTTTAATGTCAACTATAATCACAGGCAGTGTTATTCACTGTGTCTCCAGTAGTGATGAGCCGAACACCCCCGGGTTCGGTTCGCACCAGAACCCGCGAACGGACCGAAAGTTCGTACGAACATTAGAACCCTATTAAATACAATGGATGCGAACGTTCGAATTCTAAAGTGCTAATTATAACAACTATTATGCATGTTATTGTCCTAAAAAGGGTTTGGGAACCCGGGTTGTGCACCAGGGGACATGTATCAATGCAAAAAGAAGTTTTAAAAACGGTCGTTTTTCGGGAGCAGTCATTTTAATGATGCATAAAGTGAAAAAAAAAAGTCAAATATTCCTTTAAATATCGTACCTGGGGGGTGTCTAAAGTATGCCTGTGAAGTGCCACGTGTTTCCCGTGTTTAGAACTGTCCCTGCACAAAATGACACTTCTAAAGGAAAAAAAAGCCATTTAAAACTTCTTGCGGCTTTAATGTAATGTCTGGACCCGGTAATATGGATGAAAATCTTTAAGAAAAATGGCATAGCTACCCCATGACCCCCCCCCCCCTACCCCAGCCCATTACCAGCCCCTTTGGGTCTTGTATGGATATTAAGGGGAACCCCGCACATAAAATAAAAAAGGCCCTATATACTCTGAACAGCCGTATACAGGCGGTGCATACAAGACAGGGACTGTAGGTTTGTTCTTATGTAGAATGTGTTTGTAATTTTGAACAGGTACATTGTTGAACTGTAGCTCCAGCCCAAAAATCTATTTTTAAACTTTTTGGGAAACATAGGTAAGGGTTATCACCCCTGTAACATTTGTTTTGCTGTCTGTGCCCCTGTTCAGAACATTTCACCTCACTTTCCGTCCCAATGACAACTGTTTTTGAAATGTGGTGTTTTTCTTGAAACAAGGATTGCTGATAAAGCATCAGTACAGAGGAGACACCTTTCTCCCATATTTATTCTTACAGGAGAGAATTTTCCTTCCTAGGGGTAGATTTCCTCTCACTTCCTGTTGTCTTCTTTCGTTTGCAAGTAGGAGTCGTTTGTAAGTTGGATGTTTGAAAGTAGGGACCTGCCGTATATACTCTGCAGAAATAGGCCCCTTAGTTGTTGGTGTTGGCACAACACTGTAAGCACTCACAGTTACTCTTGGTTGGTGCTGGAACGCCCTGCTGTCAACTATTATATCAGGAATTTTAATTACATATAATTGTTGAACAGTGGTAGTAAAAATTGGGGCTTTGATGGTGGTGCTGGTGCCACAACACTGTAAGCCCTGACAGTTACTCTTGGTGGGTGCAGCAATGGGCCCTGCTGTGAATTATTAGATCAAGAATTGTAATTGCATGCCCCTGTTGAACAGGGGCTGAAAAATTGGGCTTTTCGTGGTGGTGGTGGTGGTGGTGGTGTTGCCACAACACTGTAAGCCCTCAGAGTTACTCTTGGTGGGTGCAGGAATGGGCCCTGCTGTGAATTATTAGATCAAGAATTGTAATTACATGCCCCTTTTGAACAGTGGCTGAAAAATTGGGCCTTTCGTGGTGGTGGTGGTGGTGGTGGTGGTGGCGTTGCCACAACACTGTAAGCCCTCAGACTTACTCTTGGTGGGTGCAGGAATGGGCCCTGCTGTGAATTATTACATCAAGAATTGTAATTGCATGCCCCTGTTGAACAGGGGCTGAAAAATTGGGCCTTAGGCACTGGTGGCACAACACTACAACCCCTCACAGATACTGTACTTGGAGCACAGCAATGAGCCCTGTTGCAAAGTATTGCTTCAAAAATTGTAATGACACGCCCCTGTTAAACAGGGGCTGAAAAATTGGGCCTTAGGCACTGGTGGCACAACACTACAACCCCTCACAGATACTGTACTTGGAGCACAGCAATGAGCCCTATGGCAAATTATTGCTAAAAAAATTGTAAGTACACGCCCCTGTAAAACAGGGGCTGAAAAATTGGGCCTTAGCCACTGGTGGCGGCACCCATAAACAAAAATGATCTTCCAAGCTATCATCATCAATCGTATCATTGAGGACTCGGAGGAGGAGGATAGCCAGTCAACATAACAGCACAGGCACTCAGCATCAGCATCAGTCTTGAAGGGACGTGACATGTTAAAATCAATTAGTCTGTTATATCAGCATCAGGTGTGTGGTAGCTGGTGGTGATCCAAGACTGGTTCATCTTGATGAAAGTCAGTCGATCAACCGAGTCGGTGGACAGGCGCACCCTGTGATCCGTGACAAATCCTCCAGCAGCACTGAATGTGCGTTCCGAAAGAACGCTGGATGCAGGACAGGCCAGTAGCTCAATTGCATACTGTGCAAGCTCTGGCCAGTGATCCATCCTCAAGACCCAGTAAGCCAGAGGATTTTCGGTGGGGAAGGTGTCCAAGTCTGACCTTGCCGCTAGATATTCCTGCACCATGTTTATCAGACGCTGGCGATGGTTGCTGGAACCAATCATACTTTGGGGCTGCGGACTAAAGAATTGTCTGAACGCATCGGTCAGACGGCCACCTTCCCCACCGCTCCTTCTTTGACTGGCCGAAGCCTCAGCAACTCGTTGTCCTGGGCCAGGAGTTTGTAACCTCCCAGTCTCTGGGAACGCGTTGCACAGACCTTTCTGCAAGGCCTCCCGGAGTTGTCTCATCCTCTGCTCCCTCTGCGACGGTAACATAAGGTCCGCAACCTTACCCTTGTACCGTGGATCAAGGAGAGTGGCCAGCCAGTAATGGTCCCTCTCCTTGATCCGAAGAATACGAGGATCCTTCCGCAGACTTTGCAGGATCAGGGAGGCCATGCAGCGTAGGTTTGCTGAGGCATTCGCTCCGGAGTCCTCTGGATCACTAAGGACGACATGATCCGCAGTCACCTCCTCCCAGCCACGTACAAGTCCACTGGTTTCTTGGGACTGTAAATCATCCCTAAAAGACTGCTGCTGATGATGCTGAGTGCCAGCCTCCACCTCCATGCTGACACAATCCTCCTCCTCCTCCTCTTCCTCTTCCTGTGCGATGGGTGGGACAGAAGGAACACTGTCTGGGTAAAGGGGGCCTTGAGAGGCAAGGAAGTCCTCCTCTTCCTGCCTCTGTTCTGCCTCAAGTGCCCTGTCCATTATTCCACGCAGCGTGTGCTCCAACAGGTGGACAAGAGGTACAGTGTCACTGATGCATGCACTGTCACTGCTCACCATCCTCGTGGCCTCCTCAAATGGTGCCAGGACAGTGCATGCATCCCTGATCATGCCCCACTGGCGTGGAGAAAAAAAACCAAGCTCCCCTGACCCTGTCCTGGTGCCGTAGTCGCACAGGTACTCATTGATGGCCCTCTGCTGCGTGTGCAGCCGCTGCAGCATGGCCAACGTTGAGTTCCACCTGGTGGGCATGTCACATATAAGGCGGTTCTTGGGCAGGTTCAACTCCTTTTGCAGCTCAGCCAGGCGAGCACTGGCATTATAAGATCTGCGGAAATGCACACAGATTTTCCTGTTCTGCCTCAGGACATCCTGTAAGCCCGGGTACCTGCCCAAGAACCGCTGCACCACCAGGTTAAGGACGTGAGCCACACAGGGCACATGGGTCAGTTGTCCCTGTCGGAGGGCGGAGAGGAGGTTGGTGCCATTGTCGCAAACCACCATTCCTGGCTTAAGCTGGCGTGGCGTCAACCACCTCTCGGCCTGGCCCTGCAGAGCAGACAGGACCTCTGCCCCAGTGTGGCTTCTGTCCCCCAAACACACCAGCGCAAGCACGGCATGGCATCTTTTTGCCTGCGTACTTGCGTAGCCCCGTGAACGGCTACGGAGCACCGCTGGTTCATAGGACAAACCACAGGAAGAGGCCATGGAGGAAGAAGAAGAGGAGGGGGTGGAGGAGAGAGGTGTGTCACAACCAGTAGTAGCATTTTGGAGGCGTGGCGGTGGGACAACCTCCAACACTACTGCACCTTGTCCTGCATCCTTCCCAGCTGCCAAAAGAGTGACCCAATGGGCCGTGAAAGAAAGGTAACGTCCCTGTCCATGCCTGCTGGACCATGAGTCAGCGGTAATATGCACCTTACCGCTGACCGCCCTGTCCAGCGAGGCCAAGACATTGCCTTCCACATGCCGGTAGAGAGCCGGAATAGCCTTCCGTGAGAAAAAGTGGCGTTTGGGAACCTGCCACTGAGGAACCGCACATTGCACAAACTCACGGAAGGGGGCCGAGTCTACCAACTGAAAAGGCAGCAGTTGAAGCGCTAGCAATTTAGCCAAGCTAGCATTCAACCGCTGGGCATGTGGATGGCTGGGAGTGAACTTCTTTCGACGGTCCAGCAGCTGGGGCAGGGAAATTTGCCTGCTAGAATCGGACGTCGGTGTACTGCTAGCAGAGTGGCCGCAAGTACTTGGCTGTGACACACCTAATTCTACACCTTCATTCCTCTCAGTGCATGTTTCAGAGAGGACTGAAGTTATAGTGGGGTTGGAGATCCCAGCTGATGCGGTGCAAGGAGAGGTCCGCTTTGTTCTTTGGTGTGGGTCTTTGAGGTAGGCTTGCCAACGAGCTGCATGGCAGGTCAACATATGTCTGGTCAGGCATGTGGTACCCAAGCGGCTGATGTTTTGGCCACGCGATATACGCTTGAGACATATGTTGCAAACAGCAGCTGTGCGATCTGATGCACTAGCCTCAAAAAAGGCCCACACCAAGGAACTTTTTGAATGACGGGCAGAGGCAGCGCCCTGCACAGGCGGAGCTCTGCGGTGTGATTCCGTCGGTGTACTGCCCTTACGCTGGCCACCAAAGGGCATCCTGTCTCATTGGAGATGTGCCTCCTCCTCATCCTCCTCCTCCTCTCTCCTATTAGGCACCCACGTGGAGTCAGTGACCTCATCATCCCCTCCCTCCTCATCACTGGAGCCAATCTGGCAGTATGCTGCAGCTGCTGGAACATGACTGCCAGATTGGTGTCCTTCTTGAGCATCCCCTCTGTCTGCTCTCACCCTACTGCCTTCCTGTAGCTGGGTTTCATCATCAGACCCTTCGAAACGCTGGGCATCCTCCTGGAGCATGTACCCAACACTGTGCTCAAACAGTTCGGGGGACTCCTCAGGAGGAGGACATGGTGGGTCTAGGGAAGGAGTGACTGATGATGAGTCTGACATTGATACCAGGGAAGAGGACGCTTTGGCAGCTGCTTTGCCAGTACCCTGAGCCTGGGTGAGAGAGGATGAGGAGGAGGAGGAGGGCTTGGTCATCCACTCTACCAAGTCTTCGGCATGATGTGGCTCAACATGTCCAGCTGCGGAAAAGAAGGACAAGCGTGTCCCATGGCCATGTGCTGATGACAATGCACCGCGTCCACGACCAGCACTGTTGCCCCCAGACACAGAGCCTGCTTGCCCTCTTTTATTGCCTCCTGACTGTCTGCCTCTCCTTGTTTGCCTTCCAGACATTCTAATAGATGGCCTGCAGGGAGATGGGAAAAAAGCAATAAGGGCTACCTTCAGGTGTCCTTCTCTGTCCCTTGAAACAAGGACTTGCACAGTGAAAGAAACTGACACTCTCCCTACCTACAGTTTTCTGTCCCTAGAAAAAATGTTTTTTTTAAGCACAATATAGCACAAGGAGAATTCACTCACTGTCCTTCCAGGTCCCTAGAAACAAGGACTTGCACAGTGAAAGAAACTGACACTCTCCCTACCTACAGTTTTCTGTCCCTAGAAAAAATGTTTTTTTTAAGCACAATATAGCACAAGGAGAATTCACTCACTGTCCTTCCAGGTCCCTGGAAACAAGGACTTGCACAGTGAAAGAAACTGACACTCTCCCTACCTACAGTTTTCTGTCCCTAGAAAAAATGTTTTTTTTAAGCACAATATAGCACAAGGAGAATTCACTCACTGTCCTTCCAGGTCCCTAGAAACAAGGACTTGCACAGTGAAAGAAACTGACACTCTCCCTACCTACAGTTTTCTGTCCCTAGAAAAAATGTTTTTTTTAAGCACACTATAGCACAAGGAGAATTCACTCACTGTCCTTCCCAGTCCCTAGAAACAAGGACTTGCACAGTGAAAGAAACTGACACTCTCCCTACCTACAGTTTTCTGTCCCTAGAAAAAATGTTTTTTTTAAGCACACTATAGCACAAGGAGAATTCACTCACTGTCCTTCCCAGTCCCTAGAAACAAGGACTTGCACAGTGAAAGAAACTGACACTCTCCCTACCTACAGTTTTCTGTCCCTAGAAAAAATGTTTTTTTTAAGCACAATATAGCACAAGGAGAATTCACTCACTGTCCTTCCAGGTCCCTGGAAACAAGGACTTGCACAGTGAAAGAAACTGACACTCTCCCTACCTACAGTTTTCTGTCCCTAGAAAAAATGTTTTTTTTAAGCACACTATAGCACAAGGAGAATTCACTCACTGTCCTTCCAGGTCCCTGGAAACAAGGACTTGCACAGTGAAAGAAACTGACACTCTCCCTACCTAGAGTTTTCTGTCCCTAGAAAAAATGTTTTTTTTAAGCACACTATAGCACAAGGAGCATTCACTCACTGTCCTTCCAGGTCCCTGGAAACAAGGACTTGCACAGTGAAAGAAACTGACACTCTCCCTACCTACAGTTTTCTGTCCCTAGAAAAAATGTTTTTTTTAAGCACAATATAGCACAAGGAGAATTCACTCACTGTCCTTCCAGGTCCCTAGAAACAAGGACTTGCACAGTGAAAGAAACTGACACTCTCCCTACCTACAGTTTTCTGTCCCTAGAAAAAATGTTTTTTTTAAGCACAATATAGCACAAGGAGAATTCACTCACTGTCCTTCCAGGTCCCTGGAAACAAGGACTTGCACAGTGAAAGAAACTGACACTCTCCCTACCTACAGTTTTCTGTCCCTAGAAAAAATGTTTTTTTTTAAGCACAATATAGCACAAGGAGAATTCACTCACTGTCCTTCCAGGTCCCTGGAAACAAGGACTTGCACAGTGAAAGAAACTGACACTCTCCCTACCTACAGTTTTCTGTCCCTAGAAAAAATGTTTTTTTTAAGCACAATATAGCACAAGGAGAATTCACTCACTGTCCTTCCAGGTCCCTAGAAACAAGGACTTGCACAGTGAAAGAAACTGACACTCTCCCTACCTACAGTTTTCTGTCCCTAGAAAAAATGTTTTTTTTAAGCACAATATAGCACAAGGAGAATTCACTCACTGTCCTTCCAGGTCCCTGGAAACAAGGACTTGCACAGTGAAAGAAACTGACACTCTCCCTACCTACAGTTTTCTGTCCCTAGAAAAAATGTTTTTTTTAAGCACAATATAGCACAAGGAGAATTCACTCACTGTCCTTCCAGGTCCCTAGAAACAAGGACTTGCACAGTGAAAGAAACTGACACTCTCCCTACCTACAGTTTTCTGTCCCTAGAAAAAATGTTTTTTTTTAAGCACACTATAGCACAAGCACAAAACACACTGACACTCTCCCTACCTATCCTTCTCTTTCCCTAAACTAAAGGAATCCAGGTTAAGCAAGAAAGAAATAAAAGTCACTGTCCCTGCCTATGCTTCTCTTTCCCTGCTCCGGAACACACTACACTAGGCCGCCGTGCTGGCGGCCTTTTATAGTGTGGGGCGTGTACTAAACACCCTCAGCAATAATTGGCCACAGGCATCCTGCCTGTGGCCAATCATTGCTCTCCTCGCTGCCGGCGCTGTGATTGGCCAAGCATGCGGGGTCACAGTGCATGCTTGGCCAATCACAGCGCCTGGATGACACTGCGATGGCGTAGTGCATTGTGGGCCGTTCGCGTCACTCGAATTTGGCGCGAACGGCCCAAATCGTTCGATCTTCGTCGAACGATCGAACAGCCGATGTTCGAGTCGAACGTATGTTCGACTCGAACACGAAGCTCATCCCTAGTCTCCAGCTCTGTGGTGTCTCGCAGCAGTGACACCTATGCCGAAATCAGAAGATAGGGGTCTCTTTCAGCCCTTCCCACGTCACATTCCTCACCAGTCAGCTGACCTCTAGTCTCTGCCCCTCAGCCATGCCGTAAACTGAATGGGTGGCTGCGAAGAGGCTGAGTGGGTGGCCGCGGGCTCCAGGAACAGCCCAACTGGGCGGCCACAGGCTCCAGGGACAGTCTTGCTGGGCTGCCGCAAAAAGGCTGGGAGAGCGGTGCGGGCTTCAGGTGCAGCCCAGGATTTTGTGACCCCTGGCAAATCATCCTTCGACCCCTGAGGGGGCTCCACAGTAGGGTGACCAGGCATCCCCAGTTTCAGGGGACAGTCCCCGGATTGAGGACACTGTCCCCGGACCAAGTTTGTCCCCAGTTTTGTCCCTGGATTGGATTTGAACAGAGGCTGGGGAAATTTCAAAGACAGTCAGTGCAGAATTAAAAAAAAAAAAACATTCTGAATTGCATACCCCCGCTCTGCCACTCCTAATAGCTTAGGGGGTGTATTTTTTTCCGTTATCTGTGCCCCTTTTTGATGATCATGTGCTGGTCGGAGCGGAGGGACCATTTCTTTCGTTTCGGGTGCATACCCATTCAGCTCCGCTCCCATGTTCTTCTGCCTTGGCTCAAGTCCCGGCCAGCCACCTGCCTTTCCCCGACTTGTTCATTCCCAGACTTGTTCATTCCCCGACTTAGTTGGGGTAGGTGGTACACTTTGGTGGGGATGGGTGGGGGTTGGTCAGCTACGCCCAGTGACCTTTGATCTCTGGGGACCCGCCTTCTGACCTTTGACCTCTGAGAGAGGTCCCTGTTCAGAAACCTGGGTCCTAGCCTTATTCTTAAAGGGAAAACCCTAACCCCTAACCCTAACACTAACCCTAACCCCTAACCCTAAACCCTAACCTAACCCCTTGCCTTCCCTGGTGGAGTGATCTTCCTCCGCACCCCACCCAGTAGTAGCCGGGGCCCGAACAGTGAGACTTGAGAGGCTGTGAGGCGGGCGGCGGCGGCGACGGGCAGAGAGTCGCTGATTGCTGCCATTACTAGTAAAAAAAAAAAGATGTCCCCGGATTTCATTTTAAAAATCTGGTCACCTTACTCCACGGGCTCCAGGGACAGTCTTGCTGGGCGGCCGCAAAAAGGCTGGGAGAGCGGTGCGGGCTTCAGGAACAGCCCAGGATTTTGTGACCCCTGGCAAATCATCCTTCGACCCCTGAGGGGTCTCGACCCCCAGTTTGAGAACCACTGCTTTAGATGAAGATCAGATCACAATTTATGACCAATTTGTGCAGAAATCCATATCATTCCAAAAGGGTTCACATACTTTTTTTTTTGCAACTGTACAACTATATAGATCAGACCAAAATGAGGGACAAAAGAGAAGGAAAGAGGGACAGAGGGACATTGCTACAAATCCGGGAGCTATGTCACTGTAATAGCAATCACAGTGTAAAAAACAAACAAAACAAAACAAAAAAACCCTGATCACTCCCGAGAGTAGTACATTGTCACTATGGTGACACTGAACTACTCTGATGACATTACGTAAAGAAAGTTTAAAATAAAAGATAAAAATTGTAAAAAAAAAAATATACAAACTGCCATCATAAAAACGGAGGCAGCAGACTTTGTGGAAATAAATATCTGTGTCATTCTCAAAACCTTTGGCCACGGCTGTACTAGGAAAAAAAAATAAATAAAAATACTTTGAGATGAATGATATGATAAATAAATTCCCAGAAAATAAAACCTGTATAAATAAACATTTAAAGTTTATGGATCGGGGGGCCGTATAACATAAGAAGAGGAACTGCAGCACAAAAAGTACACGGCGTCCTTCAGCGATAAAGAAAAGATTTCCAAAGTGAGCAGTCACCATCAGCATCACCTTTAGGAGCGGCATTCGCCGTGAATAATGCGACCTGTCAAACAACAAGGTGTCTGATCGTAGGAGGATATCGGTGCCGACACCGCGCAAATCAACACTTCCGTCCTGACAACACCTTCACCCGCCTAAAGGAACGCTCCAACCTGCCAAGAAAACCTTCACCGGTCTCACGTAGAGAGCAATAATAATTCTTTATGGTAAAGTTTATTGAAACAGTTTATCAAAAAGGGTCGATACAGAGAATTTTTTTTTTTAAATTAGAATAAATAAAAAAATAAAAAAATAAGATAATGAAAGAAAACTCACAAAACAGAAAACTGAGGAACAAGTGCATAATGCCGCGTACACACGGCCGTTTTTCTCGTCGAGAAAAACGTAATTTTTCCCATTCGACGAGAAAAACGATAGTCTGTGGGCTTTCTGTCGTTTTTTTCGACGAGAAAAACGGCATTAAAAACGACGAGAAAAATTAGAACATGTTCTAATTTTTCTCGTCGTTTTTTTTTTTACATGTTTTCGAAACACTGCCGCGGAGCCCACAGATGGTCGTTTTTCTCGACAAGAGAAAAAACGACGTGAAAAACGACCGTGTGTGGGGAACAAGCCGTTCCCTAGTTTTTAATGACATTATTCATGGCGGTTTTTTAACCGCCGTGAATAATGATCGTGTGTATGGGGAAAATCGCTTTGATATGCGAGTACTTTGGATTACGAGCATTCTCCTGGAACAGATTATGCTCGTAATCCGAGGTTCTACTGTATTCTCTGAAGATCAAATTTAATTAATTGAAAAAAAAAAAACAACGGTGTGAATGGGGAAACTACCCCCTTATGGCCACTAGAAGGTGCTGAGTACAATAGGAAATTGGTATGCTTCTAAGCTCTATCTAGTGGCCATATTGTGGTATTTTTATCCAATTTACACAATTTTACACATTGCATATAATGCATTAAGGTGAAAAACCATGAAGGATTACAACCCCTTTAAGTACACTGTTGCACTTGGTTAACTTGCTGAGCTGGTGGATCCTGAGAAGGAACGGTTAACACTGCTGGTCAGGTTTTTCTACTCTTTTCAGGAGGTCACTGCCCCCTACAGGCCATTCCATATAAATAGGGGCTCATTAGTATCCAGAGAGAGATGGGAGGGAGACAGAGCCTGTAACACTGCACCCCCTTGTAGGAACCGAGTTGGGGTTCCAAGTGGTATGAACTTTATGAACTTATGCTACCAGTCTCTGTATTTTTATGGCTTATTGCTACCTAATGCGGATTTACTGCAAATAATGGACTCTTGCCTGGAAAAGGGACTCTTCATGAACTTAACCACCTAATAAAGGTATGACTACCTCATGAGGCACTACAACAAGGGTACTTAGATGACTTTGGCAGGAATGTGTGTTGGAAATGTCTTGGAGAACTGCTTCTGTACTACTTCAGTAATAGAACTATAATATACATTATATAATATACTATAATAATAGTCAGTTATTTTGCTTGGTCTGAAGTTATTTAAAGGGTGCATGCAAAGCATATCAAAAGAAGAGGGCTTATTCAAGGCGACAAGATATGTTAGAGAAGAGACAGTTCAGAGGTCTAGAGAGCAGAGAAGCTGTCCTAGGACAGCTTGCCATTTGCCAATAACAGAGATGTTGCCAATGCTAATGACTACAATATTTGTGCCACATGCTAAAGCAGCCAACCAGCCAGAAAGCTGGTGACATGGCAAGGGTGACAGGGGCTCTAGTAGTAAAGGGGTGTTATGCTTGGCCCCTTCACTAACAACTGATTTACCACATACTGGGACTGGTCTTACGGCATAGAGAATCAATGGACTAGCCTGGGAGTCCCGAGAGTTTCAATGGGCGTCCCAGGAGAAAAACAAATGGGTCGTAGTCACTGGGAATGAGAGGACAGAACTGCTGAGTTGGTGGAGACCGGTACAAGCTCCACAGTACCAGAAATGCTGCACACCTAGGGTGAAGCGAACTCTAACTGAAGTTGTGTCTGTAGTGCATTAGTGTCAAGAGTGTAGAGTTTAGCCATGGATTACAAAGCGTTAACAAGTTTTCTCTTGAAGGAGTCTCGCTTTTTAGTCTCACACATGTAGCACCCTCTACCTAGGTAGGTGCTAGAGGTTAGGAATTTTGTAGTGCAGGTACATTTAGGCAGACCTAGCTGGAAGCTAGGCCTGTTTGTTTTGTTCTGTGTGGGCTGGGAGAGGCTCAGTGTAGCAGCTTTGACTCACAGACAACATCAATCAACTATCACCTCCCCCTTTCTTCTGGAGGATTCTAGAAGTAGAGGAAGGGAAGAGGGGTGGAGCTGTCCGGGGTGTCTTAGGGAGCCCTGACCAATACCCAATAAGGATTGTCAGGGAGCAGGCCTCCTTAAAGCGGAGTTCCACACAAAAATGGAACGTCCGCTTTAACTGTTGGTGACCCTATGACATGCCACATTTGGCATGTCATTAAATGGGGGGAGATCGGGTACCCTGTTTTTACAGGCACCCACTTCCTCCCCTGGCGCCGGGGCGCCGGAAAGAAGATTACCTCTCCCCCTCCCTACTGCAATCTTCTGGGACATGTCACAGGTCCCAGAAGATTGCCCAGCCAATCACAGCGTGCAGCGCGGCCCGTGCCCTGCTTTGAAGCCAGAGCTGGGTGCCCACAGTTAGAATGCTGGCGCTGCAGAAAGGAGGTGGAGAAAAGCGAGGCTTTGTGCGGCCGCATCGCTGGACCGTGAAACAGGTAAGCGTCTGATTATTAAAAGTCAGCAGCTATACTTTTTGTAGCTGCTGACATTTAAATGGGTGGAACTCTGCTTTAAAATGCCCAGGGTCAGCCCAGCTGGGCAGTTGTTGTCGGGTGGAAGAACTGGAGATTGAGTACTAGGCTGTCGGGGCCTTTGAGGGAGCTTCCCAATTTGGAGGGGGGGGTGACTTTGGGCCTGGGACGGAGCCCTTCAAGAACTCATGAAGGATCCGAACAGGAGGCACAGGAGGAGTAAGAGAGGACAGTAGGAGCTAGTATTGCCGGGCAAGTCTTCAGGAGGGAACCACCGGTTACAGCCAGGAGGGCTGGTAACATGTGATATCGAAAGGACTGGAGAGGCATGCCAGAGAGGACTGAGAGGAAACAGTCAGAGCTGGGTGTGGAGCCAGTAGTGAGGATTGTAATGTCACGGGCAGGGAAGTCGGGCAGCTGCAGCCAGGAGGGCTGGCAGTGCCTGAAGAGGACTGACTGGGAGCAGTAGTCAACCAGAAGGACAGCTAGCACCAAAAAGACTTTCCATATTTTCTGCTACAATATAGGGGTCCGCGGTCCCTGCCTGCAAAGGGCTGTTACTTAGGCCTGGCTGAGCCAGTGATAGGCCTAGAAACCACCATGTGCTAGCTGTTCCTGGAACCACAACATCCAGGAGGAATGGAACAAAGCACTAGATAGGAAGTGAAGAGATGTGCTGGAGGAGTCTGGAAAAGTGTACAAAGAGTGTACATAGTTGTCCCTAGCAACTCTGCTATTATTTCATTGGGCATCCCATAATTCCCATCCCCATCCAAGTTGGGCCGCATCATTTAGTAGTCAATACGGGGGTACCTCTACACACACTTTTCTGTCATGCAAGGGTGTCCACATTTCTGTTGGACGATAATGAGAACACTTTATGGAGACCAGGGGCTCTCGGCGCTGCTCTGTGCACCAAACATTGCAGATAGGAGATCAGAATGGTCATGCTGTTGTCAATCTGTTACATTGTAACAATAATCAGGGCGCTGACAATCTCAATGTTTCTTTACTAGAGTTGAGCGGACACCTGGATGTTCGGGTTCGACAGGTTCGGCCGAACTTCGGAAAAAAGTTCGGGTTCGGGACCGAACTTTAACCCGAACCCGAACCCGAACCCAAACCCCATTGAAGTCAATGGGGACCCGGACTTCTAAGGACTAAAAAGGCTCTAAAAAAGTAATGGAAAGGGCTAGAGGGCTGCAAATGGCAGCAAAATGTTGTTAAGAGCATGGCAAGTGCTCTGCAAACAAATGTGGATAGGGAAATAACTTAAAATAACATAAAAAAAAAAAATATGCTGGAGGCCCCCTTTTCAGCAGAAGAGGTACGGGAAGTCATTAAGAACCTCAGAAACTCAACGGCACAATGCCACACATATGGTGGGAATGCCCCAGAATACGCCCTTTCTGGAATAAATTATTCAATTTAATGGATAAGCTAGTGGGAAAATAAAATACTTTGAAATAAAAATGTAGCGGGGTGCTAAATTTAAGGGAAGTGTTTGAGTGGTAAATAGGCTCAAACACCCTAATTCTGTAGGATTCATGGACCATTTTGTCCTCGGGGGACAGTATTGGTGTGCAGTTCCCTGCGGCCTACAGGTGGCGTTGCCATGGTAGGCTAGGGTTGAACCGCCGATACAGTGCTGTGCCTTTTGTGTCTTCCCCTTGATATGGGCTAGGTTCGTAGAAGGAGAAGCTCAAGGTCATCTTGACTGTATCAGAGGCCTTATTCACCCGGCCCGTGGCAGGGGCCTTATACACCCTGGTCTGTGGCAGAGACCAAAGTTCTCCAGGTCCGTGGCAGGGGCCTTGTACATCCGGTCTGTGGCAGAGACCAACCTCAAGGTCTGTGGCAGAGACCGTGCACCTAAAACTGTTTGAGAAACCTAAGCAGTGAAGTGAATGTGCTACGTTTGTGCCTGGACCTCCTCCACACCTTAAGCTGTCCTGTTTCTTTGCTCTAACCTTTTCTATCCGAGTAGAGTTTATTTTGCCATGAGAGAATAAGAGTTGTAATTTCAGCTGGTGTGGACATTGACTTTACTGGGAATTAAAGGACTTGCCTCTACCTACAGTAGAGGTGAGAATCATCCTCTGGAGGAGTTTTGACTCCGGCTGTGGACACGGCCCGTCAAGTACACCGCTCAACCTCTTTATATAGGAGGGTACGGGCTGGTAGTGCGGTGTGCCTTTCTCCCTCCTGCGAGGAGCCAACAACATAAAGGCAGGTAAGGGGGAAAGGATCTGTGCTCTACAAAAAAATAAAATAAAAATTATAATCTTGACCTAGGAGGACGAGGTCCATATGGAGTAGGAGGTTGAGGTGGCGGTGGATGTGGCTGTGTAGGTGGAAGCGGCGGTGGAGGAGGACGAGGTAGCCAACACTGGTTCAAAAATACAACAATGGCTGGGTAAGGCCGGTGATGTGTCGAATTCTGTCCCCCGTCAAATAGTGTCCACCCTGTACTGCGCTTGCTCAGTATGTAGGACAAGGGGATTTCAAAAATCTCCCAAGACCAACGGCGCCTGCGTGGTGAGTTCAGGGGAAGGCCACACCATCCGTGGTTCAAGCCGAGCCAAGTGAGGCCGTGCCCGAAGCGTGGCGATCGAACCGAGCCCGTGAGGGGCCCTGTTACTATGTGCTACCGTATGTCCACTTGGATGGTGGGGCTTGAACCTGCACTCACAGAGCAGGCGCCGTTCATCTTCGGAGATTTTGTGAATCTCCTTGTCCTCTGTACTGCGCAAGCGCTGCGCCTTCGCAGTATGGGCCGGACACAATCCGATGGCCGGACAGTTTTTGTCACAACACCGGTATACATGTCTATTCTGCACAAGGTACGGACAAGTCCTGTGGGATCCATGCCTGGTTCATTTTAATGAACGTGAGCTTGTCCACATTGGCTCTGGACAGGCGGCTGCGCTTGTCTGTGATAACGCCCCCTGCCGTGCTAAATACACGTTCAGATAATACACTGGCTGCAGGGCAGGCCAGCACCTCCAAGGCATAAAGGGCAAGCTCAGGCCATGTGCCCAATTTGGAGACCCAGAAGTTAAAGGGGGCAGACCCGTCATTCAGTACGTGTAGGCCTGTGGACACATACTGCTCAACCATGTTGGTGAAATGCTGCCTCCTGCTAAGACGTTCCATCTCAGCTGGTGGTGCTGGTTGTTGTGGCGTGCTGACAAAGCTTTTCCACATTTCAGCCATGCTAACCCTGCCTTCTGAGGTGCTGCCGGTGCCCCGGCTGCGTTGGCGACCTCTTCCTCCTCCTCTGCCTTCGCCTTGTGCTTCCACCGTACGCCCGCTGTCAGGTGGGAATGCCACCAGCAGCGCGTCTTACAGCGTGCGCTTGTACTCGCGCATCTTACGATCCCGCTCCAGTGAGGGAATTAAGGACGGTACGTTGTCCTTGTAACGGGGATCCAGCAGGGTGGCCACCCAGTAATCTGCACCAGTTAAAATGTGGGCAACTCGGCGGTCATTGCGGAAACACTGCAGCATGTAATCGCTCATGTGTGCCAGGCTGCCCAGAGGCAAAGAAAAGCTGTCCTCTGTGGGAGGTGTATCGTCTGTGTCCTCTGTATCCCCCCAGCCACGCACCAGTGATGGCCACGAGCTGGTCTGGGTGCCACCCTGCTGTGAAAATGGCTCCTCCTCCTCCTCCTCCTCCTCCTCCTCCATCTCCTCCTCCACCTCGTCATCCTCCAGAACTGTGCCCTTTCTGCCGGACAATTGTGTACCTGGCGTTTGTTGGTGCAGGAACCCACCCTCGTAGCCACTTGTGAAAGACTGCCCTGAAAGCCTTTGAAATGATCCCGCTTCCTCCTCCTCCTCCTCATCCTCCTGTGCCACATCCTCTTCCATCATCGCCCGAAGCGTTTTTTCAAGGAGACATAGAACTCGGATAGTAACGCTGAGAACGGCGTCATTGGCACTGGACATGTTGGTGGAGTACTCGAAACAGCGAAACAAGGCACACAGGTCTCGCATGGAGGCCCAGTTATTGGTGGTGAAGTGGTGGTGTTCCGCAGAGCAACTCACGCGTGATTGCTGCAGCTGAAACTCCACTATCGCCTGCTGCTGCTCTCACAGTCTGGCCAGCATGTGCAAGGTGGAGTTCCACCTTGTGGGCACGTCACATATGAGGCGGTGAGCGGGAAGGCCGAAGTTACGCTGCAGCGCTGACAGGCGAGCAGCAGCAGGGTGAGAACGCCGAAAGTGCGCACACAGAGCCCGCACTTTCTGCAGCAGCTCTGGCATATTGGGGTAATTTTTAAGGAACCTCTGGACCACCAAGTTCAGCACATGCGCCAGGCAAGGGATGTGCGTCAAACCGGCTAGGCCCAGAGCTGCTACGAGATTTCGCCCATTATCGCACACCACCAGGCCGGGCTTGAGGCTCACTGACAGCAACCACTCATTGGTCTGTTGTTCCATGTCCCTCCACAACTCCTGCGCGGTGTGGGGTTTTTCCCCCAAACAGGAAAGTTTTAAAACTGCCTGCTGTCGTTTACCCCTGGCTGTGCTGAAGTTGGTGGTGAAGGTGTTACGCTGACCGGATGAGGAGGCGGTAGAGGATGAGGAAGCGGAGTAGGAGGAGTTAGCAACAGGAGGCAAACTGAAGCGCCCTGCAATCCTCGGTGGTGGAAGGACATGCGCCAAACTGCTATCTGCCTCAGGCCCAGCCGCCACTGCATTTACCCAGTGTGCTGTTAGGGAGACTGTTCCACGCATCCGTAGTTAGGTGGACCTTGCCACAGATGGCATTGCGCAGTGCACACCTGATTTTGTCCCCCACTTGGTTGTGCAGGGAAGGGATGGCTCGCCTGGAAAAGTAGTTGCGGCTGGTCACGACGTAATGTGGGACAGCCAATGCCATCAGGCTTTTAAAACTCTGCGTCTCCACCAGACGGAATGACAGCATTTCAAAGGCCAGGAGTTTTGAAATGCTGGCATTCAGGGCCAGGGATCGCAGGTGGCTAGGGGGGTACTTCCTCTTCCGCTCCAATGTTTGGGAGATAGAGAGCTGAACGCTTCCATGGGACATTGTGGAGATGGTTGGTGACCCAGGTGGTAGTGTTGCTGGCAGATCCTTTGTTTGCGGGGTGGCAGGTGCCACTGTCACTACAGAGGTGGATGAAGAGGCCGAGACTGCAGCAGAAGAGGAAGCAGGAGGAGCCAGAGACCTTTCTTGGTTTTTGAGGTGTCTACTCCACTGCAGCTCGTGCTTTGCACTTAGATGCCTGATCATGCAGGTTGTACTCAGGTTGAGAACGTTTATGCCTCGCTTCAGGCTCTGATTGCACAGCGTGCAAACCACTCGTGTCTTGTCATCAGCACATTGTGTGAAGAACTGCCACGCTAGGGAACTCCTTGGACCTGGCTTTGGTGTGCTCGGTCCCTTGCTGCGTTGGGCAGTAACAGACATACTGTCTAGGGGACGGACGCTCCGCTTTTGCACCCTGCTCCCTCTTCTGCTGTGCTGGTGGCTCTGTGCGACCACCGCCTCTTCCTCCAAACTACACTGGTCACCTGCATAACGTTGATTCCATGTGGAGTCGAGGACCTCATCGTCCTCCAAATCATCTTCCACCCAGTCTTCACCCCTGCCCTCCTTGTCTATCTGCACAATTGCGAAAGCAGCAGCAGTTGGCACCTGTGTTTCGTCATCATCCGAGACATACTGCGATGGTCCTCCCATGTACTCATCATGAAACATAAGTGGTTGGGCATCGGTGCACTCAATCTCTTCCACTTCTGGGGCAGGGCTAGGTGGATGGCCCTGGGAAACCCTGCTAACAGAGTCATCGAAAAGCAGAAGAGACTGCTGCATGATTTGGGGCTCAGACTGCTTGGCTGATTTGCAAGGGGGTGAGGTGAAAGACTGATGGACATGGGTTTCAGGTGCCAACTCTGATCTTTCATCAGAAGAGTGGGTGGGAGACAATGTGAAGGAACCCGAGGCACTGTCAGCAACCCAATCTACTATCGCCTGTACTTGTCCTGGCCTAAACATTCGCACAGCCTCATTAGGAGCGACAAAATACAGCCGCAGGCTTGGTCGCCTACTCGCACCTGAGGAAGGTGTTTCACTTGTGCGTGTATCTGGCACAGATCCACCACGTCCTCTCCCTGCAACAGGAGCTCCACCAGCAGCACCACGACCGGGCCACCACGTCCCTTTGACCTTCTCCTCATATTTTCCAAATTTAGGATCTTGCCCTAAATGGGTGTTTTTGGAAGAGCAGAACACACCCACAGTACGTAACCGCTGAATCGCACAGCTACAGAACTGCAGAAAATGCTATTCAAAAAAACGTTTGTTTTTTTAGTATAGCACAGTAGGAGAAAACTATATAGAAATTGTTTATTTCACACACCTCCACATATGTATAACACACTGCAAACTATTTTTTGTGCCCCTAAATGGCGTTTTTTGGAAGACCACAACACACCCACAGTACGTAACCGCTGAATCGCACAGCTACAGAACTGCAGAAAATGCTATTCAAAAAAAATGTTGTTTTTTTAGTATAGCACAGTAGGAGAAAACTATATAGAAATTGTTTATTTCACACACCTCCACATATGTATAACACACTGCAAAAAAAATTTTGTGGCCCTGAATGGCTCTTTTTGCAAGCGTACATTAAAGTGCAAATTTTTATTTTTATTTTTTTGCCCTAAACGGGTCTTTTTTTGCACGAGCAAAATAAAATGCAATTTTTTTTATTTTTTTGCCCTATGGGTCTTTTGGAAAAGAGCACAATAAAGTGCCTTTTTTTTTCCCCTAAATGGATCTTTTTCAAAGAGCAGAATACACCCACAGTATGGAAACGGTGTATCTCTCAACGTAATATATGCAGTGCTGGTGCACTGAGCTTGCAGATAAGAGTTAGATTTTCTCTGACACTGGGCTCATGGCAGTGTAAAAAGACTGCACTGCAACACAAACAGTTAAACCTATGCAGATCGC
This sequence comes from Rana muscosa, assembly GCA_029206835.1. Taxonomy (NCBI): domain Eukaryota; kingdom Metazoa; phylum Chordata; class Amphibia; order Anura; family Ranidae; genus Rana; species Rana muscosa. The sequence goes on along the minus strand of CM055121.1, from coordinate 302,963,075 downwards.
TGATTTTAATCGCTGAATCTGGACTCCTATATAATAAATCTCTCTCCCTGAAAGCACCAACAGGAACCTGGCCCTACACTACACTGTGTCTCTATCTTTTCCCTCAGATTGCAGAATCAGGACTACCTCATGTATTTTACAATCTCTCCCTATTAGCAACAGCAGCAGCCAAGATCCTCTCCCTATCTATTCTGAAGCAGAGTGACGTGTGTGCTGTGTGCCTCTAGCTTATATAGAAGCTGGGACACATGTTACACTGACCAATCACAGCCATGCTATTAGTAGGCATGGCTATGATGGCTTCTAAGGGCACACCAGCTAATCAAAAGGTGATTGGCTGGCCCCTGAAGCATTTCTAACTGCGTAATTAGATTGCCGAACCCGAACCCGGACTTTTGCACAAAGTCCGGGTTCGGGTTCGGGAAAAAGCTAAAGTTCGGTACGGACCCGAACTTTACAGTTCGGGTTCGCTCAACACTATTCTTTACCCAATCAGTGGATTTCTGTACAGCCGAGCCTTCTCTTTTCTTCCATTTAATTACATCCATCCAGTATATAATTCCTTACATTCCATTATCTGTGGCCTCTCCTCTCCTCCATCCACCCCAGAGATCTATGCAGACTTGGCTGGCAATTATTTTCCCCATTGCCTATCAGGATTAAAATGTCATATTTTATTATTTATTGTACCTCCAGGGCGATTCTCTGTCCGTGTTATTAAACTCATGAGCGGGCACCCAAAGGTATACGGTGTATATATTTCCCTAGCAGTGTGTATTTACAAGTGGATATATTTAATATTCCGCTCTCCCGATGTCAGTCGTTCGTTACAGAAAGGCCATCTGACATTCACAAATAAACTCACAAATGTGCGTTCCGAGTCATGAGGAGAACTCCCCGGGCGCCAGAATATTCTACATCTTCATCGAGATCTGCAGCTTCAAGTGAACCTGGAGAAAAAAGAAAAAAGAAGGGTCTGGTGTCACCAGTGACACACCTCCATCCCTGAATTTTCATGAAAGAGAGAGAGATTCACCCTTGGGACTTTGAGTGAGGTGAGCACTGTTAGGCCAATAAAAAAAATCGCAGGAATAATTGCAGTGTATATTTATTCAGGTAAAAAGCAGTACATACATTGATGTCATGAACATGGGCCAATTCATACAAAATACAAGACCAATATAAATTAGGTAAAATGATATTACGAGTATCTGACAGTAATTATGTAAACACATAGGCATCAAAAGTAACCCGACGCGTTTCGCGAGGCTTGGCTCGCTCTTCAGGGGTAGATGCACGTAGTGTACCTAAAATGAGAGTGATATAGTATAAAGCATGATATGAAGGCACAGGGGGGGGGGGGCCTTGAATATGGAAAACCCCATACTCACCACTGGACATTGCCAAAAGACAGCGGGGGTGAAACTCAAACGGCGGCAGCGACTGTCTCACCAGGGAGCTGAGGAGGCGGAGCCAAACAAAGCTCCAAATCGGAGTCAAACGGAAGGAAGGCCCAGCATGGATGGAATAGGTGTAACCCCAAGAGTGTCAGTGAATCCAAGAGGAATGTTGGCTCTAAATATAAATATGTATATTGAATAATTAAAAAATAGGAGTATACGAGTATATGGTAACATATATGTCTTTGCATGTATAAAAGACATGAGCCAAGAATGGTTAGAGTATGGAGACTGAGGGGGAGAGTGAAAAAAATGCCAGATTGACTAGTATGATTAAGAAAAGATCAGAGAGGAAAGTAATAAGTGAAAGAGAGTGTGAATGAAATGAAGTACAGGTGTGTGGTGAGGACTGTGATGAGAAAACAAGTTGCATGTAAATGCTTGCAGCGAGTAATATATAAAAAAGTATACCTTGGTGAAGTAGGTCTAAGAGTAGTAAATTCCAAGGGAGGGACCTGCACTTGTGTGTCTGTCCTCAGTGAAAGAAAGCAAACAATGAGATCCATGCTGTGCAAACCTCCAATATATACCCCTGAAGGGGCCCAAGAGGCTCCGCCCCCAACACCATGTGCAAATGACCAGCAAACGAGTGCCTAAACCCACCAACCATCAAAAAGGCGGTGTGTGAGCCAAGACACTCCCAGGACCATCTTGATGGTAGTAATGCCTGCAGCCACAGCGATGCTGCAAAATCGCAGACATCGCGCGGCCGACGCATTAAGTGAACCTGTCACCAAATCACGAAAACTCTAATGGTTGTTTTTCTTGAGAGAAGACATTTTAAAGCAGCATTTCTCAGATGGGAAGAATGTTCCTTACATTGGTGATCAGTGAGAAGAATGTTCCTTACATTGGTGATCAGTGGGAAGAATGTCCCTTACATTGGTGATCAGTGGGAAGAATGTTCCTTACATTGGTGGTCAGTGGGAAGAATGTTCCTTACATTGGTGATCAGTGGGAAGAATGTTCCTTACATTGGTGATCAGTGAGAAGAATGCTCCTTACATTGGTGATCAGTGGGAAGAATGTTCCTTACATTGGTGATCAGTGAGAAGAATGTTCCTTACATTGGTGATCAGTGAGAAGAATGTTCCTTACATTGGTGATCAGTGGGAAGAATGTCCCTTACATTGGTGATCAGTGGGAAGAATGTTCCTTACATTGGTGATCAGTGAGAAGAATGTTCCTTACATTGGTGATCAGTGGGAAGAATGTCCCTTACATTGGTGATCAGTGGGAAGAATGTTCCTTACATTGGTGATCAGGGGGAAGAATGTTCCTTACATTGGTGATCAGTGGGAAGAATGCTCCTTACATTGGTGATCAGTGGGAAGAATGCTCCTTACATTGGTGATCAGTGGGAAGAATGTTCCTTACATTGGTGATCAGTGAGAAGAATGTCCCTTACATTGGTGATCAGTGAGAAGAATGTCCCTTACATTGGTGATCAGTGGGAAGAATGTTTCTTACATTGGTGATCAGTGGGAAGAATGTTTCTTACATTAGTCATCAGTGAGAAGAATGTTCCTTACATTGGTGATCAGTGGGAAGAATGTTTCTTACATTAGTGATCAGTGAGAAGAATGTTCCTTACATTGGTGATCAGTGAGAAGAATGTTCCTTACATTGGTGATCAGTGAGAAGAATGTTCCTTACATTGGTGATCAGTGGGAAGAATGTTCCTTACATTGGTGATGATCAGTGAGAAGAATGTTCCTTACATTGGTGATCAGTGGGAAGAATGTTCCTTACATTGGTGATCAATGGGAAGAATGTTCCTTACATTGGGGATCAGTGAGAAGAATGTTCCTTACATTGGTGATCAGTGGGAAGAATGTTCCTTACATTGGTGATCAGTGAGAAGAATGTTCCTTACATTGGTGATCAGTGGGAGGAATGTTCCTTACATTGGTGATCAGTGGGAAGAATGCTCCTTACATTGGTGATCAGGGGGAAGAATGTTCCTTACATTGGTGATCAGTGGGAAGAATGTTCCTTACATTGGTGATCAGTGAGAAGAATGTTCCTTACATTGGTGATCAGTGGGATGAATGTTCCTTACATTGGTGATCAGTGGGAAGAATGTTCCTTACATTGGTGATCAGTGGGAAGAATGTTCCTTACATTGGTGATCAGTGAGAAGAATGTCCCTTACATTGGTGATCAGTGGGAAGAATGTTCCTTACATTGGTGATCAGTGAGAAGAATGTTCCTTACATTGGTGATCAGTGAGAAGAATGTTCCTTACATTGGTGATCAGTGGGAAGAATGTTCCTTACATTGGTGATCAGTGAGAAGAATGTTCCTTACATTGGTGATCAGTGAGAAGAATGTTCCTTACATTGGTGATCAGTGAGAAGAATGTTCCTTACATTGGTGATCAGTGGGAAGAATGTTCCTTACATTGGTGATGATCAGTGAGAAGAATGTTCCTTGCATTGGTGATCAGTGGGAAGAATGTTCCTTACATTGGTGATCAGTGGGAAGAATGCTCCTTACATTGGTGATCAGGGGGAAGAATGTTCCTTACATTGGTGATCAGTGGGAAGAATGTTCCTTACATTGGTGATCAGGGGGAAGAATGTTCCTTACATTGGTGATCAGTGGGAAGAATGTTCCTTACATTGGTGATCAGTGGGAAGAATGTTCCTTACATTGGTGATCAGTGAGAAGAATGTTCCTTACATTGGTGATCAGTGGGAAGAATGTTCCTTACATTGGTGGTCAGTGGGAAGAATGTTCCTTACATTGGTGATCAGTGAGAAGAATGTTCCTTACATTGGTGATCAGTGGGAAGAATGTTCCTTACATTGGTGATCAGTGGGAAGAATGTTCCTTACATTGGTGATCAGTGAGAAGAATGTTCCTTACATTGGTGATCAGTGAGAAGAATGTCCCTTACATTGGTGATCAGTGGGAAGAATGTTCCTTACATTGGTGATCAGTGAGAAGAATGTTCCTTACATTGGTGATCAGTGAGAAGAATGTTCCTTACATTGGTGATCAGTGAGAAGAATGTTCCTTACATTGGTGATCAGTGGGAAGAATGTTCCTTACATTGGTGATGATCAGTGAGAAGAATGTTCCTTGCATTGGTGATCAGTGGGAAGAATGTTCCTTACATTGGTGATCAGTGGGAAGAATGCTCCTTACATTGGTGATCAGGGGGAAGAATGTTCCTTACATTGGTGATCAGTGGGAAGAATGTTCCTTACATTGGTGATCAGTGAGAAGAATGTTCCTTACATTGGTGATCAGTGGGATGAATGTTCCTTACATTGGTGATCAGTGGGAAGAATGTTCCTTACATTGGTGATCAGTGGGAAGAATGTTCCTTACATTGGTGATCAGTGAGAAGAATGTTCCTTACATTGGTGATCAGTGAGAAGAATGTTCCTTACATTGGTGATGATCAGTGGGAAGAATGTTCCTTACATTGGTGATCAGTGAGAAGAATGTTCCTTACATTGGTGATCAGTGAGAAGAATGTTCCTTACATTGGTGATCAGTGAGAAGAATGTCCCTTACATTGGTGATCAGTGGGAAGAATGTCCCTTACATTGGTGATCAGTGGGAAGAATATTCCTTACATTGGTGATCAGTGGGAAGAATGTCCCTTACATTGGTGATCAGTGGGAAGAATATTCCTTACATTGGTGATCAGTGAGAAGAATGTTCCTTACATTGGTGATCAGTGGGAAGAATATTCCTTACATTGGTGATCAGTGGGAAGAATGTTCCTTACATTGGTGATCAGTGAGAAGAATGTTCCTTACATTGGTGATCAGTGGGAAGAATGTTCCTTACATTGGTGATCAGTGAGAAGAATGTTCCTTACATTGGTGATCAGTGGGAAGAATGTTCCTTACATTGGTGATCAGTGAGAAGAATGTTCCTTACATTGGTGATCAGTGAGAAGAATTCTCCTTACATTGGTGATCAGTGAGAAGAATATTTCTTACATTAGTCATCAGTGAGAAGAATGTTCCTTACATTGGTGATCAGTGGGAAGAATGTTTCTTACATTAGTCATCAGTGAGAAGAATGTTCCTTACATTGGTGATCAGTGGGAAGAATGCTCCTTACATTGGTGATCAGTGGGAAGAATGTTCCTTACATTGGTGATCAGTGGGAAGAATGCTCCTTACATTGGTGATCAGTGGGAAGAATGCTCCTTACATTGGTGATCAGTGGGAAGAATGTTCCTTACATTGGTGATAAGTGAGAAGAATGTCCCTTACATTGGTGATCAGTGAGAAGAATGTCCCTTACATTGGTGATCAGTGGGAAGAATGTTTCTTACATTGGTGATCAGTGGGAAGAATGTTTCTTACATTAGTCATCAGTGAGAAGAATGTTCCTTACATTGGTGATCAGTGGGAAGAATGTTTCTTACATTAGTCATCAGTGAGAAGAATGTTCCTTACATTGGTGATCAGTGAGAATGTCCCTTACATTGGTGATCAGTGGGAAGAATGTTTCTTACATTAGTCATCAGTGAGAAGAATGTTCCTTACATTGGTGATCAGTGAGAAGAATGTCCCTTACATTGGTGATCAGTGGGAAGAATGCTCCTTACATTGGTGATCAGTGGGAAGAATGCTCCTTACATTGGTGATCAGTGGGAAGAATGTTCCTTACATTGGTGATCAGTGGGAAGAATGTCCCTTACATTGGTGGTCAGTGAGAAGAATGTTCCTTACATTGGTGATCAGTGGGAAGAATGTTCCTTACATTGGTGATCAGTGGGAAGAATGCTCCTTACATTGGTGATCAGTGAGAAGAATGTTCCTTACATTGGTGATCAGTGGGAAGAATGTTCCTTACATTGGTGATCAGTGGGAAGAATGCTCCTTACATTGGTGATCAGTGGGAAGAATGTTCCTTACATTGGTGATCAGTGAGAAGAATGTTCCTTACATTGGTGATCAGTGGGAAGAATGTTCCTTACATTGGTGATCAGTGGGAAGAATGTTCCTTACATTGGTGATCAGTGAGAAGAATGTCCCTTACATTGGTGATCAGTGGGAAGAATGTTCCTTACATTGGTGATCAGTGGGAAGAATGTCCCTTACATTGGTGATTAGTGAGAAGAATGTTCCTTACATTGGTGATCAGTGGGAAGAATGTTCCTTACATTGGTGATCAGTGAGATGAATGTCCCTTACATTGGTGATCAGTGGGAAGAATGTTCCTTACATTGGTGATCAGTGAGAAGAATGTCCCTTACATTGGTGATCAGTGGGAAGAATGTTCCTTACATTGGTGATCAGTGGGAAGAATGTCCCTTACATTGGTGATTAGTGAGAAGAATGTCCCTTACATTGGTGATCAGTGGGAAGAATGTTCCTTACATTGGTGATCAGTGAGAAGAATGTCCCTTACATTGGTGATCAGTGAGAAGAATGTCCCTTACATTGGTGATTAGTGAGAAGAATGTCCCTTACATTGGTGATCAGTGGGAAGAATGTTCCTTACATTGGTGATCAGTGAGAAGAATGTTCCTTACATTGGTGATCAGTGGGAAGAATGTTCCTTACATTGGTGATCAGTGGGAAGAATGTCCCTTACATTGGTGATTAGTGAGAAGAATGTTCCTTACATTGGTGATCAGTGGGAAGAATGTTCCTTACATTGGTGATCAGTGAGAAGAATGTCCCTTACATTGGTGATCAGTGGGAAGAATGTTCCTTACATAGGTGATCAGTGAGAAGAATGTCCCTTACATTGGTGATCAGTGGGAAGAATGTTCCTTACATAGGTGATCAGTGAGAAGAATGTCCCTTACATTGGTGATCAGTGGGAAGAATGTTCCTTACATTGGTGATCAGTGGGAAGAATGTTCCTTACATTGGTGATCAGTGGGAAGAATGTTCCTTACATTGGTGATCAGTGAGAAGAATGTTCCTTACATTGGTGATCAGTGGGAAGAATGTTCCTTACATTGGTGATCAGTGGGAAGAATGTTCCTTACATTGGTGATCAGTGAGAAGAATGTCCCTTACATTGGTGATCAGTGGGAAGAATGTTCCTTACATTGGTGATCAGTGGGAAGAATGTCCCTTACATTGGTGATTAGTGAGAAGAATGTTCCTTACATTGGTGATCAGTGGGAAGAATGTTCCTTACATTGGTGATCAGTGAGAAGAATGTCCCTTACATTGGTGATCAGTGGGAAGAATGTTCCTTACATTGGTGATCAGTGAGAAGAATGTCCCTTACATTGGTGATCAGTGGGAAGAATGTTCCTTACATTGGTGATCAGTGGGAAGAATGTCCCTTACATTGGTGATCAGTGGGAAGAATGTCCCTTACATTGGTGATCAGTGGGAAGAATGTTCCTTACATTGGTGATCAGTGAGAAGAATGTCCCTTACATTGGTGATCAGTGAGAAGAATGTCCCTTACATTGGTGATCAGTGAGAAGAATGTCCCTTACATTGGTGATTAGTGAGAAGAATGTCCCTTACATTGGTGATCAGTGAGAAGAATGTCCCTTACATTGGTGATCAGTGGGAAGAATGTTCCTTACATAGGTGATCAGTGAGAAGAATGTCCCTTACATTGGTGATCAGTGGGAAGAATGTTCCTTACATAGGTGATCAGTGAGAAGAATGTCCCTTACATTGGTGATCAGTGGGAAGAATGTTCCTTACATTGGTGATCAGTGGGAAGAATGTTCCTTACATTGGTGATCAGTGGGAAGAATGTTCCTTACATTGGTGATCAGTGAGAAGAATGTTCCTTACATTGGTGATCAGTGGGAAGAATGTTCCTTACATTGGTGATCAGTGGGAAGAATGTTCCTTACATTGGTGATCAGTGAGAAGAATGTCCCTTACATTGGTGATCAGTGGGAAGAATGTTCCTTACATTGGTGATCAGTGGGAAGAATGTCCCTTACATTGGTGATTAGTGAGAAGAATGTTCCTTACATTGGTGATCAGTGGGAAGAATGTTCCTTACATTGGTGATCAGTGAGAAGAATGTCCCTTACATTGGTGATCAGTGGGAAGAATGTTCCTTACATTGGTGATCAGTGAGAAGAATGTCCCTTACATTGGTGATCAGTGGGAAGAATGTTCCTTACATTGGTGATCAGTGGGAAGAATGTCCCTTACATTGGTGATCAGTGGGAAGAATGTCCCTTACATTGGTGATCAGTGGGAAGAATGTTCCTTACATTGGTGATCAGTGAGAAGAATGTCCCTTACATTGGTGATCAGTGAGAAGAATGTCCCTTACATTGGTGATCAGTGAGAAGAATGTCCCTTACATTGGTGATTAGTGAGAAGAATGTCCCTTACATTGGTGATCAGTGGGAAGAATGTTCCTTACATTGGTGATCAGTGAGAAGAATGTTCCTTACATTGGTGATCAGTGGGAAGAATGTCCCTTACATTGGTGATTAGTGAGAAGAATGTTCCTTACATTGGTGATCAGTGAGAAGAATGTTCCTTACATTGGTGATCAGTGGGAAGAATGTCCCTTACATTGGTGATCAGTGGGAAGAATGTTCCTTACATAGGTGATCAGTGAGAAGAATGTCCCTTACATTGGTGATCAGTGAGAAGAATGTCCCTTACATTGGTGATCAGTGAGAAGAATGTCCCTTACATTGGTGATTAGTGAGAAGAATGTTCCTTACATTGGTGATCAGTGGGAAGAATGTTCCTTACATTGGTGATCAGTGGGAAGAATGTTCCTTACATTGGTGATCAGTGAGAAGAATGTTCCTTACATTGGTGATCAGTGAGAAGAATGTTCCTTACATTGGTGATCAGTGAGAAGAATGTTCCTTACATTGGTGATCAGTGAGAAGAATGTTCCTTACATTGGTGATCAGTGAGAAGAATGTTCCTTACATTGGTTCAACTGCAGGAACTACCAGCCCACATGGTACAGCAGTTACAGCATGGTAACTCTGCAGCTCCTCCAGAGTTACCATGGGGCCTCTTGGCTGCTTCTCTGATGAATGCTCTCCTTGCCCGGCTGGTCAGTTTAGGTGGACGGCCATGTCTTGGTAGGTTTGCAGTTGTGCCATACTCTTTCCATTTTTCGATGATGGATTGAACAGAGCTCTGTGAGATGTTCAAAGCTTGGGAGATTTTTTTATAACCTAACCCTGCTTTATACTTCTCCACAACTTTATCCCTGACCTGTCTGGTGTGTTCCTTGGCCTTCATGATGCTGTTTGTTTACTAAGGTTCTCTAACAATCCTCTGAGGGCTTCACAGAACAGCTGTATTTATACTGAGATTAAATGACACACAGGTGGACTCTATTTATTAATTAGGTGACTTCTGAAGGCAATTGGTTCCACTAGATTTTAGTTAGGGGTATCGGAGAAAAGGGGGCTGAATACAAATGCCCCCCCCCCACATTTCACATATTTACTTGTATAATTTTACATTTTCCTTCCACTTCACAATTATGTGTCACCTTGTGTCGGCCAATCACATAAAATCCCAATAAAATACATTTACATTTTTGGTTGTAACATGACAAAATGTGGAAATTTTCATGGGGTATGAATACTTTTTCAAGGCACTGTAAAAGAGTGCTAAGCGGCGAGCCATGAGCACCCAATTTTTGGACTCGCCTTATTTTCCGGTATCGGGGTTTACAGGCAGCTTTGAGCTCTCCATATCACCGCTCTGAAATACATTTCCAGGGACTTTGTAAATGAATTGAAAAGATTGACTGTTTATTTTGCATAATCGTTTTTACTGCTTCACAGAAGGTCAAAATTTTAATAGTGCGTTATCCGTCCAAGTAAAATGATTTCCTTTCAGCTGGACGTCCTGCTTCTCGCTGTTGCGGCCCGGATTTACCCAGGTGTATGCATCTGGTCACCAAAATGAAATTCTGCCTTTGAATTAGAAAAACTCTGCTGGAAAGCTTTTATTAATAAAAAAAACAAATTCAAGTCAGTCATTACCTGCGCCGCTGTTTAGCAATATTACCGAGCGAAAGAATAGAAAATAACAGCTTTTTCACTGCTCAGTGTAAACAATTTCCCCGCAATATATATACATGGGAAAAGGTATAACAATAGGCACATCTAGGCGCATTAATCTCTGCACCAGAGGAGCTTACACTCTATATCAGCGGTCCCCAACCTTTTTGGCACCAAGGACCGGTTTTGTGGAAGAATATTTTTCCAAGGCCCGGTAGGAGGGGGGGGAGGAATCACAACGTGTGGGTCGGTTCACACTGCTGCAGTGCGGGAACCCTGCGAATCCACTGCAGGTTCCCGCATCGCAGGTTTTCCGGTGGCAGTTCACATTGCCCTATGCGAACTGCTGGGAGTGTCAGTTAAAAGTTAACGACACCCCCAAATCTGTTCGTATATCTCAGTGCGATCTGCAAACTCTGACAGGAATCGGATTTTACACCCATGCGATCTGATTCTGCTGCGGACAAAAAAAAGGGTCCTGTGTGAGTTTGACGCATGTGAGTTTGATGCAAATTCAGCCATACGATTTGTATGGCTGAAATCGCACAGAGATCGCATGTGATGTGCACTGCAGTGCGGTGTGGTGCGAATCACATCCGAACTCGGACATCGCTGCAGTGTGAACCGGCCCTAAATGTCCCAGTGTAAAAATATTATTAAATGTCCCAGTATAAAATTATTATTACATGTCCCAGTATAAAAATATTATTAAATGTCCCAGTATAAAAAAAATCATTAAATGTCCCAGTATACAAAAATCATTAAATGTCCCAGTATACAAAAATCATTAAAATGTCCCAGTACACAAAAATCATTAAAATGTCCCAGTATACAAAAATCATTAAATGTCCCAGTATACAAAAGTCATTAAATGTCCCAGTACACAAAAGTCATTAAAATGTCCCAGTATACAAAAGTCATTAAATGTCCCAGTACACAAAAGTCATTAAAATGTCCCAGTACACAAAAATCATTAAATGTCCCAGTACACAAAAGTCATTAAATGTCCCAGTATACAAAAGTCATTAAATGTCCCAGTACACAAAAGTCATTAAAATGTCCCAGTACACAAAAGTCATTAAATGTCCCAGTACACAAAAGTCATTAAATGTCCCAGTATACAAAAGTCATTAAATGTCCCAGTACACAAAAGTCATTAAATGTCCCAGTATACAAAAGTCATTAAATGTCCCAGTATACAAAAGTCATTAAATGTCCCAGTACACAAAAATCATTAAAATGTCCCAGTATAAAAAGTCCCTCTGCAGTGCCCACTGTACTTACAGTCTCAGCACGGGAAAGTCAGGGGGAGCCGTTGGAGATTGCGGGAATGTATTGAGCTGGTACATAGCGAGGGTGGGCGGAGAGATGACGTCATTCACTCTCTCTCATTGGCCGGCCGCGCCTCTGTGTAGCGTAGCCTTGCAGCGCCGTATGTTAGGGCGGGACAGCAGCGCGCCTCTGCGTAGCGCAGAGAGATGGTGTCATCTCTCTGCTCGGGCAGCTGCATCGCTGATAGTCTCCTCTGTGGCCCGGCTATAGCGGCGGTACGGCACTGACAGTGTCATTCACATTGCGGCCCAGCTAGAGAGGCGGTACGGCCCGGCTTTGGGCCGCGGACCGGGGGTTGATGACCTCTGCTCTATATTATATAGCGCTGTACAGAGACAACACCAAGCCATTCACATCAGTCTCTGTACCAGAAGAGCTTATACTCTAATGTAAGGTGACCAGATTTTTTAAATGAAATCCGGGGACATATTTTTTTTTTACTAGTAATGGCGGCAATCAGCGACTTTCTGCCCGTCTCCGCCGCCCGCCTCACAGCCTCTTAAGTCTCACTCTCCAGGCCCCGGCTACTACTGGGTGGGGAGCGGAGGAAGATCACTCCGCCAGGGAAGGCAAGGAGATAAGCTGGCAGGCGGCTGGCCGGGACTTGAGCCAAGGCAGAAGAACATGGGAGCGGAGATGGATGGGCACCCGAAACTGAAGAAATATTCCCTCCGCTCCGACCAGCACATGATCATCAGAAAGGGGCACAGTTAATGGAAAAAAATACACCCCCCTAAGCTAGTAGGAGCAGCGGAGCGGGGGTATGTAATTCAGATTTTTTTTTTTTTAATCTGCACTGACTGTCGTTGAAATTGCCCCAGCCCCTGTTCAAATCCAATCCGGGGGACAAAACCGGGGACAGATTTGGTCCGGGGACAGTGTCCTCAATCCGGGGACTGTCCCCTGAAACTGGGGATGTCTGGTCACCCTACTCTAATGTCCCCTCCCCCACAGTCACACACTATATTATTATACATTTTATAGCTCTGACACATACCGCAGTGCTTTACAGAGAACACTGAGCCAGTCGCATCAGTCTCTGTACCAGAGGAGCTTACACGCTAATGTAAGGTGACCAGATTTTTTAAATGAAATCCGGGGACATCTTGTTTTTTACTAGTAATGGCAGCAATCAGCGACTCTCTGCCCGTCGCCGCCGCCGCCCACCTCACAGCCTGTCAAGTCATACTCTCCGGGCCCCGGCTACTACTGGGTGGGGAGCGGAGGAAGATCACTCTACCATGGAAGGCAAGGAGATAAGCAGGCAGGCGGCTGGCTGGGGCTTGAGCCAAGGCAGAAAAACATGCGAGCGGAGCTGAATGATTATGCACCCGAAACTGAAGAAATATTCCCTCTGCTCGGACCAGCACATGATCGGTGGAGCCGGGGTGTGTAATTCAGAATTAGTTTTTTAATTCTGCACTGACTGTCTTTGAAATTGCCTCAGCCCCTGTTCAAATCCCATCCGGGGACAAAACCGGGAACAGACTTGGTCCGGGGACAGTGTCCTCAATCCGGGGACTGTCCCCGGAAACCGGGGATGTCTGGTCACCCTAATCTAATGTCCCCTCCCTCACAGTCACACACTATATTATTATACATTTTATAGCTCTGACATATACCGCAATGCTGTACAGAGAACCAGTCGCATCAGTCTCTGTACCAGAGGAGCTTACACTCTAATGTCCGTCATAGTCACAAATAGGGATGAGCTTCGTGTTCGAGTCGAACCCATGTTCGACTCGAACATCGTCTGTTCGGCTGTTCGCTGAACTGCGAACATTATGGGCCATTCGCGCCAAATTCGAGTGGCGAGTCACGGACACTAATTCACTGCGGCATTGCAGTGCATTGCTGGCTGATGATTGGCCAAGCATGCACTATGACCCGCATGCTTTGGCCAATCACAGCGCAGAAAAAACAGAGAGCCGTAATTGGCCAAAGGCAGGGTGGCTTTGGCCAATTATGGCTCAGGGGGTTTAGTACACGCCCCACACTATATAAGGCCGCCGGCTTGGTGGCCTTGTGTAGTGTGTTGGAGTTGTGAAAAGAGAGAGTTTACAGAGACACAATGTCATTTATATTGAGTTAGACAGAGCAGGCAGGCGAGTCAGTTAGCTGCAGTTACAGTGTGTAGAGGATATATATGCATCCTAGGTGTTGTATATATATTTATACACTGTATTCCGTTTAGCTAGATCCGTTCCTGTTATTCTCTATACTGTGACAGGCAGGCAGATGATTGCTAGCTGCAGTCAGTGTTTCACTTAGTGTACTGTGTGCTTTTCATAGCGTTCACCTAAAGCTTACCTGAATACAGTTAGTGACTAATAGTGGTGTTCTCATAATTAAACCACAGGCAGAGCGCTGCAAGTATTTTCAGTTAGTGTACTGTGTCCTCTGCACAGTTTTCACCTAAAACTAACTGAAGACAATTGCTGCTTTTCCCATACTAATACCACAGCAGGCAGTTGATTCTGATAGCTGCATTATCAGTACAGACAAATATATATATATATATATATTGTGAGGGGGTTAGCTCGGCAGCGGGTGTGTGTGACCCCCGGGATGGGCTCCCCACACAAAAACAGGCCCAGCAAACGGAGGTTGTGGTTTTCAAAATCAAAAAGGTGCGGTTTATTTTGTATTTACAGTGACAAAACACAGCAAAGCAAAAGAAACATAAATAAAATAAATCCTGGTCAACTTGACCTCTGACTAAACATACAGGTTTCCTAACTAACAACTGGGATCAGCCTAGTGCTGTCCTAGTCCCTAAGTCCCTGGTTTTAAATGTCCAAGCAAATAGCCACACAGGCTTTGTCTCACCGCACAGGGGTTCACTCTCCCTAGACAGTCCACACAGGTCTGGTTCCAGGCATGAGCAAACACCTAATGAATCTGGGAGTTCTTATAGAGGACTAAATGAGCTGACAAGCTTCAGCTGGTCTCATCAACTCCCTGTCTGCACGACGCCCCACACTCTCCCTAGAGGTATGAGTCATCCATGAGCCCACTAGCCTCAGCTGGGCTTATACAACTCTCCACCTAGTTGTATAAGTCGGCGTAAAGCCTGAATCTGGGCAAAATATATCTACCCCCTGGATGCAACCAGGTGACTTTACCTTCCTGCTGTCACATACCCCCCCCTCTTGTTTTAACCTCGGGGTTGGAACACCAGCAATCAGGCATTCATGTACTCGAGACAAAGCATCCACATTCCCCATTTGAACGCCAGGGCGATGCTTTACTGTGAAGTTGAATTCCTGGAGGGCCAGGAACCACCTATTCACTCTTCTATTTGTTTCCTTGTTTTGAGCCATCCACTTTAACGGAGCGTGATCCGTAACCATGTCAAAGTGCCTACCTAGCAGGTAGTATCGAAGGGAATCTAGAGCCCACTTCACCGCTAAACACTCCTTTTCAACGGTGGCGTAATTTACCTCATGGGACTTCAACTTCCTGCTGAGGTAAATGACTGGGTGCTCTTCCCCGTTCCAGACCTGGGACAATACTGCTCCTAACCCCACATCTGACGCATCACTTTGTACGACAAAGTCTTTAGAGAAGTCGGGTGAGTACAACACTGGCTGGCTACATAAGGCTTGTTTCAAGAATTGGAATGCTGCCTCAGCCTCGGGGGTCCATTTAATCATGACCGACCCTTTCCCCTTCGTCAGGTTGGTTAGGGGCACAGCCTTAGAAGCAAAGTGGGGAATGAATCGCCGATAATACCCAGCGATTCCCAGAAAGGCTTGTACCTGCTTCTTGCTGTTGGGACGTGGCCAACTCTGGATGGCCTCGACTTTGTTGAGTTGGGGTTTTATTACTCCCCTCCCAATGGTGTACCCAAGATATTTGGCCTCCTCCTGCCCAATGGTACACTTCTTGGGGTTAGCCGTAAACCCCGCTTCCCGAACAGAGTCCAGGACTGCTTGCACTTTTGGCAGATGTGAGGCCCAATCTGTGCTATGGACAATTACGTCATCCAGGTAAGCCGCAGCATACTTCCGATGGGGCCTCAGCATCTGGTCCATTTTCCGCTGGAATGTGGCCGGCGCATTCTGTAACCCGAACGGCATTCTTTTATATTGGAACGCCCCGTCTGGGGTTACAAATGCGGTTTTCTCTTTGGCCGACTTGGCCAGGGGGATTTGCCAATACCCTTTTGTGAGGTCAAGAGTCGTCATGTATCGGGCTGTTCCCAGCCGGTCGATCAACTCATCTATACGTGGCATGGGGTAGGTGTCAAATTTTGTAACTTTGTTCAACTGACGAAAATCGTTACAAAATCGCCAGCTCCCATCCGGTTTAGGCACCAACACAATGGGACTAGACCAATCACTTTGGGACTCCTCTATCACCCCTAAGTTCAGCATTTTCTGTACTTCCTCCCGTATTGCCTCCCGTCGGGCCTCTGGGATCCGATAGGGTTTTAACTTCACCCTTTCACCGGGCGGGGTAATGATGTCATGCTCTACCCCAGATGTTTGTCCCGGCAGCTCAGAGAATACCTCCTTGTTGCGAAGCACAAACTCCTTAACCTCCTGTTGTTGGGGTTGTGACAAGGTGGCTGCTATTCCAACCTCAGGAATCACGCAACCAGTTTGAGCTGGTGACCAAGTGTCTGCGACTAGGGACTCTCTATCCCTCCAGGCTTTCAACAGATTAACGTGATAGATCTGTTCGGGCTTTCGCCTTCCTGGTTGTCTGACCTTGTAATTCACTTCGCTCACTTTTTCCATTATCTCATAGGGGCCTTGCCATTTGGCAAGGAATTTACTTTCAACCGTAGGGACAAGTACCAGTATCCTATCCCCCGGGGAAAAGGTACGGGTCTTGGCTCCACGGTTGTACACTCTCTGCTGTGCTAACTGCGCTTGGGCCAAATGTTCCTTCACGATGGGCATTACCTGTGCAATTCGGTCTTGCATCAGGGCGACATGCTCAATCACACTCCTGTGGGGAGAACTCTCACTTTCCCAAGTTTCCTTGGCAATATCCAACAGCCCTCTTGGGTGTCTCCCATACAGTAACTCAAAGGGGGAGAATCCCGTAGAGGATTGGGGCACCTCCCTAATAGCAAACATCAGATAAGGAAGTAGACAGTCCCAATCCTTTCCATCTCTATCCACCACTTTCTTCAACATTTGTTTTAGGGTTTTGTTGAATCTTTCAACCAGCCCATCGGTTTGGGGGTGATACACAGATGTACGTAATTGCGTCACTTTGAACAATTTACACAGCTCCTTCATAACCCGGGACATAAAGGGTGTACCTTGGTCCGTAAGCAGTTCTTTACAAATACCCACCCGGCTAAACACAAGAGATAGCTCTTTGGCTATGGTTTTGGCCGAGGTATTTCGGAGAGGGATCGCTTCTGGATAACGGGTGGCATAGTCCATTATAACTAATATGTACTGGTGCCCCCTAGCGGACTTGATTATAGGCCCTACCAAATCCATGGCGATCCTCTCAAACGGGACCTCAATGATGGGTAGAGGGACCAGCGGGCTACGGAAATGTGGCATCGGGGCCGACCTCTGACACACAGGGCAGGAGGAACAATAATTTTCTATGTCCTTCATCACCCCCGGCCAATAGAATCTCTGTAATATCCTCTCTCGGGTTTTCTCTGTCCCCAGATGACCTCCAAGAATGTGCCCATGGGCCAACTCCAACACCAACTTCCTGTAAGGTTTGGGCACCACAAGCTGCTCAACGGTTTCTTCTGCCCTTTTTGCCACCCGATACAGTAGGTCCTTCTCTACGCTGAAGTATGGGTAAGTGCAGGTATTATCTGGGTTCACTAACTCGCCATCTATTTTCACTACGTTTTCCCGTGCCTTTATTAGGGCGGGGTCTTTCAACTGTTCTGTGGCAAAGTTTTCCCTGTGAACCTCAAGATCAGAAAACTCCACAGACGGTAGGTTTTCGTCTGAGGAGGTGGGCTCCTCTCCAGTTTCTTGAGTCTCCCCTGCCAATACTGATAAGGGAAATTCCGGAGAGTCCTCACCACTCTCAGGGGAGTTCTGGCTATCACATTCCTGGTACATAGGGGCACCAGTGGGGGGCTCAGGATCATCCCACAGTTCCCAGAACTTCGGAAAATCCCTTCCCACAATGGCGTCATGCGGTAACTGAGATACTAAGCCCACTGGATGAGAGAGGGTACCTTTGGGGGTCTCGAAACACACTGTAGTCACTGGATACTCTCGGGTGTCCCCATGCACACAAATAACAGCTACCTTGCTATTCCCAAAGACCTCTGTTTTAACTAACTCAGCCTTTATCAGGGTCACAAGGCTACCTGAATCCAGCAATACCACAACATTTCTACCATTAACACACATTTTGCATAAATGTTTCTCAGTTCCTCGAATGGCAGTGCATGCGACTGTCGCACACAGCGACTGACGTCTGCCCGTCAGAAAGTCACACTGCATGGGTTCCTCCACAACCGGGCAATTGGCTGCAATATGTCCCGCTTGCCGGCAGCGGTAGCAAACGATCCTTCTTGCCGCCTCTTGAGCCGCTGATTTCCCAGGCTGTTCTCGCCAAACTTGGGGTAGAGCTCCCACCCTCTCACTCTCTCCACCCTCACCCCTTGGAATCCTCTTATCCGCCCCTGGGGATGGTCTGGTCTTAGGGTGGAAAGTCCGAGTGTCTCTGGAAGAGGCCGTCAGGTTCTCTGTAGCCAAGTATTTCTCCACACGATCCACAAGACCATCGGCCGTCTCTGGGTCTCCATGGCTTACCCACTTTTGGATGGCAGTAGGAAGAGCTCTCAAAAACCGATCCATTACAACACGTTCCACAATCTTTGGTGCGGACAAAGTCTCTGGCTGTAGCCACTTTCTGCTCAGGTGAATGAGATCATACATTTGAGACCTGGGGGGTTTTCCAAGCTGGAAAGTCCAGTTATGCACACGCTGAGCCCGGACAGCCAGGGTGACACCCAGCCTTGCCAATATTTCAGCTTTTAGCATCACATAGTCTTTTGCTTGGTCAGGCTCTAGGTCATAGTAAGCCTTCTGCGATTCACCAGTTAACAGAGGAGCCACCAGTCCAGCCCACTGCTCCTCAGGCCACTTTTCTCTTTCAGCAGTCCTTTCAAATGTGGTCAAAAATACCTCTGGATCATCCTCTCCAGTCATTTTTGTCAATAAACGACTCACCCCAAAGGACGCGGTATTAGTGGGACGGCTTTCCTCACTGGTCTGCGGACGTTGCTGCATTACTGCTTCCATTTGTTGTAGTCTCTGCTCTTGCTTCTGTAACAGGTCTATGAAGCGGGCCTCAGATTGCTGCTGGGCTTGTTGCTGAGCTTCCAGACTCTGTTGGTGAGCTTGCTGCTGGGCTGCAAGGCTCTGTTGATGAGCTTGCTGCTGGGCTGCGAAGCTCTGTTGTTGAGCTGCAAGGCTCTTTTGCAAACCTGCATTTGTCTGCTGTTGATTGGCATTTGCTAGAGCCAGCTGCTTCAGTATCTCCTCCATGCTGGCTTAACAAAAAACTGCCACTGGTTCTCCACCAACTGTGAGGGGGTTAGCTCGGCAGCGGGTGTGTGTGACCCCCGGGATGGGCTCCCCACACAAAAACAGGCCCAGCAAACGGAGGTTGTGGTTTTCAAAATCAAAAAGGTGCGGTTTATTTTGTATTTACAGTGACAAAACACAGCAAAGCAAAAGAAACATAAATAAAATAAATCCTGGTCAACTTGACCTCTGACTAAACATACAGGTTTCCTAACTAACAACTGGGATCAGCCTAGTGCTGTCCTAGTCCCTAAGTCCCTGGTTTTAAATGTCCAAGCAAATAGCCACACAGGCTTTGTCTCACCGCACAGGGGTTCACTCTCCCTAGACAGTCCACACAGGTCTGGTTCCAGGCATGAGCAAACACCTAATGAATCTGGGAATTCTTATAGAGGCCTAAATGAGCTGACAAGCTTCAGCTGGTCTCATCAACTCCCTGTCTGCACGACGCCCCACACTCTCCCTAGAGGTATGAGTCATCCATGAGCCCACTAGCCTCAGCTGGGCTTATACAACTCTCCACCTAGTTGTATAAGTCGGCGTAAAGCCTGAATCTGGGCGAAATATATCTACCCCCCTGGATGCAACCAGGTGACTTTACCTTCCTGCTGTCACAATATATATATATATATATATATATTGTGACAGCAGGAAGGTAAAGTCACCTGGTTGCATCCAGGGGGGTAGATATATTTCGCCCAGATTCAGGCTTTACGCCGACTTATACAACTAGGTGGAGAGTTGTATAAGGCTAGTGGGCTCATGGATGACTCATACCTCTAGGGAGAGGGCTGGGCGTCGTGCAGACAGGGAGTTGATGAGACCAGCTGAAGCTTGTCAGCTCATTTAGGCCTCTATAAGAACTCCCAGCTTCATTAGATGTTAGCTCATGCCTGGAACCAGACCTGTGTGGACTGTCTAGGGAGAGTGAACCCCTGTGCGGTGAGACAAAGCCTGTGTGGCTATTTGCTTGGACATTTAAAACCAGGGACTTAGGGACTAGGACAGCACTAGGCTGATCCCAGTTGTTAGTTAGGAAACCTGTATGTTTAGTCAGAGGTCAACTTGACCAGGATTTATTTTGGTTATGTTTCTTTTGCTTTGCTGTGTTTTGTCACTGTAAATAGAAAATAAACCGCACCTTTTTGATTTTGAAAACCACAACCTCCGTTTGCTGGGCCTGTTTTGTGTGGGGAGCCCATCCCGGGGGTCACACACACCCGCTGCCGAGCTAACCCCCTCACAGTTGGTGGAGAACCAGTGGCAGTTTTTTTTTAAGCCAGCATGGAGGAGATACTGAAACAGCTGGCTCTAGCAAATGCCAATCAACAGCAGACAAATGCAGGTTTGCAAAGGAGCCTTGCAGCCCAGCAGCAAGCTCATCAACAGAGCCTTGCAGCCCAGCAGCAAGCTCACCAACAGAGTCTGGAAGCTCAGCAACAAGCCCAGCAGCAATCTGAGGCCCGCTTCATAGACCTGTTACAGAAGCAAGAGCAGAGACTACAACAAATGGAAGCAGTAATGCAGCAACGTCCGCAGACCAGTGAGGAAAGCCGTCCCACTAATACCGCGTCCTTTGGGGTGAGTCGTTTATTGACAAAAATGACTGGAGAGGATGATCCAGAGGTATTTTTGACCACATTTGAAAGGACCGCTGAAAGAGAAAAGTGGCCTGAGGAGCAGTGGGCTGGACTGGTGGCTCCTCTGTTAACTGGTGAATCGCAGAAAGCTTACTATGACCTAGAGCCTAACCAAGCAAAAGACTATGTGATGCTAAAAGCTGAAATTTTGGCAAGGCTGGGTGTCACCCAGGCTGTCCGGGCTCAGCGTGTGCATAACTGGACTTTCCAGCTTGGAAAACCCCCCAGGTCTCAAATGTATGATCTCATTCACCTGAGCAGAAAGTGGCTACAGCCAGAGACTTTGTCCGCACCAAAGATTGTGGAACGTGTTGTAATGGATCGGTTTTTGAGAGCTCTTCCTACTGCCATCCAAAAGTGGGTAAGCCATGGAGACCCAGAGACGGCCGATGGTCTTGTGGATCGTGTGGAGAAATACTTGGCTACAGAGAACCTGACAGCCTCTTCCAGAGACACTCGGACTTTCCACCCTAAGACCAGACCATCCCCAGGGGCGGATAAGAGGATTCCAAGGGGTGAGGGTGGAGAGAGTGAGAGGGTGGGAGCTCTACCCCAAGTTTGGCGAGAACAGCCTGGGAAATCAGCGGCTCAAGAGGCGGCAAGAAGGATCGTTTGCTACCGCTGCCGGCAAGCGGGACATATTGCAGCCAATTGCCCGGTTGTGGAGGAACCCATGCAGTGTGACTTTCTGACGGGCAGACGTCAGTCGCTGTGTGCGACAGTCGCATGCACTGCCATTCGAGGAACTGAGAAACATTTATGCAAAATGTGTGTTAATGGTAGAAATGTTGTGGTATTGCTGGATTCAGGTAGCCTTGTGACCCTGATAAAGGCTGAGTTAGTTAAAACAGAGGTCTCTGGGAATAGCAAGGTAGCTGTTATTTGTGTGCATGGGGACACCCGAGAGTATCCAGTGACTACAGTGTGTTTCGAGACCCCCAAAGGTACCCTCTCTCATCCAGTGGGCTTAGTATCTCAGTTACCGCATGACGCCATTGTGGGAAGGGATTTTCCGAAGTTCTGGGAACTGTGGGATGATCCTGAGCCCCTCACTGGTGCCCCTATGTACCAGGAATGTGATAGCCAGAACTCCCCTGAGAGTGGTGAGGACTCTCCGGAATTTCCCTTATCAGTATTGGCAGGGGAGACTCAAGAAACTGGAGAGGAGCCCACCTCCTCAGACGAAAACCTACCGTCTGTGGAGTTTTCTGATCTTGAGGTTCACAGGGAAAACTTTGCCACAGAACAGTTGAAAGACCCCGCCCTAATAAAGGCACGGGAAAACGTAGTGAAAATAGATGGCGAGTTAGTGAACCCAGATAATACCTGCACTTACCCATACTTCAGCGTAGAGAAGGACCTACTGTATCGGGTGGCAAAAAGGGCAGAAGAAACCGTTGAGCAGCTTGTGGTGCCCAAACCTTACAGGAAGTTGGTGTTGGAGTTGGCCCATGGGCACATTCTTGGAGGTCATCTGGGGACAGAGAAAACCCGAGAGAGGGTATTACAGAGATTCTATTGGCCGGGGGTGATGAAGGACGTAGAAAATTATTCTTCCTCCTGCCCTGTGTGTCAGAGGTTGGCCCCGATGCCACATTTCCGTAGCCCGCTGGTCCCTCTACCCATCATTGAGGTCCCGTTTGAGAGGATCGCCATGGATTTGGTAGGTCCTATAATCAAGTCCGCTAGGGGGCACCAGTACATATTAGTTATAATGGACTATGCCACCCGTTATCCAGAAGCGATCCCTCTCCGAAATACCTCGGCCAAAACCATAGCCAAAGAGCTATCTCTTGTTTTTAGCCGGGTGGGTATTTGTAAAGAACTGCTTACGGACCAAGGTACACCCTTTATGTCCCGGGTTATGAAAGAGCTGTGTAAATTGTTCAAAGTGACGCAATTGCGTACGTCTGTGTATCACCCCCAAACCGATGGGCTGGTTGAAAGATTCAACAAAACCCTAAAACAAATGTTGAAGAAAGTGGTGGATAGAGATGGAAAGGATTGGGACTGTTTACTTCCTTATTTGATGTTTGCTATTAGGGAGGTGCCCCAATCCTCTACGGGATTCTCCCCCTTTGAGTTACTGTATGGGAGACACCCAAGAGGGCTGTTGGATATTGCCAAGGAAACTTGGGAAAGTGAGAGTTCTCCCCACAGGAGTGTGATTGAGCATGTCGCCCTGATGCAAGATCGAATTGCACAGGTAATGCCCATCGTGAAGGAACATTTGGCCCAAGCGCAGTTGGCACAGCAGAGAGTGTACAACCGTGGAGCCAAGACCCGTACCTTTTCCCCGGGGGATAGGATATTGGTACTTGTCCCTACGGTTGAAAGTAAATTCCTTGCCAAATGGCAAGGCCCCTACGAGATAATGGAAAAAGTGAGCGAAGTGAATTACAAGGTCAGACAACCAGGAAGGCGAAAGCCCGAACAGATCTATCACGTTAATCTGTTGAAAGCCTGGAGGGATAGAGAGTCCCTAGTCGCAGACACTTGGTCACCAGCTCAAACTGGTTGCGTGATTCCTGAGGTTGGAATAGCAGCCACCTTGTCACAACCCCAACAACAGGAGGTTAAGGAGTTTGTGCTTCGCAACAAGGAGGTATTCTCTGAGCTGCCGGGACAAACATCTGGGGTAGAGCATGACATCATTACCCCGCCCGGTGAAAGGGTGAAGTTAAAACCCTATCGGATCCCAGAGGCTCGACGGGAGGCAATACGGGAGGAAGTACAGAAAATGCTGAACTTAGGGGTGATAGAGGAGTCCCAAAGTGATTGGTCTAGTCCCATCGTGTTGGTGCCTAAACCGGATGGGAGCTGGCGATTTTGTAACGATTTTCGTCAGTTGAACAAAGTTACAAAATTTGACACCTACCCCATGCCACGTATAGATGAGTTGATCGACCGGCTGGGAACAGCCCGATACATGACGACTCTTGACCTCACAAAAGGGTATTGGCAAATCCCCCTGGCCAAGTCGGCCAAAGAGAAAACCGCATTTGTAACCCCAGACGGGGCGTTCCAATATAAAAGAATGCCGTTCGGGTTACAGAATGCGCCGGCCACATTCCAGCGGAAAATGGACCAGATGCTGAGGCCCCATCGGAAGTATGCTGCGGCTTACCTGGATGACGTAATTGTCCATAGCACAGATTGGGCCTCACATCTGCCAAAAGTGCAAGCAGTCCTGGACTCTGTTCGGGAAGCAGGGTTTACGGCTAACCCCAAGAAGTGTACCATTGGGCAGGAGGAGGCCAAATATCTTGGGTACACCATTGGGAGGGGAGTAATAAAACCCCAACTCAACAAAGTCGAGGCCATCCAGAGTTGGCCACGTCCCAACAGCAAGAAGCAGGTACGAGCCTTTCTGGGAATCGCTGGGTATTATCGGCGATTCATTCCCCACTTTGCTTCTAAGGCTGTGCCCCCAACCAACCTGACGAAGGGGAAAGGGTCGGTCATGATTAAATGGACCCCCGAGGCTGAGGCAGCATTCCAATTCTTGAAACAAGCCTTATGTAGCCAGCCAGTGTTGTACTCACCCGACTTCTCTAAAGACTTTGTCGTACAAAGTGATGCGTCAGATGTGGGGTTAGGAGCAGTATTGTCCCAGGTCTGGAACGGGGAAGAGCACCCAGTCATTTACCTCAGCAGGAAGTTGAAGTCCCATGAGGTAAATTACGCCACCGTTGAAAAGGAGTGTTTAGCGGTGAAGTGGGCTCTAGATTCCCTTCGGTACTACCTGCTAGGTAGGCACTTTGACATGGTTACGGATCACCCTCCGTTAAAGTAGATGGCTCAAAACAAGGAAACAAATAGAAGAGTGAATAGGTGGTTCCTGGCCCTCCAGGAATTCAACTTCACAGTAAAGCATCGCCCTGGCGTTCAAATGGGGAATGTGGATGCTTTGTCTCGAGTACATGAATGCCTGATTGCTGGTGTTCCAACCCCGAGGTTAAAACAAGAGGGGGGGGTATGTGACAGCAGGAAGGTAAAGTCACCTGGTTGCATCCAGGGGGGTAGATATATTTCGCCCAGATTCAGGCTTTACGCCGACTTATACAACTAGGTGGAGAGTTGTATAAGGCTAGTGGGCTCATGGATGACTCATACCTCTAGGGAGAGGGCTGGGCGTCGTGCAGACAGGGAGTTGATGAGACCAGCTGAAGCTTGTCAGCTCATTTAGGCCTCTATAAGAACTCCCAGCTTCATTAGATGTTAGCTCATGCCTGGAACCAGACCTGTGTGGACTGTCTAGGGAGAGTGAACCCCTGTGCGGTGAGACAAAGCCTGTGTGGCTATTTGCTTGGACATTTAAAACCAGGGACTTAGGGACTAGGACAGCACTAGGCTGATCCCAGTTGTTAGTTAGGAAACCTGTATGTTTAGTCAGAGGTCAACTTGACCAGGATTTATTTTGGTTATGTTTCTTTTGCTTTGCTGTGTTTTGTCACTGTAAATAGAAAATAAACCGCACCTTTTTGATTTTGAAAACCACAACCTCCGTTTGCTGGGCCTGTTTTGTGTGGGGAGCCCATCCCGGGGGTCACACACACCCGCTGCCGAGCTAACCCCCTCACAATATATATATATATATACATCCCATATTTGTGCAGCTACATCTCACTGCAGGCCATTAGTATGTCTGGAAGGCAAACAAGGAGAGGCAGACAGTCATGAAGCAATAAAAGAGGGCAAGCAGGCTCTGTGTCTAGAGGCAACAGTGCTGGTCGTGGACACGGTGCATCCTCATCAGCACGTGACCGTGGGACACGCTTGTCCTTCTTTTCGTCAGCTGGCCATGTTGAGCCGCAACATGCCCAAGACTTGGTAGAGTGGATGACCAAGCCATCCTCATCTTCCTCATCCTCTCTCACCCAGGCTCAGGGTACTTTGTCTGGCAAAGCAGCTGCCAAAACGGCCTCTTCCCTCGGCTCAATGGCATCAGTCACTCCTTCCCTAGCCCCACCATGTCCTCCTGAGGAGTCCCCGGAACTGTTTGACCACAGTGTTTGTTACATGCTCCAGGAGGATGCCCAGCGTTTTGAAGGCTCAGATTATGGAACCCAGCTGGAGGAAGGCAGTAACGTGAGCCCAGAGAGAGGGGGTAGTAACGTGAGCCCAGAGAGAGGGGGTGCCCAACAAGGACAGCTATCTGGCAGTCATGTTCCCCCAGCTGCAGTATACTGCCAGATTTGCTCCAGTGATGAGGAGGGAGGGGATGATGAGGTCATTGACTCCACGTAGGTGCCTGATAGGAGAGAGGAGGAGGAGGAGAATGGACATCTCCAATGAGGCAGGATTCCCTCCAGGGGCCAGCTTAAGAGCAGCACACCGACTGCATCATACCACAGAGCTCCGCATTTGCAGGGCGCTGCTGTCTCTGCGCGTTATTCCAAAAGTTCTTTGGTGTGGGCCTTTTTTCAGATGTGTGCAGCAGATCGCACCGTTGCCATTTGCAACATATGTCTAAAGCGTATCTCGCGTGGCCAAAACATCAGCCGCTTGCGCACCACGTGCTTGACCAGACATATGTCGACCTGCCATGCAGTTCGTTGGCAAGCGTACCTAAAAGACCCACACCAAAGAACAAAGCGGACCTCTCCTTGCTCCTCATCAGCTGAAATCTCCAACCCCACTATACCTTCAGTCCTCTCTGAAACCTGCACTGAGAGAAATGAAGGTGAAGAATTAGGTGTGTCACAGACAAGTACTTGTGGACAATCTGCTATCGGTACACCGACGTCCGATTGTGCCAGGCAAATTTCCCTGCCCCAGCTGCTGCACCGCCGAAAGAAGTTCGCTCCCAGCCATCCACATGCCCAGCGGTTGAATGCTAGCTTGGCCAAATTGCTAGCACGGCCAAATTGCTAGCACTTCAACTGCTGCCTTTTCAGTTGGTAGACTCTGCCCCTTTCCGTGAGTTTGTGGAATGTGCAGTTCCTCAGTGGCAGGTTCCCAAATGCCACTTTTTCTCACGGAAGGCAATTCCGGCTCTCTACCGGCATGTGGAAGGCAATGTCTTGGCCTCGTTGGACAGGGCAGTCAGCGGTAAGGTGCATATTACCACTGACTCATGGTCCAGCAGGCATGGACAGGGACGTTACCTATCTTTCCTGGCCCATTGGGTCACTCTTTTGGCAGCTGGGAAGGATGCAGGACAAGGAGCAGTAGTGTTGGAGGTTGTTCCACCAACACGCCTCCAAAATGTTACTACTGGTGATTCTGACACACCTCTCTCCTCCACCCCCTCCTCTTCTTCTTCCTCCATGGCCTCTACCTGTGCTTTGTCCTCAGAACCAGCGGTGCTCCGTAGGCATTCAAGGGGCTACGCAAGTACGCAGGCAAAAAGATGCCATGCGGTGCTTGATCTGGTGTGCTTGGGGGACAGGAGCCACACTGGGGTAGAGATTCTGTCAGCTCTGCAGGGGCAGGCTCAGAGGTGGTTGACATCATGCCAGCTTAAGCCAGGAAAGGTGGTTTGCGACAATGCCACCAACCTCCTCTCCGCCCTCCGACAGGGACAACTGACCCATGTGCCCTGTTTGGCTCACGTTCTTAACTTGGTGATGCAGCGGTTCTTGGGCAGGTACCCGGGCTTACAGGATGTCCTGAAGCAGGCCAGAAAACTCTTTGGGCATTTCCGCCAGTCATATAATGCCAGTGCTTGGCTGGCTGACCTGCAAAAGGAATCCAACCTGCCCAAGAACCGCCTAATCTGTGACATGCCCACCAGGTGGAACTCTACGTTGGCCATGCTGCAGCGGCTGCACATGCAGCAGAGAGCCATCAATGAGTATCTGTTGCAATATGGCACCAGGACAGGGTCAAGGGAGCTTGGATTTTTTTCCCCACGTCAGTGGGCCATGATCAGGGATGCATGCACTGTCCTGGCACCATTTGAGGAGGCCACGAGGATGGTGAGCAGTGACAGTGCATGCATCAGTGACACTGTCCCTCTTGTCCACCTGTTGGAGCACACGCTGCATGGAATAATGGACAGGGCACTTGAGGCAGAACAGAGGCAGGAAGAGGAGGACTTCCTTACCTCTCAAGGCCCCCTTTATCCAGACAGTGTTCCTGCTGGCCCGGCTATCACACAGGAAGAGGAGGAGGAGGAGGAGGATTATTGTGTCAGCATGGAGGTGGAGCCTAGCACTCAGCATCAGCAGCAGTCTTCAAGGGATCTATTACAGTCCCAAGACACCCATGGACGTGTACGTGGCTGGGAGGAGGTGGCTGCGGATCATGTCGTCCTCAGTGACCCAGAGGACTCCGCACCGAATGCCTCAGCAAACCTATGCTGTATGGCCTCCCTGATCCTGCAAAGCCTGCGGAAGGATCCTCGTATTCGTGCGATCAAGGAGAGGGATCATTACTGGCTGGCAACCCTCCTTAATCCACGTTACAAGGGTAAGGTTGCGGATCTTATCTTGCCGTCGCAGAGGGAGCAGAGGATGAAGCATCTTCGGGAGGCCTTGCAGAAAGGTCTGTGCAATGCGTTCCCAGAGACTGGGAGGATACAAATTCCTGGTCCTGAACAACGTGTTGCTGAAGCTTCGGTCAGTCAAAGAAGGAGCGGTGGAGAAGGTGGCCGTCTGACCAATGCGTTCAGACAATTTTTTAGTACGAAGCCCCAAGGTATGATCGGTTCCAGCAACCATCGCCAGCGTCTGGTTTACATGGTTAACCTAGGGGCAAGATCAGACTTGGACACCTTTTCCACCAAAAATCCTCTGGGTTACTGGGTCTTGAGGATGGATCACTGGCCAGAGCTTGCACAGTATGCAATTGAGGTACTGGCCTGTCCTGCATCCAGCGTTCTTTCGGAACGCACATTCAGTGCTGCTGGAGGCTTTGTAACCGATCACAGGGTGCGCCTGTCCACCGACTCGGTCGATCGACTGACCTTCATAAAAATGAATCAGTGCTAATTATAACGGCTAATATGCAAGTCATTGTCCTAAAAAGGGTTTGAGGACCCGGGTTCTGCCTCAGGGGACATGTATCAATGCAAAAAGAAGTTTTAATAACTGCCGTTTTTTCGGGAGCAGTCACTTTAATGATGCATAAAGTGGAAAAAAAAAAGTGAAATATTCCTTTAAATATCGTACCGGGGGGGGGGGGGGGGTCTAAAGTATGCCTGTGAAGTGCCACGTGTTTCCCGTGTTTAGAACTGTCCCTGCACAAAATTAAATTTCTAAAGTAAAAAAAAGGTCATTTAAAACTGCTTGCGGCTTTAATGTAATGTCTGGCTTCGGCAATATGGACGAAAATCATTGAGAAAAATAGCATAACTACCCCATCACCCCCCCCCCAGCCCATTACCTGCCCCTTTGGGTCTTGTATTGATATTAAGGGGAACCCCGTACCCAAAATAAAAAAAGGCCCTATATACTCTGAACAGCAGTATAGAGGCGGTGCAAACAAGACAGGGACTGTAGGTTTGTTCTTAAGTAGAATCTTTTTCCAATTTGGAACAGGTACATTTTTTAAGTGTAGCTCTAGCCCAAAAAATAAATTTTTAAGCTTTTTGGAGAACATAGGGAAGGGTTATCACCCCTGTAACATTTGTTTTGTTGTCTGTGCACCTGTTCAGAATATTTCACCTCACTTTCCGTCCCAATGACAAATGTTTTTGGAAAAGTGGGGTTTTTATTGAAACGAGGATTGGTGATAAAGCATCAGTAAAGAGGAGACACCTTTTTCCCATATTAACTTTTACAGGAGAGAATTTCCCTTCCTAGGGGTAGATTTCCTCTCACTTCCTGTTGTCTCCTTCCGTTTGCAAGTAGGAGTCGTTTGTAAGTTGGATGTTTGAAAGTAGGGGCCTGCCGTATATACTCTGCAGAAATTTGCCCCTTAGGTGTTGGTGTTGCCACAACACTGTAAGCCCTCACAGTTACTCTTGGTGGGCGCATAAATGGGCCCTGCTGTGAATTATTAGATCAAGAATTGTAATTGCATGCCCCTGTTGAACAGGGGCAGAACAATTGGGCCTTTGGTGGTGGCGGTGGTGCTGGTGCCACAAGACTGTAAGTCCTCACAGTTACTCTTGGTGGGCACAGGAATGGGCCCATCTGTGAAATATTAGATGAAGAATTGTTATTACATGCCCCTGTTGAACAGGGGCTGAAAAATTGGGCCTTAGCCACTGGTGCCACAACACTTCAGCCCATCACAGATACTGTATTTGGAGCGCAGCAATGAGCCCTGTTGCAAAGTATTGCATCAAAAATTTTAATTATACGCCCCTGTTAAACAGGGGCTGACAAATTGGGCCTTAGCCACTGGTGACGGCACCCAGAACCACAAATGTTCTTCCAAGCTATCGGCAGGATCATTGAGGTGGAAGAGGATAGTCAGTCAACATAACAGGACAGTCACTCAACATCAGCATAGGCAGTCTTGAAGGGATTTGACATTTCAAAAAAAAATATTCGGTTACATCAGCTTCAGGTGCTTGGTAGCTGGTGGTGATCCAAGACTGGTTCATCTTTATGAAGGTCAGTCGATCAACCGAGTCGTTGGACAGGCGCACCCTGTGATCGGTTGAAAAGCCACCAGCAGCACTGAATGTGCGTTCCGAAAGAACGCTGGATGCAGGACAGGCCAGTAGCTCAATTGCATACTGTGCAAGCTCTGGCCAGTGATCCATCCTCAAGACCCAGTAAGCCAGAGGATTTTCGGTGGGAAAGGTGTCCATGTCTGACCTTGCCCCTAGGTATTCCTGGACCATGTATATCAGACGCTGGCGATGGTTGCTGGAACCGATCATACTTTGGGGCTGCGGACTAAAGAATTGTCTGAACGCATCGGTCAGACAGCCACCTTCCCCACCGCTCCTTCTTTGACTGACCGAAGCCTCAGCAACTCGTTGTCCAGGACCAGGAGTTTGTAACCTCCCAGTCTCTGGGAACGCGTTGCACAGACCTTTCTGCAAGGCCTCCCGGAGATGTCTCATTCTCTGCTCCCTCAGTGATGGCAAGATAAGGTCCGCAACCTTACCCTTGTACCGTGGATCAAGGAGAGTGGCCAGCCAGTAATGGTCCCTCTCCTTGATCCGAAGAATACGAGGATCCTTCCGCAGGCTTTGCAGGATCAGGGAGGCCATGCAGCGTAGGTTAGCTGAGGCATTCAGTCCGCAGTCCTCTGGTTCACTAAGGACGAAATGATCCGCAGCCACCTCCTCCCAGCCACGTACAAGTCCACGGGTTTCATGGGACTGTAAATTATCCCTGAAAGACTGCTGCTGTTGATGCTGAGTGCCAGGTTCTACTTCCATGCTGACACAATCCTCCTCCTCCTCCTCCTCCTCCTCTTCCTGTGTGATGGGTGGGACAGAAGGAACACTGTCTGGGTAAAGAAGGGGCTTGAGAGGCAAGGAAGTCCTCCTCTTCCTGCCTCTGTTCTGCCTCAAGTGCCCTGTCCATTATTCCACGCAGCGTATGCTCCAACAGGTGGCCAAGAGGTACAGTGTCACTGATGCATGCACTGTCACTGCTCACCATCCTTGTGGCCTCCTCAAATGGTGCCAGGACAGTGCATGCATCCCTGACCATGCCCCACTGGCGTGGTGAAAAAAACCCGAGCTCCCCTGACCTTGTCCTGGTGCCGTAGTCGCACAGGTACTCATTTATGGCCCTCTTCTGCGTGTGCAGCCGCTGCAGCATGGCCAACGTTGAGTTCCACCTGGTGGGCATGTCACAAATAAGGCGGTTCAACTCCTTTTGCAGCTCAGCCAGCCGAGCACTGGCATTATATGATCTGCGGAAATGCACACAGACTTTCCTGGCCTCCCTCAGGACATCCTGTAAGCCCGGGTACCTGCCCAAGAACCGCTGCACCACCAGGTTAAGGACGTGAGCCACACAGGGCACATGGGTCAGTTGTCCCTGTCGGAGGGCGGAGAGGAGGTTGGTGCCATTGTCGTAAACCACCATTCCTGGCTTAAGCTGGCGTGGCGTCAACCACCTCTCAGCCTGTCCCTGCAGAGCTGACAGAACCTCTGCCCCAGTGTGGCTTCTGTCCCCCAAACACACCAGCGCAAGCACGGCATGGCATCTTTTTGCCTGCGTACTTGCGTAGCCCCTTGAATGCCTACGGAGCACCGCTGGTTCCGAGGACAAAGCACAGGAAGAGGCCATGGAGGAAGAAGAAGTGGAGGGGGTGGAGGAGAGAGGTGTGTCACAACCAGTAGTAGCATTTTGGAGGCGTGGCGGCGGAACAACCTCCATCACTACTGCACTCTGTCCTGCATCCTTCCCAGCTGCCAAAAGAGTGACCCAATGGGCCGTGAAAGAAAGGTAACATCCCTGTCCATGCCTGCTGGACCATGAGTCAGCGATAATATGCACCTTACCGCTGACCGCCCTGTCCAGCGAGGCATGGACATTGCCTTCCACATGCTGGTAGAGAGCCGGAATCACCTTCTGTGAGAAAAAGTGGCGTTTGGGAACCTGCCACTGAGGAACCGCACATTGCACAAACTCACGGAAGGGGGCCGAGTTTACCAACTGAAAAGACAGCAGTTGAAGTGCTAGCAATTTAGCCAAGCTAGCATTCAACTGCTGGGCATGTGGATGGCTGGGAGTGAACTTCTTTTGAGTGTCCAGCAGCTGGGGCAGGGAAATTTGCCTGCTAGAATCGGACGTCGGTGTACTGCTAGCAGAGTGCCCGCAAGTACTTAGCTGTGACACACCTAATTCTACACCTTCATTCCTCTCAGTGCAGGTTTCAGAGAGGACTGAAGGTATAGTGGGGTTGGAGATCCCAGCTGATGAGGAGCAAGGAGAGGTCAGCTTTGTTCTTTGGTGTGGGTCTTTAGGGTACGCTTGCCAACGAGCTGCATGGCAGGTCAACATATGTCTGGTCAAGCATGTGGTGCCCAAGCGGCTGATGTTTTGGCCACGCGAGATACGCTTGAGACATATGTTGCAAATAGCAGCGGTGCAATCTGATGCACTCGACTCAAAAAAGGCCCACACCAAAGAACTTTTGGAATAAGAGGCAGAGGCAGCGCCCTGCACAGGCGGAGCTCTGCGGTGTGATTCAGCCGGTGTTCTTCCCTTACGCTGGCCCCCGGAGGGCATCCTGCCTCGTTGGAGATGTGCCAACTCCTCATCCTCCTCCTCCTCCTCTCTCCTATCAGGCACCCACGTGGAGTCAGTGACCTCATTATCCCCTCCCTCTTGATCACTGGAGCAAACCTGGCAGTATGCTGCAGCTGCTGGAACATGACTGCCAGATTGGTGTCCTTCTTGAGCATCCTCTCTCTCTGCGCTCACGCTACTGCCTTCCTCTAGCTGTGTATCATCATCAGACCCTTCAAAACGCTGAGCATCCTCCTGGAGCATGTACCCAACACCGTGCTCAAACAGTTCGGGGGACTCCTCAGGAGGACATGGTGGGTCTAGGGAAGGAGTGACTGATGACATTGATACGAGGGAAGAGGACGCGTTGGCAGCTGCTTTGCCAGTACCCTGAGCCTGGGTGAGAGAGGATGAGGAGGATGAGGAGGGCTTGGTCATCCACTCTACCAAGTCTTCGGCATGATGCGGCTCAACACATCCAGCTGCCGAAAATAAGGACAAGCGTGTCCCATGGCCACGTGCTGATGACAATGCACCGCGTCCACGACCAGCACTGTTGCCCCCAGACACAGAGCCTGCTTGCCCTCTTTTATTGGCTCGTGACTGTCTGCCTCTCCTTGTTGGCCTTCCAGACATTCTAATGGCCTGCAGGGAGATGGGAAAACCAGCAATAAGGGGTAGCTTCAGGTGTATACTGTGCAGGAGGCACACTACGCCCACTGTAACTGCTGCAGATGCCTGCCTGTGTTACACAACAGGAAAACACAGCAATAAGGGGTAGCTTCAGGTGTATACTGTGCAGGAGGCACACTACGCCCACTGTAACTGCTGCAGATGCCTGTTAGTGTAACACAAAATAAAAAAAACACGAGCTATAAGGGGTAGCTTCAGGTGTATACTGTGCAGGAGGCACACTACACCCACTGTAACTGCTGCAGTTGCCTGCCTGTGTTACACAACAGGAAAACACAGCAATAAGGGGTAGCTTCAGGTGTATAATGTGCAGGAGGCACACTACACCCACTGTAACTGCTGCAAATGTCTGCCTGTGTTACACAACAGGAAAACACAGTCATAAGGGGTAGCTTCAGGTGTATACTGTGCAGGAGGCACACTACGCCCACTGTAACTGCTGCAGATGCCTGATAGTGTAACACAAAATAAAAAAACCACAAGCAATAAGGGGTAGCTTCAGGTGTATACTGTGCAGGAGGTTTAGCAAGAATGACACTGACACTGTCCCCTGCCTATCCTTCTCTATCCCTGTATACCAACACACTGTAAATGCACAAGGTTAATGAAAGAATATCACTGACACTGTCCCTGCCTATTCTTCTCTGTCCCTGTATACCAACACACTGTAAATGCACAAGGTTAATGAAAGAATATCACTGACACTGTCCCTGCCTATTCTTCTCTGTCCCTGTATACCAACACACTGTAAATGCACAAGGTTAATGAAAAAATATCAAAGACACTTTCCCTGCCTATCCTTCTCTGTCCCTGCACGCCAACACACTACACAAGGCCGCCGCGCTGGCGGCCTTTTATAGTGTGGGGCGTGTACTAAACCCCCCTGAGCTATAATTGGCCACAGGCATCCTGCCTGTGGCCAATTATGGCTCTCCTCGCTGCCGGCACTGTGATTGGCCAAGCAAGCGGGGTCACAGTGCATGCTTGTCCAATCACAGCGCCGGCAATGCACTGCGATGGCGCAGTGTATTGTGGGCCGTTCGCGTCACACAAATTTGGCGCGAACGGCCCACAAAGTTCTGGTTTCGCCGAACAGGCGAACACCGAGCTCATCCCTAATGCTGAGTGACTATCCTGTTATGCTGAGTGACTATCCTCTTCCTCCTCAGTGATCATGCTTATAGCTTGTAAGAACATTTTTGGTTCTGGGCACCGCCACCAGTGGCTAATGCCCAATTTTTCAGCCCCTGTTTAACAGGAGCGTGTAAATACAATTTTTGATGCAATACTTTGCAGCAGGGCTCATTGCTGCGCTCCTCTGTGAGGGGTTGCAGTGTTGTGGCACCAGTGTCTCAAGCCGCGTACACACGACCGGTTTTCTTGGCAAGAAACGACAAGAAAACTGTTGGGAGAGCTTTCTTGCCGAGAAAACCGTTCGTGTGTATGATTTCTCGTCGAGAAAACTGTCCAAAATCTCGACGAGAAAAAAGACGACCTGCGGTCTTTTTTCTTGTCGGAATCTCAGTTTTTCTCAGCGTGATTCTCGTCAGAGAAAACCGTTCGTGTGTATGCTTTTCCGAGTCTTCAAAAACCACGCATGGTCAGAATCAAGTATGAGACGGGAGCACTCCTTCTGGTAAAACTAGCGTTCGTAATGGAGGTAACACATTCGTCACACTGTAACGAACTGAAAGCACGAAGTCTGAAAAGCACGAATCGTCTCTTCTCAAACTTTTACTAACACGCGGCAACACGAGATCAGCAAAGCAGCCCAAGGGGTGGCGCCAAGAGAATTGAACTTCCCCTTTATACTGCCGTCGTACGTGTTGTACGTCACCGCACTTTTAGACCGACGAGATTTTGGATTCACAGTGTGTATGCAAGGAAAGCTTGACAAGAATCTCGTCAAGCTTGACAAGAAACCCGTCGAGAAAAACAACGTTTTTTTTCTGACGAGATTCTCGGTCGTGTGTACGAGGCTTCAGGCCCAATTTTTTTGCCCCTGTTCAATATTTCACAGCAGGGCCCATTCCTGCGCCCACCAAGAGTAACTGTGAGGGCTTACAGCGTTGTGGCAACACCACCACCACCACCAAAGGCCCAATTTTTCCTACCACTGTTCAACAATGGCATGTAATTACAATTCCTGATATAATAGTTCACAGCAGGGCGTTCCAGTGCCCACCAAGAGTAACTGTGAGGGCTCACAGTGTTGTGGCAACACCAACACCTAAGGGGCCAAATTTCAGCAGAGTATATACGGCAGGCCCCTACTTTCAATCATCCAACTTACAAACGACTCCTACTTGCAAACGGAAGAAGACAACAGGAAGTGAGAGGAAATCTACCCCTAGGAAGGGAAATTCTCTCCTGTAAGAGTTAATATGGGAAAAAGGTGTCTCCTCTCTACTGATGCTTTATCACCAATCCTTGTTTCAATAAAAACCCCAAATTTTCCAAAAGCATTTGTCATTGGGACGGAAAGTGAGGGGAAATGTTCTGAACAGGGGCACAGACAGCAAAACAAATGTTACAGGGGTGATAACCCTTCCCTATGTTTTCCAAAAAGCTTAAAAATAGATCTTTTGGCTGGAGCTACACTTAACCACCTCAATACCAGGCTTTTTGTACCACTTCAATACCGGGCCTATTCTGGCACTTCTCTCCTACATGTACAAATTATATATGGTTTTTTTAGCAGACACCCTAGGGAATAAAATGACGGTCATTGCAACTTTTTTTCTTGCACGATATTTGCGCAATAATTTTTCAAACGCCTTTTTTTTTTAAAAAAAATGGTCTCATGAATTAAAAAATAACAAAACAGTAAAGTTAGCCCAATTTTTTGGGAAAATATGCAGAGTAAATAGATACCTAACATGTCACGCTTTAAAATTGCGCACCCTCATGAAATGGCGCCAAACTTCGGTACTTAAAAATCTCCATAGGCTAGAATTGTTGCACGCGCTCTAACGCACGCGGCGATACGTCACATATGTGGTTTGAACAGCGTTTACATATGTGGGCGACTTACGTGTGCATTCGCTTCTGATCGCGAGCTACCAGGGACAGGGGCGTTTAAAAAAATTTTTTTATTATTATTTTTTTTTTTTTACTTATTTATTTATTTTTTTACAATTATTTTACTTTTTTTTTTATCACTTTTATTCCTATTACGAGGAATGTAAACATCCCTTGTAATAGGAATGTTTGTGACAGGTCCTCTTTATGGAGAGAGGCGGGGTCAATAAGACCTCCCCCTCCCCCCACATCTCTCCTCCAGGCTGGAAAGCATGAGATCAGTGAAATTTTTTTCACTGATCTCATACTTACTAGCCGCAATGGCGGCTTTGTTTACATTTGAGGACCCGGGCGTGACATCATCACATCGCGCCATCTGGTCACCAGTCATCTCTATGCTCATCACGTGACCCACCAACGGCGCCGGAAGATTCGCTCCGGGTCCCCGATTGCACGGGAGAGCCCGGAGAAGCACCGGATGGCGGCGGGAGGGGGGGTTGTCCCCTCCCGCTGCCTATAAGAACGATCAAGGGGCGGAACCGCCGCTATGATCGTTCTTATGGTGCGCAGGATCGCCGGCACTACAAAAGGATATCTGAATGATGCCTCTAGCTGCAGGCATCATTCAGATATCCCCCCACAAAACCAGGACGTCATATGACGTCCACCCAGGATGGGAGATCCCATCTGTGGACGTCATTTGACTATGGCTGGGTAGGGAAGTGGTTAATTAATCAATGTACCTGTTCAAAATTACAAACAGATTCTACATAAGAACAAACCTACAGTCCCTGTCTTGTATGCACCGCCTGTATACTGCTGTTCAGAGTATATAGGGCCTTTTTTTACTTTGGGTGCGGGGTTCCCCTTAATATCCATACAAGACCCAAAGGGGCTGGTAATAGGGGGGTGGGGGGGGGGTAGCCATGCCATTTCTCTCAATGATTTTCATCCATATTACCGGGACCAGACATTACATTAAAGCCGCAAGCAGTTTTAAATGACTTTTTTTCCTTTAGAAGTGTCATTTTGTGCAGGGACAGTTCTAAACACGGGAAACACGTGGCACTTCACAGGCATACTATACACACCCCCCAGGTACAATATTTAAAGGAATATTTCACTTTTATTGTTTCACTATAAGCATTATTAAAATCACTGCTCCCGAAACAACGGCAGTTTTTAAAACTTTTTTTTTGCATTGATACATGTCCCCTGGGGCAGAACCCGGGTCCCCAAATCCCTTTTAGGACAATAACATGCATAATAGTCGTTATAATTAGCACTTTTGATTTCAAACTTTCGAGTCCCATAGAATTTAATAGGGTCCTAATGTTCGTGCGAACTTTCGGTCCGTTCGCAGGTTCCGGTGCGAACCGAATCGGGGGGTGTTCGGCTCATCCCTAATGTCCAGCACTAGCTCTGCACTTGGTAATTGCCACTTCAGACAACAGAATGCCCAGCACTAGCTGGAGCAAATCGACTTCCAACAGTCCAAAATAAATGTATTGATATTATCTGATGGGAGGAGAATATACCTACTATCCCTACGCGTTTCACTCCATTAGGACACTTTTGTACTAATGCACCTGGTGCGTTTGTGAATGGCGCTGCATAAATAGCTGTCGCCCGTCGGGTGGCCAAACTGCCGGGGGATCACGGTGTACAAAGCTGTTGCCGACCCAGCTTTCTCTGGCATTTTATTTTACAGGTTTAAATCATTATTTTTTGCTAGAAAATTACTCAGAACCCGAAAACACAATATACAGAATCTCACAAAGTAAGTACACCCCTCACATTTTTGTAAATCTTTTCTTCTATCTTTTCATGTGACAACACTGAAGAAATGACACTTTGCTACAATGTAAAGTAGTGAGTGTACAGCTTGTATAACGGTGTAAATTTGCTGTCCCCTCAAAATAACTCAACACACAGCCATTCATGTCTAAACCGCTGGCAACCAAAGTCAGTACACCCCTAAGTGAAAATGTCCAAATTGGGCCCACTTAACCATTTTCCCTCCCCGGTGAAGATGTCAGTGCACCGCTGGAGGGCTTCGTTCAAGTTTTTTATAATGTTCTAGTATGTGATGCGTACTAGCACATTATGCTATTATCCTGCAAGGGACCATTTTATTTGTATTTTTTTTTTTTTTTTTTGGAGGTTTACTACCACTTTAAGTACTTT
Organism: Rana muscosa; assembly: GCA_029206835.1. Classification (NCBI taxonomy): domain Eukaryota; kingdom Metazoa; phylum Chordata; class Amphibia; order Anura; family Ranidae; genus Rana; species Rana muscosa. Next base: position 302,924,153 of record CM055121.1, on the reverse strand, counting down.
TGACCTATGGCAAGCAATAAAAATCGGATTAGTGGGCGGAGCCAGATGAACAGAGACAAGAATCATGAAAAGAAAAGAAAAGTTGTATAATGTAACTGAGAAGCAGAAAAAAAAGAAAAAAATCCACCGCAAATACAACTGAAGCCGGGACTTTATATTGCTGTTATCCCATCACGGTGTCATTAAATTATAGACAGTGACACCGCCGCTTGTCAGAAGCAAATCAGCAAAGACTCTTCTCCGCTCCAAATGACTGCGATTTCTACCGCGCCACCAGGCTCATATAAATAATATATTTTTTCCAGTAACCTCGGTGCATGAAACCGTTTTATTACACAATGTCCTGCGCTTAGACGGCGCCCGCAAAGTGACAGAAAAAAAAAACAATTGAAGAATTTAATAAATAAGTGGGACGCAATCCTCTGGAGCCGAGAAAATTGAAAGCAGATTTGACAGAGAATAAGGAGTTCTAGCAGATTTTCCAATTGTTCCTATCAGGCGTGAGCGCTACTGAAAAACTGGATCCAGTAAATAAGCGGGTTGGATTGCCTCCTCTGATGACTCATCGGGGAAATAAACGCCGGCGTGGAACGACGTTCTCGGTAAATCAATACAGCGAATATATGAAAAAAGAATGTTTGTACAAACACTGCGCAGCGCGGCGGAATGCTAAATCATCGGCCGTGTTACCGATGAAGATTGAGATTCTGCAGGAGTGCGAATACAGCTACAGTAGCTGAACCCTAATAGAGTGTAAGCTCTTCTACCTTCTGTATCCTCCCGTATACCCTAATAGAGTGTAAGTTCTTCTACCTTCTGTATCCTCCCGTATACCCTAATAGAGTGTAAGCTCTTCTACCTTCTGTATCCTCCCGTATACCCTAATAGATTGTAAGCTCTTCTACCTTCTGTATCCTCCCTTATACCCTAATAGAGTGTAAGCTCTTCTACCTTCTGTATCCTCCCTTATACCCTAATAGAGTGTAAGCTCTTCTACCGTCTGTATCCTCCCTTATACCCTAATAGAGTGTTAGCTCTTCTACCTTCTGTACCCCCTATTAGACCCTAATAGAGTATAAGCTTTTCTACCTCCTGTATCCTCCTGTATACCCTAATAGATTGTAAGCTCTTCTACCTTCTGTATCCTCCCTTTATACCCTAATAGAGTGTAAGCTCTTCTATCTTCTGTACCCCCTATTAGACCCTAATAGATTGTAAGCTCTTCTACCTTCTGTATCCTCCCTTATACCCTCATAGAATGTAAGCTATTTTACCGTCTGTATTCTCCCGTATACCCCAATAGAGTGTAAGCTCTTCCACCTTCTGTATCCTCCATTATATCTTAATAGATTGTAAGCTCTTCTGTATCCTCCCGTATACCCTTATAGATTGTAAGCTCTTCTACCTTCTGTATCCTCCCTTATACCCTAATAGAGTGTAAGCTCTTCTACCTTCTGTACCCTCCCTTATACCCCAATAGATTGTAAGCTCTTCTACCTTCTGTATCCTCCCTTATACCCCAATAGAGTGTAAGCTCTTCTACCTTCTGTATCCTCCCTTATACCCTAATAGAGTGTAAGCTCTTTTACCTTCTGTATCCTCCCTTATACCCTAATAGAGTGTAAGCTCTTTTACCTTCTGTATCCTTCCTTATACCCTAATAGATTGTAAGCTCTTCTACCTTCTGTATCCTCCTGTATACCCTAATAGAGTGTAAGCTCTTCTACCTTCTGTATCCTCCCTTATACCCTAATAGAGTTTAAGCTCTTCCACCTTCTGTATCCTCCCTTATACCCTAATAGAGTGTAAGCTCTTCTACCTTCTGTATCCTCCCTTATACCCTAATAGAGTGTAAGCTCTTCTACCTTCTGTATCCTCCCTTATACCCTAATAGACTGTAAGCTCTTCTACCTTCTGTATCCTCCCTTATACCCTAATAGAGTGTAAGCTCTTCCACCTTCTGTATCCTCCCTTATACCCTAATAGAGTGTAAGCTCTTCTACCTTCTGTATCCTCCCTTATACCCTAATAGAGTGTAAGCTCTTCTACCTTCTGTATCCTCCCTTATACCCTAATAGACTGTAAGCTCTTCTACCTTCTGTATCCTCCCTTATACCCTAATAGAGTGTAAGCTCTTCTACCTCCTGTATCCTCCCTTATACCCTAATAGAGTGTAAGCTCTTCTACCTTCTGTATCCTCCCGTATACCCTAATAGACTGTAAGCTCTTCTACCTCCTGTATCCTCCCGTATACCCTAATAGACTGTAAGCTCTTCTACCTTCTGTATCCTCCCGTATACCCTAATAGAGTGTAAGCTCTTCTACCTTCTCTATCCTCCCGTATACCCTAATAGAGTGTAAGCTCTTCTACCTTCTGTATCCTCCCCTTATACCCTAATAGAGTGTAAGCTCTTCTACCTTCTGTATCCTCCCTTATACCCTAATAGAGTGTAAGCTCTTCTACCTTCTGTATCCTCCCGTATACCCTAATAGATTATAAGAAGTTGGGGTTTACCTTTATTAAAGCTCAGCTTTGCATTCATAGGTAAATATTGTAACATGGCTGCTGATATTTTATTGGCTCTTTTATTAGAATTTTATGATTTTATTTTGTTCTTTAATTCCATATGAGGTGCAATGCTCTGTCATTTATCTCTCTGGTATTTTATATTATAGTGATATTCCTCCAAAGCCCGGGAATTCAGTCTCCCCATTGTGTTCAAATAAACATCAGATCAAATTCTGATGTTTGCGGCAGATAATCCTAATGCCGGCAAAAAACATCATTTTCTCGTAAGATTTAATGTTCCTTATCGAGCGGAGAGCCGGCCGTCTCCCATTTAATACATATTTGCATGCGACTCAGCGGGATAAAGGAGAGCTGATCTGTGCTCTAATCCATTATGGGAATTTGGGGGGGGGGGGGGGGGGTGATACACAAAAAATAATTTCTCTTTTTAGAAGTGCTTGTATCATTTGTACAATTGTAATATCACAGTGATACATTTTATTTTATTCACCCTTCTTTAAAATATTTAAGTAATCTAAAAAAAATAATATTAGGTTCTACTAAAATAGCCATTTTATTAGATGAAAAATAAATACTTGAATAAATAAATTTAAAAATAAATAACGTTTAAATAAATCAAATTTTAAACTGCAAAAAAAAGAAAAGACAGAAAAAATGTATTAAAAATGTATATCTTCACGTGTTCAATACTTTTTCCCCGTGTCCTTCCATTCTATTACACAGAACTTCATTTCTGAACTTATTTGTTTTGGTGTCTTTGTATGTATGGAGTGCAAGGATTGTTACCGACATGTGGGGGAAATTTCATGTCAATATCACCTTTACCAATATATTTACCGAGAAAAATGGTGATGTGTTCTATACTTATTTTACCATATATATATATATTTTTTTATTATTATTACATTTATTTTTATAGTTTTTATATACATTTTAAATATTTTTTCTTTCTTTTTTTTTCCAGTTTAAATTTTCCTTTATTTTAACTTTATTTATATTTAACTTTATTTATTTAAGTATTTGTTTCTATATATATATATATATATATATATATATATATATATATATATATATATATCGAATAAAATGGCTATTTAGGTAGAACCTAACAACATTTTACCTGCTGTGTGTATATACAGTGGGTACGGAAAGTATTCAGACCCCCTTAAATGTTTCACTCTTTGTTATATTGCAGCCATTTGCTAAAATCATTTAAGTTCATTTTTTTCCTCATTAATGTACACACAGCACTCCATAATGTACACACAGCACCCCATAATGTACACACAGCACCCCATAATATACACACAGCCCCCCATAATGTACACACAGCACCCCATAATGTACACACAGCACCCCATAAAGTACACACAGCACCCCCTAATGTACACACAGCCCCCCATAATGTGCACACAGCACCCCATAAAGTACACACAGCACCCCATAATGTACACACAGCCCCCCATAATGTACACACAGCACCCCATAATGTACACACAGCCCCCCATAATGTACACACAGCACCCCATAATGTACACACAGCCCCCCATAATGTGAGTGAGTGAGTGAGTGAGTAACTTGTATAGCGCTGCAATTGCGAACTAAATCGCCTCAAGGCGCTTTGCATCCAGTGTCGTTGAGATCGTTAGAAGAGATGGGTCTTTAGTATTTTCCGGAAGGCCCGATGGTTTTCTTCCATGCGGATATTCGTGGGTAGCGCATTCCATAGCCTTGGTCCTTGGACAGCAAACCTTCGTTCTCCCTTGGCTTTGTAGCGGGTCTTGGGGATGTGGAGGAGGTTTTGGTTAGTTGATCGAAGGTCACGAGTAGTGGTGTAGTGTTTTATTTTCTCGCATAAGTATTCAGGAGCGTTTCCTTGTGCGCATTTGTGGGTGAGGCAGAGGGTCTTGAATGTGATCCGATCCTTTACGGCTAGCCAATGGAGGCTTTTCAGGGATGGTGCGATTGATTCCCAGGGTTTTTTCCCTGTTACCAGTCTGGCCGCTGTGTTTTGGATGACTTGTAGACGTGCAACTTGGTATTTGGGTAGTCCTAGGTAAAGTGAGTTAGCGTAGTCAAGCCGTGAATTGATAATGGTTCCGACTACTACTGCTCTGTCTTTTTCCGGGATGAACGGGATGAGTCTTCGTAGCAGGCGGAGAAGGTGGTGGGATCCACTGACTACTGATCCTATTTGTGCGTCCATAGTCATGTCTGAGTCAAAGATAACTCCCAGGCTTTTAACTTTGGTGCTTGGGGTTATGTTTTGTCCCAGGATGGTGGGTGGCGTCCATGTGGTCCTGGCGTTTTTCTTTCGGTTAGCGTGGAAAATAAGCAGTTCTGTTTTGGATCCATTAAGCTTGAGGGAGCTCTCTGTCATCCAATTGTTGATCAATGTAAGGCATTTTTCCAGTCCGTAATATTGATCTTTTTTGTTGTTGATGCGAAAGTAAAGTTGAGTGTCATCTGCATAGGAGTGATAACGCATGTCCTGTTCACTGATGATTTTGAGGAGTGGCCGAAGGTAGATGTTGAAGAGTACCGGTGACAGGGGTGATCCTTGAGGTACTCCGCATGCATTTGTGCGTGGTGCCGAGGTAAAGGCTCCCAGTTTCACTGTCTGGGATCGGTTTTCTAAGAAGGATGCGAACCATGGTAGGTCCGTGTCTGCGACTCCTGCTACTTCGGTGAGACGCGTAAGTAGGATTTTGTGATCTACTGTGTCAAAGGCTGCACTGAGGTCCAGCAGCACCAGGAGACATGATTCTCCGTCATCTGCTGCTTCTAGTACGTCGTCCCATATTTTGAGAAGTACCGTTTCCGTCCCATGGCCCGGGCGGAACCCCGATTGAAGTGGGTCCAGGAGATTGTGGGTATCCAAATGAAGTTGTAGCTGTTGTGTTACAACTTTCTCGATAATCTTGGAGATGGTGTTCAGGCTTGTTACCGGTCTTCTAAAATTTGGGTCATTCGGGTCAAGGTTAGGTTTCTTTAGGAGGGGTTTGATTATTCCTTGTTTAAGGGAAGTCGGCACAATACCTTCTTTGAACGATTGGTTGATGAAGTGTGTTATGTGGGGTGCCAAGATGTCGGTACATTCTTTCAGCAGTTTTGCCGGAATGATGTCGTTCGGTGAAGTGCTATCTCGGAGGCTTCTGATGATGTTTTTAGTAGTGTCGATTGTAATTGGGACCAGAGTAAATTTCTTTGATTGCAGAATATTTATCTGGTTCTTTTCTTCCTTTGGCTGTGTGGGGTTGTTTGATTTTTCCTGCTGAATTATTTTCCTAATGTTATCAATTTTGTCGATAAAAAAATTGGATAGTTCATTGCAGAATTCCTGAGTTTCGTTTGCTGAAGACTCCAAACAGGTGGGATTCATGGTCTGAGCTACTAGTTTGAAGAGTTTGCGGGGGCAGTTTAGGGCTTTTGCGATGGTGTTTGCGAAATGGTCTCTTTTTGCTTTGAAGATTGCTTTATGATATTTCCTAGTGAGTGCTTTGTAGATTGTGTAGTTCTCCTTTGTTGCATTTCTTCTCCAGGCTCCTTCTGCTCTTCTGCGTTCTTGTTTCAGTAAAGTAAGAGCGTCATTGAACCAGCCTGCATTGTTTTTGCGGATGAGTGCTCTGCGTCTTGGAGCAACCGTATCTGCTGTCTGTAGCAAAGCATTGTTCAGGAAGTTGAGTGTTTCTTCTGTTGAGTGGTTTTGGTTTAGCATTTCCATATTGTTCAATAGCGTGGTTTTGAAAAGGTCAGAGTATAGTTTCTTCTGTGATCTTGTCCAGTGTGTTGTTGCTGATTGTATTGATTTTTGGAGGGCCGTGTTGGTCGTTATAGTAAACTTGATGGCATGATGGTCTGTCCATGGTAGAGGCTGGTTGTCCAGTGTGTTGATGTCCATATCTTGTTTGAAGATTAGGTCAAGAGTGTGACCTGATACATGAGTAGGAGTATTTATCAATTGTTGCAAGCCTAGTTTTTCTAGTTGGTCGATGCAGGCAGTGGCGATAGGGTCTTCGGGGGCATTGGCCCAAAGGTTGAAGTCTCCAAGTAGCAGCAGATTTTTGGTTTTCATGGTGTATGTCGAGAAAAATTCATTTAAATGTGTGAGGAGGTGTGTCTTGGGTCCCGGTGGTCTGTAGCAGAGCAGTATGTGGATGGTATCCTGGGGTGTAGTTTGCAGTTGCAGAGTGAGTGTTTCCATGAAAGGCAATGAGTTCTGTAGAGTTGGTTTGATGAACGTAAGGTGGTCTTTGTAAATTACTGCTAGGCCCCCTCCTCTTTGTCCTGTTCTATGCTCCGTTAGGATGCGGTAGTTCTCCGGCACTAGTTCTGCTAGGATGGTATTGCAGTCGGGTGTTAGCCAGCTTTCCGTGATGAAGAGGCAGTCTATGTTGTGTTGGGTTATGAAATCATGGATTTCCTGTCTGTGTTTGACTGCAGATCTGGTGTTGATTAGGGCACTTGATAGATGTTGTAGATGCCATGGTGCTCTGTTTTTTCCTGTTGATCGTCGACTGATTCTTACGATTCGTTCTTTTTGTAACTTTTTTTGGATGGGTGTTGGTAGTGTTGTGGCAAAGTTCTTTAGGCTTTGGATGGTGTCGGCTGAGTATATAATGTTAACCATGTTGAAAAAGTGCTGATAATGATGAGGCGATGAGATGATGTTGATAACGATGATGATCCTGATGTTGATGATGATGATGATGAGCGATGCGATGAGAGAGCTGCTGAGGTGTGCTAATGCTTGAAGTTGGTGTTTGATGTTGACAAGGATGATGATCCGATAGTGATGAATGATCCGATGGTGATGATGATCCGATGGTGATGATGATCCGATAGTGATGATGATCCGATAGTGATGATGATCCAATGCTGATGATGATCCAATGCTGATGATGATCCAATGCTGATGATGATCCTAGTGATGATGATTCCTTCCTAATCCCTGGAGGCGGTTGGAGCTACCCTAACCTTCCCGCTAATGGAAGGAGTCCGATATACTTACCTGGTTATCAGGTTTGATGGACGACTGATGATGATGATGGTGATGGTGATCCTGGTGTAGACGGCGCTCCTCCCCAACTATCTAATCCCCCCGTTGATCCAGAGGAAGGCGAAAAACCCCAGCCAAGCACGGGCCAATAGTGCTAGAGCGGGGGAAAAAATTCCTTCCTGATCCCTCTAGAGGCGATCGGGTCTGCCCTGGATCAGCTAGCTAATGGGGGAGCCCGGTATACTTACCTAGTTGTCAGGTTTGCCAGGACAACTGGTGGTGATGCTGAGAGGAAGATGAGGATGATGATGTGAATGAAGATGAGGATGATGATGAGGAAGATGCTGCTGATGAGGATACCGATGAGGATGATGATGATGAGGGTGAATATGATGGTGCTGTGATAGGTAGTGTCCGAAGTGGAACTTGTGTGCTAAGGATTCAGGCGAAAACGTAGTCAGGCAGATTAGGTTGGCAACAGATCAGGCAAAATGGTACACGATCGAAATCCAGAGAGTGGACACTGGACAGGCAGGCAAAGGTCATACACGAGCTGGCAGTGAAGTACAAATACAGCAGGCTGGAGAGTAGTCAGGAATTCAGGCAGAAGTTCAACACGAAAATCAGGATCAAAAAGCAGTCACAACACCCAGGGAGCTATTCCACACAAACGGGCAACAATGTACACACAGCCCCCCATAATGTGCACACAGCACCCCATAAAGTACACACAGCACCCCCTAATGTACACACAGCCCCCCATAATGTACACACAGCACCCCATAATGTACACACAGCACCCCATAATGTACACACAGCTCCCCATAGTGTACACACAGCCCCCCATAATGTACACACAGCACTCCATAATGTACACACAGCCCCCCATAATGTACACACAGCACCCCATAATATACACACAGCCCCCCATAATGTACACACATCACCCCATAATGTACACACAGCACCCCATAATGTACACACAGCACCCCATAGTGACAGAAAAACACAGAATTGGTGACATTTTTGCAGATTTATTAAAAAATAAAAAGTGAAACATCACATGCTCCTAAGTATTCAGACCCTTTGCTGTGACACTCATATATATACCTCAGGTGCTGTCCATTTCTTCTGATCATCCTTGAGATGGTTCTTCACCTTCATTTGAGTCCAGCTGTGTTTGATTATACTGATTGGACTGGATTAGGAAAGCCACACACCTGTCTATAGAAGACCTTACAGCTCACAGTGCATGTCAGAGCAAATGAGAATCATGAGGTCAAAGGAACTGCCTGAAGAGCTCAGAGACAGAATTGTGGCAAGGCACAGATCTGGCCAAGGTTACAAAAAAAATTCTGCTGCACTTAAGGTTCCTAAGAGCACAGTGGCCTCCATAATCCTTAAATGGGAGATGTTTGGGACGACCAGAACCCTTCCTAGAGCTGGCCGTCCGGCCAAACTGAGCTATCGGGGCAGAAGAGCCTTGGTGAGAGAGGTAAAGAAGAACCCAAAGATCACTGTGGCTGAGCTCCAGAGATGCAGTCGGGAGAAAGTTGTAGAAAGTCAACCATCACTGCAGCCCTCCACCAGTCGGGGCTTTATGGCAGAGTGGCCCGACGGAAGCCTCTCCTCAGTGCAAGACACATGAAAGCCGCATGGAGTTTGCTAAAAAACACCTGAAGGACTCCAAGATGGTGAGAAATAAGATTCTCTGGTCTGATGAGACCAAGATAGAGCTTTTTGGCCTTAATTCTAAGCGGTATGTGTGGAGAAAACCAGGCACTGCTCATCACTAGTGATGAGCCGAACACCCCCGGGTTCGGTTCGCACCAGAACCCGCGAACGGACCGAAAGTTTGCACGAACATTAGAACCCTATTAAATACAATGGATGCGAACCTTCGGATTCTAAAGTGCTAATTATAATGACTATTATCCATGTTATTGTCCGAAACAGAGTTTGGGAACCCGGCTTCTGCACCAGGGGACATGTATCAATGCAAAAATAAGTTTTTAAAACGGACGTTTTCCGGGAGCAGTCATTTTAATGATGCATAAAGTGAAAAAAAAAAGTCAAATATTCCTTTAAATATTGTACCTGGGGGGTGTCTAAAGTATGCCTGTGAAGTGCCACGTGTTTCCCGTGTTTAGAACTGTCCCTGCACAAAATAACATTTCTAAAGGGAAAAAAAGCCATTTAAAACTGCTTGCGGCTTTAATGCAATGTCTGGTCCCGGTAATATGGATGAAAATCTTTAGGAAAAATGGCATAGCTACCCCATCAACCCCCCCCCCTACCCCAGCCCATTACCAGCCCCTTTGGGTCTTGTATGGATATTAAGGGGAACCCCGCACACAAAATAAAAAAGGCCCTATATACTCTGAACAGCCGTATACAGGCGGTGCATACAAGACAGGGACTGTAGGTTTGTTCTTATGTAGAATCTGTTTGTAATTTTGAACAGCTGCATTGTTTAAGTGTAGCTCCATGCCAAATTCCTTTTTTTTAGCTTTTTGTAAAACATAGGGAACGGTTATCACCCCTGTCACATTTTTTTTGCTGTCTGTGCCCCTGTTCAGAACATTTCACCTCACTTTGCGTCCCAATGACAACTGTTTTTGAAATGTGGTGTTTTTATTGAAACAAGGATTGGTGATAAAGCATCAGTAGAGAGGAGACACCTTTCTCCCATATTAATTCTTACAGGAGAGAATTTTCCTTCCAAGGGGTAGATTTCCTCTCACTTCCTGTTGTCTTCTTCCGTTTGCAAGTAGGAGTCGTTTGTAAGTTTGATGTTTGAAAGTAGGGACCTGCCGTATATACTCTGCAGAAATTGTCCCCTTAGGTGTTGGTGTTGGCACAACACTGTAAGCACTCACAGTTACTCTTGGTGGGTGCTGGAACGCCCTGCTGTCAACTATTATATCAGGAATTGTAATAACATATAATTGTTGATCAGTGGTAGTAAAAATTGGGCCTTTGATGGTGGTGCTGGTGCCACAACACTGTAAGGCCTGACAGTTACTCTTGGTGGGTGCAGCAATGGGCCCTGCTGTGAATTATTCGATCAATAATTATAATTGCATGCCCCTGTTGAACAGGGGCTGAAAAATTAGGCCTTTGGTGGTGGTGGTGGTGGTGATGGTGGTGCTGGTGCCACAACACTGTAAGGCCTGACAGTTACTCTTGGTGGGCGCAGCAATGGGCCCTGCTGTGAATTATTAGATCAATAATTATAATTGCATGCCCCTGTTGAATAGGGGCTGAAAAATTGGGCCTTTGGTGGTGGTGGTGGTGGTGGTGGTGATGGTGGTGCTGGTGCCACAACACTGTAAGGCCTGACAGTTACTCTTGGTGTGCGCAGCAATGGGCCCTGCTGTGAATTATTCGATCAATAATTATAATTGCATGCCCCTGTTGAACAGGGGCTGAAAAATTGGGCCTTTGGTGGTGGTGGTGGTGGTGATGGTGGTGCTGGTGCCACAACACTGTAAGGCCTGACAGTTACTCTTGGTGGGCGCAGCAATGGGCCCTGCTGTGAATTATTAGATCAATAATTATAATTGCATGCCCCTGTTGAACAGGGGCTGAAAAATTGGGCCTTAGGCACTGGTGGCACAACACTGCAACCCCTCACAGATACTGTACTTGGAGCACAGCAATGAGGCCTGTTGCAAAGTATTGCATCCAAAATTTTAATTACACGCCCCTGTTAAACAGGGGCTGAAAAATTGGGCCATAGCCACTGGTGGCGTCACCCATAAACCAAAATGATCTTCCAAGCTATCATCATTAATCGTATCATTGAGGAGGAGGAGGAGGATAGCCAGTCAACATAACAGCACAGGCACTCAGCATCAGCATCAGTCTTGAAGGGATGTGACATTTTAAAATCAATTAGTCTGTTATATCAGCATCAGGTGTGTGGTAGCTGGTGGTGATCCAAGACTGGTTCATCTTGATGAAAGTCAGTCGATCAACCGAGTCGGTGGACAGGCGCACCCTGTGATCCGTGACAAATCCTCCAGCAGCACTGAATGTGCGTTCTGAAAGAACGCTGGATGCAGGACAGGCCAGTAGCTCAATTGCATACTGTGCAAGCTCTGGCCAGTGATCCATCCTCAAGACCCAGTAAGCCAGAGGATTTTCGGTGGGGAAGGTGTCCAAGTCTGACCTTGCCCCTAGGTATTCCTGGACCATGTATATCAGACGCTGGCGATGGTTGCTGGAACCGATCATACTTTGGGGCTGCGGACTAAAGAATTGTCTGAACGCATCGGTCAGACGGCCACCTTCCCCACCGCTCCTTCTTTGACTGCCCGAAGCCTCAGCAACTCGTTGTCCAGGACCAGGAGTTTGTAACCTCCCAGTCTCTGGGAACGCGTTGCACAGACCTTTCTGCAAGGACTCCCGGAGTTGTCTCATCCTCTGCTCCCTCTGCGACGGTAAGATAAGGTCCGCAACCTTACCCTTGTACCGTGGATCAAGGAGAGTGGCCAGCCAGTAATGGTCCCTCTCCTTGATCCGAAGAATACGAGGATCCTTCCGCAGACTTTGCAGGATCAGGGAGGCCATGCAGCGTAGGTTAGCTGAGGCATTCAGTCCGGAGTCCTCTGGGTCACTAAGGACGACATGATCCGCAGCCACCTCCTCCCAGCCACGTACAAGTCCACTGGCTTCTTGGGACTGTAAATCATCCCTAAAAGACTGCTGCTGATGATGCTGAGTGCCAGCCTCCACCTCCATGCTGACACAATCCTCCTCCTCCTCCTCCTCCTTCTCTTCCTGTGCGATGGGTGGGACAGAAGGAACACTGTCTGGGTAAAGGGGGCCTTGAGAGGCAAGGAAGTCCTCCTCTTCCTGCCTCTGTTCTGCCTCAAGTGCCCTGTCCATTATTCCATGCAGCGTGTGCTCCAACAGGTGGACAAGAGGTACAGTGTCACTGATGCATGCACTGTCACTGCTCACCATCCTCGTGGCCTCCTCAAATGGTGCCAGGACAGTGCATGCATCCCTGATCATGCCCCACTGGCGTGGTGAAAAAAACCCGAGCTCCCCTGACCCTGTCCTGGTGCCGTAGTCGCACAGGTACTCATTGATGGCCCTCTGCTGCGTGTGCAGCCGCTGCAGCATGGCCAACGTTGAGTTCCACCTGGTGGGCATGTCACATATAAGGCGGTTCTTGGGCAGGTTCAACTCCTTTTGCAGCTCAGCCAGGCGAGGACTGGCATTATAAGATCTGCGGAAATGCACACAGACTTTCCTGGCCTGCCTCAGGACATCCTGTAAGCCCGGGTACCTGCCCAAGAACCGCTGCACCACCAGGTTAAGGACGTGAGCCATACAGGGCACATGGGTCAGTTGTCCCTGTCGGAGGGCGGAGAGGAGGTTGGTGCCATTGTCGCAAACCACCATTCCTGGCTTAAGCTGGCGTGGCGTCAACCACCTCTCGGCCTGCCCCTGCAGAGCAGACAGGACCTCTGCCCCAGTGTGGCTCCTGTCCCCCAAACACACCAGCGCAAGCACGGCATGGCATCTTTTTGCCTGCGTACTTGCGTAGCCCCTTGAACGCCTACGGAGCACCGCTGGTTCCGAGGACAAACCACAGGAAGAGGCCATGGAGGAAGAAGAAGAGGAGGGGGTGGAGGAGAGAGGTGTGTCACAACCAGTAGTAGCATTTTGGAGGCGTGGCGGTGGAACAACCTCCAACACTACTGCACCTTGTCCTGCATCCTTCCTAGCTGCCAAAAGAGTGACCCAATGGGCCGTGAAAGAAAGGTAACGTCCCTGTCCATGCCTGCTGGACCATGAGTCAGCGGTAATATGCACCTTACCGCTGACCGCCCTGTCCAGCGAGGCCAAGACATTGCCTTCCACATGCCTGTAGAGAGCCGGAATCGCCTTCCGTGCGAAAAAGTGGCGTTTGGGAACCTGCCACTGAGGAACCGCACATTGCACAAACTCACGGAAGGGGGCCGAGTCTACCAACTGAAAAGGCAGCAGTTGAAGCGCTAGCAATTTAGCCAAGCTAGCATTCAACCGCTGGGCATGTGGATGGCTGGGAGTGAACTTCTTTTGACGGTCCAGCAGCTGGGGCAGGGAAATTTGCCTGCTAGAATCGGACGTTGGTGTACTGCTAGCAGAGTGGCCGCAAGTACTTGCCTGTGACACACCTAATTCTACACCTTCATTCCTCTCAGAGCAGGTTTCAGAGAGGAGTGAAGGTATAGTGGGGTTGGAGATCCCAGCTGATGCGGTGCAAGAAGAGGTCAGCTTTGTTCTTTGGTGTGGGTCTTTAAGGTAGGCTTGCCAACGAGCTGCATGGCAGGTCAACATATGTCTGATCAAGCATGTGGTGCCCAAGCGGCTGATGTTTTGGCCACGCGATATACGCTTGAGACATATGTTGCAAACAGCAGCTGTGCGATCTGATGCACTCGCCTCAAAAAAGGCCCACACCAAAGAACTTTTTGAATGACGGGCAGAGGCAGCGCCCTGCACAGGCGGAGCTCTGCGGTGTGATTCCGTCGGTGTGCTGCCCATACCCTGGCCACTCAAGGGCATCCTGCCTCGTTGGAGATGTGCCTCCTCCTCATCCTCCTCCTCCTCCTCTCTCCTATTAGGCACCCACGTGGAGTCAGTGACCTCATCATCCCCTCCCTCCTCATCACTGGAGCCAATCTGGCAGTATGCTGCAGCTGCTGGAGCATGACTGCCAGATTGGTGTCCTTCTTGAGCATCCCCTCTCTCTGCTCTCACGCTACTGCCTTCCTCTAGCTGGGTATCATCATCAGATCCTTCGAAACGCTGGGCATCCTCCTGGAGCATGTACCCAACACTGTGCTCAAACAGTTCGGGGGACTCCTCAGGAGGAGGACATGGTGGGTCTAGGGAAGGATTGACTAATGAAGATAATGATACCAGAGAAGAGGACGCTTTGGCAGCTGCTTTGCCAGTACCCTGAGCCTGGGTGAGAGAGGATGAGGAGGATGAGGTGGGCTTGGTCATCCACTCTACCAAGTCTTCGGCATGATGTGGCTCAACATGTCCAGCTGCCGAAAAGAAGGACAAGCGTGTCCCATGGCCATGTGCTGATGACAATGCACCGCGTCCACGACCAGCACTGTTGCCCCCAGACACAGAGCCTGCTTGCCCTCTTTTTTTGCCTCCTGACTGTCTGCCTCTCCTTGTTTGCCTTCCAGACATTTTAATGGATGGCCTGCAGGGAGATGGGAAAAAGAGCAATAAGGGCTACCTTCAGGTGTATACTGTGCAGGAGGCTTAGCAACAATGACACTGACACTGTCCCCTGCCTATCCTTCTCTGTCCCTAAACACAAGGATTTGCAATATGCTTCAGCAAGATTGGTTTAGCACAGAACAGCACACTGACACTTTCCCTCACTGTCCTTCTCTGTCCCTACAAACAAGATTTAGCACAGAATAGCACACTGATAGTTTCCACGAGTGTCCTTCTCTGTCCCTAAACTCAAGGATTTCAAATATGGAACAGCAAAATTGGTTTAGAACAGAATAGCACACTGTCAGTTTCACTCACTGTACCTCTCTGTCCCTAAACTCAAGGATTTCAAATATGGTTCAGCAAAATTGCTTTAGAACAGAATAGCACATTGTCAGTTTCACTCACTGTACCTCTCTGTCCCTAAACTCAAGGATTTCAAATATGGTTCAGCAAAATTGGTTTAGAACAGAATAGCACACTGACACTTTCCCTCACTGTCCTACTCTGTCCCTCCCTACAAACAAGATTAAGCACAGAATAGCACACTGATAGTTTCCACGAGTGTCCTTCTCTGTCCCTAAACTCAAGGATTTCAAATATGGAACAGCAAAATTGGTTTAGAACAGAATAGCACACTGTCAGTTTCACTCACTGTACCTCTCTGTCCCTAAACTCAAGGATTTCAAATATGGTTCAGCAAAATTGGTTTAGAACAGAATAGCACACTGACACTTTCCCTCACTGTCCTACTTTGTCCCTCCCTACAAACAAGATTTAGCACAGAATAGCACACTGATAGTTTCCACGAGTGTCCTTCTCTGTCCCTAAACTCAAGGATTTCAAATATGGAACAGCAAAATTGGTTTAGAACAGAATAGCACACTGACACTTTCCCTCACTGTCCTACTCTGTCCCTCCCTACAAACAAGATTTAGCACAGAATAGCACACTGACACTTTCCCTCACTGTACCTCTCTGTCCCTAAACTCAAGGATTTCAAATATGGTTCAGCAAGATTGGTTTAGAACAGAATAGCACACTGACACTTTCCCTCACTGTACCTCTCTGTCCCTACAAACAAGGTTTAGCACAGAATAACACACTGACACTCTCCCTACCTATCCTTATTTGTCCCTAAACACAAGGAATCCAGGATTAGTAAAGGAAAAAAAATGACACTGTCCCTGCCTATGCTTCTCTTTCCCTGCTCCGGAACACACTACACAAGGCCGCCGCGCTGGCGGCCTTTTATAGTGTGGGGCATGTACTAAACCCCCTCAGCAATAATTGGCCACAGGCATCCTGCCTGTGGCCAATCATTGCTCTCCTCGCTGCCGGCGCTGTGATTGGCCAAGCATGCGGGGTCACAGTGCATGCTTGGCCAATCACAGCGCCTGGATGACACTGCGATGGCGTAGTGCATTGTGGGCCGTTCGCGTCACTCGAATTTGGCGCGAATGGCCCAAATCGTTCGATCTTCGTCGAACGATCGAACAGCCGATGTTTGAGTCGAACGTATGTTCGACTCGAACACGAAGCTCATCCCTACTCATCACCTGTCCAATACAGTCCCAACAGTGAAGCATGGTGGTGGCAGCATCATGCTGTGGGGGTGTTTTTCAGCTGCAGGGACAGGGCGACTGGTTGCAATCGAGGGAAAGATGAATGCGGCCAAGTACAGGGATATCCTGGAGGAAAACCTTCTCCAGAGTGCTCAGGACCTCAGACTGGGCTGAAGGTTTACCTCCCAACAAGACAATGACCCTAAGCACACAGCTATAATAACGAAGGAGTGGCTTTACAACAACTCCGTGACTGTTCTTGAATGGCCCGGCCAGAGCCCTGACTTACACCCAACTGAGCATCTCTGGAGAGACCTAAAAATGGCCGTCCACCAACGTTTACCATCCAACCTGACAGAACTGGAGAGGATCTGCAAGGAGGAATGGCAGAGGATCCCCAAATCCTGGTGTGAAAAACTTGTTGCCTCTTTCCCAAAAAGACTCATCAAAAGGGTGCAAATACTAAATCCTGAGCAAAGGGTCTGAATACTTAGGAGCATGTGAGATTTCACTTTTTCTTTTTTAATAAATCTGCAAAAATGTCAACAATTCTGTGTTTTTCTGTCAATATAGGGTGCTGTGTGTACATTATGGGGTGCTGTGTGTACATTATGGGGGGCTGTGTGTACATTATGGGGTGCTGTGTGTACATAATGGGGTGCTGTGTGTACACTATGGGGTGCTGTGTGTACATTATGGGGTGCTGTGTGTACATAATGGGGTGCTGTGTGTACACTATGGGGTGCTGTGTGTACATTATGGGGTGCTGTGTGTACATAATGGGGTGCTGTGTGTACATTATGGGGGGCTGTGTGTACACTATGGGGTGCTGTGTGTACACTATGGGGTGCTGTGTGTACATTATGGGGTGCTGTGTGTACACTATGGGGTGCTGTGTGTACATTATGGGGTGCTGTGTGTACATAATGGGGTGCTGTGTGTACATTATGGGGGGCTGTGTGTACACTATAGGGTGCTGTGTGTATACTATGGGGTGCTGTGTGTACATTATGGGGGCTGTGTGTACATTATGGGGTGCTGTGTGTACATTATGGAGTGCTGTGTGTACATTATGGGGTGCTGTGTGTACACTATGGGGTGCTGTGTGTACATTATGGGGTGCTGTGTGTACACTATGGGGTGCTGTGTGTACATTATGGGGGGCTGTGTGTACACTATGGGGTGCTGTGTGTACATTATGGGGTGCTGTGTGTACATAATGGGGTGCTGTGTGTACATTATGGGGGGCTGTGTGTACATTATGGAGTGCTGTGTGTACATTATGGGGTGCTGTGTGTACACTATGGGGTGTTGTGTGTACACTATGGGGTGCTGTGTGTACAATATGGAGTGCTGTGTGCACATTATGGGGTGCTGTGTTTACACTATGGGGTGCTGTGTGTACACTATGGGGGGCTGTGTGTACATTATGGGGTGCTGTGTGTACACTATGGGGTGCTGTGTGTACATTATGGGGGGCTGTGTGTACATTATGGGGTGCTGTGTGTACATTATGGGGGGCTGTGTGTACACTATGGGGTGCTGTGTGTACATTATGGAGTGCTGTGTGCACATTATGGGGTGCTGTGTGTACATTATGGGGTGCTGTGTGCACATTATGGGGTGCTGTGTGTACATTATGGGTTGCTGTGTGTACATTATGGGGGGCTGTGTGTACACTATGGGGTGCTGTGTGTACATTATGGGGTGCTGTGTGTACATTATGGGGGGCTGTGTGTACAATATGGGGTGCTGTGTGTACATTATGGGGGGCTGTGTGTACACTATGGGGTGCTGTGTGTACACTATGGAGTGCTGTGTGTACATTATGGGGTGCTGTGTGTACAATATGGAGTGCTGTGTGTACACTATGGGGTGCTGTGTGTACACTATGGGGTGCTGTGTGTACACTATGGAGTGCTGTGTGTACATTATGGGATGCTGTGTGTACATTATGGGGTGCTGTGTGTACATTATGGGGTGCTGTGTGTACAATATGGGATGCTGTGTGTACATTATGGGGTGCTGTGTGTACATTATGGGGTGCTGTGTGTACAATATGGAGTGCTGTGTGTACACTATGGAGTGCTGTGTGTACATTATGGGGTGCTGTGTGTACATTATGGGGTGCTGTGTGTACACTATGGGGTGCTGTGTGTACATTATGGGATGCTGTGTGTACATTATGGGGTGCTGTGTGTACATTATGGGGTGCTGTGTGTACACTATGGGATGCTGTGTGTACATTATGGGGTGCTGTGTGTACATTATGGGGTGCTGTGTGTACAATATGGAGTGCTGTGTGTACACTATGGGGTGCTGTGTTTACACTATGGAGTGCTGTGTGTACAATATGGGGTGCTGTGTGTACAAAATGGGGTGCTGTGTGTACATTATGGGGTGCTGTGTGTACACTATGGGGTGCTGTGTGTACATTATGGGGTGCTGTGTGTACACTATGGGGTGCTGTGTGTACATTATGGGGTGCTGTGTGTACACTATGGGGTGCTGTGTGTACAATATGGGGTGCTGTGTGTACATTATGGGGTGCTGTGTGTACATTATGGGGTGCTGTGTGTACACTATTGGGTGATGTGTGTACACTATGGGGTGCTGTGTGTTCAATATGGGGTGCTGTGTGTACATAATGGGGTGCTGTGTGTACATTATGGGGTGCTGTGTGTACATTATGGGGTGCTGTGTGTACACTATGGGGTGCTGTGTGTACATTATGGGGTGCTGTGTGTAGATTATGGGGTGCTGTGTGTACACTATGGGGTGATGTGTGTACACTATGGGGTGCTGTGTGTACACTATGGAGTGCTGTGTGCACATTATGGGGTGCTGTGTGTACATTATGGGGTGCTGTGTGTACACTATGGGATGCTGTGTGTACATTATGGGGTGCTGTGTGTACATTATGGGGTGCTGTGTGTACACTATGGGGTGCTGTGTGTACATAATGGGGTGCTGTGTGTACATTATGGGGTGCTGTGTGTACACTATGGGGTGCTGTGTGTACATTATGGGGTGCTGTGTGTACACTATGGGGTGCTGTGTGTACACTATGGGGTGCTGTGTGTACAATATGGGGTGCTGTGTGTACATTATGGGGTGCTGTGTGTACATTATGGGGTGCTGTGTGTACACTATGGGATGCTGTGTGTACACTATGGGGTGCTGTGTGTACAATATGGGGTGCTGTGTGTACATTATGGGGTGCTGTGTTTACACTATGGAGTGCTGTGTGTACATTATGGGGTGCTGTGTGTACATTATGAGGTGCTGTGTGTACATTATGGGGTGCTGTGTGTACATTATGGGGTGCTGTGTGTACATTATGGGGGGCTGTGTGTACAATATGGAGTGCTGTGTGTACACTATGGGGTGCTGTGTTTACATTATGGGGTGCTGTGTGTACATTATGGGGTGCTGTGTGTACATTACTGAGGAAAAAAAATGAACTTAAATGATTTTACCAAATGGCTGCAATATAACAAAGAGTGGAAAATGTAAGGGGGTCTGAATACTTTCCGTACCCACTGTATATATATATATATATATATCTATATGAATAATATAAAAAATAAAGCCAAATAAAACTAAATATATTTTGGGTAGAGAAAAAAAATTGACACTAAAATGTGAAAATATTCATGATGCCTTGAAAAGCCGAATTACAGAAGTTTAAATCTTTGCTGTGAAATAAAATTGTATGATTGGACTAAATTGACATTTGTGTTTAAAATTGGAACTGCTATTATTTCCATTTTCCATTATTTCTTAGGACTTGACAAAAGACTGAATCATTCACCAACACCTGCAGGCCTACGGTAAATATCTATCAAAGGGCACCAATGGCTGGACGGGGCTACCAGAGCTGATTTTTGAACACGTGATTAAAAAAAGAATTTTAGGCCTGAAAAAAATAAATAAAATCATAGTTAAAACCCTCATGCAATAAATATATACATGAAATCAAAAATCTCATAGAGGATAGCAGACGGGGTACGACCCTCCTTTACATCATCTGCTACAAGGGTGTGAGTGGTCTCCGCCCCGGTCTGCACCCACCCTTCACAACTTAAGTCTTAAGTTATTACTAAAACCAGTAATAATGGAAGCCAATTATTTAATATGATAAAAATGTATACATTTATACACTATATTGTCAAAAGTATTGGGACGCCGGCCTTTCCACACACATGAACTTTAATGGTATCCCAGTCTTAGTCTGTAGGGTTCAATATTGGGTTGGCCCCGCCCTTTGCAGCCATAACAGCTTCAACTCTTGGAAGGCTGTCCACAAGGTTTAGGAGGGTGTCTATGGGAATGTTTGACCATTCTTCCAGAAGAGCATTTGTGAGGTCAGGCGCTGATGTTGGACGAGAAGGCCTGGCTCGCAGTCTCCGCTCTAATTCATCCCAGAGGTGTTCTGTCGGGTTGAGGTCAGGACTCTGTGCAGGCCAGTCAAGTTCCTTCGCCCCAAACTCGCTCATCCATGTCTTTATGGACCTTGCTTTGTGCACTGGTGGGCACTCCTGTTGGAACAGGAAGGGGCCGTCCCCCAAACTGTCCCCACAAAGTTGGGAGCATGGAATTGTTCAAAATGTCTTGGTATGCTGACACCTTAAGAGTTCCCTTCACTGGAACTAAGGGGCCAAGCCCAACCCCTGAAAAACAACCCCCCACACCATAATCCCCCCTCCACCAAATGGTTTGGACCAGTGCACAAAGAAAAGACCATAAAGACATGGATAAGCGAGTTTGGGGTGGAGGAACTTGACTGGCCTGCACAGAGTCCTGACCTCAACCCGATAGAACACGTTTGGGATGAATTAGTGTGGAGACTGCGAGCTAGGCCTTCTTGTCCAACATCAGCGTCTGGCCTCACAGATGCGCTTCTGGAAGAATGGTCAAACATTCCCATAGACCAGTGTTTCTCAACTCCAGTCCTCAAGGCGCCTCAACAGGTCATGTTTTCAGGACTTCCCTCAGATGAAAACAGCTGTGGGAATTACCAAGGCAGTGAAACCGATCAAATAACCTGTGAAAAATAATGGAAAGCCTGAAAACTTGATCTGTTGGGGCGCCTTGAGGACTGGAGTTGAGAAACACTGCCATAGACACCCTCCTAAACCTTGTGGACGGCCTTCCCAGAAGAGTTGAAGCTGCTATAGCTGAAAAGGGCGGGGCCAACTCAATACTGAACCCTCCGGACTAAGACTGGGAGGCCATTAAAGTTCATGTGAGTGTAAAGGCAGGCGTCCCAATACTTTTGGTAATATGGTGGATATAATAAAAATTGCTCTCTAGTCTGCCGAAACAGCAGACAATTTTGTTTTGTTACACTCATCTGTTCCATATTCCAGCGCCGGGTCTTTCCCTCTGTGTGCAGCTGCCCGCCTCCAGCCAATCAGAGGAGGTGCTGTCTTAAATGGCTAGAGTGTGCTTTGTTTGGTGTTTGAGCAACATGTCCGTGTTCTCGCAGCCAGACCCTCCTGTGTTCTCTTCAAGATTTTTCCTGGACCTCTAGTGATCCCCACTGATCCCCGTTGTTTTCATTGTGTCCTGGTCTCCTTCCAGACACAGTTCAAAGTTAGAAGCGGACTTTGCTCCCAGCTGTGATACGCCAGTGCTGTGTGACTTGGCTTGTTGATCCCATGAATGTTTATTAACAAAGAGTAAGGGTTATCTTTAGGGTTGGGTTTACTGTAAGAACAGATCCAGGATAGTTGAAAGCAGTGGCGGCTGGTGCCCACGATTTTTTGGGGGGTTCAAACAAACTCAAAAATTCTGGGGGAAAAAAATCAAATGCAGCCTCACTGTGCCCAACAATGCAGCCCCGCTGTGCCCATGAATTGCAGCCTCACTGTGCCAGTATGCCCATCAATGCAGCCTCAGTGTTCCAGTGTGTCCATCAATGCAGCCTCAGTGTGCCCATTAATGCAGCCTCAGTGTGCCCATGAATTGCAGCCTCACTGTGACAGTGTGCCCACCAATGCAGTTTCACTGTGCCCATGAATTGTAGCCACACTATGCCCATGAATTGCAGCCTCACTGTGCCAGTATGCTCATCAATGCAGCCTCACTGTGCCAGTATGCCCACCAATGCAGTTTCACTGTGCCCATGAATTGTAGCCTCACTGTGCCCATGAATTACAGCCTCACTGTGCCAGTGTGCCCATCAATGCAGTCTCACTGTGCCAGTATGCTCATTAATGCAGCCTCACTGTGCCAGTATGCCCACCAATGCAGTTACACTGTGCCCATGAATTGTAGCCTCACTGTGCCCATGAATTACATCCTCACTGTGCAAGTGTGCCCATCAATGCAGTCTCACTGTGCCAATATGCTCACCAATGCAGCCTCACTGTGCCAGTATGCTCACCAATGCAGTTTCACTGTGCCCGTGAATTGTAGCCTCACTGTGCCCATGAATTACAGCCTCACTGTGCCAGTGTGCCCATCAATGCAGTCTCACTGTGCCAGTATGCTCATCAATGCAGCCTCACTGTGCCAGTATGCCCATCAATGCAGTTTCACCGTGCCCATGAATTGTAGCCTCACTGTACCCATGAATTGCAGCCTCACTGTGCCAGTGTGCCCCATCAATGCAGCCTCACTGTGCCAGTATGCTCATCAATGCAGCCTCACTGTGCCAGTATGCCCATCAATGCAGCCTCACTGTGTCAGTATGCCCATTAATGCAGCCTCAGTGTGCCAGTGTGCCCATCAATGCAGCCTCAGTGTGCCAGTGTTCCCATCAATGCAGCCTCAGTGTGCCAGTGTTCCCATCAATGCAGCCTCAGTGTGCCAGTGATCCCATCAATGCAGCCTCATGCTATCAACAATCACCACGGTCCATCCAGTCCACCATGCTGCAGTGCTTTACAACAACAACACACTGAGTCACTGACTGTCTGACCCGCCGGGCCGCCAGCAGTTTTTCTTGGCCATGCAGCGGCCGGTCGAGTGAGACTCAGAGAGGCCCCTCCCGTGCGATCCAGCATGTGGTGGCCACGGAAGGAAACTGGAAGTGACGCGTGATGCAGTGATGCTTAAACCACGGCCCTACGTCCTGCGGGCCGCCAATCATTAGGCAACAAATGGAGACACTCTGCTCCCCAATGACGCTCTAAGGGTTAGCCAGTAAAGCTTTTGGATCTTGATCATGTGATGTGGGAAACGTCATGCCTCCCATAGACACACAGTGTCCGTCGCTCACTCTTAAAGGAACCTATTTTTTATTTCTTTGACAGGCTGCCACTGGTTGAAAGTACATTTCCTAACCCTCAGGACATGCCCCTCCTGCTCCTCCTCCACTTCATTGAGGGAAGTTCTTTCACTGAGCCAAAAGACTTGAAGTTGTTAACCCCCACAGTGCTGGAAGCTCAGCAGCAGAAAGAGGACAAGGTGGTCCTAGTTTCTGTAGAAAACTAGTGCCACGTCTTCTTCATGTTGCTACATTTCCTGAGTTGTAGTTAAAAGCTTAGGGTCTCCGGGCTCAGCTGCTTAAAGATGATTGACTGGGGACATGCCCCTTTCTGCCCTCTCTTTCATTGGCTCCATGCTCAGCTGCATTAAAGATGATACACTAGGAACATGTCCCTCCCAGCCTTCTCCTCCATTGGTTCCAGGCTCAGCTGAAACAAAGATGATCCACTGTGGACACTCCCCCTCCTGCCTTCTCCTCCATTGGTTCCAGGCTCAGCTGAAACAAAGATGATCCACTGTGGACACTCCCCCTCCTGCCTTCTCCTCCATTGGATCCAGGCTCAGCTGAACCAAAGATGATCCTCTGTGGACATGTCTCCTCCTGTGCTCTCCTCCATTGGATCCAGGCTCAGCTGAACCATAGATGATCCACTGTAGACATGTCTCTTCCTGTCCTCTTCTCCATTGGTTCCAGACTCAGCTGAACCAAAGATGATCCACTGTGGACACTCCCCCTCCTGCCTTCTCCTCCATTGGTTCCAGGCTCAGCTGAACCAAAGATGATCCACTCTGGACACTCCCCCTCCTGCCTTCTCCTCCATTGGTTCCAGGCTCAGCTGAACCAAAGATGATCCACTGTGGACACTCCCCCTCCTGCCTTCTTCTCCATTGGATCAAGGCTCAGCTGAACCATAGATGATCCACTGTAGACATGCCTCCTCCTGTCCTCTTCTCCATTGGTTCCAGACTCAGCTGAACCAAAGATGATCCACTGTGGACACTCCCTCTCCTGCCTTCTTCTCCATTGGATCCAGGCTCAGCTGAACCAAAGATGATCCTCTGTGGACATGTCTCCTCCTGTCCTCTCCTCCATTGGATCCAGGCTCAGCTGAACCATAGATGATCCACTGTAGACATGCCTCCTCATGTCCTCTTCTCCATTGGTTCCAGACTCAGCTGAACCAAAGATGATCCACTGTGGACACTCCCCCTCCTGCCTTCTTATCCATTGGATCAAGGCTCAGCTGAACCAAAGATGATCCACTGTGGACACTCCCCCTCCTGCTCTCTCCTCCATTGGATTCATTTTTTAGTGCAGCTACAGTAGTCCTGTGGATCTGAAGCTGTTATTTCCGCAGTGCCAGAGGTTCAGTAGCAGGAAGAAGACAGGACAGCCCTGCAGTGAAGATTTCTACAAAATCCAGCAGCCTTCACATTGAGGGACATTCTTCATTACAGGTAGGTAATGTAACTAGAATTGTAGAGGAAATAAATGTTTTTTAGATAAGCTTCAGCTTTAAGCTAATCACGTCCATATATTATTCTAATATACATGGGGTTCGCCCTGGGACTTTGAGTGAGGTGAATATGGTAAGCCAAAAAACATATCATGGTAGTAAAAAAGTAGATTTATTACAGTTTGTTGCGCATATAAAACACAACAGCAATAAATACAGGCCGATCAAAAATGCATACAATCTGAACATGGGTCAGTCCACATACATTGTAAACAGTATATACTCGCTCTTCAGGGGTAAATGCTTTGCTACAGTATATCTGTAATACAAGTAGTAAATCAGATGAATGTAGCATAAAATAGGCAGGGAGGTGAGTAATCATCGGGGTCAAACTGTAGGACCCCATACTCACCAATGGGCTGGGCCAGGTCATCAATCGCTGATTCCACCGGCGGCGGAAGCAACAAACATCCAGCACGGGAGCTGAGGAGGCGGATCAAAAGGTAACCCCATTGGGGGAACAACCGGAGCACCAACATGGCATTGATAGGTATAAGGGTTCCCCTTAATATCTATACCAGACCTGAAGGGCCTGGTAATTGAATTCTGGGGGACCCCCACGCTTTTTTTTTTTTTTTATCAATGACTTTTGTATGTATTGCCGGGAGCCAACAATTCATTAATAGCCGCGAGTGAGTTTTAAATGCATTTTTTTTCTTTCAAAAATGACATTTTTTGCAGGGACAGTTCTAAGCATGGGAAACATGCGCCACTTTACATGCATATCATACACACCCCCCAGGTACGAAATTTAAAGGAATATTTCACTTTTATTTTTTCATTTTAAGCATTATTAAAATCACTGCTCCCGAAAAAACGGCCGTTTTTAAAACTTCTTTTTGCATTGATACATGTCCCCTGGGGCAGGACCCGGGTCCCCAAACACTTTTTAGGACAATAACTTGCATATTAGCCTTTATAATTAGCACTTTAGATTTCGAACGTTCGAGTCCATTGTATTTAATAGGGTTCTAAAGTTCACGCAAACATTCTGTCTGTTCGCAGGTTCTGGTGCGAACCGAACAGGGGGGTGTTCGGCTCATCCCTGATACTGTATATATAAAACAGCAAATTTCAGTTAAAAGTAGTAAAAGTGAAGCATTCTTGAAGGGGGACACCTGGGACTCTGGGAATGTGAGGGGGGAGGGGGACTCTGGTGACCAGAGACCACCTTCCGCAGAAAATACACTAAGGTAAGAGGGGGGGGGGGGGTTACTGATATAGGGGGAAACCTTTATATCCGTGCCCCCTTACATTACTGTATTCACTCCCCCCTTACATCAGTGGTCCCCCTCAGACTAGCCTGGCGGCACTGTCACTGACCTCCTCTCAGGTGCACCGTGCAGGGATCAGTCAGTCGGCTCCAGCTTGGTGGCTCTGGTTTTCCTATAGTCTCCTCTCCACAGTCCACTCATGTCTGACTTCTCCCATGACCCCCATCCCGGTGGTGCTCCCACTCTTGACTCCTCTCCAGACTCCCTCAGAAACTGTAGACATGATATAAGACAAGAGATGGTTAGAGGCTGTGGCATAGACAGTACAAGAGATGGTCAGAGGCTGCGGGCATAGTACAGGAGATGTCAGAGACTGCGGGCATATTACAGGAAATGGTCAGAGGCTGTGGGCATGGTACAGGAGATGTCAGAGGCTGCAGGCATATTACAGGAGATGGTTAGAGACTGAGGACATGATACTAAAGATGTTAAGAGAATGTAGACATGATACAGGAGATACAGGAGATGGTCAGAGACTGCAGACATGGTACAAGAGATGGTCAGAGACTGTGGACATGATACAAGAGATCAATGCAGCCTCACCAGTGCCCATCAAATGCAGCCTCACTGTGCCCATCAATGCAGCATCACTGTGCCCATCATTGCAGCCTCATTGTGCTCATAATTGCAGCCTCACATGCCCATCATTGTCGCCTCACCATGCCCATCATTGCCGCCTCACCGTGCCCATCATTGCCGCCTTACCATGCCCTCATTGCAGCCTTACTGTGCCCATCATTGGAGCCTTACCTTGCCCTCATTGCAGCCTTACTGTGCCCATCATTGAAGCCTCACATGCCCATCATTGCAGCCTTACCATGCCCATCATTGCTGCCTTACTGTGCCCATCATTGCCGCCTTACTGTGCCCTCATTGCAGCCTCACTGTGCCCTCATTGCAGCCTTACTATGCCAATCATTGCCGCCTTACCGTGCCCTTATTGCAGCCTTACTGTGCCCATCATTGCAGCCTCACATGCCCATCATTGCCACCTTACTGTGCCCATCATTGCCGCCTTATTGTGCCCTCATTGCAGCCTCACTGTGCCCTCATGGCAGCCTTACTGTATATACAGGTTTCCCAGAGTCTGTGTGTTTTGGGGGGACATGGACTTGAATCCAAAGTAACATTACAACAGCAGCCACAGCCACAGCCACAGCATAGCTCAAAGCGGACCCAGGGCAGGCAGCTACCGGGAATTATCCCAGTATTCCGCTAGGCCAGTCCGGCCCTGGGTGTCCCTAGAGGTCTCCCCTTGTCCATGATCATAAACTTAAAAAATAGAAAAAGAGTATATATGTATATCAGAAAGACCCTGTGAATACAGGGGAGCTTCCCGCAGTGTTTGGTATACATATAAATGTATAAGGACCAGCATGAAGTAAGTGCTGGTATATGCTTAGGGACCGGAAGGGCAATAAAATAATAATACATTAGAGTGTATGAAAAAATGTTAGGCCAGTGATGTGCAAAGTGCACTGTGAGTGGGAAAGAATGGTGGTTGAAGGAAAAGGCAAACAAATGTGCTAAAATGCCAACTAAGCTAAAAAGCAACATAAATTACCTGAGTGTAATGTGAAACCTTCCCATCCTGGAGGTGCATCTGGTGTGTGCAGGCTCATGATGTGAGTGAAAAAAGGCTGCCATGTCAGGCTCCAATTATACCCCTGAGGGGGAGGGGGCCAAATGCTCCACCCCACTGTATTCGCAGAGTCTTTCTGATATACATATATACTCTTGTAGCGGGGTGTTCCCCTTTAATGCAGAGAGACAAGAAGTTCCAGGTGAGAGGTGAGTCAGGAGGAAGTAAAGAGACATTATGGAAGTGAAAGCAGAGGAGAGAGAGACTACATCTCCCAGTACATCTTGCAGCACCCAGGGTGCATTGCTCCAGAACAGAGACTGCTGGGGCAGACTTTATAAAGGGGAGGCGGAGTTTTGGTCGGCCTCTTTGGACACCCCTCTCCTAGCAAGAGGATCTCTGTGCTGAACTGCTGTGTGCACAAGGCCTGAAGCCCGGGTCGTGTGCTCCTTTCCAAAGAGCCCTCTGCCAGCCTAGCAGAGCCTTAGAGACATCTAATCCTCCTTGCTGCAGTACACCAGAAGGATTGAAGACTTGGATGTCGGTGGATTCCTGTTCCTAGACGAATCGATGGAGGAAAGGGACTTGGACTTGTCCAGGTGGTGAGAGCTGTTTAAAGACAGATACTTTATCTTTACTATTCGTTGGGATTACAAAGTTGTTCTTCAAGTGCACCACCGAGAGATTGCTAGCGAATATTGTTTCACTGAACTTCCATTTAGATCAGTCAGGCCTGACTGCATAGGTAGACATTGCTGGGTGTTAGTCTACCCATGAGGGGAAGTAGCTGTAAAAGGGCAGCGCTAGAGTTGCATAGCAATACTTTATTATTCTGATTACTCTGTTTATCTTTATTACTGTTTATTGCAGGGATCTGCAACTTGTTATACTGTTGTTTATTACTTGCCCATTAGCCTCAGTAAAATATCTGGGTAAAGTACATTTGGTGTCAGTTCCGCTTACTTTAATAGGAGTTTTAAAGTATATTCTGTGTATGTTTGTTATAGGACTGCGTCACCAACAGTTGCGATCACGCGGTCCTATCTCTCTATCACCAGCTGTGCCACGGGAGGTTAGAGCCGATTGCCGGGGGTTGACAGCGGTGCACTGCAGGGCCCAAATCAATATCAGCGGCTCTCTTAACTGGGGGTAGCGCTACACGTGGGGGCTCGAGTCCGGGATCCTTGTACGTTGCACGCTGCAATCAAGCCGGTCAGAAGTACCAGCATGGACCCGCTGGCAATGTCACAGTGGTGCGCAGCGATTGGCGCCGATCCAACCGCGGCGGTAGTCATTGTACTCCCGGGGGAAAGATGGAAGGAAGAGGAGATAAAACAGCTCGTATTGTTACTGTCTCCGAGCCACAAAGCATGGGTGATGGATTTTAGGCCAGATCCAGTGATCTCGTTTACATACGCACTGGTAGAATGGAAAAACGAAATCCCAGAGCATTTTAAAAGTCAGAGTATACAAGCCATAGATAATCAGATCTATCACTTGATACATACGCTGCCAGTGAAGGAAGAATGGTTTCAGACACCAAAGCCATCACCCCCACAATTATCTCCACCACTATCCCCTAAAGCAGAAAAGCTTAAGGAACTATTAAGCCCGGGATCACCGCTGGCCGCTATAGGGCCTGAATTGTTGAATGCTCTAGGAGACCTTGTAATTAAGTGCCAGAAAAGCAGTACGGTGCATGTGGAGGCCGGTTACCGGAAGCTTAGCACCTTCTCAGGGAAGCTCCCCGTCCCTGCGGGGGAGGAAGATTTTGACACTTGGGTGGAACAGGCATTGCAGGCAGTAGAAGCATGGGAGGTGCCTGAGGCACAGAAGAGACAGCGAGTCTTAGAAAGTCTGAAAGGTGCCGTGGCAGAAGCGGTGAGGAGCTTCCGGTTTGGAAATGAAAACTGTACAGCTCAAGATTGCCTGGCCATGCTGCAGGAAGAGTTTGGTCAGCTGGAGAAGGTGTCAGAGATGATTTATCAAATTGAACACACTCTCCAGCAGCCGAATGAGAAACTGTCAGAATATGTTAGAAGGCTGAACAGGCAGTTATGCAAGATTGTACTGAAGAAGGGAATGCTGCCCAAAGATGCAGATGAAGCACGCATGAAGCAGATCATGAGGGGAGCGCGGCGCTCAGACCCGGTCTGGCTGCACCTGAAAACCTCAGGAGGAGGAATGTCACTAACCTACTCTGATCTAATAAAAATTATTAGGGACGAAGAGGCGCTGCAAGAAGATCAGCAGGTGGCCAAGGCGAATGTCACACCTGTACCAGTGTTTGTCCATTCGGTCAAGAGCCCAGAAAGAGATGCAGAGGTTGACACTCTGAAATCGCAAATGGCCCAAGTGTTGGAGATGCTGACCTCTTTGATGGAGAAAGATCAGAGAAGACGAGAGAAACCGAGCCCAAGAAAGGAGTTGTTCCCGAACACCTCAGCACCGGCCTCCCTACAGGACCGAGAAGAGGTGATTTGCTATAACTGCGGAGGGAGTGGCCACTTTGCTAACGTATGCTCCAGCCCAAAGAAGAAGAGAACAGATAATTGCAAGCCGGCGGGAAACTCCAAAGGGCCCCGGTGAAGGAGTCAACCGGGTGCCCATCATCTTCAGTGCGCTCCAAACTAAAAAAAAAGGCCAAGAATGGAGGAGACAAAACTCCTAGGAGGAGGTATAGTACACCCCCACCAAGATGTACCCCAGAGGGAGGGGGCAAGACCCCTCAGTGGAAGTACAGCACCCCAAAGAAGGAACATCCACCTAAAAGGAACAATAACATCCCTCAGCGGGTTTGTGCCCCCATTGAGAGGGAGAAAGTCAATGCATGCCAGGCTCAGGAAAAATTAAAGTCCAAAAGGAGCAGGGCAAGGGTCGAAAGCCAAAAAAAAGAGGTGACCCCAGTCCGGCCATACCCAAAGGAACTGGTGGGCCCGTCTCCTACTGTGCCCATTCAAGTGGAAGGAGTCTATACTAAAGCTCTTTTGGACACCGGAGCACAGGTGACTTTACTATACCGGGACTTCTATGATAGGCACTTGAGTCATCTGCCTATCCAGAAGATAGAAGAGCTGGAGATATGGGGACTTGGAACCCAGAGTTTCCCTTATGATGGGTACCTGCCCATAAAGATGACTTTCGACCCATCCGTGGCTGGGAAGGCTGAAGTGTTTGACACCCTGGCAGTTGTGTGTCCCCGGCCGCCTGGAGCCAGCAAGATTTCCCTGATCATTGGGACAAACACGGATCTAGTCAGGAGACTCCTGACCCCTCTAGTGAAAGAGAGAAACCATTCAGCCACCAAAATCCATCCCATGCTAAAGACGGCCTACCAACGACTGGTCTTAGAGCAGAAGACCCCGGGAGAGGGGATAGGGAAGGTGTGGAGACTTGGCAGAGAAGGAGTAGTGCTACAGCCCGGAGAAGTAACCTGTCTTAGGGCCACTGTGAAGCTTTCGTGGGAACAACCTGGCCCCTTTGTCATGCTGGAATCAGACCCAAGGGAAGAGTCCTCAGGCCTGGAAGTGATACCAGAAGTGATTCCGTTCAAGGCTCTGAAGAAGGCCCATGGCAGAGTTCCGGTGAGTGTTAGGAACACTACGGGAGGACCCATGGAGATCCCTGCCAGAGTGTTGCTTGGTCAGGTGAGCCCTGCTGCCCCGGTCACTTGGTCCGAAGTCAAGGGGACGGGTGACGGAGGAGATGTTTGGGAGAAACTGTCCGTGGAAAACCCGAACCTACCCAGGGCTTGGAAAGAAAGAGCCAAGGCCCAGCTGACCAGGTGGGAGAATATCTTTTCCGAAGATGAATTCGATGTGGGGTGTGCAAGAAGTGCCACCCATCGGATCCGCCTCCAAGAAGATAAGCCCTTCCGAGAGAGGGTCAGGCGGGTCCCCCTGGCAGATCTGGAGGATCTGAGGGAACAACTTGTAGAACTAAAGAAGACTGGTGTGATCCGGGAGTCTAGAAGTCCCTATGCCTCCCCAATCGTGGTGGTCAGAAAGAAGAATGGGTCGTTGAGGCTTTGTATCGATTACAGGACTCTCAACAGGAGAACCATCCCTGACCAATACACCACGCCAAGGATAGAAGATGCCCTACAAAGTTTGTCTGGAGCCAAATGGTTCAGTGTGATGGACCTCAAGAGTGGGTACTATCAAATCCCTATGCACCCAGAAGACAGGGAGAAGACAGCCTTCATAACCCCGGTGGGATTCTTCGAATTCAATAGGATGCCTCAGGGTCTGTCTGGAGCTCCTGCTACCTTTCAACGCCTTATGGAGAAGACTGTTGGAGACATGAATCTTATAGAAGTCCTTGTGTACTTGGACGATGTCATTGTCTTTGGAAGAACCTTGGAAGAACATGAAGCCAGGTTGGAGAAAGTATTGAGAAGACTCAGCGAAGAGGGACTTAAGCTTTCCCCCGAGAAGTGTCGGTTCTACCAGTCTTCTGTGAACTATCTGGGGCACATAGTGTCTGAAGAAGGGGTGGCCACAGATCCTGAGAAGTTGGAAGCAGTCACTTCCTGGCCACGACCCACCACAGTAACAGAGCTCAGATCCTTCCTGGGGTTCTGCTCCTATTATAGGAGGTTTGTGGAGGGGTTTGCTCGGATTGCCCGCCCGTTGAATGAATTGCTAAAGGCAGAAGGGGAAGAGGATGACTCAGGGCCCAGGAGGCCTGGTGAGTCAGTTCAAGATCAGTGGAACCCAAGGTGTGAAGAGGCCTTTCATGCTCTGAAGAGGAGCTTAACCACTGCCCCAGACCCTACCAGACCTTATGAATTACATGTGGATGCCAGCCATGAGGGTCTAGGTGGTGTACTCTACCAAGAACATGAAGGACAACTGCGACCAGTGGCCTATGTGAGCAGGAGCCTGACCCCCTCAGAAAAGAATTACCCCACTTATAAGCTGGAATTCCTGGCCCTCAAATGGGCGGTAGTAGACAAGCTAAAAGACTACTTGTATGGGGCAGAGTTTACTGTGAAGACAGACAACAACCCCCTGACCTACCTCTTCACCACCGCAAAACTAGATGCCACCGGACACAGGTGGTTGGCCGCATTGTCTGGATTCAACTTCAGTCTGAAGTACAGACCAGGAGCCGGAAATAGGGATGCAGATGCCCTGTCCCGGAGGTCTCATGCCACGACAAATGACTGGGAAGATTGGACCCAAGTGGCACCGGACGGGGTGCGGGCCCTTTGTCAAGGGGCTGAATTCCAAGCCAGAGGAGGCTCCAGAGCAGAAGAAATAGGGGTTACCATGGTAGGAGTCCCCAAACACTATTGTGGGGTAACTCAACTGGAGGAAGACAACCTACCGAGACTGTCCAAGAAGGAGTTGAGGTGTGACCAATTGGAAGACCCCATGGGGAGATTGGTCCTCGAAGCCCTGGAGAATCAGGATCCCAACAAATTCCTACATCACCCCTCAAAGGAGGCTCGCCTGTTGAGGAAGGAATTGGACAGGCTACAGGTACATCAGGGAGTGGTCTACCGAAGGGGCCCCTCTGATGACTCAGAAGATAAGTGGCAGTTATTTCTTCCAGAAAAGCACCGAGAGACTGTACTAATTGCCCTGCATGACCATCATGGTCACCTAGGGGCAGAAAGGACCTTCCAGCTTGTCAGAAATCGGTTCTATTGGCCCTGCATGAGGGCAGAAGTAGAGGAGTATTGCCATTCCTGTGCACGATGCATTCAGAGAAAGACCCTACCCCATCAAGCTGCCCCAATGGGCCACTTACAGAGTCAAGGCCCAATGGATCTGGTATGCATTGACTTTCTCTGCCTCGAACCCGACCTGAGTGGATTGGGGAATGTTCTGGTAATAACCGACCATTTCACCCGCTATGCTCAAGCTTTCCCAACCAAAGACCAGAAGGCATCCACCGTGGCCAAGATACTTATGGAGAAGTATTTTGTCCATTACGGACTACCACAGAGACTCCACTCAGATCAAGGAAGGGACTTTGAGAGTCGGTTGATCCGAAGACTTTTGGATTCATTAGGAATAAAGAAGACCAGAACCACGCCTTACCACCCACAAGGAGATGCTCAGCTGGAGAGATTTAACCGGACCCTGCTCAACATGTTGGGAACCTTAGAAACAGAGAAGAAGCAACACTGGAGTCAGCACATATCAGCCCTAGTACATGCCTATAACTGTACCACAAGTGACGCCACTGGCTACTCCCCTTATCGACTTATGTTTGGGAGAGAAGCAAGGCTACCTGTGGACCTGGCCTTTGGCACTTCTATAGATAATACCTCAGCTACATCCCACAAGGGATACGTGGACAGACTTAGACGTAGCTTGCAGGTGGCCTATGAACAAGCCCAGGCGGCTTCGGATCAAAGGGGGTCCCGCAACAAGAGAAATTTTGATCTGAAGGTTCGAGTGCAAGATCTGCAGCCCGGGGACCGAGTACTGCTACGCAATCTGGGGGTCCCTGGAAAACACAAGCTTGCCGACAGGTGGAGATCTGAGCCCTATGTTGTCTGTAGGAAGTTGCCCGGTTTGCCTGTCTACAAACTAAAGCCAGAAGGAAAGGTGGGTCCACTGAAGATGTGGCATCGGAACCACCTGCTCCCACTTGCTGAGGCAGTCAGAATACCTCCCGTGAGAGACTCCCCTGAACCGGCCTCTATCCTGGATATTCCTAGGCCGAACACTCGGTCCCAGACCTCTCGAGCCAAAGATGGGGAGGCCTCCCAATTGAGTACAGAAGAAGGTGGAGAACTGGACTGGCTGTGGCCTCCCTCGACTCTGGGAACGTCCGCCATAGATCTCCCAAATGGAGGGGATACCCCAGATGCAACGCTGAATCCGGAGGCTACTGAATTCATACCCTTCAGTCCCTCAGCTGATTACTGGGAAGATGTTCCTGACACTTGCGCTGAGGAGGACTCTAGAGATTCCATACGTCAGTCGACTTCTGAATCAGAGGTTCCAGAACCAGCAATGTTACCTGAACTTACTCCTGAAGAAGAGCCTGTGGTGCCAGAGTCAGAAGCACCAAGAGAGCAGAGGGCTCGCAGAGTCATCAGGCCTCCCAAGAAACTAACTTACCCCCAAATGGGGACGAGCTCAGAGGACTCTGTTGTAACGGCTAGGAGAAGTGTTGAACAACCTGATCCTTCCACCGTCCATTTGGTGGAGGGCAACCCCAGCTCACTCTCTGGCACAGTTAGGCAGGCCACTCATGGTAGTGTGACCTGTGGGCAAGAGAGTTCCATCCCAAAGTTTTGGTGGGAATTCCCTATGCCAACATCATGCTCGACATTGTCCAAAATGGTAAACAGTATTTGTTGAAGTTTATCTTTGGGGACCAAAGAGTTCAAGTGGGGGGAGTGTGTAGCGGGGTGTTCCCCTTTAATGCAGAGAGACAAGAAGTTCCAGGTGAGAGGTGAGTCGGGAGGAAGTAAAGAGACATTATGGAAGTGAAAGCAGAGGAGAGAGAGACTACATCTCCCAGTACATCTTGCAGCACCCAGGGTGCATTGCTCCAGAACAGAGACTGCTGGGGCAGACTTTATAAAGGGGAGGCGGAGTTTTGGTCGGCCTCTTTGGACACCCCTCTCCTAGCAAGAGGATCTCTGTGCTGAACTGCTGTGTGCACAAGGCCTGAAGCCTGGGTCGTGTGCTCCTTTCCAAAGAGCCCTCTGCCAGCCTAGCAGAGCCTTAGAGACATCTAATCCTCCTTGCTGCAGTACACCAGAAGGATTGAAGACTTGGATGTCGGTGGATTCCTGTTCCTAGACGAATCGATGGAGGAAAGGGACTTGGACTTGTCCAGGTGGTGAGAGCTGTTTAAAGACAGATACTTTATCTTTACTATTCGTTGGGATTACAAAGTTGTTCTTCAAGTGCACCACCGAGAGATTGCTAGCGAATATTGTTTCACTGAACTTCCATTTAGATCAGTCAGGCCTGACTGCATAGGTAGACATTGCTGGGTGTTAGTCTACCCATGAGGGGAAGTAGCTGTAAAAGGGCAGCGCTAGAGTTGCATAGCAATACTTTATTATTCTGATTACTCTGTTTATCTTTATTACTGTTTATTGCAGGGATCTGCAACTTGTTATACTGTTGTTTATTACTTGCCCATTAGCCTCAGTAAAATATCTGGGTAAAGTACATTTGGTGTCAGTTCCGCTTACTTTAATAGGAGTTTTAAAGTATATTCTGTGTATGTTTGTTATAGGACTGCGTCACCAACAGTTGCGATCACGCGGTCCTATCTCTCTATCACCAGCTGTGCCACGGGAGGTTAGAGCCGATTGCCGGGGGTTGACAGCGGTGCACTGCAGGGCCCAAATCAATATCAGCGGCTCTCTTAACTGGGGGTAGCGCTACACTCTTTTACTATTTTTGCAGTTCATGATCATGGACAAGGGGTGACCTCTAGGGACACCTGCACTTATACCTATCAATGCCATTTCGGTGCTCCGGTTGTTCCCCCGATGGGGTTACCTTTTTCTCCGCCTCCTCAGCTCCCATGCTGGATGTTTGTTGCTGCCACCGCCAGTTGGTTCAGCGATTGATGACCTGGCCCGGCCCATTGGTGAGTATGGGGTCCTACAGTTTGACCCCGATGATTACTCACCTCCCTGCCTATTTTATGCTACATTCATCTGATTTACTACTTGTATTACAGATATAGCAAAGCATTTACCCCTGAAAAGCGAGCGCTGTCTCGCGAAACGTCGTCGGGTACTACTGATGCTTGCACATTTCTCTGATATTTGTATATTGGTAGATACTCTTTACCATGTGATGAGGAACAGGTAATACAACCACCTAGGTGTATTCTTGGGTAATGCAGGCTAACTGTCAGTGACCCGTCAGATCTGAGAGACATTCAAAAATAATACACACGGAACAGTTGCTTAAGTGTATCAATCAGATGTCTGCTTTATTGGACAGGTATTAATGCAATTCAAAAGGAAAAAGGTGGGGGCTTAGGAGGGAGCTACTATAAAACGTACGTATGTTATCAGGAAAAAGACTCAAGACATCTTTAGCAAAACACCTGTTTCCACCCTGATAATGCATGTTCCGGTTCCATCTCAATGACGCACGTTACAGTTAGAACAGGAAATATATTCTGAGACTTCTGCCTAACCACAAGCCACAAGATGAAGTCTATGTAAGTGAGAAACAGATGTTGCCTCAAGATAAGAAAAAGCCTTATTTTAACATGAAGAATATATCTTAAGATAAAGTAGCTTATGGTTTATACTATTACAACACCATGTATGTGGACTGACCCATGTTCACATTGTATGCATATTTTATCGGCCTGTATTTATTGCTGTTGTGTTTTATATGTGCAACAAACTGTAATAAATCTACTTTTTATACAATCATGATATGTCTTTTGGCTTTCCATATTCACCTCACTCAAAGTCCCAGGGCAAACCCCAAGTATATATGTATTGTAATTGGGATGGTGGTGAAGTTGGGTTGACACCAAACCTTGTATTATGTTCATATATAATTCTAAAGACAACTTTTTATATATTTTTTTAAGATCCGCGGTGGTGCAAAAAATCCAATAACGAAAAAACCCGTAATGCCGCGTACACACAATCAGACATTCCGACAACAAAACCGTGGATTTTTTTCCGACGGATGTTGGCTCAAACTTGTCTTGCATACACACGGTCACGGTCACACAAATGTTGCTCGGAAATTCCGAACGTCAAGAACGCGGTGACGTACAACACTACGACGAGCCGAGAAAAATTAAGTTCAATGATTCCGAGCATGCGTCAAATATATTCTGAGCATGCGTAGAACTTTTGTGCGTTGGAATAGGATACACGCGGTCGGAATTTCCAACCACAACTTTTGTTGTCGGAAAAATTGAGAACCAGCTCTCAAACATTTGTTGTCGGAAATTCCGACAGCAAATATCCGATGGAGCCTACACACGGTCGGATTTTCCGACAGCAAGCTCACATCGAACATTTGTTGTCAGAAATTCCGACCGTGTGTACGTGACATAAGTGTACAAAAAATGTGCTGGTGAACATACACAAAAAACTGCACTTAAGGGTGTGCTTTTGTCCACCCCCCAAAAGAGTAGGACTCGTACCCTGCCCTCCCGTGGCACAAGGCTCCAGACAGGGACATAGGTTCAACTTGGTCTGCCTAGCCCGAAGGCCTGGCAGACCACCGTTCTTCTAGGACAGCCAAAGCCATCCCCAAATACTAGGTCAGGGGAGCTCTCCCAAAGAGAGACCCCCCAGAGGCAGGGGAGGAAGGAAGCAGAAGACCACACATCCTCCCCCTAGACGTCAGGGTAAGCCCTTCATCCAATGAAAAAACACACACAAATGTTGAAAGTGACAAAGGTGGGGAGAAAAATAAATAGTAAAAATAATTTAGTGTCTGTACCCAAATTGTGTATTGGCTTAAGCCCTGAGGCCTAGTAAGCAAAAATTGCTCCCGGACTTTAGCCAAAAGGCCAGGCCCTAAAAGGCGCAGTGCAGAAAAAGCTTTGGTGACTGTGACCGTGAGTCTTTTTACAGTGGGTTCCCACACCCAGTGCTACTAAGAATGCCCCTAGGGCGACCACTCCCAGAGGGCACAGACACCACGGATCATCTGCCTTCCCAGCCAATGGCCAGACAAGGTAGACCGTTCAAACCAGGAGGTAGTGAACCCTTCCAGCTTTCTCGGGGAGAACCTACTCCCAGCCCCCAATTACGTTCAGGTGCTCTGGTTTCGGTTCCTGACAATACTAACATTCCAGGTTCCCATCACACCAGTGGATTTGCATAGCGACCGCCCTAACCTCTCTCCAAGTCAGGATAGTAGCACAGTGCCTCCACTGGACACTGATAAGAACTGATACTACACTTGATCTTAGCCAAAAGGCAGAGAAGCTTTATTCTAAAGACAACTGTCTAAGAAGCTAGTAGTTTCCCTTTAACAGCTATAGAGTAACAAATGACTGCCCTTTGCCAAGATCTAGGTGTGACAGCCGGAGAGGATGATTGGGGTTAATGGCTGTTCTCTCGGTACATACTGTGAGGGGGTTAGCTCGGCAGCGGGTGTGTGTGACCCCCGAGATGGGCTCCCCACACAAAAACAGGCCCAGCAAACGGAGGTTGTGGTTTTCAAAATCAAAAAGGTGCTGTTTATTTTCTATTTACAGTGGCAAAACACAGCAAAGCAAAAGAAAACATAAACAAAATAAATCCTGGTCAACTTGACCTCTGACTAAACATACAGGTTTCCTAACTAACAACTGGGATCAGCCTAGTGCTGTCCTAGTCCCTAAGTCCCTGGTTTTAAATGTCCAAGCAAATAGCCACACAGGCTTTGTCTCACCGCACAGGGGTTCACTCTCCCTAGACAGTCCACACAGGTCTGGGTCCAGGCATGAGCTAACATCTAATGAAGCTGGGAGTTTTTATAGAGGCCTAAATGAGCTGACAAGCTTCAGCTGGCCTCATCAACTCCCTGTCTGTACGACGCCCCACACTCTCCCTAGAGGTATGAGTCATCCATGAGCCCACTAGCCTTATACAACTCTCCACCTAGTTGTATAAGTCGGCGTAAAGCCTGAATCTGGGCGAAATATATCTACCCCCCTGGATGCAACCAGGTGACTTTACCTTCCTGCTGTCACATACCCCCCCCTCTTGTTTTAACCTCGGGGTTGGAACACCAGCAATCAGGCATTCATGTACTCGAGACAAAGCATCCACATTCCCCATTTGAACGCCAGGGCGATGCTTTACTGTGAAGTTGAATTCCTGGAGGGCCAGGAACCACCTATTCACTCTTCTATTTGTTTTCTTGTTTTGAGCCATCCACTTTAACGGAGCGTGATCCGTAACCATGTCAAAGTGCCTACCTAGCAGGTAGTACCGAAGGGAATCTAGAGCCCACTTCACCGCTAAACACTCCTTTTCAACGGTGGCGTAATTTACCTCATGGGACTTCAACTTCCTGCTGAGGTAAATGACTGGGTGCTCTTCCCCGTTCCAGACCTGGGACAATACTGCTCCTAACCCCACATCTGACGCATCACTTTGTACGACAAAGTCTTTAGAGAAGTCGGGTGAGTACAACACTGGCTGGCTACATAAGGCTTGTTTCAAGAATTGGAATGCTGCCTCAGCCTCGGGGGTCCATTTAATCATGACCGACCCTTTCCCCTTCGTCAGGTTGGTTAGGGGCACAGCCTTAGAAGCAAAGTGGGGAATGAATCGCCGATAATACCCAGCGATTCCCAGAAAGGCTCGTACCTGCTTCTTGCTGTTGGGACGTGGCCAACTCTGGATGGCCTCGACTTTGTTGAGTTGGGGTTTTATTACTCCCCTCCCAATGGTGTACCCAAGATATTTGGCCTCCTCCTGCCCAATGGTACACTTCTTGGGGTTAGCCGTAAACCCCGCTTCCCGAACAGAGTCCAGGACTGCTTGCACTTTTGGCAGATGTGAGGCCCAATCTGTGCTATGGACAATTATGTCATCCAGGTAAGCCGCAGCATACTTCCGATGGGGCCTCAGCATCTGGTCCATTTTCCGCTGGAATGTGGCCGGCGCATTCTGTAACCCGAACGGCATTCTTTTGTATTGGAACGCCCCGTCTGGGGTTACAAATGCGGTTTTCTCTTTGGCCGACTTGGCCAGGGGGATTTGCCAATACCCTTTTGTGAGGTCAAGAGTCGTCATGTATCGGGCTGTTCCCAGCCGGTCGATCAACTCATCTATACGGGGCATGGGGTAGGTGTCAAATTTTGTAACTTTGTTCAACTGACGAAAATCGTTACAAAATCGCCAGCTCCCATCCGGTTTAGGCACCAACACAATGGGACTAGACCAATCACTTTGGGACTCCTCTATCACCCCTAAGTTCAGCATTTTCTGTACTTCCTCCCGTATTGCCTCCCGTCGGGCCTCTGGGATCCGATAGGGTTTTAACTTCACCCTTTCACCGGGCGGGGTAATGATGTCATGCTCTACCCCAGATGTTTGTCCCGGCAGCTCAGAGAATACCTCCTTGTTGCGAAGCACAAACTCCTTAACCTCCTGTTGTTGGGGTTGTGACAAGGTGGCTGCTATTCCAACCTCAGGAATCACGCAACCAGTTTGAGCTGGTGACCAAGTGTCTGCGACTAGGGACTCTCTATCCCTCCAGGCTTTCAACAGATTAACGTGATAGATCTGTTCGGGCTTTCGCCTTCCTGGTTGTCTGACCTTGTAATTCACTTCGCTCACTTTTTCCATTATCTCGTAGGGGCCTTGCCATTTGGCAAGGAATTTACTTTCAACCGTAGGGACAAGTACCAGTATCCTATCCCCCGGGGAAAAGGTACGGGTCTTGGCTCCACGGTTGTACACTCTCTGCTGTGCTAACTGCGCTTGGGCCAAATGTTCCTTCACGATGGGCATTACCTGTGCAATTCGGTCTTGCATCAGGGCGACATGCTCAATCACACTCCTGTGGGGAGAACTCTCACTTTCCCAAGTTTCCTTGGCAATATCCAACAGCCCTCTTGGGTGTCTCCCATACAGTAACTCAAAGGGGGAGAATCCCGTAGAGGATTGGGGCACCTCCCTAATAGCAAACATCAAATAAGGAAGTAGACAGTCCCAATCCTTTCCATCTCTATCCACCACTTTCTTCAACATTTGTTTTAGGGTTTTGTTGAACCTTTCAACCAGCCCATCGGTTTGGGGGTGATACACAGATGTACGTAATTGCGTCACTTTGAACAATTTACACAGCTCCTTCATAACCCGGGACATAAAGGGTGTACCTTGGTCCGTAAGCAGTTCTTTACAAATACCCACCCGGCTAAACACAAGAGATAGCTCTTTGGCTATGGTTTTGGCCGAGGTATTTCGGAGAGGGATCGCTTCTGGATAACGGGTGGCATAGTCCATTATAACTAATATGTACTGGTGCCCCCTAGCGGACTTGATTATAGGACCTACCAAATCCATGGCGATCCTCTCAAACGGGACCTCAATGATGGATAGAGGGACCAGCGGGCTACGGAAATGTGGCATCGGGGCCGACCTCTGACACACAGGGCAGGAGGAACAATAATTTTCTATGTCCTTCATCACCCCCGGCCAATAGAATCTCTGTAATACCCTCTCTCGGGTTTTCTCTGTCCCCAGATGACCTCCAAGAATGTGCCCATGGGCCAACTCCAACACCAACTTCCTGTAAGGTTTGGGCACCACAAGCTGCTCAACGGTTTCTTCTGCCCTTTTTGCCACCCGATACAGTAGGTCCTTCTCTACGCTGAATTATGGGTAAGTGCAGGTATTATCTGGGTTCACTAACTCGCCATCTATTTCCACTACGTTTTCCCGTGCCTTTATTAGGGCGGGGTCTTTTAACTGTTCTGTGGCAAAATTTTCCCTGTGAACCTCCAGATCAGAAAACTCCACAGACGGTAGGTTTTCGTCTGAGGAGGTGGGCTCCTCTCCAGTTTCTTGAGTCTCCCCTGCCAATACTGACAAGGGAAATTCTGGAGAGTCCTCACCACTCTCAGAGGAGTTCTGGCTATCACCTTCCTGGTACATAGGGGCACCAGTGGGGGGCTCAGGATCATCCCACAGTTCCCAGAACTTCGGAAAATCCCTTCCCACAATGGCGTTGTGCGGTAACTGAGATACTAAGCCCACTGGATGAGAGAGGGTACCTTTGGGGGTCTCGAAACACACTGTAGTCACTGGATACTCTCGGGTGTCCCCATGCACACAAATAACAGCTACCTTGCTATTCCCAGAGACCTCTGTTTTAACTAACTCAGCCTTTATCAGGGTCACAAGGCTACCTGAATCCAGCAATACCACAACATTTCTACCATTAACACACATTTTGCATAAATGTTTCTCAGTTCCTCGAATGGCAGTGCATGCGACTGTCGCACACAACGACTGACGTCTGCCCGTCAGAAAGTCACACTGCATGGGTTCCTCCACAACCGGGCAATTGGCTGCAATATGTCCCGCTTGCCGGCAGCGATAGCAAACGATCCTTCTTGCCGCCTCTTGAGCCGCTGATTTCCCAGGCTGTTCTCGCCAAACTTGGGGTAGAGCTCCCACCCTCTCACTCTCTCCACCCTCACCCCTTGGAATCCTCTTATCCGCCCCTGGGGATGGTCTGGTCTTAGGGTGGAAAGTCCGAGTGTCTCTGGAAGAGGCCGTCAGGTTCTCTGTAGCCAAGTATTTCTCCACACGATCCACAAGACCATCGGCCGTCTCTGGGTCTCCATGGCTTACCCACTTTTGGATGGCAGTAGGAAGAGCTCTCAAAAACCGATCCATTACAACACGTTCCACAATCTTTGGTGCGGACAAAGTCTCTGGCTGTAGCCACTTTCTGCTCAGGTGAATGAGATCATACATTTGAGACCTGGGGGGTTTTCCAAGCTGGAAAGTCCAGTTATGCACACGCTGAGCCCGGACAGCCTGGGTGACACCCAGCCTTGCCAATATTTCAGCTTTTAGCATCACATAGTCTTTTGCTTGGTTAGGCTCTAGGTCATAGTAAGCTTTCTGC
The DNA here is from genome assembly GCA_029206835.1 of Rana muscosa. Classification (NCBI taxonomy): domain Eukaryota; kingdom Metazoa; phylum Chordata; class Amphibia; order Anura; family Ranidae; genus Rana; species Rana muscosa. Next base: position 302,880,675 of record CM055121.1, on the reverse strand, counting down.
GATTCACCAGTTAACAGAGGAGCCACCAGTCCAGCCCACTGCTCCTCAGGCCACTTTTCTCTTTCAGCGGTCCTTTCAAATGTGGTCAAAAATACCTCTGGATCATCCTCTCCAGTCATTTTTGTCAATAAACGACTCACCCCAAAGGACGCGGTATTAGTGGGACGGCTTTCCTCACTGGTCTGCGGACGTTGCTGCATTGCTGCTTCCATCTGTTGTTGTAGTCTCTGCTCTTGCTTCTGCAACAGGTCTATGAAGCGGGCCTCAGATTGCTGCTGGGCTTGTTGCTGAGCCTCCAGACTCTGTTGCAAAGTTGCGTTTGTCTGCTGCTGGGCTGCAAGGCTCTGTTGATGAGCTTGCTGCTGGGCTGCGAAGTTCTGTTGTTGAGCTGCAAGGCTCTTTTGCAAACCTGCATTTGTCTGCTGTTGATTGGCATTTGCTAGAGCCAGCTGCTTCAGTATCTCCTCCATGCTGGCTTAAAAAAAAACTGCCACTGGTTCTCCACCAACTGTGAGGGGGTTAGCTCGGCAGCGGGTGTGTGTGACCCCCGGGATGGGCTCCCCACACAAAAACAGGCCCAGCAAACGGAGGTTGTGGTTTTCAAAATCAAAAAGGTGCTGTTTATTTTCTATTTACAGTGGCAAAACACAGCAAAGCAAAAGAAAACATAAACAAAATAAATCCTGGTCAACTTGACCTCTGACTAAACATACAGGTTTCCTAACTAACAACTGGGATCAGCCTAGTGCTGTCCTAGTCCCTAAGTCCCTGGTTTTAAATGTCCAAGCAAATAGCCACACAGGCTTTGTCTCACCGCACAGGGGTTCACTCTCCCTAGACAGTCCACACAGGTCTGGTTCCAGGCATGAGCTAACATCTAATGAAGCTGGGAGTTCTTATAGAGGCCTAAATGAGCTGACAAGCTTCAGCTGGCCTCATCAACTCCCTGTCTGTACGACGCCCCACACTCTCCCTAGAGGTATGAGTCATCCATGAGCCCACTAGCCTTATACAACTCTCCACCTAGTTGTATAAGTCGGCGTAAAGCCTGAATCTGGGCGAAATATATCTACCCCCCTGGATGCAACCAGGTGACTTTACCTTCCTGCTGTCACAATACATATGTATTCGTATTGAACCATGGCCAAGCCAAGTGGAGTGCAGCCCCTGTCTGCATCAAGGTCACCTTGACGAGAGTTCACGGTGTCATCCATCACCTACCTGGATGCTAATTGTTAAAAATAAAGAATGCCGAATGTAATTCATCATTTTCTGTCCTCACCTGGAGTAACTTCCCCGGTAATGAAAACATTACTTACGTTGGCTCTCCCCTCCTCGCAGTCTCTTTTCTCTGCGCCGTAAATCGAATTAAAAAGAATTGGGTATTCAATTAATGCTCTTTGAGTCATAATAGTGTGAAGAGGAAGGATTATGGATATCAATAGTGCATTTAGCAGAGTGGCACGATTAGCTGGGAGGAGATCAATCATTATTAGTTTATTCCACTTCTTCAGCGCGGTATTTCAATTGGAGAAAGTCTGCTTTGAATTCTTTATTTCTGGACAATGATTGTTTTCTTAAAGGGAAAACCACAGTTGGATTGTCAGTGAACACATTAAGTTGTTGCCGGATGTAGCTGTCATCCTTAACATGTTTATTGTACCATATGTAGCACCCTCTACTTAGGTAGGTGCTAGAGGAAAGATTGTTGGTGAGTGCAGGTAAATTTAGGCAGGCCTAGCTGGAAGCTAGGACTGTTTGTTAGGATCTGTATGGGCTGGCAGTGGCTCAGAGTAGCAGCTGGGACTCACAGACAGTATTACTCCACTGTCACCTCCATTTTCCTTCTAGAGGATTCTAGAATAGAGGTGGGGAAGAGGGGTGTAGCTATCTGGGGTATCTCAGGGAGCCCTGACCAATCTCCAACTAGGATTGGCAGGGGGCAGGACTCCTTGAAATACCCAGGGTCAGCCCAGCTGGGGAGGAGTTGTCAGATGTTGGGTGGAAGAGCTGAGGATGGAGTGCTAGGCTGTCGAGGCCTTGAAGGGAGCTCCCCAGTCTGAGGGGGTGACCTTGGGCCTGGGACTCGGGTGCAGGACGAATCCCTTCAAGAATTTATGAAGGATCTGAACAGAAGTCATAGAGAGGAGTCAGAGAGGACAGTGGGAGCTAATACTCCTGGGCAAGTCTTCAGGAGGGAACCACCGGTTTGCAGCCAGGAGGGCTGGTGAGCGACATGTGCTACCAGGAGGACTAGAGAGGCATGCCAGAGAGGACGGAGAGGAAACAGTCATAAGTTGGTGGGGAGCCAGTAGTGAGGATTGCAATGTCACGGGCAATGAAGTCGGGCAGCTGCAGCCAGGAGGGCTGGCAGGGCCTGAAGAGAACTTACTGGGAACAGTCGTCCACCATAGGACAGCTAGCAATAAAGACTTCATATTCTATTTTTGGTACACTAAAAGTGACCCGCGGTCCCCGCCTGCAAAAGGCAGTTGCTGAGGCCTGACTGAGTCAGAGTTGGGCCTAACCATGTGCTAGCTGTACCTGGAGTAAAGTGTTGTGCAGGAGAGAGAGGAGAGAGTAACAGTCTGCAAGCAAGAGATGTGCTTTAGGAGACTGGAGTAGCTAAGTGTGTATAGTTGTCCCAACCGATTGATACACAATCAACCAATAGTTTGTTCTACTGGGCATACCAAATATTTCTATCCCTGTCCAAGTTTAAATCCCTCAATAAAAATACAAAACAATCACATGGACTCTTGTTTGTCTCAAAAGTGACTGGGAAGTGAATGCCCGGCTGGGCAGGGTGACAGATGGGCCACAACTTTCAGCAGCCTCTACAGGGGTACCGCTACACATATGTACATTATTGTGTAATATGGTGTTTCTCAAGTAGGGTGGCATGGCCTCCTGGGGGTGCTGTCTGGATTCCCCCAGGGGTGTAGTGAGCACAGGACCCAGTTTAATCTGGATCAGCGTCATGGGATGCCATGGTATGGATGGGCCAGCTGCCAGCACCATAACAACCGATGACGCTCTAGGGCCAGAACACACAGTGCCATTTGTTGCTATGGTGATGGCAGAAAGCTCACCCACCCCATGTGCATTGACCAACAGCTATCACATGGTACTGGGTGCTGTGATTGGCCCAGGTACCATGTGATAGCTGTGGGCCAATCACAGCATCACTATAGGAATCACAGCTGTTATGAATGAAATTCATTTATAACAGCTTTGTTGACATTGTGATCATGTGATGGTATAGCAATCACATGATCCCCCTGGGTGCTCAAAGTGGCCGGGTACCGGGAGCCGCAATCCGCTGTGCGCCCCTAACCCGGAAGAGGCAGGATAATGTACATGTATGTGATCCTGCCTGCCCCATGTCGCCCTGCTGCAGTAAATGTACTATGGCTGGGCGGCAAGCGGTTAATAAAATGCTTTGTGTTTACTACTAATTAAGGGAATGAGTAACCAGGTGTAATATACCCCTTACTCATTTATAGGGATGGGCCCGGTGCTCGATTCGAACCCATGTTCGAATCGAGCACCGGGCGTTCGCTCGCTCGTCGAGCCCAGAACTATTTGGGCCGTTCGCATCACATTCGTGTGATGCGAGCGGCCCCGCAATGCATTGCGGCCGGCGCGGCCGGCGCAGTGCATTGCTGGCTGATGATTGGCCAAGCATGCACTGTGACCCCGCATGCTTGGCCAATCACAGCGCCCGAAACTCGGAGAGCAATAATTGGCTACAGGCAGGACGCCTGTAGCCAATTATAGCCAATTACAGCTCAGGGGCTTTAGTACATGCCCCACCATTTAAAAGGCCGCCACGCCATCGGCCCCGGTCACATGAGTTCCGGCTTTAGGAGAGATCAGTCTGCTGATTCTGTCTTTGCTTGATACTGAAAGATTTGCTCTTCTTTGCTAAACCATTGGCTATTTCTTTGCTAAACCATTGCTACCTAAGTCATTGATCGTTCATTGCTGCTGATTGCACAGTTAGCGTGTTATTAGCTGCTGCTGGGGATTAGTCTGGTGCGTGCTTACTGTTAGTACAGTATTGCAGTAGTACCAACCGCAGTGCTGTTAGCACAGCATTGCACCCCAACAGCACCCATAGGACTTCTAGTGTGTTAGTGGCAGCAAACAGAGCTCCTATATTTTCTTCTCAGCAGCACCCATAGGACTTCTAGTGTGTTAGTGGCATCACACAGAGCTCCTATATTTTCTTCTCAGAAGCACCCATAGGACTTCTAGTGTGTTAGTGGCAGCAAACAGAGCTCCTATATTTTCTTCTCAGCAGCACCCATAGGACTTCTAGTGTGTTAGTGGCAGCACACAGAGTTCCTATATTTTCATCTCAGAAGCACCCATAGGACTTCTAGTGTGTTAGTGGCATCACACAGAGCTCCTATATTTTCTTCTCAGCAGCACCCATAGGACTTCTAGTGTGTTAGTGGCATCACACAGAGCTCCTATATTTTCATCTCAGAAGCACCCATAGGACTTCTAGTGTGTTAGTGGCATCACACAGAGCTCCTATATTTTCTTCTCAGCAGCACCCATAGGACTTCTAGTGTGTTAGTGGCAGCAAACAGAGCTCCTATATTTTCTTCTCAGCAGCACCCATAGGACTTCTAGTGTGTTAGTGGCATCACACAGAGCTCCTATATTTTCTTCTCAGAAGCACCCATAGGACTTCTAGTGTGTTAGTGGCATCACACAGAGCTCCTATATTTTCTTCTCAGCAGCACCCATAGGACTTCTAGTGTGTTAGTGGCATCACACAGAGCTCCTATATTTTCTTCTCAGCAGCACCCATAGGACTTCTAGTGTGTTAGTGGCATCACACAGAGTTCCTATATTTTCATCTCAGAAGCACCCATAGGACTTCTAGTGTGTTAGTGGCATCACACAGAGCTCCTATATTTTCTTCTCAGCAGCACCCATAGGACTTCTAGTGTGTTAGTGGCATCACACAGAGCTCCTATATTTTCATCTCAGAAGCACCCATAGGACTTCTAGTGTGTTAGTGGCATCACACAGAGCTCCTATATTTTCTTCTCAGCAGCACCCATAGGACTTCTAGTATGTTAGTGGCAGCAAACAGAGCTCCTATATTTTCTTCTCAGCAGCACCCATAGGACTTCTAGTGTGTTAGTGGCAGCAAACAGAGCTCCTATATTTTCTTCTCAGCAGCACCCATAGGACTTCTAGTATGTTAGTGGCAGCAAACAGAGCTCCTATATTTTCTTCTCAGCAGCACCTATAGGACTTCTAGTGTGTTAGTGGCATCACACAGAGCTCCTATATTTTCTTCTCAGCAGCACCCATAGGACTTCTAGTGTGTTAGTGGCATCACACAGAGCTCCTATATTTTCATCTCAGCAGCACCCATAGGACTTCTAGTATGTTAGTGGCAGCAAACAGAGCTCCTATATTTTCATCTCAGCAGCACCCATAGGACTTCTAGTGTGTTAGTGGCATCACACAGAGCTCCTATATTTTCTTCTCAGCAGCACCCATAGGACTTCTAGTGTGTTAGTGGCATCACACAGAGCTCCTATATTTTCTTCTCAGAAGCACCCACAGGACTTCTAGTGTGTTAGTGGCAGCAAACAGAGCTCCTATATTTTCTTCTCAGCAGCACCCATAGGACTTCTAGTGTGTTAGTGGCAGCAAACAGAGCTCCTATATTTTCTTCTCAGCAGCACCCATAGGACTTCTAGTGTGTTAGTGGCATCACACAGAGCTCCTATATTTTCTTCTCAGCAGCACCCATAGGACTTCTAGTGTGTTAGTGGCAGCAAACAGAGCTCCTATATTTTCTTCTCAGCAGCACCCATAGGACTTCTAGTGTGTTAGTGGCATCACACAGAGCTCCTATATTTTCTTCTCAGCAGCACCCATAGGACTTCTAGTGTGTTAGTGGCAGCAAACAGAGCTCCTATATTTTCTTCTCAGCAGCACCCATAGGACTTCTAGTGTGTTAGTGGCATCACACAGAGCTCCTATATTTTCATCTCAGAAGCACCCATAGGACTTCTAGTGTGTTAGTGGCAGCAAACAGAGCTCCTATATTTTCTTCTCAGAAGCACCCATAGGACTTCTAGTGTGTTAGTGGCAGCAAACAGAGCTCCTATATTTTCATCTCAGCAGCACCCATAGGACTTCTAGTGTGTTAGTGGCATCACACAGAGCTCCTATATTTTCTTCTCAGCAGCACCCATAGGACTTCTAGTGTGTTAGTGGCATCACACAGAGCTCCTATATTTTCTTCTCAGCAGCACCCATAGGACTTCTAGTGTGTTAGTGGCAGCAAACAGAGCTCCTATATTTTCTTCTCAGCAGCACCCATAGGACTTCTAGTGTGTTAGTGGCATCACACAGAGCTCCTATATTTTCTTCTCAGCAGCACCCATAGGACTTCTAGTGTGTTAGTGGCAGCAAACAGAGCTCCTATATTTTCTTCTCAGCAGCACCCATAGGACTTCTAGTGTGTTAGTGGCATCACACAGAGCTCCTATATTTTCATCTCAGAAGCACCCATAGGACTTCTAGTGTGTTAGTGGCATCACACAGAGCTCCTATATTTTCATCTCAGAAGCACCCATAGGACTTCTAGTGTGTTAGTGGCATCACACAGAGCTCCTATATTTTCATCTCAGAAGCACCCATAGGACTTCTAGTGTGTTAGTGGCATCACACAGAGCTCCTATATTTTCTTCTCAGCAGCACCCATAGGACTTCTAGTGTGTTAGTGGCAGCAAACAGAGCTCCTATATTTTCTTCTTAGCAGCACCCATAGGACTTCTAGTGTGTTAGTGGTATCACACAGAGTTCCTATATTTTCATCTCAGAAGCACCCATAGGACTTCTAGTGTGTTAGTGGCATCACACAGAGCTCCTATATTTTCTTCTCAGCAGCACCCATAGGACTTCTAGTGTGTTAGTGGCATCACACAGAGCTCCTATATTTTCTTCTCAGCAGCACCCATAGGACTTCTAGTGTGTTAGTGGCAGCAAACAGAGCTCCTATATTTTCTTCTCAGCAGCACCCATAGGACTTCTAGTGTGTTAGTGGCATCACACAGAGCTCCTATATTTTCTTCTCAGCAGCACCCATAGGACTTCTAGTGTGTTAGTGGCAGCAAACAGAGCTCCTATATTTTCTTCTCAGCAGCACCCATAGGACTTCTAGTGTGTTAGTGGCAGCAAACAGAGCTCCTATATTTTCTTGTCAGCAGCACACATAGTACCTATAGTGTGTTAGTGTCAGCACCCATAGGACCTACAGTGTGTTGTGAGCACACATAGGAGTTCTATTTTTTATACTATATACACTACCGACTACAATGGCTGGAAGACCGCCAAGGAGAGGCAGAGCGTGCCGAGGCAAGAACACAGGGCAGGCAGGCTCTGTTTCTAGAGACAACAGTGCTGGCCGTGGACGTGGTCGTGCATCGTCATCAGCACGTGGCCATGGGACACGCTTGTCTTTGTTTTCGGCAGCTGGACATGTGGAGCCGCATCATGCCGAAGGCTTGGTAGAATGGATGACCAAGCCCTCCTCATCCTCCTCATCCTCTCTCACCCAGGCTCAGGGTACTGGCAGAGCAGCTGCCAACGCGTACTCAATGGCATCATCAGCCACCCCTTCCCTAGACCCACCATGTCCTCCTGAGGAGTCCCCCGAACTGTTTGAGCACAGTGTTGGGTACATGCTCCAGGAGGATGCCCAACGATTCGAAGGCTCGGATGATGATACCCAGCTTGAGGAAGTCAGTAGTGTGCGCGCAGAGAGAGGGGATGCTGAAGGACAGCAATCTGGCAGTAGTGTTCCACCAGCTGCAGCTTACTGCCAGGTTTGCTCTAGTGGTGAAGAGGGAGGGGATGATGAGGTCACTGACTCCACGTGGGTGCCTGAAGGGAGAGAGGAGGAGGAGGAGGAGGATGCAGCGTCACATGTCCAACGAGGCAGGATGCCCCCTGGAGGCCAGCTAGAGGCCAGCACAGCAACTGTACCACACCGCAGAGCTCCGCCTGTGCAGGGCGCTGCCTCTGCACGTTATCACAAAAGTTCTTTGGTGTGGGCCTTTTTTGAGACGAGTGCATCAGATCGCACCACTGCTATTTGCAATATTTGTCTCAAGCGTATCTCGCGTGGCCAAAACATCAGCCGCTTGGGCACCACAAGCACGAGCAGACATATGTCGACCTGCCATGCAGCTCGTTGGCAAGCACACATAAAAGACCCACACCAAAGAACAAAGCGGACCTCTCCTTGCTCCTCATCAGCTGGGATCTCCATCCCCACTATATCTTCAGTCCTCTCTGAAAGCTGCTCTGAGAGGACTGAAGGTGTAGAATTAGGTGTGTCACAACCAAGTACTTGCAGTACACCGACGTCCGATTGTAGCAGGCAAATTTCCCTGCCCCAGCTGCTGGACCGTCGAAAGAAGTATACTCCCAGCCATCCACATGCCCAGCGGTTGAATGCTAGCTTGGCTAAATTGCTAGCACTTCAACTGCTGCCTTTTCAGTTGATAGACTCGGCCCCCTTCCGTGAGTTTGTTCAATGTGCGGTTCCTCAGTGGCAGGTTCCCAAACGCCACTTTTTCTCACGGAAGGCGATTCCGTCTCTCTACTGGCATGTGGAAGGCAATGTCCATGCCTCGCTGGACAGGGCGGTCAGCGGTAAGGTGCATATTACCGCTGACTCATGGTCCAGCAGGCATGGACAGGGACGTTATCTTTCTTTCACGGCCCATTGGGTCACTCTATTGGCAGCTGGGAGGGATGCAGGACAAGGTGCAGTAGTGTTGGAGGTTGTTCCGCCACCACGCCTCCAAAATGCTACTACTGGTTGTGACACACCTCTCTCCTCCACCCCCTCCTCTTCTTCTTCCTCCATGTCCTCTTCGAGTGCTCTGTCCTCGGAACCAGCGGTGCTCCGTAGGCGTACAAGGGGCTACGCGAGTACGCAGGCAAAAAGATGCCATGCCGTGCTTGCGCTGGTGTGTTTGGGGGACAGGAGCCACACTGGGCCAGAGGTTCTGGCAGCTCTGCAGGGGCAGGCCGAGAGGTGGTTGACGCCACGCCAGCTTAAGCCAGGAATGGTCGTTTCTGATAATGGCACCAACCTCCTCTCCGCCCTGCGACAGGGGCAGCTCACCCATGTGCCCTGTATGGCTCACGTCCTCAACCTGGTGGTGCAGCGGTTCTTGGGCAGGTTCCCAGGCTTACAGGATGTCCTGAGGCAGGCCAGGAAAGTCTGTGTGCATTTCCGCCGATCTTATAATGCCAGTGCTCGGCTGACTGAGCTGCAAAAGGAGCTGAACCTGCCCAAGAACCGCCTAATATGTGACATGCCCACCAGGTGGAACTCAACGTTGGCCATGCTGCAGCGACTGCACACGCAGCAGAGGGCCATCAATGAGTACCTTTGCGACTACGGCACCAGGACAGGGTCAGGGGAGCTTGGCTTTTTTTCCCCACGCCAGTGGAGCATGATCAGGGATGCATGCACTGTCCTCTCACCATTTGAGGAGGCCACGAGGATGGTGAGCAGTGACAGTGCATGCATCAGTGACACTGTACCTCTTGTCCACCTGTTGGAGCATACGCTGCGTGGGATAATGGACAGGGCACTTGAGGCAGAACAGAGGCAGGAAGAGGAGGACTTCCTTGTCTCTCAAGGCCCCCTTTATCCAGACAATGTTCCTTCTGTCCCACCCATCACACAGGAAGAGGAGGAGGAGGAGGAGGAGGAGGATTGTGTGAGCATGGAGGTGGAGCCTGGCACTCAGCATCAGCAGCAGCAGTCTTTTAGGGATGATGTACAGTCCCAACAAACCAGTGGACTTGTACGTGGCTGGGAGGAGGTGGCTGGCGATCATGTCATCCTCAGTGACCCAGAAGACTCCGGACCGAATGCCTCAGCTAACCTACGCTGCATGGCCTCCCTGATCCTGCAAAGCCTGCGGAAGGATCCTCGTGTTCTTCGGATCAAAGAGAGTGACCATTACTGGCTGGCCACTCTCCTTGATCCACGGTACAAGGGTAAGGTTGCGGACCTTATCTTGCCGTCGCAGAGGGAGCAGAGGATGAGACATCTCAGGGAGGCCTTGCAGAAAGGTCTGTGCAACGCGTTCCCAGAAACTGGGAGGTTACAAACTCCTGGTCCTGGACGACGAGTTGCTGAGGCTTCGGTCAGTAGCAGAAGGAGCGGTGGGGAAGGTGGACGTCTGACCGATGCGTTCAGACAATTTTTTAGTCCGCAGCCCCAAGGTATGATCGGTTCCAGCAACCATCGCCAGCGTCTGATATACATGGTGCAGGAATACCTAGGGGCAAGGTCAGACTTGGACACCTTTCCCACCGAAAATCCTCTGGCTTACTGGGTCCTGAGGATGGATCACTGGCCAGAGCTTGCACAGTATGCAATTGAGCTACTGGCCTGTCCTGCATCCAGCGTTCTTTCCGAACGCACATTCAGTGCTGCTGGAGGATTTGTCACCGATCATAGGGTGCGCCTGTCCACCGACTCGGTTGATCGACTGACCTTCATAAAAATGAATCAGTCTTGGATCACCACCAGCTACCAGACACCTGAAGCGGATATAACGGAATAATTTATAATGTCACATCCCTTCAAGACTGCCTATGCTGATGCTGAGTGACTGTCCTGTTATGTTCACTGACTATCCTCTTCCTCCTCCTCAATGATCCATGCCACCACACCAGTGCCTAAGGCACAATTTTTCAGCCCCTGTATAACAGGGGCGTGTAATCACAATTTTTTAAAAAGATGCTTCGCAACAGGTGTGACTGCTGTGCTCAGAGTACAGTATCTGTGAGGGGTTGCAGTGTTGTGGCACCAGCACCAGTGCCTAAGGCACAATTTTTCAGCCCCTGTTGGGGCGTGTAATTACAATTTTTAGGCAATGCTTTGCAACAGGTCTCATTGCTGTGCTCAGAGTACAGTATCTGTGAGGGGTTGCAGTGTTGTGGCACCAGCACCAGTGCCTAAGGCACAATTTTTCAGCCCCTGTATAACAGGGGCGTGTAATTACAATTTTTTAAAAAGATGCTTCGCAACAGGTGTGACTGCTGTGCTCCAAGTACAGTATCTGTGAGGGGTTGCAGTGTTGTGGCACCAGCACCAATGCCTAAGGCACAATTTTTCAGCCCCTGTTTAACAGGGGCGTGTAATTACAAATCTTGATCTAATAGTTCACAGCAGGGCCCATTCCTGCGCCCACCAAGAGTAACTATGAGGGCCTACAGTCTTGTGGCAACACCGTCCACCACCACCACCACCACCAAAGGCCCAATTTTTCTGCCCTGTTCAACAGGTGCATGCAATTACAAATCTTGATCTAATAACTCACAGCAGGGCCCATTCCTGCACCCACCAAGAGTAACTGTGAGGGCTTACAGTCTTGTGGCAACACCGTCCACCACCACCACCACCACCACCAAAGGCCCAATTTTTCTGCCCGGTTCAACAGGTGCATGCAAGTACAAATCTTGATCTATTAACTCACAGCAGGGCCCATTCCTGTGCCCACCAGTCTTGTGGCTACACCAACATCTAATAGGGCAAATTTCTGCAGAGTATATACGGCAGGCCCCTACTTTCAAACATCCAACTTACAAACGACTCCTACTTGCAAACGGCAAGAGAAAACAGGAAGTGAGAGGAAATCTACCCCTAGGAAGGAAAATTCTATCCTGTTAGATTTAATTTGGGAAAAAGGTATCTCCTCTCTACTGATGCTTTATCACCAATCCTTGTTTCAATTAAAACCCCACTTTTCCAAAAACATTTGTCATTGGGACGGAAAGTGAGGTGACATGTTCTGAACAGATGTGCAAAGACAGCAAATGTTACAGGGGTGATAACCCCTCCCTATGTTCTCCAAAAAGCTTAAAAATTGATTTTTTTGGGATGTAGCTACACTTCATAATGTACCTGTTCAGATTCTACTTAAGAACAAACCTACAGTCCATGTCTTGTTTGCACCACCTATATACTGCTGTTCAGAGTATATAGGGTTGTAGGTATAGGGTTTTATTTTGGGTGCGGGGTCCCCCTTAGTATCCATACAAGACCCAAAGGGGCTGGGGTGGGAGGGGGGGTGATGGGGTAGCCATGCCATTTTTCTCAAGGATTTTCAGCCATATGGCGGCCAGGACAAGACATGACATTAAAGCCGCAAGTGGTTTTAAATGGCTTCTTTTTTTCCTTTACAAATGTCATTTTGTGCAAGGACAGTTCTAAACACGGGAAACACATGCCACTTCACAGGCATACTTTAGACACCCCCCAGGTACCATATTTAAAGGAAAATTTCACTTTTTTTTTTTTCACTTTATGCATCATTAAAATGACTGCTCCCGAAAAAACTTTAGTTTTTAAAATTTATTTTTGCATTGATATATGTCCCCTGGGGCAGGACCCGGGTCCCCAAACCTGTTTTATGACATTAACATGCATATTGGCCGTTGTAATTAGCAATTTTGATTTCGAACGTTCGCGTCCATTATAACGAATAGGGTTCGAAAATTCGCGCGAACTTTCGGTCCGTTCGAAGGTTCTGGTGCGAACCGAACCCGGGGGTGTTCGGCTCATCCCTACCCCTTAGTATCCATACAAGACCCAAAGGGGCTGGGGTGGGGGGGGGGGGTGATGGGGTAGCCATGCCATTTTTCTCAAGGATTTTCAGCCATATGGCGGCCAGGACAAGACATGACATTAAAGCCGCAAGTGGTTTTAAATGGCTTCTTTTTTTCCTTTACAAATGTCATTTTGTGCAAGGACAGTTCTAAACACGGGAAACACATGCCACTTCACAGGCATACTTTAGACACCCCCCAGGTACCATATTTAAAGGAAAATTTCACTTTTTTTTTTTTCACTTTATGCATCATTAAAATGACTGCTCCCGAAAAAACTTTAGTTTTTAAAATTTCTTTTTGCATTGATATATGTCCCCTGGGGCAGGACCCGGGTCCCCAAACCTGTTTTATGACATTAACATGCATATTGGCCGTTGTAATTAGCAATTTTGTTTTTGAACGTTCGCGTCCATTATAACGAATAGGGTTCGAAAATTCGCGCGAACTTTCGGTCCGTTCGAAGGTTCTGGTGCGAACCGAACCCGGGGGTGTTCGGCTCATCCCTACTCATTTACACGAGGGCTGGTTTCCCCTGACAAGGTACTTTCCCAATCTTAAGGGCATGTATAGTTCAGGAGGGGGGAATATACTTTCTGCCCCCCTTTGTCTCTGGCCTGCCAGGCTGCATGCACAGCTAAGAGTGTGGTATGGATTATGCAGGGGACCCCACTGTTTTCTTACTTGTTTTTTTGCATTGGGTATCCCCTTAATATCAACAGCTTTATTGGTTGTGTGACAGCAGGAAGGTAAAGTCACCTGGTTGGATCCAGGGGGGTAGATATATTTCGCCCAGATTCAGGCTTTACGCCGACTTATACAACTAGGTGGAGAGTTGTATAAGCCCAGCTGAGGCTAGTGGGCTCATGGATGACTCATACCTCTAGGGAGAGTGTGGGGCGTCGTGCAGACAGGGAGTTGATGAGACCAGCTGAAGCTTGTCAGCTCATTTAGGCCTCTATAAGAACTCCCAGATTCATTAGGTGTTAGCTCATGCCTGGACCCAGACCTGTGTGGACTGTCTAGGGAGAGTGAACCCCTGTGCGGTGAGACAAAGCCTGTGTGGCTATTTGCTTGGACATTTAAAACCAGGGACTTAGGGACTAGGACAGCACTAGGCTGATCCCAGTTGTTAGTTAGGAAACCTGTATGTTTAGTCAGAGGTCAAGTTGACCAGGATTTATTTTATTTATGTTTCTTTTGCTTTGCTGTGTTTTGTCACTGTAAATAGAAAATAAACCGCACCTTTTTGATTTTGAAAACCACAACCTCCGTTTGCTGGGCCTGTTTTTGTGTGGGGAGCCCATCCCGGGGGTCACACACACCCGCTGCCGAGCTAACCCCCTCACAGTTGGTGGAGAACCAGTGGCAGTTTTTTGTTAAGCCAGCATGGAGGAGATACTGAAACAGCTGGCTCTAGCAAATGCCAATCAACAGCAGACAAATGCAGGTTTGCAAAGGAGCCTTGCAGCCCAGCAGCAAGCTCATCAACAGAGCCTTGCAGCCCAGCAGCAAGCTCACCAACAGAGTCTGGAAGCTCAGCAACAAGCCCAGCAGCAATCTGAGGCCCGCTTCATAGACCTGTTACAGAAGCAAGAGCAGAGACTACAACAAATGGAAGCAGTAATGCAGCAACGTCCGCAGACCAGTGAGGAAAGCCGTCCCACTAATACCGCGTCCTTTGGGGTGAGTCGTTTATTGACAAAAATGACTGGAGAGGATGATCCAGAGGTATTTTTGACCACATTTGAAAGGACCGCTGAAAGAGAAAAGTGGCCTGAGGAGCAGTGGGCTGGACTGGTGGCTCCTCTGTTAACTGGTGAATCGCAGAAAGCTTACTATGACCTAGAGCCTAACCAAGCAAAAGACTATGTGATGCTAAAAGCTGAAATTTTGGCAAGGCTGGGTGTCACCCAGGCTGTCCGGGCTCAGCGTGTGCATAACTGGACTTTCCAGCTTGGAAAACCCCCCAGGTCTCAAATGTATGATCTCATTCACCTGAGCAGAAAGTGGCTACAGCCAGAGACTTTGTCCGCACCAAAGATTGTGGAACGTGTTGTAATGGATCGGTTTTTGAGAGCTCTTCCTACTGCCATCCAAAAGTGGGTAAGCCATGGAGACCCAGAGACGGCCGATGGTCTTGTGGATCGTGTGGAGAAATACTTGGCTACAGAGAACCTGACGGCCTCTTCCAGAGACACTCGGACTTTCCACCCTAAGACCAGACCATCCCCAGGGGCGGATAAGAGGATTCCAAGGGGTGAGGGTGGAGAGAGTGAGAGGGTGGGAGCTCTACCCCAAGTTTGGCGAGAACAGCCTGGGAAATCAGCGGCTCAAGAGGCGGCAAGAAGGATCGTTTGCTACCGCTGCCGGCAAGCGGGACATATTGCAGCCAATTGCCCGGTTGTGGAGGAACCCATGCAGTGTGACTTTCTGACGGGCAGACGTCAGTCGCTGTGTGCGACAGTCGCATGCACTGCCATTCGAGGAACTGAGAAACATTTATGCAAAATGTGTGTTAATGGTAGAAATGTTGTGGTATTGCTGGATTCAGGTAGCCTTGTGACCCTGATAAAGGCTGAGTTAGTTAAAACAGAGGTCTTTGGGAATAGCAAGGTAGCTGTTATTTGTGTGCATGGGGACACCCGAGAGTATCCAGTGACTACAGTGTGTTTCGAGACCCCCAAAGGTACCCTCTCTCATCCAGTGGGCTTAGTATCTCAGTTACCGCATGACGCCATTGTGGGAAGGGATTTTCCGAAGTTCTGGGAACTGTGGGATGATCCTGAGCCCCCCACTGGTGCCCCTATGTACCAGGAATGTGATAGCCAGAACTCCCCTGAGAGTGGTGAGGACTCTCCGGAATTTCCCTTATCAGTATTGGCAGGGGAGACTCAAGAAACTGGAGAGGAGCCCACCTCCTCAGACGAAAACCTACCGTCTGTGGAGTTTTCTGATCTTGAGGTTCACAGGGAAAACTTTGCCACAGAACAGTTGAAAGACCCCGCCCTAATAAAGGCACGGGAAAACGTAGTGAAAATAGATGGCGAGTTAGTGAACCCAGA
The DNA here is from genome assembly GCA_029206835.1 of Rana muscosa. NCBI lineage: Eukaryota > Metazoa > Chordata > Amphibia > Anura > Ranidae > Rana > Rana muscosa. The sequence goes on along the minus strand of CM055121.1, from coordinate 302,864,926 downwards.
TAATACCTGCACTTACCCATACTTCAGCGTAGAGAAGGACCTACTGTATCGGGTGGCAAAAAGGGCAGAAGAAACCGTTGAGCAGCTTGTGGTGCCCAAACCTTACAGGAAGTTGGTGTTGGAGTTGGCCCATGGGCACATTCTTGGAGGTCATCTGGGGACAGAGAAAACCCGAGAGAGGGTATTACAGAGATTCTATTGGCCGGGGGTGATGAAGGACATAGAAAATTATTGTTCCTCCTGCCCTGTGTGTCAGAGGTCGGCCCCGATGCCACATTTCCGTAGCCCGCTGGTCCCTCTACCCATCATTGAGGTCCCGTTTGAGAGGATCGCCATGGATTTGGTAGGGCCTATAATCAAGTCCGCTAGGGGGCACCAGTACATATTAGTTATAATGGACTATGCCACCCGTTATCCAGAAGCGATCCCTCTCCGAAATACCTCGGCCAAAACCATAGCCAAAGAGCTATCTCTTGTGTTTAGCCGGGTGGGTATTTGTAAAGAACTGCTTACGGACCAAGGTACACCCTTTATGTCCCGGGTTATGAAGGAGCTGTGTAAATTGTTCAAAGTGACGCAATTACGTACATCTGTGTATCACCCCCAAACCGATGGGCTGGTTGAAAGATTCAACAAAACCCTAAAACAAATGTTGAAGAAAGTGGTGGATAGAGATGGAAAGGATTGGGACTGTCTACTTCCTTATCTGATGTTTGCTATTAGGGAGGTGCCCCAATCCTCTACGGGATTCTCCCCCTTTGAGTTACTGTATGGGAGACACCCAAGAGGGCTGTTGGATATTGCCAAGGAAACTTGGGAAAGTGAGAGTTCTCCCCACAGGAGTGTGATTGAGCATGTCGCCCTGATGCAAGACCGAATTGCACAGGTAATGCCCATCGTGAAGGAACATTTGGCCCAAGCGCAGTTAGCACAGCAGAGAGTGTACAACCGTGGAGCCAAGACCCGTACCTTTTCCCCGGGGGATAGGATACTGGTACTTGTCCCTACGGTTGAAAGTAAATTCCTTGCCAAATGGCAAGGCCCCTATGAGATAATGGAAAAAGTGAGCGAAGTGAATTACAAGGTCAGACAACCAGGAAGGCGAAAGCCCGAACAGATCTATCACGTTAATCTGTTGAAAGCCTGGAGGGATAGAGAGTCCCTAGTCGCAGACACTTGGTCACCAGCTCAAACTGGTTGCGTGATTCCTGAGGTTGGAATAGCAGCCACCTTGTCACAACCCCAACAACAGGAGGTTAAGGAGTTTGTGCTTCGCAACAAGGAGGTATTCTCTGAGCTGCCGGGACAAACATCTGGGGTAGAGCATGACATCATTACCCCGCCCGGTGAAAGGGTGAAGTTAAAACCCTATCGGATCCCAGAGGCCCGACGGGAGGCAATACGGGAGGAAGTACAGAAAATGCTTAACTTAGGGGTGATAGAGGAGTCCCAAAGTGATTGGTCTAGTCCCATTGTGTTGGTGCCTAAACCGGATGGGAGCTGGCGATTTTGTAACGATTTTCGTCAGTTGAACAAAGTTACAAAATTTGACACCTACCCCATGCCACGTATAGATGAGTTGATCGACCGGCTGGGAACAGCCCGATACATGACGACTCTTGACCTCACAAAAGGGTATTGGCAAATCCCCCTGGCCAAGTCGGCCAAAGAGAAAACCGCATTTGTAACCCCAGACGGGGCGTTCCAATATAAAAGAATGCCGTTCGGGTTACAGAATGCGCCGGCCACATTCCAGCGGAAAATGGACCAGATGCTGAGGCCCCATCGGAAGTATGCTGCGGCTTACCTGGATGACGTAATTGTCCATAGCACAGATTGGGCCTCACATCTGCCAAAAGTGCAAGCAGTCCTGGACTCTGTTCGGGAAGCGGGGTTTACGGCTAACCCCAAGAAGTGTACCATTGGGCAGGAGGAGGCCAAATATCTTGGGTACACCATTGGGAGGGGAGTAATAAAACCCCAACTCAACAAAGTCGAGGCCATCCAGAGTTGGCCACGTCCCAACAGCAAGAAGCAGGTACGAGCCTTTCTGGGAATCGCTGGGTATTATCGGCGATTCATTCCCCACTTTGCTTCTAAGGCTGTTCCCCTAACCAACCTGACGAAGGGGAAAGGGTCGGTCATGATTAAATGGACCCCCGAGGCTGAGGCAGCATTCCAATTCTTGAAACAAGCCTTATGTAGCCAGCCAGTGTTGTACTCACCCGACTTCTCTAAAGACTTTGTCGTACAAAGTGATGCGTCAGATGTGGGGTTAGGAGCAGTATTGTCCCAGGTCTGGAACGGGGAAGAGCACCCAGTCATTTACCTCAGCAGGAAGTTGAAGTCCCATGAGGTAAATTACGCCACCGTTGAAAAGGAGTGTTTAGCGGTGAAGTGGGCTCTAGATTCCCTTCGGTACTACCTGCTAGGTAGGCACTTTGACATGGTTACGGATCACACTCCGTTAAAGTGGATGGCTCAAAACAAGGAAACAAATAGAAGAGTGAATAGGTGGTTCCTGGCCCTTCAGGAATTCAACTTCACAGTAAAGCATCGCCCTGGCGTTCAAATGGGGAATGTGGATGCTTTGTCTCGAGAACATGAATGCCTGATTGCTGGTGTTCCAACCCCGAAGTTAAAACAAGAGGGGGGGGTATGTGACAGCAGGAAGGTAAAGTCACCTGGTTGCATCCAGGGGGGTAGATATATTTCGCCCAGATTCAGGCTTTACGCCGACTTATACAACTAGGTGGAGAGTTGTATAAGCCCAGCTGAGGCTAGTGGGCTCATGGATGACTCATACCTCTAGGGAGAGTGTGGGGCGTCGTGCAGACAGGGAGTTGATTAGACCAGCTGAAGCTTGTCAGCTCATTTAGGCCTCTATAAGAACTCCCAGATTCATTAGGTGTTAGCTCATGCCTGGACCCAGACCTGTGTGGACTGTCTAGGGAGAGTGAACCCCTGTGCGGTGAGACAAAGCCTGTGTGGCTATTTGCTTGGACATTTAAAACCAGGGACTTAGGGACTAGGACAGCACTAGGCTGATCCCAGTTGTTAGTTAGGAAACCTGTATGTTTAGTCAGAGGTCAAGTTGACCAGGATTTATTTTATTTATGTTTCTTTTGCTTTGCTGTGTTTTGTCACTGTAAATAGAAAATAAACCGCACCTTTTTGATTTTGAAAACCACAACCTCCGTTTCCTGGGCCTGTTTTTGTGTGGGGAGCCCATCCCGGGGGTCACACACACCCGCTGCCGAGCTAACCCCCTCACAGTTGTTATGATATACCTCCCAACAAGCACGGATTCTGCGGGTTTCTCCCGCATAGACTGTGCCAGAGAAGAAAAATAAAATAAAAATAAAATGCCCCCCCCCCCCCTCAACAACTTGCCAGGGAAGAAACATTTGACTGAATGTCCCGCGGAGGGACTTTTAAAAGTGGGGAGGTATGGTTATGGTGCACCATAACAACCAATGACTGTGCAGCTGCCAGCACTCTAGCAGCCACTGATAATATCGGTTGCTAGGATGCAGGTGGCCAGTCAGAAGTCTCCTTGGTTGCTAGGATGCAAGAAACTGCCAGCGTCCTAGCAACTAATGACACTGTGCTGCTGCCTGAGTCCTAAGAATGATGCCTGTGGCCCACACAATGAGAAGTCATGAACGTATGACTCCTGCATGCAATAGCAGCCAGATGTTTGCATGGGCAAACAGGCCATATTTGGCCATTATTTTGTTGTTCGGTTAACCGCAAACAGGAAAAGTTTGCTGTCAAGTATTGATTACATTTTTTATTGTGTCCATCCTGGAATGATTAACCCTCTCTAGTCATCCTAGTGAGCATTGTCACCAAGACAGAAAGTGATGACCAATAAAAGTTGAGGTGTCACAGTGCACAACTGTCTAAGATGAGTCCTTGTTGCACCACAAGGGAAGTGCAAGGAAATCTCACTAAAGGGACACAGATGGGAATAAAAAAAATGAAATATGTAAGAAGCAGAACGGGGGCCACACCAATGGTAAGTCCAATTATTATTATTATTTTTTCATTAAAAAGTTAGTGGAATAAGAAAGCCAACGTGTTTTGGGGTTCACTCTCCCTTCATCGGGGCCTATATAATATATAACGTGAGAAGCGCCTTGACTTGAAATATTTACAGTGCTGGGACAAGGTCATCTAGAGCCCAGGGTGAACATGCCAAATTGTGCCCCCCCAAGATGTATGAGCCCCACAAAAACACTGAGCACTACTCTGCAAGCTTACTCCCTAAGCATAAACTCCCCTGCTCCTAGTAGAAGTCTGCCTCCCCTGCTCAAATCCCCCCCCCCTCGGCACAAATTCCCCCCCCCCATCTCCCAAATACCCTCCCCAAAAATATATATATTCCTAGCACTAATATTGTACCCCTAAAATTTCCCTTCCTAGTACACATCTTCTCCACCAACTTCAAATCCCCCCCTCCCAGCACAAATTCCCTTCAGGAAGGATTGCCTCGCTATTTCTTACTGGGTGGGTTGATCAATCCATTACAGCCAGGCCCAGACAGGCCATAGGGCACACTGGGCATTTGACTGGTGGGTCGGGCCACATGTCCAGGCAGGAGTGGCCTGTTGGTGACCGGGCTGCGTGGCAGGAGGTGGGCGGTGGCTGTGGTCCAGGGCAGGGCCCGTCTCATGCTGTATGACCATGCCTGTGTCTCCTGTTGGTGGGGGTTGGGAGGAACTGGAGATCTGCACAGAGAGTTGGACACACAGGTCGAGTCCCACCCTGCTGGAGGTGGGACTGTGCGGGGGAGGTTGAGAATGGTGAGGGTATTGTGGTTGGAGAGGGGGGCATGGCTGCGGTTCACTGTGGTGGGGGGCTGTGATTGTTGGGGGTGGTATGGTGTGGGGGAGCACTGTGGTGGGGGCTGTGATTGCTGGGGGGCACTGTAATCCAGTGGCGGCTGGTGCTGAATATTTTGGGGGGGGGCAAACAATCCTCCCCCCTCACTTTTACCTCCACCATCAACACCAATACCCCCCCATGGGAGACAGTCGGAGGCCGCGATACAGTCACCACCCTCTCCCGCCCACGGGAGACAGTCACGAGGCCGCGATCCCAATCCCTCCCCCGCGGGAGACAGTCACAAGGCCATGATCCCCCCCACCCCCCGTGGGGGACAATTGCGAGGCCATGATACAGCCACCCCCCCTCCCCTCCACGGGAGATAGTCACGAGGCCGTGATCTTCCCCCATGGGAGACAGTTGGAAGGCCTTACCATGAGGAGGCAGAATGCAGCGAGGGAAGAGCCAGGGCTTACTCCTCCAGGCGGAACAAGAAATGGGTCCTGAAACTCCCTGGCCTATCGGGTCTCAGGAGCTGCTTCCTGATTGGCCTGGGAGAAGAATCAGGAAGACAATAGTGAATATTCATTTGCTTTTGTCACAGTGGGTGGACCCGGGGTGCAGTACTTTGCACCCCAAGCCCACCCTTTTTTTAAGCCAATTAGAGTTTCCGGCCCTAATCATGTGCTTCCAAAAAAACAAAACTCCATTGGAATCCATGCGTCCGGTGCCCATCATGTAGATTAGGGGCCGGGTGCATGATTTTGGGGGGGGGCATGCCCTGCACCTCTAATGGACAGGCCGCCACTGCTGTAATAATTGCGGTGCACCTTTGCAGTTCAGAGGACCTGGGTGTCACAACGCCAGCCGATCATGACCACCGCCCCCCCCCCTGTTCCTCTTTGTCGCTGATTACAGCACTGTTGATATATTTAAGGATGGAAGTATGCATGTCAATGTTCTACTTGTTGGGGATAGATAAATAAAAAGAATGTTATAAAATTGTATATGCTAAAAAAAAAACATAACCATGACTTGTGATATATTTCAGGTTTACAGTTGCAGATATATCACAGAAGTGCAGAGTACATTGTAACTTCTGCCAGCATCTTAATGGAAGGTGTACTTATTCTTCTAGTTATATTTTGGATTGTGTGATTATTCTCAGAATTATTTAAGACCTGAGATGCAATAGTTACATTTCTCCATCACGGATCGTACGTTTCTCTTATTTAACTGACGAATGTTCTCCGCCATCGCTCGCTCTGCAGAGGTGCACTTCACTTTCATTGATTTGGCTCGGTATCTTGAAGCTCCTAATAGCCGCAGTTTTCATACCTCAGGAAGTGATTATCTTATCGTTCGGTTTAGGAAGTCTGACGTCAGATTTAATGGGGCATCAGACAGAAAAATCACCCCGCTCTCTTCTCTATAATGTCCTCATTTTTATCAATTTAAAGAGATTTGGGTTAGACCTGAAATTAATAACCAGGAGCTTCAGTTACAGAATAAAGTTCACTTTGAATGTGAAAATATATTCACCTGAGATTCACATAAAAAAGTGTATGTTAAGCCCCATACACACGGTCGGACTTCCATTGGACTTTTCCGTGGTTTTTTGTCCGAACGGAGTTGGTCGGGAACACCCATAGCATACACACGCTCTGACTTTTCTGCAAACTTTCCCAAAACTTTTTGCAACATCACATGTTTTTTCTGCTCTTTTCTGCTCTTTACCGCCACTCTTTGGTCAACTTCTGCTATTGTTGGTTGATTTTAACATTAGTTGTTTTGTCCATCGGACAAAAGTCAGATGGTGTTCTGTACACACGGTCGGACTTTGCTCCATCGGACTTTTGTTGGGCAAAAGTTTGTCCGTTTGCAGACCCAACTGTTGTCCGATGAAAACAAAACCAAAACGAAAAAAAGTTTGTCCGATGGATCGTACACACAGTCGGATTGTTGGTCCAACTTGCTTAAAACAAAGTTTGTTGGGCAAAAGTCCGACCGTGTGTACGGGGCTTTACCCTAAAGCCCTGTACACACGATCGGTTTTACCGATGAAAACAGTCCGATGGACTGTGTGACAGACCTAGCCGGGACAGAGGCTTTTGGAGAGGACTGAATGCTAGCCTCTTGCCTTCCGATTATGGGCCAGGGCCTCAAGACAGGAATGCGGATGGGTTATCCCGGCAGACAGACCTGGAACCTTAAGACTACTTTTCCAACATCCTCGAGTTGACCCGTTCAGGGTCCCACTGTGGCTGTTGGACTATTTCCCAGGAGGGAGTATTGTCATGAACCTTGGAATACTGAAGTATTTCTCCTTTGAATCTATTACACAGTGGGGGGGTCTTCTGCCCTGTCTTAAGGCTAACCCCCCCTCCAGACGGCTCCATGGTCTAGAAGAAAAGCATTGTTCTGTGTTTGACTGTTTGTATTATGTACTTTAATTACCCCCTGGGGCTTCTGTGTCAATACACATCTCAGTTCTCCTATTCAAGCTATCCGACCAATCGCGGCTGACCCTGTTTCAAGTCCTCATTTGCATGGCCAAGAGAACCTAATTGGGAAATACAATGGACTTTACAATTGACCAATAGGAAAGTGGTTGTTGGGGGCAGGGTGTTCAAACTGCTGTATGAAAGTGTGTGTGTGCATCCAATAAAATGAGATTCCTGTTTGAACTTACATACAGCCTGCCTGGTGTTTGTTCTGAGCTATAACAGATGGATTAGAATGGTACATAGCTGTAGTTCGAATCCCGGAGCATCGGATGACCGAACCATCAGACGTTGCGATCTGCAATCTGATCCAATAGTAGCAGAGGAGTGTCGGGAGAGTGGAACCGAGCGAGTTAGGGGTTTGTTACAGACTGTTTTCATCGGACGAACAGATCGTGTGTGGGCCACATCGGACTTTTTTCCATCTGTGAAAAAAAAATAGAACATGTTTTACATTTTTCCGATGGAAAAAAAAACGATAGCAAATTCCGATCGTATGTTTGGAACTCCATCGGAGAAAAAACCCACACATGCTCAGACTGAATTATGAGACGGGAGCGCTCCTTCTGGTAAAACTAGCGTTCGTAATGGAGATAGCACATTCATCACGCTGTAACGGACTGAAAAGCATGGAGACTGAAAAGTGCGAATCGGCTCTCACCAAACTTTTACTAACACGCGGTAACACGAAATCAGCAAAAGCAGCCCAAAGGGTGGCGCCATTGGATTTGAACTTCCCATTTATAGTGCCGTCGTACGTGTTGTACGTCACGGCGTTTGGGACGATCGGAATTTTGTCTGATGGTGTGTAGGCAAGACTGATGGAAGTCAGCTTCATCGGAATTTCCGATGGAAAAATCCATCGGATTTGATTCCATCGGAAATCTGATCGTGTGTACAGGGCTTAAATGTTTTTTTTTTTTTTTTTTTTTATGTGTGTTCACATGTGTTTTTATAAATCATGTCTCTATCATTTTCCTGTAATTCTTCCATCTGACGTATCTGGTTGATCCTGACAGTCGCCTTTCTTCCTTGTTCTAAAATGACCACTGTGAGGGGGTTAGCTCGGCAGCGGGTGTGTGTGACCCCCGGGATGGGCTCCCCACACAAAACAGGCCCAGCAAACGGAGGTTGTGGTTTTCAAAATCAAAAAGGTGCGGTTTATTTTCTATTTACAGTGACAAAACACAGCAAAGCAAAAGAAACATAAACAAAATAAATCCTGGTCAACTTGACCTCTGACTAAACATACAGGTTTCCTAACTAACAACTGGGATCAGCCTAGTGCTGTCCTAGTCCCTAAGTCCCTGGTTTTAAATGTCCAAGCAAATAGCCACACAGGCTTTGTCTCACCGCACAGGGGTTCACTCTCCCTAGACAGTCCACACAGGTCTGGTTCCAGGCATGAGCTAACACCTAATGAATCTGGGAGTTCTTATAGAGGCCTAAATGAGCTGACAAGCTTCAGCTGGTCTCATCAACTCCCTGTCTGCACGACGCCCCACACTCTCCCTAGAGGTATGAGTCATCCATGAGCCCACTAGCCTCAGCTGGGCTTATACAACTCTCCACCTAGTTGTATAAGTCGGCGTAAAGCCTGAATCTGGGCGAAATATATCTACCCCCCTGGATGCAACCAGGTGACTTTACCTTCCTGCTGTCACATACCCCCCCCTCTTGTTTTAACCTCGGGGTTGGAACACCAGCAATCAGGCATTCATGTACTCGAGACAAAGCATCCACATTCCCCATTTGAACGCCAGGGCGATGCTTTACTGTGAAGTTGAATTCCTGGAGGGCCAGGAACCACCTATTCACTCTTCTATTTGTTTCCTTGTTTTGAGCCATCCACTTTAACAGAGCGTGATCCGTAACCATGTCAAAGTGCCTACCTAGCAGGTAGTACCGAAGGGAATCTAGAGCCCACTTCACCGCTAAACACTCCTTTTCAACGGTGGCGTAATTTACCTCATGGGACTTCAACTTCCTGCTGAGGTAAATGACTGGGTGCTCTTCCCCGTTCCAGACCTGGGACAATACTGCTCCTAACCCCACATCTGACGCATCACTTTGTACGACAAAGTCTTTAGAGAAGTCGGGTGAGTACAACACTGGCTGGCTACATAAGGCTTGTTTCAAGAATTGGAATGCTGCCTCAGCCTCGGGGGTCCATTTAATCATGACCAACCCTTTCCCCTTCGTCAGGTTGGTTAGGGGCACAGCCTTAGAAGCAAAGTGGGGAATGAATCGCCGATAATACCCAGCGATTCCCAGAAAGGCTCGTACCTGCTTCTTGCTGTTGGGACGTGGCCAACTCTGGATGGCCTCGATTTTGTTGAGTTGGGGTTTTATTACTCCCCTCCCAATGGTGTACCCAAGATATTTGGCCTCCTCCTGCCCAATGGTACACTTCTTGGGGTTAGCCGTAAACCCCGCTTCCCGAACAGAGTCCAGGACTGCTTGCACTTTTGGCAGATGTGAGGCCCAATCTGTGCTATGGACAATTACGTCATCCAGGTAAGCCGCAGCATACTTCCGATGGGGCCTCAGCATCTGGTCCATTTTCCGCTGGAATGTGGCCGGCGCATTCTGTAACCCGAACGGCATTCTTTTATATTGGAACGCCCCGTCTGGGGTTACAAATGCGGTTTTCTCTTTGGCCGACTTGGCCAGGGGGATTTGCCAATACCCTTTTGTGAGGTCAAGAGTCGTCATGTATCGGGCTGTTCCCAGCCGGTCGATCAACTCATCAATACGTGGCATGGGGTAGGTGTCAAATTTTGTAACTTTGTTCAACTGACGAAAATCGTTACAAAATCGCCAGCTCCCATCCGGTTTAGGCACCAACACAATGGGACTAGACCAATCACTTTGGGACTCCTCTATCACCCCTAAGTTCAGCATTTTCTGTACTTCCTCCCGTATTGCCTCCCGTCGGGCCTCTGGGATCCGATAGGGTTTTAACTTCACCCTTTCACCGGGTGGGGTAATGATGTCATGCTCTACCCCAGATGTTTGTCCCGGCAGCTCAGAGAATACCTCCTTGTTGCGAAGCACAAACTCCTTAACCTCCTGTTGTTGGGGTTGTGACAAGGTGGCTGCTATTCCAACCTCAGGAATCACGCAACCAGTTTGAGCTGGTGACCAAGTGTCTGCGACTAGGGACTCTCTATCCCTCCAGGCTTTCAACAGATTAACGTGATAGATCTGTTCGGGCTTTCGCCTTCCTGGTTGTCTGACCTTGTAATTCACTTCGCTCACTTTTTCCATTATCTCATAGGGGCCTTGCCATTTGGCAAGGAATTTACTTTCAACCGTAGGGACAAGTACCAGTATCCTATCCCCCGGGGAAAAGGTACGGGTCTTGGCTCCACGGTTGTACACTCTCTGCTGTGCTAACTGCGCTTGGGCCAAATGTTCCTTCACGATGGGCATTACCTGTGCAATTCGGTCTTGCATCAGGGCGACATGCTCAATCACACTCCTGTGGGGAGAACTCTCACTTTCCCAAGTTTCCTTGGCAATATCCAACAGCCCTCTTGGGTGTCTCCCATACAGTAACTCAAAGGGGGAGAATCCCGTAGAGGATTGGGGCACCTCCCTAATAGCAAACATCAGATAAGGAAGTAGACAGTCCCAATCCTTTCCATCTCTATCCACCACTTTCTTCAACATTTGTTTTAGGGTTTTGTTGAATCTTTCAACCAGCCCATCGGTTTGGGGGTGATACACAGATGTACGTAATTGCGTCACTTTGAACAATTTACACAGCTCCTTCATAACCCGGGACATAAAGGGTGTACCTTGGTCCGTAAGCAGTTCTTTACAAATACCCACCCGGCTAAAAACAAGAGATAGCTCTTTGGCTATGGTTTTGGCCGAGGTATTTCGGAGAGGGATCGCTTCTGGATAACGGGTGGCATAGTCCATTATAACTAATATGTACTGGTGCCCCCTAGCGGACTTGATTATAGGACCTACCAAATCCATGGCGATCCTCTCAAACGGGACCTCAATGATGGGTAGAGGGACCAGCGGGCTACGGAAATGTGGCATCGGGGCCAACCTCTGACACACAGGGCAGGAGGAACAATAATTTTCTATGTCCTTCATCACCCCCGGCCAATAGAATCTCTGTAATACCCTCTCTCGGGTTTTCTCTGTCCCCAGATGACCTCCAAGAATGTGCCCATGGGCCAACTCCAACACCAACTTCCTGTAAGGTTTGGGCACCACAAGCTGCTCAATGGTTTCTTCTGCCCTTTTTGCCACCCGATACAGTAGGTCCTTCTCTACGCTGAAGTATGGGTAAGTGCAGGTATTATCTGGGTTCACTAACTCGCCATCTATTTTCACTACGTTTTCCCGTGCCTTTATTAGGGCGGGGTCTCTCAACTGTTCTGTGGCAAAGTTTTCCCTGTGAACCTCAAGATCAGAAAACTCCACAGACGGTAGGTTTTCGTCTGAGGAGGTGGGCTCCTCTCCAGTTTCTTGAGTCTCCCCTGCCAATACTGATAAGGGAAATTCTGGAGAGTCCTCACCACTCTCAGGGGAGTTCTGGCTATCACATTCCTGGTACATAGGGGCACCAGTGGGGGGCTCAGGATCATCCCACAGTTCCCAGAACTTCGGAAAATCCCTTCCCACAATGGCGTCATGCGGTAACTGAGATACTAAGCCCACTGGATGAGAGAGGGTACCTTTGGGGGTCTCGAAACACACTGTAGTCACTGGATACTCTCGGGTGTCCCCATGCACACAAATAACAGCTACCTTGCTATTCCCAGAGACCTCTGTTTTAACTAACTCAGCCTTTATCAGGGTCACAAGGCTACCTGAATCCAGCAATACCACAACATTTCTACCATTAACACACATTTTGCATAAATGTTTCTCAGTTCCTCGAATGGCAGTGCATGCGACTGTCGCACACAGCGACTGACGTCTGCCCGTCAGAAAGTCACACTGCATGGGTTCCTCCACAACCGGGCAATTGGCTGCAATATGTCCCGCTTGCCGGCAGCGGTAGCAAACGATCCTTCTTGCCGCCTCTTGAGCCGCTGATTTCCCAGGCTGTTCTCGCCAAACTTGGGGTAGAGCTCCCACCCTCTCACTCTCTCCACCCTCACCCCTTGGAATCCTCTTATCCGCCCCTGGGGATGGTCTGGTCTTAGGGTGGAAAGTCCGAGTGTCTCTGGAAGAGGCCGTCAGGTTCTCTGTAGCCAAGTATTTCTCCACACGATCCACAAGACCATCGGCCGTCTCTGGGTCTCCATGGCTTACCCACTTTTGGATGGCAGTAGGAAGAGCTCTCAAAAATCGATCCATTACAACACGTTCCACAATCTTTGGTGCGGACAAAGTCTCTGGCTGTAGCCACTTTCTGCTCAGGTGAATGAGATCATACATTTGAGACCTGGGGGGTTTTCCAAGCTGGAAAGTCCAGTTATGCACACGCTGAGCCCGGACAGCCTGGGTGACACCCAGCCTTGCCAATATTTCAGCTTTTAGCATCACATAGTCTTTTGCTTGGTTAGGCTCTAGGTCATAGTAAGCTTTCTGCGATTCACCAGTTAACAGAGGAGCCACCAGTCCAGCCCACTGCTCCTCAGGCCACTTTTCTCTTTCAGCGGTCCTTTCAAATGTGGTCAAAAATACCTCTGGATCATCCTCTCCAGTCATTTTTGTCAATAAACGACTCACCCCAAAGGACGCGGTATTAGTGGGACGGCTTTCCTCACTGGTCTGCGGACGTTGCTGCATTACTGCTTCCATCTGTTGTTGTAGTCTCTGCTCTTGCTTCTGCAACAGGTCTATGAAGCGGGCCTCAGATTGCTGCTGGGCTTGTTGCTGAGCCTCCAGACTCTGTTGCAAAGTTGCGTTTGTCTGCTGCTGGGCTGCAAGGCTCTGTTGATGAGCTTGCTGCTGGGCTGCGAAGTTCTTTTGTAAACCTGCATTTGTCTGCTGTTGATTGGCATTTGCTAGAGCCAGCTGCTTCAGTATCTCCTCCATGCTGGCTTAAAAAAAAACTGCCACTGGTTCTCCACCAACTGTGAGGGGGTTAGCTCGGCAGCGGGTGAGTGTGACCCCCGGGATGGGCTCCCCACACAAAACAGGCCCATCAAACGGAGGTTGTGGTTTTCAAAATCAAAAAGGTGCGGTTTATTTTCTATTTACAGTGACAAAACACAGCAAAGCAAAAGAAACATAAACAAAATAAATCCTGGTCAACTTGACCTCTGACTAAACATACAGGTTTCCTAACTAACAACTGGGATCAGCCTAGTGCTGTCCTAGTCCCTAAGTCCCTGGTTTAGTCAATGTCCAAACAAATAGCCACACAGGCTTTGCCTCACCGCACAGGGGTTCACTCTCCCTAGACAGTCCACACAGGTCTGGGTCCAGGCATGAGCAAACACCTAATGAATCTGGGAGTTTTTATAGAGGCCTAAATGAGCTGACAAGCTTCAGCTGGTCTCATCAACTCCCTGTCTGCACGACGCCCCACACTCTCCCTAGAGGTATGAGTCATCCATGAGCCCACTAGCCTCAGCTGGGCTTATACAACTCTCCACCTAGTTGTATAAGTCGGCGTAAAGCCTGAATCTGGGCGAAATATATCTACCCCCCTGGATGCAACCAGGTGACTTTACCTTCCTGCTGTCACACCACACAATGTATTTTATTGGGATTTTATGTGATAGACCAACACAAAGTGGCCCATAATTGTGAAGTGGAAGGAAAATGATACAAATAAATATGTGAAAAGTGTGGGGGGGGGGCACAGAAAGTCGACCCAGGAAGTGCCTTTTTGATGCTAGTATAGACAAATAAATGATGCGCTAAACACCAACCTATTTGAAAAGTGCACAAGTGATATTCAAGAAATGCTCTGTGCTGAATATTGCATATGAAAGATCTGCAGTGAAAACAATTATAAATGTAGAATAATAATTATATAATAAATATATAAATTGCCCCAAATCCACAAAGTTCATAAAGTTCATAAAGTGCAGTGTTATATGTCCAGGGGTAGCATGGATTTCAATGTGGGCTACATCAAGTCCTTATGGAGCTTGTCCCCAAATCCACATTCATACAAAACCGCTGAACAATACAAATGAAAAATCCTATTTCACACCGCTATTCTGATCAGCAGTAAATGACTCCTAAGAAGGACTCCTTTTTCTTACATATATCTCCGGTTCCCGAAATATCACCATGTAAATGTAAAAAGAAGAGAAACAGATCATTGCACAGTGTATCATACACAAGACACAACCTGTATCAGCTGTGGCCTGCACTCACATAACCTCCAAAACAAACAGCGCTTGCTCAGCTCAGTTTCCAGTGTGCTCCTCACTCAGACTGCTGCGAGCGTCACTAGGCTTCTCCAGCCCCTACGCGTTACGTCACTGTCACGTGACTTAATCATGGGTCCTTTTTGATGCTCACACCCTCCTATCTGTGATCAGCTTCCGGTGTTTTCCATGCAACTGGCAGCCGCTATTCCGGACTTAGACCACGACAGTCCACCAGAAGGAATAATGCCAAACTATACAGTGACTTGAAAAAGTATTTATACCCCTTGAAATTTTCCACATTTTGTCATGTTACAACCAAGAACGTAAATGTATTTTATTGGGATTTTATGTGATAGACCAACACAGAGTGGCACATGATTGTTAAGTGGAAGGAAAATGATAAATGATACAAATAAATATGTGAAAAGTGTGGGGGGGGCATTTGTATGGCGCCCCCCGGAGTCAATACTTTGTAGAACCGTCTTTCTCTGCAATTACAGCTGCAAGTCTTTTTGGGGATGTCTCTACCAGCTTTGCACATCTAGAGAGGGACATTTCTGCCCATTCTTCTTTGAAAAATATCTCAAGTTCTGTCAGATTGGATGGAGAGCGTCTGTGAGCAGCAATTTTCAAGTCTTGCCACAGATTCTCAATGGGATTTAGGTCTGGACTGTGACTGGGCCATTCTAACACATGAATATGCTTTGATCTAAACCATTCCATTGTAGCTCTGGCTGTATGTTTCGGGTCGTTGTCCTGCTGGAAGGTGAACCTCCGCCGCCCCCCCCGGTCTCAAGTCTTTTGCAGACTCTAATGCCGCGTACACACGCTCGGAATTTCCGACAACAAATGTTCGATAGGAGCTTGTTGTCGGAAATTCTGACCGTGTGTAGGCTCCATCGGACATTTGCTGTCGTTGCTAGAATAATGAAGTTGTTTTGCTGCTGATATTCACACAGAGTTCTGACAAACTGATTTCTTTATTTTTTCTCTCGTGATCTCCTGAATAATCTTTTTATTTTTTAACTGAAAAGCACGAGGCTGAAAAGCGCAAATCGCCTCTCACCAAACTTCTACTAACACGAGATTAGCAGAAGGAGCCCAAAGGGTGGCACACTTGGTATTGAACTTTCCTTTAATAGTGCCGTTGTACATCACCGCGTTCTCGACTTTCGCAATTTCCGACAACATTTTTGTGACCGTGTGTATGCAAGACAAGTTTGAGCCAACATCCGTCGGAAAAAAATCCACGGTTTTCTTGTCGGAATTTCCGATCGTGTGTACGCGGCATAACAGGTTTTCTTCTAAGATTTCCCCGTACAGGCGGTCCCCGGGTTACAAACAAGACAGGGACTGTAGGTTTGTTCTTAAGTTGAATCTGTTTGTAAGTCGGAACAGGTATATTTTTTAAGTGTAGCTCCAGCCAACAAAATCTATTTTTAAGCTTTTTGGAAAACATAGGGAAGGGTTATCACCCCTGTAACATTTGTTTTGCTGTCTGTGCCCCTGTTCAGAAGATTTCAGCTCACTCTCTGTCCAAATGACAATTGGATTTTGAAAATTCGGGGTTGTTAGGAAAACATGGACTGGTGATAAAGCATCAGTGGAGAGGAGACACCTTTTTCCCATATTAGCTCTTACAGGAGAGCTTTTTCCTTCCTAGGGGTAGATTTCCTCTCACTTCCTGATGTCTCCTTCCGTTTGTAAGTAGGAGTCGTTTGTAAGTCAGATGTTTGTAAGTAGGGGACCGCCTGTATTTGGCTCCATCCATCTTCCCATCAACTCTGACCAGCTTCCCTTTCCATGCTGAAGAAAAGGTGGTGTGTTCAGGGTGATGTGCAGTGTTAGTTTTCCCCACACATAGCGTTTTACTTCTTAGGCCAAAAAGTTAAATTTTGGTCTCATCTGACCAGAGTACCTTCTTCCACATGTTTGCTGTGTCCCCCAACATGTTTGCTGTGTCCCCAACATGTTTGCTGTGTCCCCAACATGTTTGCTGTGTCCCCCACATGTTTGCTGTGTCCCCCACATGATTGCTGTGTCCCCCACATGTTTGCTGTGTCCCCCACATCGCTTCTCACAAACTACAAACAGGACTTCTTATGACTTTCTTTCTCCAATGTCTTTCTTCTTGTCACTCCTCCATAAAGGGCAGATTTGTGGAGAGCACAACTAATAGTTGTCCTGTGGACAGATTCTCCCCCCTGAGCTGTGGATCTCTGCAGCTCCTCCAGAGTTACCATGGGCCTCTTGGCTGCTTCTCTGATGAACGCTCCCCTTGCTTGGCCCGGTCAGTTTAGGTGGACGGCCATGTCTTGGTAGGTTTGCAGTTGTGCCATACTCTTTCCATTTTCCGATGATGGATTGAACAGAGCTCCGTGAGATGTTCAAAGCTTGGGAGATTTTTTTTATAACCTAACCCTGCTTTATACTTCTCCACAACTTTATCTCTGACCTGTCTGGTGTGTTCCTTGGCCTTCATGATGCTGTTTGTTCACTAAGGTTCTCTAGCAAACCTCCAAGGGCTTCACAGAACAGCTGCATTTATACTAAGATTAAATGACACACAGGTGGACTCTATTTATTGTATGGGGTAAAAACTGCGCTAGAACCCAAAATAACAAGTGTCAAGCCGCCAGCACTCAAACAAACAAAGTAAATGGAAATGCAAAATGGGTAGTGCGGCGCTGTACTAACTGGTAATATCACTAAATGTGAAAGTGATAACAAATCATGAGGTGAAAATATCACAATGGTGTATAAAAACGATAAACCACAAATAAGATGAGTGTGGTGTGGGTACTTCTATATGGAGGAAGTCCACACACTCAAAGAGTTGCAGTGAGTAAACACAAGTGGATGCGAACGATTCAAAATTTAACTCGTATAAAGAAAGAGTCCATGTAGTAAAAAGAAAATTGGGTCCCTGTATGAGTAACAGGTACACCAATGGGAAGTGGACACAACTGTGCTGAGAAATGAACAATTATATGTGCTAAGAGTCCAAATGCCTTAAACCCATTCCATGAATATCTTCGAACGTGATGGCCACATGAAAGGAACCAAAATGTTGAACCAAATAAAAACACTTGAGACAATGAATAGGTGGGGTATTCTTACCACAATTGGTGGACTCAACTGTCTTACGATAGTGAGTCTGATAGGCTTGAGGTCTCTATGACCATGGATGATGGAACAGGATGCCGTGGATGTCTCAAACCTTCCTGAAGAGGGTAATCCGGTGTACTGATTGACAAGTACAAACTTCTCCAGCATACGAGCTCCAAGGAATCAAACGACAAAAAATATAGAGACAAAAAGGGAAGGCTCCCAGTGGTGCAGGTCAATAAAACCGTATCAGGGTTTATTTGCTTAAAATTGCCATGCAAAAAAAAAGTTGACAAAACATTAAAAAAGTGATCACGAACATAAAAGCAATGTGGGTTGCAGCAAGGCAAAATCCGACGCGTTTCGACTTCAAAGTCTTCAACAGGGGCATATGCCCCCCACACTTTTCACATATTTATTTGTATCATTTATCATTTTCCTTCCACTTCACAATTATGTGCCACTTTGTGTTGGTCTATCACATAAAATCCCAATAAAATACATTTACGTTTTTGGTTGTAACATGACAAAATGTGGAAAATGTCAAGGGGTATGAATACTTTTTCAAGGCACTGTATAGCCAATCACAAGCCCGCTCTTACACACATAGAAAATGAACAAAGCCTAAAAGGACCCTTGGCAGAGATATTACATTTGCTCTTGTCTATACTGAACTAGTTAACCACTTGCCGTCCGCCCTATAGCAGATTGACGGCGGCAAAGTGGTTTCAAAATCCTGACTGGACGTCATATGACGTCCTCAGGATTTTGAGCCGCTGCGCCCCCACGGGGGCGCGCATCGCGGCGATCGTTGCTGCGGGGTGTCAGTCTGACACCCCGCAACTCCAATCTAGGTAAAGAGTCTCCGACGGAGACTCTTTACCACGTGATCAGCCGTGTCCAATCACGGCTGATCACAGTGTAAACAGGAAAAGCCGGTCATCGGCTTTTCCTCACTCGCGTCTGTCAGACGCGAGTAGAGGAAAGCCGATCGGCTGCTCCTCTGACAGGGGGGGGGGGGGGTTTGTGCTGATAGATTATCAGCACAGCCCCCCCGAGGATGCCCACTGGACCACCAGGGATGCCACTAGACCACCAGGGATGCCACTAGACCACCAGGGAAGCCCACCATAAGGTATGCCACCCTAGACCACCAGGGATAATGGATGCCAATCAGTGCCACAATAGATGCCAATCAGTGCCCACAATGAGCACCACTGATTGGCAGGCATTATTGTTTGGCACTGATTGGCATCCATTAGTACAGTACAGTGCCACCTATCAGTGCCCATCCATGCCACCTATCAGTGCCCATCCATGCCACCTATCAGTGCCCATCCATGCCGCCTATCCGTGCCCATCAATGCCCACCTGTGCCGCCTATCTGTGCCCACCTGTGCCGCCTATCTGTGCCCACCCGTGCCGCCTATCTGTGCCCACCCGTGCCACCTATCTGTGCCCATCCGTGTCGCCGATCGTTGCCCACCCGTGCCGCCGATCGTTGCCCATCCGTGCCGCCGATCCTTGCCCATCCGTGCCACCTCATCGGTGCCCATCTGTGCCGCCTTATCCGTTCCCGTCAGTGCAGCCCCATCAGTGCCCATCAGTGAAGGAGAAAACTAACTTATTTACAAAGTTTTGTAACTGAAACAAAAAAAACTTTTTTTTTTTTCAAAATTTTCGGTCTTTTTTTTTGCAGAAAATAAAAATCGCAGAGGTGATCAAATACCACCAAAAGAAAACTCTATTTGTGGGAACAAAATGATAAAAATTTAGTTTGGGTACAGTGTAGCATGACCGCACAATTGTCATTCAAAGTGCAACAGCGCAGAAAGCTGAAAATTGGTCTGGGCAGGAAGGTGTATAAGTTCCCTGTATGGAAGTGGTTAAAGAAAGTATTCCTGATTTCCTGTGAAAATGACGAGATTTTGGAGAAGACGACAGAGTGATCTGCACACCTCCAGCGGTGCCACGTAGAAAGGACGCTCCATCACTCACATTGTGCAGAGATATCCCTCATTCTCCGGGACAACACGCTGCTAGAAATGCCGACAAATCACCTTTGTTTTCATTTTATTATTCAGAAACAAGATAATGCATTCACATCGATTTAATAATGAACACAAATCTTTGCCGCCATTATTATTCCGCTTCTTTATACTCAGTGACTCCCTTCTTACCTTATTTTGAACACAATTTAGGCTGACAGACGGGCGGTGCCATAGACAGCATCTGCTGCTGGGGGGGTCAGAAGACCAGACGGTTCAGAGATGGAAATAATACATCACAATTCACAACGCATTCCTGAGAATCTGAACATGCCATAGGGTGGGGGTGTCGTGGTGGGTAGATGACTGTCCGATGATAACCGGAGGAATGGCGGAAAGTTATAGGAGGGGGGTAGGAGAGAGCTGGCACAGTGGGCACACGCTGCCTGCAGCTCTGCTTGGCGGGTGGTTTATATTGGTAACCTGCAATGTGACTTCCTATTCGTGATCTGTATTAAAATGAACTCGAGAGGCTTCTCTGTGGTTTTAAAGTGGAACTAAACGCTCTCCAACAGCATGAACTAATTTGAATCTTTCTGTTGCTAGTATTAGGAGCCGCCTGTAACACGGGGCAAAAGGGGCAGCCGCCTCGGGCTCAGTCATTGTTGTGGGGCCCAAAGCAACTGCCCCTTGAGTCTGCGCTGCCTGTAAATAGTCGATAAGTGGATCTGGCTATCATTCAGGAGATGAGGGTGGAATTGAATGTTGGGGGTGCTGGTGATTGGTTGGGTGTTATGTCTGCAGCCTGTGTGGTGATTGGCCAGCTTGGTAAGGCAAACCTTGTCCGGAGAGAGCGCCTGTCAGTCCCGGGCACAGCTACACCGATCCCTCTTCTTCACCACGTCCGACAAGCCGCAGACCATTGGACCCTGAAGAGCTTATTTACTGGAGGATTCGCCTGACAACCTCTGGACATTATCAAGGAAAGAGTGCTGGGGGGGGGGGGGGGTCATGGCAATGCAGAGGCCTCTAGATGGAGGGGGTCCTGTGTAATGATGGGGGTATTATGGGGGAGGGGTCCTGTGTAATGATGGGGTAGAATGATGGAGGGGGTCCTGTGTAATGATGGGGGTAGTATGGGGGAGGAGTTCCTGTGTAATGATGGGGGTATTATGGGGGAGAGGGTCCTGTGTAATGATGGGGTAGAATGATGGAGGGGGTCCTGTGTAATGATGGGGGTATTATGGGGGAGAGGGTTTCTGTGTAATGATGGGGGTAGTATGGGGTCCTGTGTAATGATGGGGGTAGTATGGGGTCCTGTGTAATGATAGGGGTAGTATGGGGGAGGGGGTCCTGTGTAATGATGGGAGTAGTATGGGGGAGGGGGTCCTGTGTAATGATGGCGGTAGTATGGGGGAGGGGGTCCTGTGTAATGATAGGGGGTAGTATGGGGGAGGGGGTCCTAGGAAAGAGTGCTGGGGGGGGGGTCATGGCAATGCAGAGGCCTCTAGATGGAGGGGGTCCTGTGTAATGATGGGGGTATTATGGGGAGGGGTCCTGTGTAATGATGGGGTAGAATGATGGAGGGGGTCCTGTGTAATGATGGGGGTATTATGGGGGAGAGGGTTCTGTGTAATGATGGGGGTAGTATGGGGTCCTGTGTAATGATAGGGGTAGTATGGGGGAGGGGGTCCTGTGTAATGATGGCGGTAGTATGGGGGAGGGGTCCTGTGTAATGATGGGGGTATTATGGGGGAGAGGGTTCTGTGTAATGATGGGGGTAGTATGGGGTCCTGTGTAATGATGGGGGTAGTATGGGGTCCTGTGTAATGATGGGGGTAGTATGGGGGAGGGGGTCCTGTGTAATGATGGCGGTAGTATGGGGGAGGGGTCCTGTGTAATGATGGGGGTATTATGGGGGAGAAGGTTCTGTGTAATGATGGGGGTAGTATGGGGTCCTGTGTAATGATGGGGGTAGTATGGGGTCCTGTGTAATGATGGGGGTAGTATGGGGGAGGGGTTCCTGTGTAATGATGGGGGTATTATGGGGGAGAGGGTTCTGTGTAATGATGGGGGTAGTATGGGGTCCTGTGTAATGATAGGGGTAGTATGGGGGAGGGGGTCCTGTGTAATGATGGGAGTAGTATGGGGGAGGGGGTCCTGTGTAATGATGGCGGTAGTATGGGGGAGGGGGTCCTGTGTAATGATAGGGGGTAGTATGGGGGAGGGGGTCCTGTGTAATGATGGGAGTAGTATGGGGGAGGGGGTCCTGAGTAATGATAGGGGCAGTATGGGGGAGGGGGTCCTGTGCAATGATAGGGGGTAGTATGGGGGAGGGGGTCCTGTGTAATGATGGGAGTAGTATGGGGGAGGGGGTCCTGAGTAATGATAGGGGCAGTATGGGGGAGGGGGTCCTGTGTAATGATGGGAGTAGTATGGGGGAGGGGGTCCTGTGCAATGATAGGGGGTAGTATGGGGGAGGGGGTCCTGTGTAATGATGGGAGTAAGATGGGGGAGGGGGTCCTGTGCAATGATAGGGGGTAGTATGGGGGAGGGGGTCCTGTGTAATGATGGGAGTAGTATGGGGGAGGGGGTCCTGAGTAATGATAGGGGGTAATATGGGGGAGGGGGTCCTGAGTAATGATGGGAGTAGTATGGGGGAAGGGGTCCTGAGTAATGATAGGGGGTAATATGGGGGAGGGGGTCCTGAGTAATGATAGGGGGTAGTATGGGGGAGGGGGTCCTGTGTAATGATGGGAGTAGTATGGGGGAGGGGGTCCTGAGTAATGATAGGGGCAGTATGGGGGAGGGGGTCCTGTGTAATGATAGGGGTAGTATGGGGGAGGGGGTCCTGTGTAATGATGGGAGTAGTATGGGGGAGGGGGTCCTGTGTAATGATGGCGGTAGTATGGGGGAGGGGGTCCTGTGTAATGATAGGGGGTAGTATGGGGGAGGGGGTCCTGTGTAATGATGGGAGTAGTATGGGGGAGGGGGTCCTGAGTAATGATGGCGGTAGTATGGGGGAGGGGGTCCTGTGTAATGATGGGGGTAGTATGGGGGAGGGGGTCCTGTGTAATGATGGGAGTAGTATGGGGGAGGGGGTCCTGTGTAATGATGGCGGTAGTATGGGGGAGGGGGTCCTGTGTAATGATAGGGGGTAGTATGGGGGAGGGGGTCCTAGGAAAGAGTGCTGGGGGGGGTCATGGCAATGCAGAGGCCTCTAGATGGAGGGGGTCCTGTGTAATGATGGGGGTATTATGGGGGAGGGGTCCTGTGTAATGATGGGGTAGAATGATGGAGGGGGTCCTGTGTAATGATGGGGGTATTATGGGGGAGAGGGTTCTGTGTAATGATGGGGGTAGTAAGGGGTCCTGTGTAATGATAGGGGTAGTATGGGGGAGGGGGTCCTGTGTAATGATGGGGGTAGTATGGGGTCCTGTGTAATGATGGGGGTAGTATGGGGGAGGGGTTCCTGTGTAATGATGGGGGTATTATGGGGGAGAGGGTTCTGTGTAATGATGGGGGTAGTATGGGGTCCTGTGTAATGATAGGGGTAGTATGGGGGAGGGGGTCCTGTGTAATGATGGGAGTAGTATGGGGGAGGGGGTCCTGTGTAATGATGGCGGTAGTATGGGGGAGGGGGTCCTGTGTAATGATAGGGGGTAGTATGGGGGAGGGGGTCCTGTGTAATGATGGGAGTAGTATGGGGGAGGGGGTCCTGAGTAATGATAGGGGCAGTATGGGGGAGGGGGTCCTGTGTAATGATAGGGGGTAGTATGGGGGAGGGGGTCCTGTGTAATGATTGGAGTAGTATGGGGGAGGGGGTCCTGTGCAATGATAGGGGGTAGTATGGGGGAGGGGGTCCTGTGTAATGATGGGAGTAGTATGGGGGAGGGGGTCCTGTGCAATGATAGGGGGTAGTATGGGGGAGGGGGTCCTGTGTAATGATGGGAGTAGTATGGGGGAGGGGGTCCTGAGTAATGATAGGGGGTAATATGGGGGAGGGGGTCCTGAGTAATGATGGGAGTAGTATGGGGGAAGGGGTCCTGAGTAATGATAGGGGGTAGTATGGGGGAGGGGGTCCTGTGTAATGATGGGAGTAGTATGGGGGAAGGGGTCCTGAGTAATGATAGGGGGTAATATGGGGGAGGGGGTCCTGAGTAATGATAGGGGGTAGTATGGGGGAGGGGGTCCTGTGTAATGATGGGAGTAGTATGGGGGAGGGGGTCCTGAGTAATGATAGGGGCAGTATGGGGGAGGGGGTCCTGTGTAATGATAGGGGGTAGTATGGGGGAGGGGGTCCTGTGTAATGATGGGAGTAGTATGGGGGAGGGGGTCCTGAGTAATGATAGGGGCAGTATGGGGGAGGGGGTCCTGTGTAATGATAGGGGGTAGTATGGGGGAGGGGGTCCTGTGTAATGATGGGAGTAGTATGGGGGAGGGGGTCCTGAGTAATGATAGGGGCAGTATGGGGGAGGGGGTCCTGTGTAATGATAGGGGGTAGTATGGGGGAGGGGGTCCTGTGTAATGATGGGAGTAGTATGGGGGAGGGGGTCCTGAGTAATGATAGGGGCAGTATGGGGGAGGGGGTCCTGTGTAATGATAGGGGGTAGTATGGGGGAGGGGGTCCTGTGTAATGATGGGAGTAGTATGGGGGAGGGGGTCCTGAGTAATGATAGGGGCAGTATGGGGGAGGGGGTCCTGTGTAATGATAGGGGGTAGTATGGGGGAGGGGGTCCTGTGTAATGATGGGAGTAGTATGGGGGAGGGGGTCCTGAGTAATGATAGGGGCAGTATGGGGGAGGGGGTCCTGTGTAATGATAGGGGGTAGTATGGGGGAGGGGGTCCTGTGTAATGATGGGAGTAGTATGGGGGAGGGGGTCCTGAGTAATGATAGGGGCAGTATGGGGGAGGGGGTCCTGTGTAATGATGGGAGTAGTATGGGGGAGGGGGTCCTGAGTAATGATAGGGGCAGTATGGGGGAGGGGGTCCTGTGTAATGATAGGGGGTAGTATGGGGGAGGGGGTCCTGTGTAATGATGGGAGTAGTATGGGGGAGGGGGTCCTGAGTAATGATAGGGGCAGTATGGGGGAGGGGGTCCTGTGTAATGATAGGGGGTAGTATGGGGGAGGGGGTCCTGTGTAATGATGGGAGTAGTATGGGGGAAGGGGTCCTGAGTAATGATAGGGGGTAATATGGGGGAGGGGGTCCTGAGTAATGATAGGGGGTAGTATGGGGGAGGGGGTCCTGTGTAATGATGGGAGTAGTATGGGGGAGGGGGTCCTGAGTAATGATAGGGGCAGTATGGGGGAGGGGGTCCTGTGTAATGATAGGGGGTAGTATGGGGGAGGGGGTCCTGTGTAATGATGGGAGTAGTATGGGGGAGGGGGTCCTGAGTAATGATAGGGGCAGTATGGGGGAGGGGGTCCTGTGTAATGATAGGGGGTAGTATGGGGGAGGGGGTCCTGTGTAATGATGGGAGTAGTATGGGGGAGGGGGTCCTGAGTAATGATAGGGGCAGTATGGGGGAAGGGTCCTGTGTAATGATAGGGGTAGTATGGGGGAGGGGGTCCTGTGTAATGATGGGAGTAGTATGGGGGAGGGGGTCCTGTGTAATGATGGCGGTAGTATGGGGGAGGGGGTCCTGTGTAATGATAGGGGCAGTATGGGGGAGGGGGTCCTGTGTAATGATAGGGGGTAGTATGGGGGAGGGGGTCCTGTGTAATGATGGGGGCAGTATGGGGGAAGGGTCCTGTGTAATGATAGGGGGTAGTATGGGGGAGGGGGTCCTGTGTAATGATAGGGGCAGTATGGGGGAGGGGGTCCTGTGTAATGATGGGAGTAGTATGGGGATGGGGTCCTGTGTAATGATGGGGGCAGTATGGGGGAAGGGTCCTGTGTAATGATAGGGGGTAGTATGGGGGAGGGGGTCCTGTGTAATGATGGGAGTAGTATGGGGGAGGGGGGTCCTGAGTAATGATAGGGGCAGTATGGGGGAAGGGTCCTGTGTAATGATAGGGGTAGTATGGGGGAGGGGGTCCTGTGTAATGATGGGAGTAGTATGGGGGAGGGGGTCCTGTGTAATGATGGCGGTAGTATGGGGGAGGGGGTCCTGTGTAATGATAGGGGGTAGTATGGGGGAGGGGGTCCTGTGTAATGATGGGAGTAGTATGGGGGAGGGGGTCCTGAGTAATGATAGGGGCAGTATGGGGGAGGGGGTCCTGTGCAATGATAGGGGGTAGTATGGGGGAGGGGGTCCTGTGTAATGATGGGAGTAGTATGGGGGAGGGGGTCCTGAGTAATGATAGGGGCAGTATGGGGGAGGGGGTCCTGTGTAATGATAGGGGGTAGTATGGGGGAGGGGGTCCTGTGTAATGATTGGAGTAGTATGGGGGAGGGGGTCCTGTGCAATGATAGGGGGTAGTATGGGGGAGGGGGTCCTGTGTAATGATGGGAGTAGTATGGGGGAAGGGGTCCTGAGTAATGATGGGGGTAGTATGGGGGAGGGGGTCCTGTGCAATGATAGGGGGTAGTATGGGGGAGGGGGTCCTGTGTAATGATGGGAGTAGTATGGGGGAGGGGGTCCTGAGTAATGATAGGGGGTAATATGGGGGAGGGGGTCCTGAGTAATGATGGGAGTAGTATGGGGGAAGGGGTCCTGAGTAATGATAGGGGGTAGTATGGGGGAGGGGGTCCTGTGTAATGATGGGAGTAGTATGGGGGAAGGGGTCCTGAGTAATGATAGGGGGCAGTATGGGGCAGGGGGTCCTGAGTAATGATAGGGGCAGTATGGGGGAGGGGGTCCTGTGTAATGATAGGGGGTAGTATGGGGGAGGGGGTCCTGTGTAATGATGGGAGTAGTATGGGGGAGGGGGTCCTGAGTAATGATAGGGGCAGTATGGGGGAGGGGGTCCTGTGTAATGATAGGGGGTAGTATGGGGGAGGGGGTCCTGTGTAATGATGGGAGTAGTATGAGGAGGGGGTCCTGTGTAATGATGGGAGTAGTATGGGGGAGGGGGTCCTGAGTAATGATAGGGGCAGTATGGGGGAGGGGGTCCTGTGTAATGATGGGAGTAGTATGGGGGAGGGGGTCCTGTGTAATGATGGGAGTAGTATGGGGGAGGGGGTCCTGAGTAATGATAGGGGCAGTATGGGGGAGGGGGTCCTGTGTAATGATAGGGGGTAGTATGGGGGAGGGGGTCCTGTGTAATGATGGGAGTAGTATGGGGGAGGGGGGTCCTGAGTAATGATAGGGGCAGTATGGGGGAGGGGGTCCTGTGTAATGATAGGGGGTAGTATGGGGGAGGGGGTCCTGTGTAATGATGGGAGTAGTATGGGGGAGGGGGTCCTGAGTAATGATAGGGGCAGTATGGGGGAGGGGGTCCTGTGTAATGATAGGGGGTAGTATGGGGGAGGGGGTCCTGTGTAATGATGGGAGTAGTATGGGGGAGGGGGTCCTGAGTAATAATGGGGCAGTATGGGGGAGGGGGTCCTGTGTAATGTGTAGAAAACAAAAGTGGCCCCAGTGCAGACATCAATATGAACACATACTATATCATTTAATAAAAGCACACTTACATATAGGTAAGCAAAGGGCTGAAAAACTGTGAAGATGGTGAAGAGCAGCACAAATAGCTTCCATGCTCGGACTCCAGGACTGCCGGGCGGGGCAGGCAGCGTCGGCAGGGTAACTGGATCAAAGTATCAACCATCAAGGGTGAAAAGGAGGCGTGTACAGCGCGTTTCAGAGGACCTGCCTCCTTTTTCAAGTATGCCCAATCATGGGATGGGGATGTCTTTTATACCAGTAGCTGGTAATGCAGGTGGTAGAGTGAATTGATTATGGCAGATTAAAATAGGCCAATTAACTGGCAGGGGAAGGGGATCCTCCTCTTCTCGGGTCCCTCTTCGGCTCTCCTGGCCCCTCCCTCCCGTCGAGTGCCCCTACAGCGAGCAGCTTCCTATGGGGGCACCCAAGCCGAGTCACAGCTCTGTGTGTCCATTCAGACACGGAACTGCTTTTTGGCCCAGCCCCCTCTATCTCCTGATTGGCTAACTGACTTTGACAGCAGCAGGAGCCAATGGCGCCACTGCTGTGTCTCAGACAATCAGAAGAGAGAGTCCTGGATGGCTGAGACACTCGTGGACATCACTGGACAGAGATGGGGCTCAGGTAAGTATTAGGCGGGCTGCTACACACAGAAGGCTTTTTATCTTAATGCAAAGAATGCATTAAGATAAAAAAAAACTTCTGACTTTACAAGAGGTTAAGTTCCCTCAACAACCTCCCTAGTGGGGCCCCTCTCTTATTTGGGCCGGGCTTTCCTACTGGGATACCGGGAAATTTCCCAGTAGGCCGCCTGCCCTGGGGCCTCTTCGAGCTGTTGCTTCAGCCTGCAGCGCTCCCCTCTCTCCTTCCTTCTGTGTGTCACGGAGCTGGGTCTGTGTTCGGAGGCTGCACTGTAACAAGGTCCCGCCCCCTTAGACCGGCTCGTGTGATAGTAGATTGAATCAGTGTTCCGCCTATCACACGCGCCGGTCTAGGGGGGCGGGACCTTGTTACAGCGCGCCCGCCAAACACAGACCCAGCTCCATGACACACAGCGGGAGATGCCCGCTCTGTGTGTGTGTGTATTACCAGCCAGGCAACAGTGAGGCTGCATTTGATATGCAAAGTGATGCTGCATTCATGGGGAGAGTGCGGCTGCAATGGTGGGCACAGTGATGTTGCATTCATGGGCATATGAGGCTGCAATGGTGGGCACAGTGAGACTGCATTCATGGGCACAGCGAGGCTGCAATGATGGGCACAGTGATGTTGCATTCATGGGCTCTGTGAGGCTGCAATGGTGGGCACAGCGAGGGTGCAATGGTGGGCACAGTGAGGGTGCATTTGATGGGCAAAGTGATGCTGCATTCATGGGCATAGTGAGGCTGCAATGATGGGCACAGTGATGTTGCAATTATGGGCATTTGAGGCTGCAATGGTGGGCACAGTGAGACTGCATTCACGGGCACAGCAAAACTGCAATGATGGGTACAGTGATGTTGCATTCATGGGCACAGTGAGGCTGCAATGGTGGGCACAGTGAGGCTGCATTTGATGGGCACAGTGATGCTGCCTTCATGGGCAAAGTGAGGCTGCATTTGATGGGCACAGTGAGGCTGCATTCATGGGCACAGTGAGGGTGCAATGGTGTGCACAGTGAGGGTGCAATGGTGGGCACAGTGAGGCTGCATTCATGGGCACAGTAAGGCTGCATTCATAGGCACAGTAAAGCTACATTTAATAGGCACAGTGATGCTGCATTGATGGGCAGTGAGGCTGCATTTATGAGCACAGTGATGCTGCATTGATGAGCATAGTGAGGCTGTAATGATGGGCACAGTGAGGCTGCATTTGATAGTAGATTGAATCAGTGTTCCACTTTTCACAGCAAGGCTGCAATGGTGGGCACAGTGAGGCTGCATTCATGGGCAAAGTGAAGCTGCATTCATGGCACAGTAAGGCTACATTCACGGGCACAGTGAGGTTGCATTCACGGGCACAGCAAGACTGCAACGATGGGCACGGTGATGTTGCATTCATGGGCACAGTGAGGCTACAATGGTGGGCACAGTGAAGCTACAATGGTGTGCACGGTGAGGCTGCATACATGGTTTTCCCTTTCATGAACAAGAAAATAAAGACGTAACACTGTTGGGCTGTATAATGCTATGGGGCTGGTATGACATTTTTTCCAGGGCTGGTTTTTATTCCCAGTCTCCCATCCCCGGGCCCCTTAGTAGCTACCTGGACTGCTATGGCTTTAATTATTAGACATGTGCAGAATGAAAAAAATTGTTTTGTTTCGTTTCTTTATTTACATAAATTCGTTTAATCCATTTAATTCCTTTTCGGAATTCGTTTTGTTTATTCGTATTCTAATGCGGCGTACACACGATCGTTTTTCATGCCATTTTTTAAACCGACGTTTTTCTCGTCGTTTGTTTCCTCTCAAGCCTGTCTTGCGTACAGACGATCATTTTAAAAAACGTTCAAGCAAAGCGCGGTGACGTACAACACGTACGACGGCACTATAAAGGGGAAGTTCCGTTCGGATGGCGCCACCCTTCATGTTAGTAAAGTTTGTTGAGCGACGATTCGCGCTTTTCAGCCTCGTGCTCTTCAGTCCGTTACAGCGTGACGAATGTGCTCTCTCCATTACAAACGCTAGTTATACCAGAACGAGCGCTCCCGTCTCATACTTGATTCTGAGCATGCGCGTTTTTTTTCACCTCGTCAAAGCATACACACCATCGTTTTTCACGACGTTAAAAAAAACGACATGAAAAACGACGTGAAAAAAGAGAGCATGTTCGAAATTTTTAATGGCCGTTTTTCACGTCGTTAAAAATGCTCTGGAGCCCCACACACGATCGGTTTTAATGCCCATTTTTAAAAATTGCATTTTTAACGGCATGAAAAACGACCGTGTGTATGGGGCATAAGGCTCCATGTACACAGAAGCTGATAAACTGCAGTTTATTGGCTTTTTTTTAAAAAGCCCATAATCTGCACTCTATGTTCATGTACACATAGCGTTTTTTAGCGTTAATGAGCAGTGGAGTTAATGGGCTTTTTTCTGAACGCAAGAAATTTGCGTTCAAAGTGCCATTTTTCGGCGGGGAAAAAGCGCAAAACGCTGAAAAACGCTGAAAAACGCTGGTCGCCAGCGTTTTTAAGCATTTTTTTATCCATTGAAAAAAAAAAAAAAAAAGCTAAATAACGCTACACTGAAAAACGCTAATAAACGCTAGTAAAAAATGCTAATAAAAGCTATATTTTAAAGGAGCTTTTTCTGCCAGAAATCTGGCGTTCAAAACGACTGTTTTTGAGCTTCTGTGTACATGGAGCCTAAGCGATTAAAATTTTCGAATTCGGATCGATTCGAAAACTTGTCGATTTAATTTCTAATAGTTTTCAAATTCGAATAGTTTTGCAATTTCCAAAGAGAATAAAATAGAATAGAAAATAAAGGAATAGGACGGAAAAAAATAGATTGGAATAGAAAAGAAAAGAACTGTCATGAACAGGTTTGACCAGAACTGTCTGAACTGCGACAGAGGACACCAAACGTATATTAAGTGAATAATTACGTTTTATTAAAGATACCGTAAGTGATATGAATAAACAAACACCTCCAATAATAAACAGTGAGCAACCAACCAGACAGTGACCCACAAATAACAAATAACTATATACAATAGAAGAGAAGTACCAGAATCATAAACGTAGCCAGGCCAGGGTCATACACAGGAGATCAGCAGATGGGGGCAAGGAATGGGACAGGACAGGGAGGAGGTGGACAGGATCAGGCTGCAGGACAGGGATGCAGGACAATGGGGTAACAGGAGGAGGGATGGGATCAGGATCAGGTACACAGGTAGCAGGTAGCAGGTAGCAGGGCGCAAGGAAGATACCAAGGCGAGTATGTGAATGCTTGCCAGGTATTTATACACACACTCCTGCAATTAGCCTCAGGTGACGCCTGATCGCAGTAGGTAATGTCTGCTCCATACTGCTAGAAGACACCCGCTGGTGGACATTGGTACTGCGGCCCAAAGATCTAACAGTGGCACCAGCAGGTGAAACCTTTCATGACAGCTCCCGACTGTTAGGAGACACCTGCTGGTGGACACCAGTACTGCGATCCACAGGACCGACAGGACCGACAGCGCCACCAACGGGTGAAACCTTTCCTGACAATAACAGAAAATAAAATAATAGAAGATAATAGAGTAAAAAAGAACAAAATAGGATAGAAAATAAAAGATCAGAATAGAATAGAAAGGAATAGAATAAAAAAAGAATAGAATTAAATAGAACGATTATAACCATCTTCTGAAATTCGAATAGAATAGAAAAGAATAGAATAAAAAAAACAATAGAATAGAATAGAAATAATATACCGTATATACTCGAGTATAAGCCGAGGCACCTAATTTTAGCACAATTAACTGGGAAAACGTATTGACTTGAGTATAAGCCTAGGTTGTCCATCTGCGTGCCTCACTGTGCCTCACTTTGCCTCACTGTGCCCATGACTAGACTGACGTTTAACATGGGAGTCTATAGAAGGGATGCCCGGTTTTGAAAAATTGGTGCTCCCTGGTCATAGGTCCCCCAGACAATAAACTTTGCACACCTATAGAGAAGAAATGGGGCTACATGTGTGCCAAGTTTCGGATCCAGGGGACCTAAGATCGGTCAGTACAGGGTCCCCAAAATCACCGGAGAAATTACTGTTTAACATGGGAGTCTATGGAAGGGGTGCCCGGCTTTGAAAAATCGGTGCTCCCCGGCCGTAGGTTCCCTGGACAACAAACTTTGCACACTTGTAGAGGAAGAGTTGGGCTACATGTGTGACAAGTGTGTGGGGTCCAGAGAACCTACGGCCGGCCGGTACCAGGTCCCCAAAGTCTGGGAGATCAGGCGCAAAAAGGTGACTCGATAATAAGACGAGGGGGGCATTTTCAGCACAAAAAAATGTGCTGAAAAACTCAAGTATATACGGTAACCATTTCCCAAAATTCAAATGGAATCAATTTTAATTGGATTAGATTAAAAAAGAATAGAATATTTTTCTCTTTGGAAATTTGAAAACTATTCGAATGTGAAATTTTTTCGAATTTGAAAACTATTTGAATTCGAAAAGTATTTGAAAACGATTCTAAAACGTTTCGAATTCGAATTTCGTCCGAATTTTTTATTTTTTTTTGTTATTTCGAATTTCGGATTCGTTTCAATTCGGTACTTTTTTATTTTGGAAATTCGGACACATTTCCATTCGGAACGAAGCGAACCGCACATGTCTATTAATTATGCCACTCGACAACTCCATCTGGAAGATTTTGCACAGGACAGAAGATCACAAGAAGGCAATATATTGAGATATACGATGGAATGTGATTGGATCATCCAGACTTACCAGACCGAGTGAAACGTGAGTGACATCTGCATTTCACATCGGGTACATTTTCTAGCTGTGTGATATGAAGTGTAGATGACCGCAATCTGCTCTCTTAACATTTGCTGTTTGCAGATGGAGAATTATTGATTTCTCTCAATGATTTGTCATTGATTCTTATGAAGGACCCGCCGCTTCTTTCTCATCACCGCTCATAGAAGAGTGAAATCCTCATCTGCCCTCCCCGCCTCCTGCAGATCCTCAGGAACACTTTTTCATGTTTTGTTACATTCTGTGTTTGTTTCATTGTATCCAATTCACTTATCAGAAATATTGAAGGCCACTTAAAGGGGTTGTAAATTATTATTGTTTTTTTTTTTTTTAAATAACAAACATGTTATACTTACCTCCACTGTGCAGCTCGTTTTGCACAGAGTGGCCCCGAACCTGGTCTTCTGGGGTCCCTCGGCGGCTGTCTCGGCTCCTCCCCACAAACACTTACCACCTATATGCGAGCTCGCATGGTGGTGAGTGATTGCGGGCGTGCTCCAGTGATACAGCCGGCGGCTATAGCCGCTCACTGTATTACTCGGCCCCACCCCCCCGGCGCGCCGCGTCATTGGATGTGATTGATAGCAGTGCGAGCCAATGGCTGCACTGCTTTCAATCCATCCAGTGTAGCCAATCAACGGCCAGGCTCAGAAGCAAGGAGGATGACGGGGCGAGCGCGGGACTTTCAAGGGCTCAGGTAAGTAAAACGGGGGCTGGGGGCGGTATTGTCGGATGTTTTTTTCACCTTATTGCACCTTTACAACCCCTTTAACTCTTTCGCTGTTTTTCGTTTCTAGGCAGTTGAGTTTAGAAACATTTTTTGTAACGCCAAATGCCTGTAAGGCCTCATGCACACGGGACGCTCAGGCAACCTCTTCTGAACGTTTTTCTTGACAGCTTGAAACAGGCGTTTAAAAACGTCAGTTTAGCGGCGTTTTGCCGCGTTTCTGTCTAGGAGCCTCTATTTAAGATTACATCATTAGACCCTCAAATAAAATAGGGCACCTTTAACCACTTGCCGACCAGCCGCCGCAGTATGGCATGGCTGGGCGAAACAACGTTATGTTACGTCGCATCGCCCTGTGGCCACTAGGGGCGCTCGCCCCCCCAAAGCCGATGCGAGTGCCCGCGATCGCTTGTGACACAGCGAGAACCGAGATTTGTGTGTGTAAACACACAGATCCCGGTTCTTTCAGGGAAGAAATGACTGATCGTTTGTTCATACAAAGTATGAACAGCGATCTGTCATCTCCCCTAGTAAGTCCCACCCCCCTTCAGTTAGAACACACATTAGGGAACACATTTAACCCCTTGATCGCCCCCTAGTGTTAATCCCTTCCCTGCCAGTGAAATTTTTACAGTAATCAGTGCATTTTTTTTAGCACTGATCGCTGTATAAATGACAATGGTCCCAAAAATGTGTCAAAAGTGTCCGATGTGTCTGCCACAAAGTCGCAGTCCCGATAAAAATCGCAGATCGCCGCCATTACTAGTAAAAAAAATAATAATAATAAAAATGCCATATAACTATCCCCTATTTTATAGACGATATAACTTTTGCGCAAACCAATCAATATCCGCTTATTGCAATTTATTTTTACCAAAAATATGTAGAAGAATACGTATCGGCCTAAACTGAGGGGGATATTTATTATAGCAAAAAGTAAAAAAAAATTATTTTTTTCAAAATTGTCGCTTTTTTTTTTATAGCGCAAAAAAAAAAAAACGCAGAGGTGATCAAATACCACCAAAAGAAAGCTCTATTTGTGGGAAAAAAAAAAGGACACAATTTTTATTTGTGTACAACGTCGCCCGACCGCGCAATTGTCAGTTAAAGCGACGCAGTGCCGTATTGTAAAAAGTGCTCTGGAAGTGGTCAGGAAGGGGGTAAAAATCTTCCGGGGCTGAAGTGGTTAAAAACGCTTCTAAACGAAAATGCGCCTAAACACCGGTTGCGCGTTTAGGCACGTCTGGCGTCTGAAACGTCGGAAACATTGGCGTCTGAACCCATTTTTTTTTTTTTTGCCTTCAAAGAAAAGCCTCTAAACCCAACTGCCTAAAAACGACATTAACCACCTGCCTACCGGGCACGAAAACCCCCTTCCTGCCCAAGCCATTTTTCAGCTTTCAGCGCTGTCACAATTTGAATGACAATTGCGCGGTCGTGCGACGTGGCGCCCAAACAAAATTGATGTCCTTTTTTTCCCCCAAATAGAGATTTCTTTTGGTGGTATTTGATCACCTCTGCGGTTTTTATTTTTTGCGCTATAAACAAAAGAAGAGGGACAAGTTTGAAATAATAATAATAATAATAAATATCCATTTAAAAAAAAAAAAATTTCCTCAGTTTAGGCCGATACGTATTCTTCTACATATTTTTGGTAAAAAAAAACCCGCAATAAGCGTATAGTGATTGGTTTGCGCAAAAGTTATAGCAGATACAAAATAGGGGATAGATTTATAGCATTTTTTTTTTTTTTACTAGTAATGGTGGCGATCTGTGATTTTTATTGTGACTGCGATATTGCGACGGACACATCGGACACTTTTGACACATTTTTGGGACCATTCACGTTTATACAGCGATCCCTGCTATAAAAATGCATTGATTACTGTATAAATGTGACTGTCAGGGAAGGGGTTAACACTAGGGGGCGAGGAAGGGGTTAAATGTGTTTCCTAGATGTGTTCTAACTGTGGGGGGAGGGGACTGACTGGGGGAGGTGACCGATGGTTGTCCCTATGTACAAGGGACACACCATCGGTCTCCTCTCCCTGACAGGACGTGGATCTGTGTGTTTACACACACAGATCCACTTTCCTGCTCGGTTACTGGGCAATCGCGGGTGCCCGGCGTCCATCGCGGCCACCGGGCACGCGCATCGGGTCCCCAGCGACGCGGCGGGCGCACGCGCCCCGTAGCTGCTTTTAAAGCCACGACATCATATGACGTCCGGTCAGAACAAGAGAGTCTTCCACCTGCCGTCATTTGACGGTGGGCGGTAAATAACTGGTTAAACAACCCCGTGTGCACATAAGATAAGATTGGATGAGTTGAGGGGCAGCTGAAAAAAGCGTCCAACTGCCTCTGAACATCCGTTTAACCAGCAGCAGCGTACCTGAGGCCTTACAGCTTGTAAACGCTGATAAACGCGGTAACTTGCTTTTAGCAGGGTTTCGTTTACAGACGATTTTCATTTTAACAAAAAAAAAATATATATATTTTTTATAAATGCTTCGAGATGCAAACGCGGTGTAGCGGTATGTACTTTCCCGGGTGTAAATTTGAAATGGGCAGAGACATTAGTGATGTGTAATTCCCTGCAGCCCAGCAGGTGGCGCTGTCGCCCTGGGCTGGGGTTAAATCATTGCTGTGTGCCGGGCTTCCTTTTTGTCCTCCCTTGGCAGCGGTATGGTGGGGCGGGGAACCAGCCGTGCTTGCTGGGAGAGGGTATAAAGGGGCCGGCCATCTTTGTCACGGGGTCGAGTCCCAGGCACCTTCAGCCTGTGGACGGTGGTTCGTGTCGGTTCTCTAGGCGGGCCTAGGCCTAGAGGACAGCCGGAGGTCGTGTTCCATCCCAGGCACCTTTAGCCTGGGGTGAGGTACTCAGATGAAGGTCTGGAGCTCAGTACCCAACACTGAGTTCCGCGAGGGAAGGAGATCCTAGGGGACCCCGGGAGTGGGTACCCGAATCCGGAAGGCGTAATGGACCGGGGGGAGACACTTGCTTGAAGACCTGGTGCAGCATAATTCCAGTGACGGGTGAGCCTCTCATCAGAGACCGCCTGGAAGGAAATTCCCCCTCGCTCCGAGACCGCAACCCACTTTCAGGAAGGAAAGTGGAGAACACATTGTGTCTGGGCCTACTCGCATCCACACCTCCTTTCCTGTTCTGTTTCTACCAAGGGAGTTCAACAGATTGTGTTCATTCGAGAAGAATAAAGGAGTGTTGGACTTTAATGGTGTGGGGCTCATTTCCTGACAGACATTGTTCAAGGTAACTCTGGGATGGAGGCTCCAGGTGCACAACACGGACCCGAAGGTAAAAGAACTTTGCTTGTATCACACTGACACCTGTGGTGAAGGCCAGGCGTGGTGTCCCCGCTGCCTTCCCCTCTGAAAGATACCCCTAGACAAGAGACAGACGAGCTGAAGAACAAGAGGGGAGTGAGGAGGGCGCTACAGCGGCATTTGTAAACGCGGCTAAACGGACGTTTTTAGACGCCGGTTTCTAGCTGACAAGTTAAGTCGTTCAGGAGAGGTTAACCACTTGCATGTACCTATAGATCGGCAGAATGGCACGGACAGGCAAATGAGCGTACCTGTACGTCCCTTCAAATTTGTCGCCGGCGGTGTGCGCGCGCCCCTGCCGTGAGCTCCGTGACCGTGCCCGCGGGACCCGCGGACTCGATGTC
This sequence comes from Rana muscosa, assembly GCA_029206835.1. Classification (NCBI taxonomy): domain Eukaryota; kingdom Metazoa; phylum Chordata; class Amphibia; order Anura; family Ranidae; genus Rana; species Rana muscosa. The sequence continues at coordinate 302,827,775 of CM055121.1, read as the reverse complement.
TGCTGGTGTCCCGCAATCATGTCAAGGAGCTGCAGAACGGGGAGAGGCCAGTGTAAACACAGCATCTCCCTGTTCTACCTTGTGACAGGACACTGATCTTCTGTTCCCTGTCATCGGGAGCAGTGATCAGTGTCGTGTCACTTGTAGCCCAGCCCCCCCCCCACAGTTAGAATCACTCCCTAGGTCACCCTTAACCCCTTCCTCGCCACCTACTGGTTAACTCCTTCACTGCCAGTCACATTTACACAGTAATCAGTGCATTTTTATGGCACTGGTCGCTGTATCAATGACAATGGTCCCAAAATAGTGTCAAAGGTGTCCGATGTGTCCGCCGCAATATTGCAGGCCTGACAAAAATCGCTGACCGCCGCCATTACTAGTAAAAAAATATTAATAAAAATGCCATAAAACTATCCCCTATTTTGTAGATGCTATGACTTTTGCGCAAACCAATCAATAAACGCTTATTGTGATTTTTTTTTTTACCAATAATATGTAGAAGAATACGTATCGGCCTAAACTGAGGAAAAAAAACGTTTTTTTTTTTATATATTTTTTTGGGGATATTTATTATAGAAAAAAGTAAAAAATGTTGCTTTTTTTTCAAATTGTCGCTCTATTTTTGTTTATAGCGCAAATAATAAAAACCGCAGAGGTGATCAAATACCACCAAAAGAAAGCTCTATTTGTGGGGAAATAAGGACGTCAATTTTGTTTGGGAGCCACGCTGCACGACCGCGCAATTGTCAGTTAAAGCGACGCAGTGCCGAATCGCAAAAAGTGACCCGGTCCTGTGGCACATGAAGCCTAATGATTAGGGCAAAGTCCCAGGCAGTATCTAAGGCTCGGTTCACACGGCTGCGACTTGGGATCCGACTTGTGAGACCCCCCAAGTCGCCTGACATGTGAAATCCCATGTTAGTCAATGAGAGCCGTCTTAACCACTTCAGCCCGGGAAAGTTTTACCCCCTTAATGACCAGGCCATTTTTTTTGCGATTCGGCACTGCGTCGCCGTAACTGACAACTGCGCGGTCGTGCGACGCTGTACACAAATAAAACTGACGTCCTTTTTTTCCCCACAAATAGAGCTTTCTTTTGGTGGTATTTGATCACCTCTGCGGATTTAAATTTTTTACACTATAAACAAAAAATAGAGCAACAATTTTGAATAAAATAAAATAAAATTTCTTACTTTCTGCTATAAAACATTCCCAATAAAAAAAAAAATTATATTTCTTCATCAATTTAGGCCAATGTGTATTCTGCTACATATTTTTGGTAAAAAAAAAAAAAAAATCCCAATAAGCGTACAGTATATTGATTGGTTTGTGCAAATGTTATCGCGTCTACAAACTATGGGATATATTTATGGGATTTAAATTTTTTTTTTACTAGTAATGGCGGCAATCCACGACTTATAGTAGGACTGCGACATTGCGACGGACAAATTGGATACTAACTGACACTTTTGACACTTTTTGGGGACCAGTGACACTAATACAGTCATCAGTGCTAAAAAAATATGCACTGTCACTGTACTGATGACACTGGCAGGGAAGGGGTTAACATCAGGGGCGATCAAAAGGGTTAAATGTTCTCCTAGGGGGTGCCACTAATAGACATGTGCAAAAAAAAAAAAAAAAAATGTCTTGTTTCGTTTCGTTTTTATTAGTTATTTACATAAATTTGTTTAGTTAAATACGTTTAATTCAGTTTCGGAATTAGTTTCATTTGTTTGTATTCAAATCGATTTGAGTTTTCGGAATTTAAATTCGAATCAATTTGAATAGTTTTCGAATTCAAAAAGTTTTCGAAATTCCAATAGTTTTCTGATTTCCCAAAGAGAATAACATTTATTTAAATAGACTAAAATTATTTTATTTTCTATTCTATCCTATTCTATTCTAATTTCTATTCAAATTTATTCTATTTGAAATTCGAATTTCGGAAGATGGTTATATTCTTTCTATTCTATTCTATTCTGTTGTTTTTTTCATACTATTCTGTTATTTTCTATTCTAATCTATTCTTTCTACTCTATTCAAATTCAAATTGATTCTATTTGAATTTTGGGAAACAGATATATTCTTTCTATTCTATTGTTTTTTTTTTAATTATTATTTTCTATTCTATTATAATCTATTCTATTGTATTCTTTTTTTTATTTTATTTTTATTTTTTCTGTTTTATATTCTATTCTTTTTTTCTGTTATATTATTTTCTATTCTATTCTATTTTTTTCTATTCTATTTTATTCTCTTTGAAAGTTCGAAAACTATTTAAATTTGAAAACTATTCGAAATTGATTTGAAAACAATTTGAATCGATTTAAATTCAAATTCTGTCCAATTTTTTTTCGTTATTTCGCATTTGTTTAAATTTGGTACTAATGTAATTCTGTTTTTTTTTCTATACTATTGTGTTATTTTCTATTCTTTTCTACTCTATTCTTTTCTATTCTATCCAATTTCGAATTGATTCTGTTTGAATTTTGGGAAATGGTTATATTAGTTCTATTCTATTATTTTTTTAATTATATTCTTTTCTATTCTATTTAAATTTCAGAAGATGGTTATAATCTTTCTTTTTTTATTCTATTTTATTCCTTTATTTTCTATTCTATTCCATTCTGTTCGGTTTTACGCTAGTATATTATATATTTTTTTCTGTTATATTCTTTTCTACTCTATTCTATTTTTTCTATTCTATTCCTCTATTTTCTATTCTATTTTATTCTCTTTGAAAGTTTGAAAACTATTTCAATTTGAAAACTATTTGAAAACTATTTGAATCAATTTGAATTCATTTTTTTTTTCGTTATTTCTGATTCATTTAAATTCGGTACTAATGTAATTCGGAAACATGAATACATCCGAATTTCCGAAAAACGAAAATTCTCCTGAATTTCAATTCGGAACGAAATGAACTACACATGTCTACTTGCTAACTGTGGGGGGGAGGTGCTCTGACTGGGGAAAGACAGAGATCTGTGTTCTTGCTTAGCAGAAACATAAGATCTCCATCTTCTCTCCTGTCAGAATGGCGATCTACCTTGTTTACAAGGTTTGTTCTGCCTATTCCAGGAACGATCGCAGGTGGCCGGCAGACAGTGCGTCCGCCGAAGCCACTGATTGGCTCCCTCTCTGTCCAATCAACGCACGATCGTGTCTCTGGCGGCGCGCGCACTCCCTAGAAGATATTGCATGAAATGGCGTATAGGTACGTGATTTCGCGCAATAGAGCCACTTTGCCGCAGTAAATGTAGGTTACGCGGTCGGCAAGTGGTTAATTAGCACTATTGAAGTCACTTCAATTTTAGAAAAGGTTCCTGTACTACTTCAAGATGACTTCTATACGACTTCTATTCTATTCTTCTATCAATGTAGTGCTCAAGTCGCTGAAGGGTTAATTATGTTTTTTATGCTGTATATATTTCTCTGTTTTCCATATAACTATGCATGACTCATGATCTCATGGTCATTAGATTGTGTTTGCAGGTACATGTTTTTATCAGTAGAAATGTTCCCGCTTGAACACTCTGACTTGTAAACATTGCTGGAATGTATCGTGTGATGTTAACTCTTGTTCAGACCAGTTTCAAATGGTCTAACTTTTTTTATTTTAAATGTATATAAGCTTGGGATTTTCCTGGAATAAACTGAACATATTTTGACCTCATCTTGTCTATGGTGTCATTGTGTGTTCCCGGAGTCCGTTCGGGAGTTGCTCAGCCGTCCGGTTCTGGAAGTCCCCAACAACGATGGTGGCAGCGGTGGGATGCAGGATCATCTAAGGTGGGTGAATTGTACCTTATTATTTGATGCATTCTAGCACCTTAGCTCTGATCAATTTAGCATTAAGAGAACCACGGGCCATAAAACGGGGTAGAAATAAAGATTTGTTTGGCACCTGAGAAAGTCGTCTGGCAAGGTCGGCACCTACTTTTAGGTCACGGCAGTGTGAACCGAGCCAGTGTGAATGGGGCCTAAATGTCTGGTTTGCGCTGTGATAAAAAGAGGCCGCTGACAGAAAAGGTTGATATGCAAAACCTTAACCACCTCCCTACTGGGCACTAAAACCCCCTTCCTGCCCAAGCCATTTTTCAGCCTTCAGCACAGTCACACTTTGAATGACAATTGCGCGGTCGTGCGACGTGGCTCCCAAACAAAATTTGCGTCCTTTTTTTCCCACAAATAGAGCTTTCTTTTGGTGGTATTTGATCACCTCTGCGGTTTTTATTTTTTGCGCTATAAACAAAAGAAGAGCGTCCAGTTTGGAAAAAAAACACAATATTTTTTACTTTTTGCTATAATAAATACCCATTTTTTTTTTCAATTAAAATTTTCCTCAGTTTAGGCCGATCCGTATTCTTCTACATATTTTTGGTATAAAAAAAAAATCGCAATAAGCGCGTATTGATTGGTTTGCGCAAAAGTTATAGCGTCTACAAAATAGGGGATAGTTTTATAGCATTTTTAATTTTTTTTTATTTTTTTATTAGTAATGGCGGCGATCTGCGATTTTTATTGTGACTGCGATATTGTGGCGGACACATCGGATACTTTTGACACATTTTTGGTACCATTTACATTTATACAGCGATCCCTACTATAAAAATGCATTGATTACTGTATAAATGTGACTGGCAGGGAAGGGGTTAACCACTAGGGGGCGGGAAGGGGTTAAATATGTTTCCTCAATGTGTTCTTACTGTGGGGGGAGGGGACTGACTGGGGGAGGTGACCGATGGTTGTCCCTATGTACAAGGGACACACCATCAGCCTCCTCTCCCTCACAGGACGTGGATCTGTGTGTTTACACACACAGATCCACTTTCCTGCTTGGTTCCCGGGGAATCGCGGGTGCCCGGCGGCAATCGCGGCCGCCGGGCACGCGCACCGGGTCCTTGGTAACGCGGCGCCGGCGGCGCGCGCGCGCAATCCCCCTCCTTCTGAAGGACGTTCAGGAACGTCCACTCAGAAGGAGAGAGCACCCATCCGGCCGTATATGTACAGTGGCCGGGTGGGAAGTAGTTAAAGGATCATAAATTTGCAACTATCTGCAGCACCAAACAAAAAAGTGCAAAAAATGAATGTCAGAATTTTTATATTTTTTCTGATATATCTCACCAGAGTGCAAAACCCCCTGAAGATGACCATGACAGCATTGGTCGAAACGCGTCGGGGTATTATTATGGACGCCAATTTTACAATTGTATACAATGTATTGTATTATTAAACATTTGTTATTATTGACTGTATACCTTTGAACTGTCTGTAACCAGATTAACTTTTCAAGAATTTAATACCAATATGCATTTGCATTTGCATTCGTTGCACAATAAAAGATCTTGTTTATATCATTTTTATTTTCATTGATTACACCATGTCGCTAAAAAAAACCCTGGGGAAATCTTCCTGTTTTTTTATACAATTCTTGGGGTGTGTGGCTCCCGGGCTCTCACACATGCGTTTCTCTTTTTCTCCTAATAAAAACTGACCACACTAAGCAAGAGAGCACAGCGTGGTCAGTCCTCTAACTGTGCTGGGAACTCTCCTCCATACATCAGACTTGTCCTGACACACACACCTCCTGCAAAGCCTTTCACTGGGAAGCTCAGTGTTCTCCTCCCCCAGCTCTTATGCAGCTGAGAACAGAGAGAAAGAAATCACTTATAAAAAAAGGTGAAAATATGTTTTTACTGTTATTTTTTGTCTTGTTTTTTCATTCCTATACACAAATAATTTGCCTTTCATTTCTATTTGAAACTGAATAGGTTGTTTTACAAGGTGATCGTTTACATATACTTTAACATATTTTTTTACTGTTTTGTTAATGTTGCGTAGCATAAAAACTTGGAACGACCACCATTTTATTCTCCAGGGTATCTGCTTTTGGGCAATATATACTGTCTGGGCCATACATTAGTGACTTTCTGCAACACCAAACAAATAAAATGCTAAAGAATTCAACACATATCAGTATAAAGTGCAATGTAAAAAGTTCAACATGAAACATTTTCAATTAAAAACACCACAGTGCCTGTATATATAAAATCAATAAAATACATGCAATAACCATGTAGTCTTATATAAAACCACATTAGTGTTATAGTGCTCATATGCATAAAGGTGCAAAAAAAAGTCCCATGGAGTTCATAAGAAAACATCTTGTAAATCCTCCAGCCAGGAAACCCAGACTGTAATATGATTCCTCAATATACGGACCAATCACCAGCTACCACCTCATGAAGTGGACACGTACCAGAGAAAGTGCTACAATCAATGCAGCAAACTCAGCAAGTCATCCCAAATAAGGGTCATCACGGGTAATGCATGCATCCATCCAAAGTCCTCTCCTCTCCTGTGCCCTGACTCGGCGCAATCTGCAGTAAAAATTCCCCTGAAGACGTCCATTTGAACGAAACAGGTTTGGACAGAGACTATGTGCTAAATCACACTGTTGAATGGCCAGCAGCTTCTCATGTGAGTTTGCCGTGGTGTTCGGCTATTCACCTTTTTCGGCGGCATATGCTTTTGAGCTAATTATATAATAAAATACTACACTATTAAATCCATCTTCGGGGTCCATTGTGAGCTTTGTTCACTGTACAGTAGCTTGGACCAAGTCAGAGGACCCCATATCTTGACACCCCCCCCCCATGTAAATGAGTATGGGGTACATTGTACCCATATTCATTCACATAGCAAATCTATCTGAAACTAATTGGAACATTTTTTTCTGTTCTGCACATGGGGTTACAGGGCTACAGGCCTAGGGTTAGGATTGAGGTTGTGGTTGGGTTGAGGTTAGGCTTAGAAGTTAGGAATAGGTTAGGGTTTTAGGGTTAGGTTTAGGGGGTTGAGTTTGGTTAGGGGTAGGTTTAGGGAGGTTAGGGTTAGAGGATAGATTAGGGTTATGGGGTTGAGTTTGGGTAGGGTTAGGTGTTGGGTTAGGGGGTTGAGTTTGGTTAGGGGGTGAGGGTTAGGGGGTAGAGTTATGATAGAGGTTGGGTTGGAAATAGGGTTGGAGGGTTAGGGTCAGAGGTGTTATGGTTTAGGTAGTGGTATGTTAGGTTTGGGGGACTAGGGTTAGAGGATTAGGGTTAGGGTTACAGGGCTAGAAGGTTGGGGTTTAGGTTGTGGGGCTAGAGTTAGAGGGTTAGGGGCTACAGGGTTAGGGGGTAGGGTTATAGTTAGGATTGAGGTTGGGGTTAGGGTTAGAGGTTAGGTAAGGGGGCTTAGGGTTATAGGGTTGGGGGTAAGGTTAGGGGACCTCCGAAACGCACTGTCATGGCTACTGTGGGACGTCCTCACTCTCTTCGCCCCTGTATCCTACTCGTGTGGGTTCATGTGTCCTCGAAGAGCAGTGCTGGCTGGATCGGGTGCATATGCATTAGGATCTGCATGTTGAGCATGGTGGAGGATAACCTCGGATGTGCTGCCAGGATCCAGGCAGCTAGGTTGAATGTCCATGGCTCCCCCTTCCCCTGTCAGGATATTGAGGTGGTTATGGGAGTGTGGCCACAGTGGAATCCATATGCTGTATCTATCGTCAAACAAAGTGAGTTTGACCATTGTAGTGTTTTTAACTTTACCATATTAAAGCTGAGTTACAATAGGGCGGCTTTGCACTCTCTTCTTTTGTGTTTTGTTTAGGGGGTAAGGTTATGATTGAGGTGGGTGTTGGGTAGGGTTGGACATAGGGTTGGAGGGTTGAGATCAGAGGGGTTAGGGTGTAGGTAGTGGTAGGTTAGGGTTGGGGGCTAGGGTTAGAGGATTAGGGTTAGGGTTACAGGGCTATAGGGTTCGGGTTTAGGTTAGGGGGCTAGAGTTATAAGGCTAGAACTGCAGGGTTAGGGGGTAGGGTTATGGTTAGGATTGAGGTTGGGGTTGGGGTTAGGGAAGGGTTGGAGAGTTCAGGGGTTGGGTTTAGTTAGGGGTAGGGTTATGATTGAGGTTGGTGTTGGGTTCAATATAGGATTTGAGGGTTATGGTTAGAGGGGTTAAGGTTTGAGTAGTGGTAGGTTAGGGATGGAGGGCTAGGGTTAGTGGATTAGAGTTACAGGGCTAGAGGGTTCGGGTTTAGGTTAGGGGGGCTTTGAGTTAGAAGGCTAGAGCTACAGGGTTAGGGGGTAGGATTATGGTTAGGATTGAGGCTGGAGTTAGGTAAGGGTTGGAGGGTTGTTTGGGGGGGGGTTAGAGGGCTGGGGGTAGGGTTATTATTGAGGTTGGTGTTGGGTTGGAAATAGGGTTTTAGGGTTAGGGGTTGAGATTAGGGATGAGCTTCGAGTTCGAGTCAAACTCATGTTCGACTTGAACATTGCCTGTTGCCTGTTCGCCCGTTCGGCAAACAGCGAACAATTTGGAGTGTTCGTGGCAAATTCGAAAAGCCGTGGAACACCCTGTAAAAGTCTATGGGAGAAATCTAAAGTGCTAATTTTAAAGGCTTATATGCAAGTTATTGTCATAAAAAGTGTTTGGGGACCCGGGTCCTGCCCCACGAGACATGTATCAATGCAAAAAGAGTATTAAAAACTGAAGTTTTTTCGGGAGCAGTGATTTTAATAATGCTTAACCACTTCAACACCGGGGCTTTTTTTACCACCTCAATACTGGGCCTATTCTGGCACTTCTCTCCTACATGTACAAATCATCATTCTTTTGCTGGAAAATTACTCATAACCCCCAAACATTATATATGTTTTTTTAGCAGACACCCTATGGAATAAAATGACGGTCATTGCAACTTTTTTTCTTGCACGGTATTTGCGCAATAATTTTTCAAACGCCTTTTTTTGGGGAAAAAAAGTGGTTTCATGAATTAAAAAATAACAAAACAGTAAAGTTAGCCCAATTTTTTTGAAAAATATGAAAGATGATGTTACGCCGAGTAAATAGATACCTAACATGTCACACTCTAAAATTGCGCACACTCATGGAATGGCGTCAAACTTTGGTACTTAAAAATCTCCATAGGCGACGCTTTAATTTTTTTTACAGGTTACCAGGTTAGAGTTACAGAGAAGATCTAGTGCTAGAATTGTTGCATGCGCTCTAACGCACGCGGCGATACCTCACATATGTGGTTTGAACGGCGTTTACATACGTGAGCGGGACTTGCGTGTGCGTTCGCTTCTGATCGCGAGCTACCGGGGACAGGGGCGTTATAAATTTGTTTTATTATTATTATTTTTTTTATTTTACTTAATTTTTTTTATTTTTACACTTTTTTTACATTTTTATTATCACTTTTATTCCTATTACAAGGAATGTAAACATCCCTTGTAATAGGAATGGTGTGTGACAGGTCCTCTTTATGGAGTGATGCGGGGTCAATAAGACCTCCCCCCTCCCCCCACATCTCTCCTCCAGGCTGGAAAGCATGAGATCGTGAAAAAAATTTCACCGATCTCATGTTTACTAGCCGCAATGGCGGCTTTGTTTACATCTGAGAACCCGGGCGTGACGTCATCACATCGCGCCCGGGCCTCCGACTGTCATAGAGATGACTGGTGACCATCTGGTCACCAGTCATCTCTATGGTTCACCCCTGGCGCCGGACGATTCATTCTCCGGGCCCCCGATGGCACGGGAGAGCTCGGAGAAGCACCGGATGGCGGCGGGAGGGGGGGTGTCCCCTCCCGCCGCCTATAAGAACGATCAGGCGGCGGAACTGCCGCTATGATCATTCTTATGGTGCGCAGAATCCTGGACAGAACGAAAGGATATCTGAATGATGCCTCTAGCTGCACCCATCATTCAGATATCCCACCACAAAGCCCAGGACGTCATATGACGTCCACCCAGGATGGGAGATCCCATCTGTGGACGTCATTTGACTATGGGCGGGTAGGGAAGTGGTTAAAGTGAAACAATAAAAGTGAAATATTCCTTTAAATTTCGTACCTGGGGGGGTGTGTATAGTATGCCAGAAATGACATTTTGTGCAGGGACAGTTCTAAGCACGGGAAACAAGCGCTGCTTTACAGGCATACTATACACCCCCCAGGTACGAAATTTAAAGGAATATTTCACTTTTATTGTTTCACTTTAAGCATTATTTAAATCACTGCTCCCGAAAAAACGTCAATTTTTAAAACTTTTTTTTGCATTGATACATGTCCCCTGGGGCAGGACCCGGGTCCCCAAACACTTTTTAGGACAATAACTTGCATATAAGCCTTTATAATTAGCACTTTTGATTTTTCATGTTTGTGTCCCATAGACTTTAACAGGGTTCGGATGTTCGAACAAATTTATTGCCTGTTCGCATGTTCTGGTGCGAACCGAACTGGGGGGGTGTTCGGCTCATCCCTAGTTGAGATTGGTTAGGGGGGTTAGTGTTAGAGGGTTTAGGGGTAGGGTTATGATTGAGGTTGGGGTTTGGTTGGAAATAGGGTTGGAGGGTTAGGGTTAGAGGGGTTAGGGTTTGGGTAGTGGTAGGTTAGGGTTGAAGGGCTAGGGTTAGAGGATTAGAGTAACGGGGCTTGAGGGTTAGGTCTACAGGGCTAGGGGGTAGGGTTATAGTTGGGTTGGAGTTAGGGTTAGTAGGGTTAAAGTGGTTTAGGGTTGAAGGGCTAGGGTTAGAGGATTAGAGTAACGGGGCTTGAGTGTTAGGTCTACAGGGGTAGGGTTATAGTTGGGTTGTAGTTAGGGTTAGTAGGGTTAAAGTGGTTTAGGGTTGAAGGGCTAGGGTTAGAGGATTAGAGTAACGGGGCTTGAGGGTTAGGTCTACAGGGTTAGGGGGTAGGGTTATAGTTGGGTTGGAGTTAGGGTTAGTAGGGTTAAAGTGGTTTAGGGTTGAAGGGCTAGGGTTAGAGGATTAGAGTAACGGGGCTTGAGGGTTAGGTCTACAGGGTTAGGGGGTAGGGTTATAGTTGGGTTGGAGTTAGGGTTAGTAGGGTTAAAGTGGTTTAGGGTTGAAGGGCTAGGGTTAGAGGATTAGAGTAACGGGGCTTGAGGGTTAGGTCTACAGGGTTAGGGGGTAGGGTTATAGTTGGGTTGTAGTTAGGGTTAGTAGGGTTAAAGTGGTTTAAGGTTGGGGGGCTTGGGTTTAGAAGGTTAGGATTAGGTGTTGAGGGTTAGGGAAAGTGTTAGGGTTGCGATGTACCAAGGTGCAGGGTTGTGTGCATTGGGATTCTATTAGAAATTAATGGCAAAGCACATAACAAGGCATGCGTTATTGTATGTTATGTTTCTTTTTTTTTTTTCCTTTTTTTTTTATTTAATCGTAGCTTTTCATCAAAGCTCATCTCAGAAAACTGAAGCCCACCACGCAAATCTCCATCTTCCCTCACAGACAGATCAGGAATTTCTTTTGTAAAGAAGATTTTCCTTTATCTCCCTGACTTCATTTCAGTCTCTGCACATTTTTTTTCTCTCTCTCTCTCTCTCTTTTTTTTATATAATTTAGACATATTCTGGGGATTTACATTTTCACCTGTAAAAGATTTAATAGACACAGTAGAGATTTGGTTGCAAATTTTACAGCCGGGGAAACTTGGCCGCCCGTTATCTGTATCTGCCGGCAGGTATCCTCAGATAGGAGAAATCAATGTCAGCTCACCGGGATAATTACACTCACCGAGAATCCGAGACATGGAAAGAACGGGAGGCGGGCGGAATTCTTGTGCCGGGAATTTGTATGTTTTTATTTTTTTGTGTAAGTCAGACTTAGCGGAGAGACTTCCTGCCGTGTTTCGGATGATGCGGCTCAATGAAATAATTAGCCGGAAACATTTTCTAGAGGTAGAAAGAAAAGAGAGAACAAAGAAACTGTTGTATGTAGATAATAACTGCAAGAGTGTGAAACCCGGGGGATTCATACATATATATTTCTCCAATTAGGAATCAACAAGACATAATAGAAAAGCAAATAAGATAACAAACGCAAGAAGTTTCAAAGCAGAAAAAGTAATAGGCCATTAAAAGATAAAGCAGCAGCTTCTGCTGCAATCCTCCCTTTCAGTCCAGAGCTTTCCTCTGCAGGAGACCTGTGCGGTTCTTTCCTTTCCGAATTTAAATTCAGAACAAATTTAAATTTTTTGGGAAATTCAGCTGTATCCGAATTTCAGAATTACAGTAGTACCAAACTTAAATGAATCCGAAATAACGAAAAAAACTATTCGGATGAAATTCAAATTTGAATCGTTTTCAAATACTTTTCGAATTCGAATAGCTTTCAAATTCAATTTTGAAAAGTTTTCGAATTCAAATCGTTTTCAAATTCGAAATGTTTTCGAATTCAAATGGTTTTTCCAATTTCCAAAGAGAATAAAAATAGAATAGAAAATAAAGGAATAAAATAGGAAAAAATAAATAATAGACTAGAAAAGAATATAAAAAAGTAAATAAAGAATAGAATAAAACAGAACAAAATAGAATAGAAAATAAAAGAACAGAATAGACTAGAATATAATAGCAACAAATAAAATAGAATAACATAGATAGAATATAACCATCTTCTGAAATTCGAATTTCAAATAGAATAAATTTGGATTTAAATACATAAGAAAATAATAGAATGGAAAAAAAAAGAAAAGAATAGACTATAATTAAATAGAAAAGAACAGAATAAAAAAAAAAAAAAACAATAGAATAGAAAGAATTTAACCATTTCCCAAAATTCAAACAGATTAAATTCTATCATTAATAGAATAGAAAACAATAGATTCGAAAAGAATAGAAAATAACAGAATAATAAAGAAAAAAATAATAGAATAGAATATAAAGAATATAACCATCTTCCGAAATTCTAATTTCAAATAGAATAAATTTGAATTTAAATAGAAAAGAGTAAAACGGAAAAGAATAAAATAGAAAATAAAATAATAAAATAGAAAATAATAGAATAGAATAAAAAAATAAAAAAGAATATAATTAAAAAAATAGAATAGAATAGATTAGAATAGAAAGCATATAACCATTTCCCAAAATTCAAATATAATTATTTGAATTTGAATAGAAAAGAAAATAATAAATTAAAATAGGAAGATGGTTATATTAATTCTACTCTATTCTGTTGTTTTTTCTATACCTTTGTGTTATTTTCTATCCTATTCTAATCTATTCTTTTTAATTATTTTCAAAATCAAATTGATATTATTTGAATTTTGGAAAATTGTTATATATTTTTTTATTCTATTCTATTCTATTGTTTTTTTTAATTCTATTATTTTCTATTCTATTTGGAATTCAAAAGACGATTATAATCTTTCTATTTTATTCTATTCTTTTTCATTCTATTCCATTCTATTCTGTTCTTTTATTTTCAATCCTATTTTGTTCTGTTTTACTCTATTATATTATATTATTTTATTTTCTGTTAAATTATTTTCTATTCTATTCTATTTCTTTCTATTTGATTCCATTAATTTCTATTCTATCTTATTCCCTTTGGAAATTGGAAAACGTTTTGAATACTAAAAACTATTCAAAATTGATTTGAAAGCTTTTCGAATCGATCCGAATTCCAATTAAACATTTTTTAATCAATTTAAAAACGAATAAAGAAAACAAATTCCGAAAATAAATGAAACAAATTTAACAAAACAATCTTATGTAAATAACAAATCAAAACGAAACAAAACATTTTTTTTTTCGTTCTGCGCATGTCTACTCTGCAGTACTTATTTTCTGCCACTAGATATCCTTCCAGGTCATTTGATAGCCACTATTATCAACCCACTTCCACTGAGCCCAAGTTGTCATGGACCCGCCCCAACTTGTGGCTGGACATACTGGGCACTTAAACCCCCCTCCTGACCAGACCATAAAACACTGTACCCAATTTTTTTCCCACAAATAGAGCTTTCTTTTAGTGGTATTTGATCACCTCTGCGGTTTTTATTTTTTATTAAAAAAATTATAAAAGACCTAATTTAAAAAAAAATACAAAACCGTTTTATATTTTGTTATAAAATTTTGCAAACGGGTAATTTTTCTCCTTCATTGATGTACGCTGATGAGGCTTCACTGATGGGCACTGATGGGCTGCATTGGTGGGCACCGATAAGGCAGCACTGGTGGGCACTGAGAGGCGCCACTGGTGGGCACTGAGAGGCGGCACTGGTGGGCACTGAGAGGTGGCACTGATGGGTGGCACTGAAAGGCATTGATAGGTGGCACTGAAGGGCATTGATAGGTGGCACTGGTGGGCACTAAGAATTGGCACTAATAGGTGTAACTGATAGGTGGCACTGATAGCTGGCAGTGATGGTCATTGATAGGTGGCAGTGATGGGCACTGATGGGTGGCAATGATGGGACCTGATCAGCACTGGTAGGTGAGACTGATAGGCAGCACTGCTAGGTGGCACTGATGAGGCACTGACTGGCACCACTCATGGGCATTGATAGGTGGCACTCCTGGGCATTGATAGGTGGCACTCGTGGGCACTGATAGGTGGCATTTATTGCACTGGTGGTCACTGGCAGGGGGCACTGGCAGGCGGTACTGGTGGGAACTAATGAGGCTGATGTGCCTCTTCCACTCGGGACCGATGTCCCTTACACAAGAGCCGGTGATCTGCTTTTTTTTCTCCTCGCGCTATCAGCTCACTCGTGGAATGGCGACAAACTACGGTACTTATATATCTCCATTAGGCGAAGATTTTAAAAAAAAGTAACGGTTACCAGGTTAGAGCTACATAGGAGGTCTTTTGCTAAAATTATTGCTCTCACTCTGACGATCGCGGCGATACTTCACATGTGTGATTTGAACATCGGTTACATTTGCGGGCGCGACTTACGTATGCGTTTTCTTTGCTGGGCGAGCTAACGGGGATGGGTGGAGTTAAATCAATAGCAGATTGATGTCCGGGAAGTGGTTGCGTTATCCTGACTGAACGTCATATGACGTCCAGCAGGATAACAGCCGATGCGTGCCCGGGGGGGCGCGCATCGCGGCGATCGGCGGTGCGGTGTGTCAGTCCGACACACCGTTACACCGATCTCGGTAAAGAGCGGCTCTTTACCACGTGATCAGCAGTGTTCAATCACGGCTGATCACGATGTAAACAGGAAGAGCCGTTGATTGGCTTTTCCTCACTCGCGTCTGACAGACGCGAGTAGAGGAGAGCCGATCGACGGCTCTCCTGACAGAGGGGGTCTGGGCTGATTGTTTATCAGCACAGTCCCTCGCAGATGCCCACACTGGACCACCAGGGAAGCCACCAGGACCACCAGGGAAGGGGGCAACATGTGGATGGCCAGGTATGTACCCCATGGCCATCCACATATAAAAAAATAAGCACAATAGATGCCAATCAGTGCCCACAAATGGGCACTGACTGGCAACATTATGGTCAATAAAAAAACATGTGATGCCCAGCAATGCCACCCATCAGTATCATCAGTGCCACCCATCAGTGTCCATCATTGTCCATCAGTGCCACCTCTCAGTGCCCATCCATGCCCATCAGTGCCCACCTATCAGTGCCCACCGGTGCCCATCTGTGCCACCTATCAGTGCCACCCATAAGTACCCATCAGTGCCTCCCATAAGTACTCATCAGTGCCGTCTATGAGTGCCTATCAGTGCCGCATACCAGTGCCACCTATCAGTGCCCATCAGTGCCGCCTATCAGTGCCCATAAGTGCCACCTATCAGTGACCATCATCAGTGCCACCTCATTGGTGCCACCTCATCGGTGCCCATCGGTGCTGCCTTATCAGTGCCCATCAGTGCAGCCATATCAGTGCCCGTCATTGAAGAAGAAAACGTACTTATTTACAAAAAAAGTTACAGAAACAAAGAAAAACTTTTCGGTCTTTTTTTATTTGTTGCGCAAAAATAAAAATTGCAGGGGTGATCAAATACCACCAAAAGAAGGCTCTATTTGTGGGAACAAAATCATAAAAAAATTGTTTGGGTACAGTGTAGCATGACCGCGCAATTGTCATTCAAATTGCGACAGCGCTGAAAGCTGAAAATTGGCCTGGGCAGGAAGGTGTGTAAGTGACCCCCGGTATTGAAGTGGTTAATCTCCTAACACTCCACAAACATCTGACGCCCGGAATGTATCAGGAAATCTTAGTGGATTTTTCGGAAAGGTAAGATGTCAAATTGTTGCCATTTTTTTATCACGGGGTGAGATGAGTTCACAGTTCAAGCTATTTATAAAAGATTCATCACGTTTTACTTCTCAGCTAGTTTTTTTTTTGCACACGTTGCAGTTTATACAACGCTTGGATTTCGATTGTTTTGCACAGTTAAGCCTTTTTATTATGTTTCTTTATGTGAGAAGTTTATCAAATTTCTGAGAAAAAAAAACAGACACAATGTATTTTTCGTCATCACCCTTTCAGAACTACAAAAGAAGTAAATACCAATATACAGTATATACATGTAGCACTACCCCCCCCCCCCCCCGTAGGAGCTGCTGGTTTAGTTTTGGGCCTGCACTCTGCCTGTCACCCCCCAGAATTTGGCTCAATCCCCTCCTGGCACAAATGGACAATAATATGATTGAGGACCCCAATTGACTGTAAGGGTCCTCAATGATACACACACAATAAAGCCCCATACACACGGTCAGACTTCCATCTGACTTTTCCCTGGATTTTTGCCCGAACGGAGTTGGTCGGGAACACCAGGGCCGGACTTACCATTGGGCTTGACTGGGCTCAAGCCCATGGGCCCCGCCCAATAGGGGGCCCCTGCCTGCAGAGGCTGCTCTCTAATTAGGCAAAGGCTGGCGGGGTGAGCCGCGAGTGGGCCAGCGTTCTGTCAGATTAGCGTGACAGAAAGAACATCACCGCCGACACACATTAAAACTCCCCCCCCCCGTTACACCCTCATCAGCGGCAGCAGCCAATAGCAGGCTCCACCGCTATCCTAGTTGGCACCACACTGCATGATAGGAGATGTAGTTCTCTACAGCACACACTAGACTCGGCCGGGCTGTGCCTGCACGCTGCAGAGACTACACCTCCCAGAATGCACTGCAGGGCGGGCGCTCAAAGTGGACAGTCGGCTTCTCCTGAGTCCTGCTTGTAGTAGGGGACAGAAGAATCGGAAGAGTGATCAACCAGGTAAGTCACCCTAAATACCTACCTATATTACCAGCACCAGGTCAGCGACAGTGCCTCATACCTCTGTCAGTGCTGCCTATATCAGTGCAATGCATAACTTTCTATACTGCAGATCAGTGCCTCATACCTCTCTCTGTGTCATGCATAATGTTATATACTGCTCCAGGTCAGTGCCCCATACCTCTCTCTGTGTCATGCATAATGTTATATACTGCTCCAGGTCAGTGCCCCATACCTTACTCATTGCAATTTTATCCTCAGTGCCTCTGTCAGTGTGACCTTATGGTCTATGCCTTATGCCTCATTCAGTGCTAGGTGGAACTTTTTTATGGTAAGTGCTTCAGGCTTCTGTTAGTGCAAGGTGCTACTTTATGGTTAGTGCCTCATGCCTCACTCAGTGCAAGGTGCAACTTTATAGTAGTCCATGTCTGTTGCCTCTGTCAGTGCAAGGTGCAACTCTATGACCAATGCTCTCATGCCCTAGTCAGTGCCTCGCTAAGAGCCATGCATAACTATATACTGCATGAGTGCCCAATGACTCGCTCGGTGCAAGGTGCTATTTTGTGGTTAGTGCCCCCCTCAGTGCAACCTTTTGGTATGTGCCTCATGCCTCACTCACTGCAATGTGCAACATAATGGTCGGTGTCCGTTGTCTCTGTCAGTGCAGGGTCCATCTTTATGGTCAGTGCCCCCATGCCCCTGTCAGTGCCACTTTATGGTCAGTGCCCCCATGCCCCTGTCAGTGCCACTTTAGGGTCAGTGCCCCCATGCCCCTGTCAGTGCCACTTTAGGGTCAGTGCCACCATGCCTCACTAAGTGCCATGCATCGCTATATAATGTATGAGTGTCTAATGACCCTCTCAGTGCAAGGTGCATTTTTATGACCGGCGTCCCCCATGCCTCTGCTTTCTTTCTTTCTTTCTCCCTCCATCCCGCATTCATCTCAGACTCTAACTACACCCCTTCCGAGCCACGCCCACTATTTTGCATGAACCACGCCCATTTTTCGTAATGTATAGAAGTTAGGGCCCGAAAGTTACTCAAGCCCAGGGGCCCCCACCACCCTAAGTCCTGCCCTGGGGAACACTTTATAGCATACACAACACAGGACTTTTCTGCAAACTTTCCCAAAACTTTTTGCAACATCACGTGGTTTTTCTGCTCTTTTCTGCTCTTTACCGCCACCCTTTGGTCAACTTCTGCTATTGTTGGTTGGTTTTAACATGAGTTGTTTTGTCCATCAGACAAAAGTCCTATGGTTTTCTGTACATACGGTCGGACTTTGCTCCATCGGACTTTTGTTGGCCAAAAGTTTGTCTGTTTGCAGACCCAACTTTTGTCCGATGAAAACAAAAAAAAAAAAAAAAAAAAAAGTTTGTCCGATGGAGCGTACACACGCTCGGATTGTTGGTCCAACTTGCTCAAAATGAAGTTTGTTGGCCAAAAGTCAGACAGTGTGTACGGGGCTTAATAAAGGCAATAAAAGGGTTGTTACCTTGGTGTTGTTCACCTGCCACTCAGCTGCAAAGTCCTACACAAATTGTAGTTTAACCAAAGGTGATATGTTTACTTGGTAGAGAAATGAAATAATGATTATACAATAGGCCTTCAATACATACAGCTCCCTGTATAAATCAATGAATGAAATACCACCGGTTCAAAATTCCTCTGAAATCCGACCTTAGTAACGCAACTTGAGCGAGGGTGTGGTGGAGGAATCTCCCAATGCAGTTATATCAACTCTGGGGCACCTCTCCACCAAGTCTCACATAAACAGCAGAAAACACAAGGTGATACAAACAGTTATCACTAATATGCGGAGTTAGAACTCTATGGCTTCCCCTAGTGGACAGTTCAATTGGTGCGTGTCCTATAGCAACCACTTGCAAAGGTAGAAAAGCGGATGATTATCCCTTTAAGAGTCAGGTAATCTTCAGCTAGCCACGTTGGTGCACTTAAAGATTTGTAATCCAAAAGATAGGGTGAAAAAAGAAACTGCTGGTTGAAGCACACGGACTAACAGTACAAGGGGGTACTAGTTTCCCCAAGGCATTGAGTTCCTACGTGCGGAGATGCAAACGCCAGCAGATACAAGTGAAGCTTGTGATAGTCACATTCCTGGCAGTCAGTTAACTAAATTGATGGGCAAGTGCCCGCTCACCAGATGAGGCCTTGTTTTGCTGCTTTTCCTCTCAGTCCGGAATCTTCCTTCAATGGTCCGTCTCTCTGTGTCACGAGGCCCCTGGTCCTTCACCGGGCCGTCCTCTGGATAAAAGGCTCTGGATGCTGCGAGCTGCAGACCGAACCTCCTCCAGTTGATCAGCGAGACTGTCCGCAGGGATCCCTCTTTGGCTAGGCGTTCTGCTCTCGGTCTCCGTAGGCCCAGGCTTCTCAGGCCTAGGCACACTCACAGCAGGCCTCAACACAGGCCTCCTGCCGGCTTGAAGATGGGGTCCCGAGAGAGCGTGCTATATGGCGCGCTTGTCTTAAAAAGGTCCTCCCATCAGGCTTTGCACGGCGCACCATCTGGTAGCACAGTGGCCTTGTGGGCAATGTAGTCTCTGTGCTACTTACTATAATGGAGTCTTTGTCTCTCGGTAACCGATTCGAACAAGTTGTAACTGACTAGCATGAAATAAACACCGAAGGGAGCCAAACTTATATGCACAGCACAGAATGCAGTACTTAACAATGCTTGCAATGGTAACACCTTGCTACATACACCTTATGGCAGGGGCTTCAGGAGAAAAATTTAGTCCCAGGCCAATTCATTGGGAAATTGCATCGCACCCTTCTAGATTTCAAAATAGCAGTGGACCTGAGGACGTCAAGTGACGAAACGCGTAGGTCATGGCTAACAAGAGGTGTCACTTTTCCTTCTATTTTTTATGGTATGAGATTCCTGGAGCTGGCGGGTGATCTCTTCTGCTGCAGAGATTGTCATTAGTGACACTTTCCAAGCACATTAGCGACTTTTACATCAGTTTTTGCAGTTTGCGTGTTGTTTTGATAATAAGTGTAACCTTGAAATCTGCTTACTGATCAATTCATAAATGGTGTCACATGATTAGATCTGCCTTCTGTTTCTGGTCTTATGTATGGCAGGAGAGATAACTGTTCCTCCAGAGATGTAAATGAGACACGGATGAATAGTAATCAAGAAGTCCACTTTATCTGGTGAGTTTGTTTTCCAGCTGATGGTGGATGGTGATCTTTGGCCTTCATCCTTTTGTTGTTTTTACATTTTTTTTTGCACACATTTAAAAAAAAAAATATTAGGCTTGAAGATTAATTTAACCCCCCCAAACAGGATATATTTTCTGGAGAATGGCAGTCAATTCATTTTTTTTTTTTTTTTTTAATGTCAAGCGTAATGGCTTATCAAGCACAAAATTTCAGTAAACAAAATATAATCGTTTTTCTGAACGAATGCAAAGCTGTTCTCTGATTGGACGAGGTAGAGAGCGTGATATCACCGTTCTGCCTTTCCACATTGTCCAATCAGAGAACACTGAAATTCATTCCGAAAATGCACATTCTCTGAATGGCTCCTATGCCCCCTGTATTCACATTGCATCAGGCCTGATACTCAGCATGGCACTCCGAAGCGAGTGGAGATCACTGTAGTAGCCCTGTAGTAGTGGTTTAGTAGTGGTGTAGTAGCAGTGTAGTAGAGGTGTAGTAGAGGTGTAGAAGTGGTGTATTAGTAGAGTACTAGTTGTTTAGTAGTGGTGTAGTAGCCGTGTAGTAGTAGTGTAGTAGAAGTGTAGTACAGGTGTAGTAGTGGTGTCAGTGGCGGCCGGTGGTAATTTTTTTTGGGGGGGTGGCAAACAATAAGCTACCAACATCCCCCCGGTCAGTAGCACTCACCCCATCGCTTTACCGGCAGCTTTCCCTGCTTGGCGGCAGCCTCCCGTTTCCCTGCTCTCCACGAGTCATCATGGCGGTGGCGGCTTCAGTGTTTCAACAGCAAATGTAACACTGTAATGCCGTTGTAACACCTGGGTGGCTCATGGCGCAATGCTCTGCGCCACAAGCCCACCCTATTTTTAGGCCTATTAGAGCCTATGGCTCTAATCAGGTGCTTAAAAAAAAACACCTGAAATGGGGCCGGACGCATGAATAGGGGGTGGCCGTGGATAGATTCATGCTATGCATGAATCTATCTATTATACATATAGGGGGTTGTGTGGATAGAGGGGGTGGAGCCCGGGTGCCCCTAATGGATGGGCCGCCACTGAGTGGTGTAGTAGTGGTGTAATAGCCGTGTAGTAGTAGTGTAGTAACCGTGTAGCAGTGGTGTAGTAGTGGTGCAGTAGCCGTGTAGTAGTAGTATAGTAGAAGTGTAGTAGTGTTATAGTAGTAGTGTAGTAGAGGTGTAGTAGAGGTGTAGTAGTGGTGCAGTAGCTGTGTAGCAGTGGTATAGTAGTGGTGTAGTATTGGTGAAGTAGAAGTGTAGTGGTGACCCAAAAATACCAAATGTAGGTGCCGCACAGGTAGAGAGGTAAAGTCCAACTAGACCACTGTGAGTGTAGGCAGGGACAGGGAGCTCGTCCTAGCTCCAAGCTGCAGCTGCATGTCAAAAGAAAAAGATCCATAAGCCGCAAATCATGTAGCAGACCCATGCGCATGAAATGAGATAAGAGGCAACCTCAGCCCAGACTCTGCCCCTTAGAGCTTAACTATGGGGACCTTCCCCATGATTAAGCTCCAAGGGGCGGAGCAAAATGTGTTGGGGCGTGGCCTGGCTGGAGTCCAGGCTGAGGCTGCCATTCATCTCATTTCATGCACATGGGTCTGCTTCATGATGTGTGGCTTATGGATCTTTTCCTTTGAGAAGTGTAGTAGTGGTGTAGTAGCAGTGTAGTAGTGGTGTCTATTTCAGTGATTTCCAGCTTCCAGAGGGATCGGCCAGGTATGTCACATACATAATTATGTTGTACATTGGTCCAAGGTGGACCATGTAACCAGTGCTGGGAAGCCAAACTGCCCCCTCTCACCCCTTCCCCTTCATTATGTGGGAGCTTAGGGGATGCTACCCCCAGCAGTCATCAGCTTGTCAAAATGCCTTGTATCAGAATGAGCTCACTGGCGCCCCCATCCATACAGTGAACCCCTGCGCCCAGGGCAGCCACCCCTCCTGCCCCCCTTCATTACATGTGAGCTTAGGGGATGCTACCCCCAGCAGTCATCAGCTTGTCAAAATGCCTTGTATAAGAATGAGCTCACTGGCGCCCCCATCCATACAGAGAAACCCTGCACCCGGGGCAGCCTCCCCTCCTGCCCCCTTCATTATGTGTGAGCTTAGGGGATGCTACCCCCAGCAGTCATCAGCTTGTCAAAATGCCTTGTATCAGAATGAGCTCACTGGCGCCCCCATCCATACAGTGAACCCCTGCGCCCAGGGCAGCCACCCCTCCTGCCCCCCTTCATTACATGTGAGCTTAGGGGATGCTACCCCCAGCAGTCATCAGCTTGTCAAAATGCCTTGTATAAGAATGAGCTCACTGGCGCCCCCATCCATACAGAGAAACCCTGCACCCGGGGCAGCCTCCCCTCCTGCCCCCTTCATTATGTGTGAGCTTAGGGGATGCTACCCCCAGCAGTCATCAGCTTGTCAAAATGCCTTGTATCAGAATGAGCTCACTGGCGCCCCCATCCATACAGTGAACCCCTGTGCCCGGGGCAGCCTCCCCTCCTGCCCCCCTTCATTATGTGTGAGCTTAGGGGATGCTACCCCCAGCAGTCATCAGCTTGTCAAAATGCCTTGTATCAGAATGAGCTCACTGGCGCCCCCATCAATACAGTGAACCCCTGCGCCCGGGGCAGCCGTCCCTCCTGCCCCCCTTCATTACGTGTGAGCTTAGGGGATGCTACCCCCAGCAGTCATCAGCTTGTCAAAATGCCTTGTATCAGAATGAGCTCACTGGCGCCCCCATCCATACAGTGAACCCCTGCGCCCGGGGCAGCCGTCCCTCCTGCCCCCCTTCATTACGTGTGAGCTTAGGGGATGCTACCCCCAGCAGTCATCAGCTTGTCAAAATGCCTTGTATCAGAATGAGCTCACTGGCGCCCCCATCCATACAGTGAACCCCTGCGCCCGGGGCAGCCTCCCCTCCTACCCACCTCCTAGTCCTGGCCCTACTATACAGTATATATACGAATATAAGAATATACCAGGCCTGAAATTCTTATTTAAAATTGCTGAGCTCCACTGCTGACCAAAAAAGACCTCTCAACAGTTTGAGCAAGCTGATTGGAGGAGAGAGCAGAGTGTCAGAGAGATGACCTCACCAGGGAGCTGCTACTCCTTCTCTGCCCGGTGAAATTTTGGGGTGGGTTGGTCACCAAGCTTGCTTGCTGCTGCTCGGTGAGGTCATGTGCAGACTAGAATCAGATGGAAAAAAATCTAGACAGATGTGTTTCTAACAAACAATGAAACAATGTTTCTTTTTACAATAAAAGAATAAAATGCAACTCAAAACTGATTCTAATATTCCGTATCTCCTCCCCCCCCCCCCCCCCCCCCCATACATCCATCATAAGGACCCGTTTAGCCCGGAGCGGGTGGCATTGCGGAGAATTTGTGTGTTTATATATATTTCAGATTTTTGGAGCGCTTTCATTTGCATAACATATCGTTATGTTCTAAGATTGGAACAAATTGTTAGTCGCTGATTTACAGCAGCAAATTACTTTTCTGGTAGCGTGCTTCATAAAAAAATAGGAAGTCTCTGGTAGCAAGGGGGAGAATTTCTGCTCCGAAACGCTCAGCGAATGCCAATGCGATTCATGAGGAAACGGGTGTCATTGTGGCGTTTGTTGTGTGCCGTCTTTTCCCGAGGTCTGTGTGCCGAATCGTTCAATGTGGGACGCGGCCGGCGACGGTTGTAAGATTGGCTCATGAGGCCACAAACAATACAGAGGGGCCACGGCCAAAGAGCCGAACGCACAGAACGCAACGCCTGGAAATGACTTTAGCTGATAAAATATTTGTATTGCAGTTATTACAGCGAAGGGAAAAAAAAGTATTCGATCGGCTGCTGATTTGGTGACAAAGAAACGATCAGTCTATAATTTTATTGGTCGGTTTATTAGAACAGTGAGAGACAGAAAAACAACAAAAATCTCTAGAAAAACGCATTTCAAAAAAGTTATACCGTATATACTCGAGTATAAGCCGACCCGAATATAAGCCGAGGCACCTAATTTTACCACAAAAAAATGGGAAAACTTATTGACTCGAGTATAAGCCTAAGGTGTCCATCTGCATGCCTCACTGTGCCTCACTGTGTCTATGTGCATGCCTCACTGTGCCCATGCCTCACTGTGCCCAATCTCCCTACCTGATCTCCGGCGCTGTGTGACTAGACTGACGTTTAACATGGGAGTCTATGGAAGGGGTGCCCGGTTTCGGAAAATCGGTGCTCCCCAGCCGTAGGTCCCCTGGACAACAAACTTTGCACACGTGTAGATGAAGAGTGGGGCTATATGTGTGCCAAGATTGGGGTTCAGGGGACCTAAGGTCGGCCGCTACCAGGTCCCCAAATTCACCAGAGAAATTACCGTTTAACATGGGAGTCTATGGAAGGGGTGCCCGGGTTTGAAAATTCGGTGCT
This sequence comes from Rana muscosa, assembly GCA_029206835.1. NCBI lineage: Eukaryota > Metazoa > Chordata > Amphibia > Anura > Ranidae > Rana > Rana muscosa. The sequence continues at coordinate 302,803,120 of CM055121.1, read as the reverse complement.
CCCCGGCCGTAGGCCCCTCAGGACAACAAACTTTGCACACTTGTAGAGGAAGAGTGGGGCTACATGTGTGCTATGTTTGGGGTCCAGGGGACCTAGGGTCGGCCGGTTCCGGGTCCCCAAATTCACCAAAGAAATTACCGTTTAAAATGGGAGTCTACGGAAGGGGTGCCCGGGTTTGAAAAATCGGTGCTCCCCGGCTGTAGGTCCCTCAGGACAACAAACTTTGCACACTTGTAGAAAAAGCGTGGGACTACATGTGTGCCATGTTTGGGGTCCAGAGGACCAACGGCTGGCCAGGATCAGGCGCACAAATTTGAAGATGGACACAGACTCGAGTATAAGCCGAGGGGGCATTTTCAGCACAAAAAAATGCTGAAAAACTTGGCTTATACTCGAGTATATACGGTAAATTGATTTGCATTTTAATTGCATTTTAATGGGTGAAAAAAGTATTTGACCCCTTCGCAAAACATGACTTAGTAGTTGGTGGAGAATCCCTTGTTGGCGATCACAGAGGTCAGACGTTTCTTGGAGTTGGCCTCCAGGTTCGCACACATCTCAGGAGGGATTTGTCCTCTTTGCAGGTCCTCTCCAAGTCATTAAGGTTTCCATGCTGACGTTTGGTAACTCGAATCTTCAGCTCCCTCCATGTATTTTCTATGGGATTAAGGGCTGGAGACTGGCTGGGCCACTCCAGGACCTTAATGTGCTTCTTCTTGAGCCACTCTTTTGTTGTCTTGGCCTTGTTTTTTGGGTCATACTGAAAGACCCATCCACAACCCCCATTTTTAATGCCCTGGCTGAGTGAAGGAGGGTCTCACCCAAGATTTGACAGTACATCCATCATCCCTTTGATGCGGTGAAAGTTTTTTCACCTTAACCCCCATGGCGGTAATCCCGAATCTGGCTCGGGGTGCGTCTTTAATGCTAAGAGCGGTAACCCCCGAGCCAGACTCGGGATCGCATCGCAGGATACAGGGGAAGTTACTTACCTTGTCCCCTGGATCCTGCGATGTCTCCCCGCAGTGTGTGCGAGGCGTGTTCCCTTGATATGTGTAGGAAATCCTGTTTGGCCCTTTGGTCAACAAACACCCTTTGAAATGTCAGTGTTCAATTCAGTTAACAGGCCACCTCACACACCTAGGTAGGCTTGCATAAGATTAGCACATCAGTCATTATCTGTCCCCTTGATATGTGTAGTAAACCTTGTTTGGCCACTAACCCCCTTTGATCCACAACCACACTTTGATATGTGTAATTAGATCACAGATACCAAAGTCAGCTGAAATATGGCTTGGTCAATCTTGTACTCATACAATATACACATACATATATCTATATATATACACACACACACATATATACATACACACAGACACACATCTATACACATATAACGTCCCACATAAATCGGCCAACATATTACAACAGTACAGGAACCTTTTTCTAAGTCGGAGCGACCTGAGAAGCTCCTATTAGAACGGTTCCATTCAACAGAGCGGGACACGACTCGTCAGGCGACCGAGTCGCCTGACGAATCGCCCCTATGTGAACCGGGCCTTATTATCATTGAGTAATTTTTGTGTTTGTGTTTTCTTTTAGGGAAGCTTGGACTCGCTTCTCCATGAGCCTTTGCCACGGTCCAATACCTTCACAGCGTGTCTGGCACAAAGAGCCCCTCGTTGTTTTGAGGGGCTCTATACATTATTTGTCCCGTTGTGCCTATCCGTATTTTTGGGTAGTCATTGGGACATTTATGTAATTTTTTGTGTCGGGGGGTATTTTGTCTGCCCTTATGGAGTGGGCTTTTTAATGTCCTATGCCAAGCCCTGTGCATCTCTACAGTGATGCTTGTTTTTGGCTGGTATTTGACATAGCCCACTTCCATGGTCCCCCTCAGGGGGACTTTAGCCTTCCTATTGTATGCATCCGCCCTTTTGTTGCGGGGGGTCTTTTGGACCTCGTCCTTCCATCCCCGGATGTTCTGTCCCACGTATCATGCGTTGGCCCGGATATCCAATTCACATTGGATCTTACATTGCATTGCCAGTGGAGCCCTATTGGATTCCTTTGCGGCTACAGTGTTGCGCGGGACGCGGCTCACGCTGTTGCGATCTTCCGCCCGATGTGTCCCACGGTGTCTATCTACTTCCGGTTCTATGCCTAGCGGCATTTGGGACCTGCGTGTGCACGCGGCTGCGGGAGGGTCGGCGTTGCGGCGTCCCCCTCTGTGCAATTTGGTTTGGCTGATGCCTCCAGTAGATGGCCCCTTTGATTACGCGTGGGCTCCGCCCATTCGCTGCATATTTTGGCGCGCTTTTTGGCTACTTAACCACTTAAGCCCCGGACCAATACGCAGCATAAAGACCAGGTCCCTTTTTGCGATTCAGCACTGCGTCGCTTTAACTGACAATTGCGCGGTCGTGCGACGTGGCTCCCAAACAAAATTGGCGTCCTTTTTTCCCCACAAATAGAGATTTCTTTTGGTGGTATTTGATCACCTCTGCGGTTTTTATTTTTTGCGCTATAAACAATAATAGAGCGACAATTTGGAAAAAAATTCTATATTTTTTACGTTTTGCTATAATAAATATCCCCCCAAAATATATAAAAAAACATATTTTTTCCTCAGTTTAGGCCGATACGTATTCTTCTACATATTTTTGGTAAAAAAAATCGCAACCGGCGTTTATTGTTTGGTTTGCGCGAAAGTTATAGCGTTTACAAAATAGGTGATCGTTTTATGGCATTTTTATTAATCATTTTTTTTTACTAGTAATGGCGGTAATCAGCGATTTTTATCGTGACTGCGACATTATGGCGGACACATCAGACACTTTTGACACATTTTTGGGACCATTGTCATTTTTACAGCGAACTGTGCTATAAAAATGCACTGATTACTATGAAAATGACACTGGCAGTGAAGGTTTTAACCACTAGGTGGCGCTGTAGGGGTTAAATGTTCCCTGCTTGTGTTTCCTTACTGAGGCTGGGGTTGGGATATGTGTCAGATGACACCGATCTCCGCTCCGAGTACACGGAGAGGAGATCGGTGTCATTGTTACTAGGCAGGGCAGGGAAATGCTTGTTTACACAAGCATCCCCCTGCTCCATACGTCCGTGAGACGTTCGCGGGGATCCCCGCGGCGATCGAGTCCGCGGGACCTGCGGTCCGACTCATGTGGAAGGCAGGGGGGTCGCGAGCGCGCCGCCGGCGGCGCGCGCGACCCCAACGTCGGGAAGTTAAAGGGGACGTACAGGTACGTGATTGTGCCTGTACGAGCCATTCTGCCGACGTATATATGCCGTGAGCGGTCGTTAAGTGGTTAAGGACAGCGCCGGGAGCCCATGCTTGCCAGTTTCCCTCTGGGCATTCCGGTGGAAGGTACCGGACATGGACCTCCTCTCTGCTGCCTCAATTTGGACCCTCTGACTGCTGGATCCTTTTTCTCCAACTGTTTGTTTTCTGTCGGGGGTTGCTTCAGGACTTCAATGAGTACGTTTATTCAGCCTTCGTACCTTATAATGGCCCTGTTTGTATATTTCTTTTCCACGTCAGTCTTTGACCTTTGATGTTTCTGGAATGTTATTGTCTAAATTGGGCTTTTTTTTTCATTACTAAGGGGAGGCTTTTTTTTTACCACGTCTGTTATAAATGTTTTTTATCCCTTTTTTGGCCATTTATTATTTAATTTTTCTTCCATAGGTTTTTTTTTGTCCTTTTCTCCCCCTACTTGGGTGCGTTTGAGGAGATCTTTTGGGGTGCTATTACTATCCTTGTTGGGCCATCTAAATAGAACTTTGTTCTTGGACTCCTCATGCTGTGAAAAGGATTTGTGGACCTCGGCGAGAGTTCTGGACAAGGGGGGGGGGGGCTGGTTTCCTTTTAAGTAAATGCATGGACATGTACGTTGCTCTGTATTTAATATAAAATAGGCGCCAATTTAGGCGCTGAAAGATGAAATTTACATTTTAGACATTGATGAGAGATCCATCACAGTCTTCAATGTTGTCATGCAATTTGAATTTATCCCACTGATAATCTATTCTAAGCCTATCTGCAATTACAGAGACGCTGCTATCCCTGAAGAAGATTGTATTTTAATTCACACATTCGAAACGCGTTGGTTTTAGCAGCTTCGCATCTCCAGGAACCTTCACGATTGTTCTTGGTGCTCTCATGCAGTCACCTTTATCGTGTTCATGCCTTTTATGTATTACTGTTTTTAATTGTTCACCAGTAGGGATGGGCCCGGTGCTCGATTCGAACCCATGTTCGAATCGAGCACCGGGCGTTCGCTCGCTCGTCGAGCCCAGAACTATTTGGGCCGTTCGCATCACATTCGTGTGATGCGAGCGGCCCCGCAATGCATTGCGGCCGGCGCGGCCGGCGCAGTGCATTGCTGGCTGATGATTGGCCAAGCATGCACTGTGACCCCGCATGCTTGGCCAATCACAGCGCCCGAAACTCGGAGAGCAATAATTGGCTACAGGCAGGACGCCTGTAGCCAATTACAGCTCAGGGGCTTTAGTACATGCCCCACCATTTAAAAGGCCGCCACGCCATCGGCCCCGGTCACATGAGTTCCGGCTTTAGGAGAGATCAGTCTGCTGATTCTGTCTTTGCTTGATACTGAAAGATTTGCTCTTCTTTGCTAAACCATTGGCTATTTCTTTGCTAAACCATTGCTACCTAAGTCATTGATCGTTCATTGCTGCTGATTGCACAGTTAGCGTGTTATTAGCTGCTGCTGGGGATTAGTCTGGTGCGTGCTTACTGTTAGTACAGAATTGCAGTAGTACCAACCGCAGTGCTGTTAGCACAGCATTGCACCCCAACAGCACCCATAGGACTTCTAGTGTGTTAGTGGCAGCAAACAGAGCTCCTATATTTTCTTCTCAGCAGCACCCATAGGACTTCTAGTGTGTTAGTGGCATCACACAGAGCTCCTATATTTTCTTCTCAGCAGCACCCATAGGACTTCTAGTGTGTTAGTGGCAGCAAACAGAGCTCCTATATTTTCTTCTCAGCAGCACCCATAGGACTTCTAGTGTGTTAGTGGCATCACACAGAGCTCCTATATTTTCATCTCAGCAGCACCCATAGGACTTCTAGTGTGTTAGTGGCATCACACAGAGCTCCTATATTTTCTTCTCAGCAGCACCCATAGGACTTCTAGTGTGTTAGTGGCAGCAAACAGAGCTCCTATATTTTCTTCTCAGCAGCACCCATAGGACTTCTAGTGTGTTAGTGGCATCACACAGAGCTCCTATATTTTCTTCTCAGCAGCACCCATAGGACTTCTAGTGTGTTAGTGGCAGCAAACAGAGCTCCTATATTTTCTTCTCAGCAGCACCCATAGGACTTCTAATGTGTTAGTGGCATCACACAGAGTTCCTATATTTTCATCTCAGCAGCACCCATAGGACTTCTAGTGTGTTAGTGGCATCACACAGAGCTCCTATATTTTCTTCTCAGCAGCACCCATAGGACTTCTAGTGTGTTAGTGGCATCACATAGAGCTCCTATATTTTCATCTCAGAAGCACCCATAGGACTTCTAGTGTGTTAGTGGCATCACACAGAGTTCCTATATTTTCATCTCAGAAGCACCCATAGGACTTCTAGTGTGTTAGTGGCATCACACAGAGCTCCTATATTTTCTTCTCAGCAGCACCCATAGGACTTCTAGTGTGTTAGTGGCATCACACAGAGCTCCTATATTTTCATCTCAGAAGCACCCATAGGACTTCTAGTGTGTTAGTGGCATCACACAGAGCTCCTATATTTTCTTCTCAGCAGCACCCATAGGACTTCTAGTGTGTTAGTGGCAGCAAACAGAGCTCCTATATTTTCTTCTCAGCAGCACCCATAGGACTTCTAGTGTGTTAGTGGCATCACACAGAGCTCCTATATTTTCTTCTCAGCAGCACCCATAGGACTTCTAGTGTGTTAGTGGCAGCAAACAGAGCTCCTATATTTTCTTCTCAGCAGCACCCATAGGACTTCTAATGTGTTAGTGGCATCACACAGAGTTCCTATATTTTCATCTCAGCAGCACCCATAGGACTTCTAGTGTGTTAGTGGCATCACACAGAGCTCCTATATTTTCTTCTCAGCAGCACCCATAGGACTTCTAGTGTGTTAGTGGCATCACACAGAGTTCCTATATTTTCATCTCAGAAGCACCCATAGGACTTCTAGTGTGTTAGTGGCATCACACAGAGCTCCTATATTTTCTTCTCAGCAGCACCCATAGGACTTCTAGTGTGTTAGTGGCATCACATAGAGCTCCTATATTTTCATCTCAGAAGCACCCATAGGACTTCTAGTGTGTTAGTGGCATCACACAGAGTTCCTATATTTTCATCTCAGAAGCACCCATAGGACTTCTAGTGTGTTAGTGGCATCACACAGAGCTCCTATATTTTCTTCTCAGCAGCACCCATAGGACTTCTAGTGTGTTAGTGGCAGCAAACAGAGCTCCTATATTTTCTTCTCAGCAGCACCCATAGGACTTCTAATGTGTTAGTGGCATCACACAGAGCTCCTATATTTTCATCTCAGAAGCACCCATAGGACTTCTAGTGTGTTAGTGGCATCACACAGAGCTCCTATATTTTCATCTCAGAAGCACCCATAGGACTTCTAGTGTGTTAGTGGCATCACACAGAGCTCCTATATTTTCTTCTCAGAAGCACCCATAGGACTTCTAGTGTGTTAGTGGCATCACACAGAGCTCCTATATTTTCTTCTCAGAAGCACCCATAGGACTTCTAGTGTGTTAGTGGCATCACACAGAGCTCCTATATTTTCTTCTCAGAAGCACCCATAGGACTTCTAGTGTGTTAGTGGCATCACACAGAGCTCCTATATTTTCTTCTCAGCAGCACCCATAGGACTTCTAGTGTGTTAGTGGCATCACACAGAGCTCCTATATTTTCATCTCAGAAGCACCCATAGGACTTCTAGTGTGTTAGTGGCAGCAAACAGAGCTCCTATATTTTCTTCTCAGCAGCACCCATAGGACTTCTAGTGTGTTAGTGGCAGCAAACAGAGCTCCTATATTTTCTTCTCAGCAGCACCCATAGGACTTCTAGTGTGTTAGTGGCATCACACAGAGCTCCTATATTTTCTTCTCAGCAGCACCCATAGGACTTCTAGTGTGTTAGTGGCAGCAAACAGAGCTCCTATATTTTCTTCTCAGCAGCACCCATAGGACTTCTAATGTGTTAGTGGCATCACACAGAGTTCCTATATTTTCATCTCAGAAGCACCCATAGGACTTCTAGTGTGTTAGTGGCATCACACAGAGCTCCTATATTTTCTTCTCAGAAGCACCCATAGGACTTCTAGTGTGTTAGTGGCATCACACAGAGCTCCTATATTTTCTTCTCAGCAGCACCCATAGGACTTCTAGTGTGTTAGTGGCAGCAAACAGAGCTCCTATATTTTCTTCTCAGAAGCACCCATAGGACTTCTAGTGTGTTAGTGGTATCACACAGAGTTCCTATATTTTCATCTCAGAAGCACCCATAGGACTTCTAGTGTGTTAGTGGCATCACACAGAGCTCCTATATTTTCTTCTCAGCAGCACCCATAGGACTTCTAGTGTGTTAGTGGCATCACACAGAGCTCCTATATTTTCATCTCAGAAGCACCAATAGGACTTCTAGTGTGTTAGTGGCAGCAAACAGAGCTCCTATATTTTCTTGTCAGCAGCACACATAGTACCTATAGTGTGTTAGTGTCAGCACCCATAGGACCTACAGTGTGTTGTGAGCACACATAGGAGTTCTATTTTTTATACTATATACACTACCGACTACAATGGCTGGAAGACCGCCAAGGAGAGGCAGAGCGTGCCGAGGCAAGAACACAGGGCAGGCAGGCTCTGTTTCTAGAGACAACAGTGCTGGCCGTGGACGTGGTCGTGCATCGTCATCAGCACGTGGCCATGGGACACGCTTGTCTTTGTTTTCGGCAGCTGGACATGTGGAGCCGCATCATGCCGAAGGCTTGGTAGAATGGATGACCAAGCCCTCCTCATCCTCCTCATCCTCTCTCACCCAGGCTCAGGGTACTGGCAGAGCAGCTGCCAACGCGTACTCAATGGCATCATCAGCCACCCCTTCCCTAGACCCACCATGTCCTCCTGAGGAGTCCCCCGAACTGTTTGAGCACAGTGTTGGGTACATGCTCCAGGAGGATGCCCAACGATTCAAAGGCTCGGATGATGATACCCAGCTTGAGGAAGTCAGTAGTGTGCGCGCAGAGAGAGGGGATGCTGAAGGACAGCAATCTGGCAGTAGTGTTCCACCAGCTGCAGCTTACTGCCAGGTTTGCTCTAGTGGTGAAGAGGGAGGGGATGATGAGGTCACTGACTCCACGTGGGTGCCTGAAGGGAGAGAGGAGGAGGAGGAGGAGGATGCAGCGTCACATGTCCAACGAGGCAGGATGCCCCCTGGAGGCCAGCTAGAGGCCAGCACAGCAACTGTACCACACCGCAGAGCTCCGCCTGTGCAGGGCGCTGCCTCTGCACGTTATCACAAAAGTTCTTTGGTGTGGGCCTTTTTTGAGACGAGTGCATCAGATCGCACCACTGCTATTTGCAATATTTGTCTCAAGCGTATCTCGCGTGGCCAAAACATCAGCCGCTTGGGCACCACAAGCATGAGCAGACATGTGTCGACCTGCCATGCAGCTCGTTGGCAAGCACACATAAAAGACCCACACCAAAGAACAAAGCGGACCTCTCCTTGCTCCTCATCAGCTGGGATCTCCATCCCCACTATATCTTCAGTCCTCTCTGAAAGCTGCTCTGAGAGGACTGAAGGTGTAGAATTAGGTGTGTCACAACCAAGTACTTGCAGTACACCGACGTCCGATTGTAGCAGGCAAATTTCCCTGCCCCAGCTGCTGGACCGTCGAAAGAAGTATACTCCCAGCCATCCACATGCCCAGCGGTTGAATGCTAGCTTGGCTAAATTGCTAGCACTTCAACTGCTGCCTTTTCAGTTGATAGACTCGGCCCCCTTCCGTGAGTTTGTTCAATGTGCGGTTCCTCAGTGGCAGGTTCCCAAACGCCACTTTTTCTCACGGAAGGCGATTCCGTCTCTCTACTGGCATGTGGAAGGCAATGTCCATGCCTCGCTGGACAGGGCGGTCAGCGGTAAGGTGCATATTACCGCTGACTCATGGTCCAGCAGGCATGGACAGGGACGTTATCTTTCTTTCACGGCCCATTGGGTCACTCTATTGGCAGCTGGGAGGGATGCAGGACAAGGTGCAGTAGTGTTGGAGGTTGTTCCGCCACCACGCCTCCAAAATGCTACTACTGGTTGTGACACACCTCTCTCCTCCACCCCCTCCTCTTCTTCTTCCTCCATGTCCTCTTCGAGTGCTCTGTCCTCGGAACCAGCGGTGCTCCGTAGGCGTACAAGGGGCTACGCGAGTACGCAGGCAAAAAGATGCCATGCCGTGCTTGCGCTGGTGTGTTTGGGGGACAGGAGCCACACTGGGCCAGAGGTTCTGGCAGCTCTGCAGGGGCAGGCCGAGAGGTGGTTGACGCCACGCCAGCTTAAGCCAGGAATGGTCGTTTCTGATAATGGCACCAACCTCCTCTCCGCCCTGCGACAGGGGCAGCTCACCCATGTGCCCTGTATGGCTCACGTCCTCAACCTGGTGGTGCAGCGGTTCTTGGGCAGGTTCCCAGGCTTACAGGATGTCCTGAGGCAGGCCAGGAAAGTCTGTGTGCATTTCCGCCGATCTTATAATGCCAGTGCTCGGCTGACTGAGCTGCAAAAGGAGCTGAACCTGCCCAAGAACCGCCTAATATGTGACATGCCCACCAGGTGGAACTCAACGTTGGCCATGCTGCAGCGACTGCACACGCAGCAGAGGGCCATCAATGAGTACCTTTGCGACTACGGCACCAGGACAGGGTCAGGGGAGCTTGGCTTTTTTTCCCCACGCCAGTGGAGCATGATCAGGGATGCATGCACTGTCCTCTCACCATTTGAGGAGGCCACGAGGATGGTGAGCAGTGACAGTGCATGCATCAGTGACACTGTACCTCTTGTCCACCTGTTGGAGCATACGCTGCGTGGGATAATGGACAGGGCACTTGAGGCAGAACAGAGGCAGGAAGAGGAGGACTTCCTTGTCTCTCAAGGCCCCCTTTATCCAGACAATGTTCCTTCTGTCCCACCCATCACACAGGAAGAGGAGGAGGAGGAGGAGGAGGAGGAGGATTGTGTGAGCATGGAGGTGGAGCCTGGCACTCAGCATCAGCAGCAGCAGCAGTCTTTTAGGGATGATGTACAGTCCCAACAAACCAGTGGACTTGTACGTGGCTGGGAGGAGGTGGCTGGCGATCATGTCATCCTCAGTGACCCAGAAGACTCCGGACCGAATGCCTCAGCTAACCTACGCTGCATGGCCTCCCTGATCCTGCAAAGCCTGCGGAAGGATCCTCGTGTTCTTCGGATCAAGGAGAGTGACCATTACTGGCTGGCCACTCTCCTTGATCCACGGTACAAGGGTAAGGTTGCGGACCTTATCTTGCCGTCGCAGAGGGAGCAGAGGATGAGACATCTCAGGGAGGCCTTGCAGAAAGGTCTGTGCAACGCGTTCCCAGAAACTGGGAGGTTACAAACTCCTGGTCCTGGACGACGAGTTGCTGAGGCTTCGGTCAGTAGCAGAAGGAGCGGTGGGGAAGGTGGACGTCTGACCGATGCGTTCAGACAATTTTTTAGTCCGCAGCCCCAAGGTATGATCGGTTCCAGCAACCATCGCCAGCGTCTGATATACATGGTGCAGGAATACCTAGGGGCAAGGTCAGACTTGGACACCTTTCCCAACGAAAATCCTCTGGCTTACTGGGTCCTGAGGATGGATCACTGGCCAGAGCTTGCACAGTATGCAATTGAGCTACTGGCCTGTCCTGCATCCAGCGTTCTTTCCGAACGCACATTCAGTGCTGCTGGAGGATTTGTCACCGATCATAGGGTGCGCCTGTCCACCGACTCGGTTGATCGACTGACCTTCATAAAAATGAATCAGTCTTGGATCACCACCAGCTACCAGACACCTGAAGCGGATATAACGGAATAATTTATAATGTCACATCCCTTCAAGACTGCCTATGCTGATGCTGAGTGACTGTCCTGTTATGTTCACTGACTATCCTCTTCCTCCTCCTCAATGATCCATGCCACCACACCAGTGCCTAAGGCACAATTTTTCAGCCCCTGTATAACAGGGGCGTGTAATTACAATTTTTTAAAAAGATGCTTCGCAACAGGTGTGACTGCTGTGCTCAGAGTACAGTATCTGTGAGGGGTTGCAGTGTTGTGGCACCAGCACCAGTGCCTAAGGCACAATTTTTCAGCCCCTGTTGGGGCGTGTAATTACAATTTTTAGGCAATGCTTTGCAACAGGTCTCATTGCTGTGCTCAGAGTACAGTATCTGTGAGGGGTTGCAGTGTTGTGGCACCAGCACCAGTGCCTAAGGCACAATTTTTCAGCCCCTGTATAACAGGGGCGTGTAATTACAATTTTTTAAAAAGATGCTTCGCAACAGGTGTGACTGCTGTGCTCCAAGTACAGTATCTGTGAGGGGTTGCAGTGTTGTGGCACCAGCACCAATGCCTAAGGCACAATTTTTCAGCCCCTGTTTAACAGGGGCGTGTAATTACAAATCTTGATCTAATAGTTCACAGCAGGGCCCATTCCTGCGCCCACCAAGAGTAACTATGAGGGCCTACAGTCTTGTGGCAACACCGTCCACCACCACCACCACCACCACCAAAGGCCCAATTTTTCTGCCCGGTTCAACAGGTGCATGCAAGTACAAATCTTGATCTATTAACTCACAGCAGGGCCCATTCCTGTGCCCACCAGTCTTGTGGCTACACCAACATCTAATAGGGCAAATTTCTGCAGAGTATATACGGCAGGCCCCTACTTTCAAACATCCAACTTACAAACGACTCCTACTTGCAAACGGCAAGAGAAAACAGGAAGTGAGAGGAAATCTACCCCTAGGAAGGAAAATTCTATCCTGTTAGATTTAATTTGGGAAAAAGGTATCTCCTCTCTACTGATGCTTTATCACCAATCCTTGTTTCAATTAAAACCCCACTTTTCCAAAAACATTTGTCATTGGGACGGAAAGTGAGGTGACATGTTCTGAACAGATGTGCAAAGACAGCAAATGTTACAGGGGTGATAACCCCTCCCTATGTTCTCTAAAAAGCTTAAAAATTGATTTTTTTGGGATGTAGCTACACTTCATAATGTACCTGTTCAGATTCTACTTAAGAACAAACCTACAGTCCATGTCTTGTTTGCACCACCTATATACTGCTGTTCAGAGTATATAGGGTTGTAGGTATAGGGTTTTATTTTGGGTGCGGGGTCCCCCTTAGTATCCATACAAGACCCAAAGGGGCTGGGGTGGGGGGGGGGGTGATGGGGTAGCCATGCCATTTTTCTCAAGGATTTTCAGCCATATGGCGGCCAGGACAAGACATGACATTAAAGCCGCAAGTGGTTTTAAATGGCTTCTTTTTTTCCTTTACAAATGTCATTTTGTGCAAGGACAGTTCTAAACACGGGAAACACATGCCACTTCACAGGCATACTTTAGACACCCCCCAGGTACCATATTTAAAGGAAAATTTCACTTTTTTTTTTTCACTTTATGCATCATTAAAATGACTGCTCCCGAAAAAACTTTAGTTTTTAAAATTTCTTTTTGCATTGATATATGTCCCCTGGGGCAGGACCCGGGTCCCCAAACCTGTTTTATGACATTAACATGCATATTGGCCGTTGTAATTAGCAATTTTGATTTCGAACGTTCGCGTCCATTATAACGAATAGGGTTCGAAAATTCGCGCGAACTTTCGGTCCGTTCGAAGGTTCTGGTGCGAACCGAACCCGGGGGTGTTCGGCTCATCCCTATTCACCAGGTTAATGTCCTTTAATGTCTATGTCCTTTTTCTACTATATATTTATATTTTGTAATTAAATATCTTTTTCTATATCCTTTTTGAATTTATTTCATTGCAACAAAATCCCATTTTTATGAGGTAAATCTGTTTGTTAACCCAAATATGTACCTCTAATCCTAACCCCTAATCCTAATATTAACCCCTAAACCTAACCCTAATTCTAACCCTTAATCCTAACCCTAATTTGTACCCCTAATTTTAATATTAACTTCTATTCCTAACCGCTAACATTAACCATCCCTAATCCTAATATTAACCCCTAATCCTAACATTAACCCCAAATCCTAACCCCTAATCCTAATATTAACCCCTAATCCTAACATTAACCATCCCTAATCCTAACCCCTAATCCTAATATTAACCCCTAATCCTAACCCCTAATCCTAACATTAACCCCTAATCCTAACATTAACCATCCCTAATCCTAACCCCTAATCCTAATATTAACCCCTAATCCTAACCCCTAGTCCTAACATTAACCCCTAATCCTAACCCCTAATCCTAACATTAACCCCTAATCCTAACATTAACCCCAAATCCTAACCCCTAATCCTAACATTAACCCCTAATCCTAACGTTAACCCCAAATCCTAACCCCTAATCCTAACATTAACCCCTAATCCTAACATTAACCATCCCTAATCCTAACCCCTAATCCTAATATTAACCCCTAATCCTAACATTAACCATCCCTAATCCTAACCCCTAATCCTAATATTAACCCCTAATCCTAACATTAACCATCCCTAATCCTAACCCCTAATCCTAATATTAACCCCTAATCCTAACCCCTAGTCCTAACATTAACCCCTAATCATAACCCCTAATATTAACCCCTAATCCTAACCCCTAATCCTAATATTAACCCCTAATCCTAACCCCTAATCCTAACCCCTAATCCTAACATTAACCCCTAATCCTAACATTAACCCCTAATCCTAACCCCTAATCCTAATATTAACCCCAAATCCTAACCCCTAATCCTAATATTAACCCCTAATCCTAACCCCTAATCCTAACCCCTAATCCTAACATTAACTCCTAATCCTAACATTAACCCCTAATCCTAACCCCTAATCCTAACATTAACCCCAAATCCTAACCCCTAATCCTAATATTAACCCCTAATCCTAACCCCTAGTCCTAACATTAACCCCTAATCCTAACCCCTAATCCTAATATTAACCCCTAATCCTAACCCCTAATCCTAACATTAACCCCTAATCCTAACATTAACCATCCCTAATCCTAACCCCTAATCCTAATATTAACCCCTAATCCTAACATTAACCATCCCTAATCCTAACCCCTAATCCTAATATTAACCCCAAATCCTAACCCCTAATCCTAATATTAACCATCCCTAATCCTAACCCCTAATCCTAACATTAACCCCTAATCCTAACATTAACCATCCCTAATCCTAACCCCTAGTCCTAACATTAACCCCTAATCCTAATATTAACCCCTAATCCTAACCCCTAATCCTACCCCCTAATCCGAACATTAACCCCTAATCCTAACATTAACCCCTAATCCTAATATTAACCCCAAATCCTAACCCCTAATCCTAATCATAACCCCTAATCCTAATCCCTAATCCTAACCCTCAAAACTAATATTAACCCCTAACCCTAATTCGAATCCCTAACATCAACCATCCCTAATCCTAACCCTTAATCCTAATATCAACCCCTAAATCCTAACTCCTAATATTGACCCCCTAATACTAATCCTATCCCCTAACCCTAATCCTAGCCTCTAATCCTAATCCTAACCCCTAACCCTAATATGTACCCCTAATTTTAAGATTAACCCCTAATCCTAACCCTAATATGTACCCCTAATTTTAATATTAACCCCTACCCCTAATATGTACCCCTAATCCTAATATTAACCCCTAATCCTAACCCCTAATGCTAATATTAACCCCTAATCCTAGCCCCTAATCCTAATATTAACCCCTAATCCTAACCCCTAACCCTAATATTAACCCCTAATCCTAACCCCTAATCCAAATATTAACCCCTAATCCTAACATTAACCCTTAATCCTAATAATAATCATGCCTAATCATAACCCCTAATCCTAACCCTAATATGTACCCCTAATTTTAATATTAACCCCTAACCCTAATATGTACCCCTAATCCTAACCCCTAATCCTAATATTAATCATCCCTAATCATAATCCTAATCCCTAATCCTAACCCTCAAAACTAATATTAACCCCTAACCCTAATTCTAATCCCTAACATCAACCATCCCTAATCCTAACCCTTAATCCAAATATCAACCCCTAACTCCTAATATTGACCCCCTAATACTAATCCTATCCCCTAACCCTAACCCTAGCCTCTAACCCTAATCCTAACCCCTAACCCTAATATGTACCCCTAATTTTAATATTGACCCCTAATCCTAACCCTAATATGTACCCCTAATTTTAATATTAACCCCTAACTCTAATATGTACCCCTAATCCTAACCCCTAATCCTAATATTAACCCCTAATCCTAACCCCTAATACTAATATTAACCCCTAATCCTAGCCCCTAATCCTAATATTAACCCCTAATCCTAACCCCTAATCCAAATATTAACCCCTAATCCTAACATTAACCCTTAATCCTAATATTAGTCATCCCTAATCATAACCCCTAATCCTAATCCCTAATCCTAACCCTCAAAACTAATATTAACCCTAACCCTAATTATAATCCCTAACATCAACCATCCCTAATCCTAACCCTTAATCCTAATATCAACCCCTAAATCCTAACTCCTAATATTGACCCCTAATACTAATCCTAGCCCCTAACCCTAACCCTAATCCTAGCCTCTAACCCTAACCCCTAACCCTAATATGTACCCCTAATTTTATTATTAACCCCTAATCCTAACCCTTAACCCTAATATGTATCCCCAATTTTAATATTAACCCCTAACTCTAATAAGTACCCCTACTTTTAATATGTACTTCTAATCCTAACCGCTAACATTAACCACCCGTAAACCCTAACCCCCTAATCCTAATATTAACCCCTAAACCTAGCCCCCTAACTGTACTCCTAACCCCAACCCCTAATCCTAGCCCCCTAACTGTACTCCTAACCCCAACCCCTAATCCTAGCCCCCTAACTGTACTCCTAACCCCAACCCCTAACCCTAGCCCCCTAACTGTACTCCTAACCCCAACCCCTAATCCTAGCCCTCTAACTGTACTCCTAACCCCAACCCCTAATCCTAGCCCCCTAACTGTACTCCTAACCCCAACCCCTAATCCTAGCCCCCTAACTGTACTCCTAACCCCAAACCCTAATCCTAGCCCCCTAACTGTACTCCTAACCCCAACCCCTAATCCTAGCCCCCTAACTGTACTCCTAACCCCAACCCCTAATCCTAGCCCCCTAACTGTACTCCTAACCCCAACCCCTAATCCTAGCCCCTAACCCTAATAATAATCCCTAATCCTAACCCCTAACATTGACCCCTAACCCTAATCCTAGCCCCTAACCTAACACAATAAATACATAAAATTATAAAAAATAGATAAATTAGCCTCTAATCATAACCTTTAATCCCTAACCCTTAACCTGTTAAAAAAGTAAAAAATAAAATAAAAATAGAACATAAAAGTGATGAAACAGAGGATATTTTTCTCTAATTGAAAAAAATAAAAAAAAACAAAAAACAAAAACAAAAAAAACACCAAAGCTCAAAAACACTTGGAGAACGCTGCACACCAACGCCCAAGAAATGCGCATACAACAAACACTGGGAAAAAACAAAAACGCACAAGACGCGACACTCTGGTGTGAATGCAGCCTGCCAGAGGATGTAATACAACCCGTGCTGTGGTGCATGCAGACAGGAAGTCACCGCAAACAGGCTGCAGAGGATCTCCAGCAGCAGTGAGATGTAGCAGAGGATGGCGTGCAGCCAGTGCTGTTGTACATGTAGACACAAAGTTGATGCAAACAATACAAACTGAAATTAAATTAAATAAAATCTAAAATAAAATATAAAGTAAAATATAAAATAAAATATTAAGTAAAATATAAAATAAAGTATACATTAAAATCTAAAATAAAATCTGAAAATGAAATAAAATCTAAAATAAAATCTAAAATAAAATCTAAATTAAAATACAAAATGAAAAAAAAATTAAAATATAAAATAAAATAAAATATATATTTAAATATATAATAAAATCTGAAATAAAATACAATATAAAATAAAATAAAGAATACATTCAAATATAAAATAAAATATGAAATAGAATAAAATAAAATATAAACTGAAATATAAAATATAAAATAAAGAACACATTAAAATTTTAAATAAAATCGGAAATAGAATAAAATCTAAAATAAAATCTAAGTTAAAATCTAAAATAAAATAAAATATAAATTAAAATATAAAATAAAATATAAAATAACTTAAAAAAATAGGCATTTTATTTTTCTTAAATGCCAGTTATTTGTAATACAGTATTTTTGTTTTGGCTAAATGCTAATAAATCGAGGCTTACATTTTTATCAGTTCAGTGATAAAATCATGTTGTTATATATATATATATATATATATATATATATATATATATATATATATTTTACAAACTCCTGAAGAGACACAATATATATATATATATATATATATATATATATATATAGATTATAATATAAAAAGCTCATTGGCAGGATAAGACTCAATAAAAAAAGATAATATCACATAAAATGCAATACAGATTCTTTTTAGGGTACGTAATCTAAAATCATTATTACATTGTTTTTTAAAAAATTATTAGCCTGTGGGAGGGCTATACAACACAAAGAAAAGTTGAGGTGCTGTTGTGCATGTAGACACAAAGTTGATGCAAACAATACAATCTGAAATACAATAAAATAAAATATAAAATAAAATATAAAGTAAAATCTAAAATAAAATTTAAAGTAAAATATAAAATAAAGTATACATTAAAATCTAAAATAAAATCTGAAAATAAAATAAAATCTAACATAAAATAAAATATCAAATAAAATGTAAATTAAAATATAAAATGAAAAAAAATATATAAATTAAAATATAAAATAAAATACAAATAACATCTAAAATAAAATAAAATATATATTTAAATATATAATAAAATCTGAAATAAAATACAATATAAAATAAAATATAAAATAAAGAATACATTCAAATATAAAATAAAATATGAAATAGAATAAAATATAAAATACATAATAAACTGAAATATAAAATATAAAATAAAGAATACATTAACATTTTAAATAAAATCGGAAATAGAATAAAATCTAAAATAAAATCTAAGTTAACATCTAAAATAAAATAAAATATAAATTAAAATCTAAAATAAAATATAAAGTAAAATCTAAAATAAAATATAAAGTGAAATATAAAATAAAGTATACATTAAAATCTAAAATAAAATCTGAAAATAAAATAAAATAAAATATAAAATAAAATATAAATTAAAATCTAAAATGAAAAAAAATATATGAATTAAAATCTAAAATAAAATACAAATAACATCTAAAATAAAATATATATTTAAACATATAATAAAATCTGAAATAAAATACAATATAAAATAAAATCTAAAATAAAGAATACATTCAAATATAAAATCAAATATGAAATAGAATAAAATATAAACTGAAATCTAAAATCTAAAATAAAGAATACATTAAAATGTTAAATAAAATCGGAAATAGAATAAAATCTAAAATAAAATCTAAGTTAAAATCTAAAATAAAATAAAATATAAATTAAAATATAAAATTAAATATAAAATAACTTAAAAATAAATAGGCAGTTATTTGTAATACAGTATTTTTGTTTTGGCTAAATGCTAATAAATCGAGGTTTACATTTTTATCAGTTCAGTGATAAAATCATGTTGTTATATATATATATATATATATATATATATATATATATATATATATATATATATATATATATATATATATATATTATTTTTTTTTTACAAACTCCTGAAGAGACACAAAAAAATATATATATATAGATTATAATATAAAAACTCATTGGCAGGATAAGACTCAATAAAAAAAGATAATATCACATAAAATGCAATACAGATTCTTTTTTAGGGTACGTAATCTAAAATCGTTATTACATTGTTTTTTAAAAAATTATTAGCCAGTCGGAGGGTTGAAGTGGGGAGACGCGAGGCGTCGGCGTCGGCAGAAGATGGAAGTTGTTTAAGAATGTTCGGTATTATCCTGAGCTCATAAAATCAATGTGAAATGAAGAGAGAGCGGCCAAACAGCGTGACGATCGATAGCTCAGGATAAGTATGATCTTCTATTGTTCAGAAAAAGGCAACGGATTCACAACGCCCGCCATGGAAGCTCTTATTAGAATATTGATTAACGGACAATTTTTCTTTTTTTGTTGTGAAAGAGAACGATTGGCTCGGCTTGGACATGAAATAATAGAGAAGCGCAATCATCTCCAATAAAGATGGAGAGGAAAGTCACTCGGAATCAGAAACAATGTTTCATCTTTTTAAAGTGTAACTAAAGACAAAACTTTATTTTCCATTCTGGATAGAGTGACCCTACACTTGTGCGTTCTTTTCTGTGTGTTTTGCGGTTTGCAGATTCGCTGCGTTTTTCAGAAAGGTTCAGTGACTTTTTTTTTTCCCACAGCAGATTCAGTTTTTTTTTTTGTGTAATGCCGCGTATACACGGTGAAAACACCGTCGAGAAAATCGATGGGAGAAACGAGGAACGGCTTGTTCCCCTACACACCGCCGGTTTTCCCGACATTTTTTCTCTTGGTCGAGAAAAACCACCGTGTGTAGGCTCCCCGGCAGTGTTACCCTATGGGAAAACTCCTGCGGAAAAAAATGCCGTGAATCACGACGAGAAAAAAAAATTCCCGACGAGAAAAATGGTCGTGTGTACGCGGCATAATAGACTTTAATGGAGCCGCACTAAAAACGCAAGTGTTGCTTTTTGTATCCATTTTTACTTGTGTTTTTTTATTTATTTTTTCTCCTTAACCACTTAAGGACCGAGCCTCTTTCTGAGATTTGTCGTTTACAAGTTAAAAACAATTTTTTTTTTGCTAGAAAATTACTTAGAACCCCCAAACATTATACATTTTTGTTTTCTAACACCCTAGAGAATACAATGGCGGTCGTTGCAATACTTTATGTCACACCGTATTTGCGCAGCGGTCTTACAAGCGCATTTTCTTTTGGAAAAAATCACTTTTTTTAATTAAAAATTAGACAACAGTAAAGTTAGCCCAATTTTTTTTTTTTTTTTTATATTGTTAAAGATAATGTTACGCCGAGTAAATTGATACCCAACATGTCACGCTTCAAAGTTGCGCCCGCTCGTGGAATGACGACAAACTTTTACCCTTAAAAATCTACATAGGCGACGTTTAAAAAATTCTACAGGTTGCATGTTTTGAGCTACAGAGGAGGTCTAGGGCTAGAATTATTGCTCTCGCTCTACCGATCGCGGAGATACCTCACATGTGTGGTTTGAACACCGCTTTCATATGCGGACGCTACTCACGTATGCGTTCGCTTCTGCACGCGAGCTCAACGGGACGGGGCGCGTTTAAAAATATATATATTTATTTTACCTTTTATTTTTATTTTTTACACTGTTCTTTTAAGGAAAAAAAATTGTTAACCGCTTTCCCGACTGCATAACTTACATATACGGCAGCAAGGCGGCTCTCCTGTGCAGGATCGCGTACCTAGTATGTGATCCTGCACGTCCGGGTCTGGGGCGCCCATGCAGGCCGCCCGCAACCCCCTGTGACTGTGATCCTGAATCTCGAGTGACCTGATAAGGTTTAAGACACAATCAAAAGGCGTTTATATCTGGTTGGTCTGGTGAGTGTGAATTTTGAGGGGAGCGTCATGACGAGGTGTGGTGAAGGATTCGTATATATTATCCACTTCCGGACCGCCGCACGCCGATATACGTCCTCTCTTTGAAGAGGGATATCTCTGTTATGGCAGCAGCTACCCCGGTATCCTCTTCTTCAGCTGGCAGTCCGGTTTCCGATAATGGTGGTCTCTGTGGCGGATTCGCAGTGAGATCACCGTTATCGGCGGCGGGAGAGGGCCCTCCCGCTGCTCTCCCGTGCCCTCCGCCGCTTACCGGAGCCGTCGGCAGCGGCGGAGGCGATCGGGTCCTTCTCGTGGCTGGGTATGGGGACGAGTGAAGGGAAGATGGCCCTCACCCGTCTCCATACCATAGCAGGGCGGAAGCGACGTCAAAACGTTACTTCCGCCCATAGCTCTTAAAGGGTCTTTTTTTTTTTTTTTTCTTTCAAATTACAATTTTTTTTTCTTATTGCATTTTAGTGTAAATATGAGATGTGAGGTCTTTTTGACCCCCCAGATCTCATATATAAGAGGACCTGTCATGCTTTTTTCTATTACAAGGGATGTTTACATTCATTGTATTAGGATTTGGAATAAAAGTGACACCATTTTTTTTTTTTTTAAAGAACAGTGTAAAAAAAAAAAAAAAAAAAGAGGTAAATAAATACGAAAAAACATGTTTTTTTTAAACGCGCCCCGTCCCGCCACGCTCACGTGCAGAAGCGAACGCATACGTGAGCAGCGCCCGCATATGAAAACAGTGTTCAAACCACACATGTGAGGTATCGCCGCGATCGTTAGAGCGAGAGCAATAATTCTAGCCATAGAGCTTCTCTGTAACTCAAAACATGCAACCTGTAGATTTTTTTAAACGTCGCCCATGGAGATTTGTAAGGGTAAGAGTTTGTCGCAATTCCACGAGCAGGCGTAATTTTGAAACGTGACATGTTGGGTATCAATTTACTCGGCGTAACATTATCTTTCACAATATGAAAAAAAAATTGGGCTAACTTTACTGCTGTATTATTTTTTAATTCAAAAAAGTGTATTTTTTTTCCCAAAAAAAGTGCGCTTGTAAGACCGCTGCGTAAATACGGTGTGACATAAAGTATTGCATCGACCGCCATTTTATTCTCTAGGGTGTTAGAAAAAAATATATATAATGGTTGGGGGTTCTAAGTAATTTTCTAGCAAAAAAAAATTTTTTTAACTTGTAAACAACGAATCTCAGAAAGAGGCTCGGTCCTTAAAGCGGAGGTGCAGCTTGTATTTATTTATTTTTTTAAAGTCAGTAGCTACTAACAGTGTAGCTGCTGACTTTTAATAAGGACACTTACCTGTCCTACTCGCCCCCGATGTCGGTCCTGCCACGGCGATCAATCGCTGCTGCCAGGCTCCCGGCTCCTCCATCCTGACTAAGGGAAACAGGCTGTGAATAGGGCGACCACATGTCCCGGATTGCCCGGGACAGCCCCGCATTTTGCAGGTCTGTCCCGGGCACATTCATTCCAGGACAATACAGTGTCCCGGAATGAAAGTGATACAGCCACCCCCCCCCCCGGGCCAATCTGATGCCCCCAAAAAAGGCCGCCACATCACCGCTTTACTCACTGACAGTTCTTGTCCTGGCCGGGAATGCCTGGAGGAGCACAATCCCCGCCCCCTGCTTGTGATTGGAGAAATCCTAAATCCCGCCTCTTGTGTCCAATCACTGTGCTGTGATTCGTTACAGCACAAGCTGATTTTTGGGAAGGGAGGGTGTCCCTGAATGGTAGTTTGGAAATGTGGTCACTCTAGCTGTGAAGCCTTACGGCTTCACTGCCCGTTTCCTACTGCGCATGCGCCACTCGCACGGCGCTTTGTGAATGGGCGGCTTGCCTCCTGGGATACACACAGTTCCCAGAAGGCAGCGCGCCCCATTTACAAGAAGATGAAATGGAAGTTCTCAATTCGAGGACAAGGAAGAGGCACAGCAGAAGGCAGATTAGGGGACTTCCACATAGCAACAGGCATTTCGGGTGAGTATAAATGTATTTATTTTTTCTATTAATTTTTTTCTTTTTTTTTTAGGATTTTTATGTATTTTTTTTTTCTGGGTGGACCTCCGCTTTAAGTGGTTATACACCTGTCACATTTATGAAAACACTGAGTGGTGGAACCTTCATATAGTGCAATGAGTTTGGACTATTTGCATACAAGTGTTTTTATACACTGGAGAGCGCTGCTTTTGCTTTTTTTTCTGATTTAATTTTGGTTGATTGTTTTAAAGCACATGTGTTTTAATACGCTTAATACGCTTATTGGGATTTTTTTTTGTTTTACCCAAAATATGTAGCAGAATACATATTGGCCTAAATTGATGAAGACATTTTTTCATTTTTTTTTTATTTTTATTGGATGTTTTATAGCAAAAAGTTAAAATATTGTTTCTTTTTTCAAAATTGTCGCTCTTTTTTTTTTTTATAGCGCAAAAAAAAAAAAAGAAAAGAAACGCAGAGGTGAACAAAAAACACCAAAAGAAAGCTCTATTTGTGGGAAAAAAAGACCCTTATCTGAGTATGCATCCCGGAAGGCTGTCTGTGTCCCTTTTAGGAAAATTCCCCCTCTCTATTTGTCCAGGTGACCAATATTATCTAAAGTGAAAGTAAAAGATTAGTGAGTCTCCCCCTCCCCCCCTGAACCATACCAGGCCACATGCCCTCAAGATTGGAGGTGCTTTGGGGGCAGCCCCCCCCCCCCAAAGCACCTTGTCCCCATTAACATTCATGTGCATGTAAAGGCAGGTGTCCCAATACTTTTGACAATATAGTGTATATATATATATATTACATACCTCCCAACTTTTCAACATTCACATGCCGGACACTTGGGGAGCAGGGCCGTACAAAAAGGGGGGGATGCTGCCGCGGGACGCTCCAAAAACTTTTTTCACATCTGTCATTCTAGTTGTTGAGCGGGTAGGGGGGCTACCGCTGGACTTCTTGGTGGGTCTTTATGGTGGGGTCTTCATGGGCGGGTGTCACTGGGCCTTCCTAGGCAGACTCCATTTGCATGTAGCCTTTTCTCAGGAGGTCAGGAGATCTCAATCTTTTTGAGAGCAGGGCCCAGTAAATTCTTCTAAAACCTTCCGAGCCCCGAAATATAAAGTCCATTCTCACACAATGAAAGTATGGAAATGCAAAACATGTATTGAAATGCTGGCAGGCTCTGGGATGGGGGATGGTTGTCACTGTGGTGGGTTGTGGAGTGGGTTGAGGGACTCTGCAGATAATTTGGTGGCCCTGTAGGGGATGAGGCTTTTGGACGGGGCTGGGGAGCACTATGGGAGGTTTGAGGAGCACTATGGGAGAAGGTTTGGGGGGCACTGTGGAGTCTGAGGGCTGTCAGGGATCCTGGGGGCACCGTGGGCCACTTTATGAGGTTGGGGGGCACTATGGGAGCTGGAATAATAATAATTATAAATAATAATAATGATAATAATAATAGCAACATAAATCGATATTGTTTATTGCACATGTGTTTTAGTTTGTTTATGTGCAGCGCATCATGTTGATTTATTTCTACAAATAAACAATAATAATTTATAATGACACTAAGAAATAATATAAATTCCAAATGCAAATTAATAATTGATAATAATAAATAAAAGCAATATAAATAACAATGCAAATAAAAATATGGTATAATAATACTAAATGGTATAAAAACTAAAAAAAAAAATAATAGAAATACTAAATAATAACAATATTAATGACAATACAAATAATAATAATTAATAATAATAATAATAATATAAAAAACAATTTAAAATAAATAATGATAATTCATATTAATATTACATAATAATAATATAAATAACAATATAAAAATAATAATTCATATTCATAATAAACAAAAGATTCTAATAATAATAATATAAGAAAAAAACTCTCTATTATCTGCCAAGAGACAGAGGCACGATCTCTCTGACCTCCCCCTGGTGGGGGACAGTAAAAGTGTTGTGAATAATTGTTGGGACTATCGCTTCAAACAGACTTCTTTTTTTTTTTTTGCCGGCAGAAATCCTGAAATCCTCCCTCCTCCCCCTTTTGCACAGGTGTAGCGGCTCCTCTCCTGGAGGGAAATGGCCACACTGCAATGCAATCCTAAAGCAATATAAAGATAAAGCGGGGACCTTATTCAAAAGAATGACAATGGAATTATTATCCGCAGTACACAGAGCAACTGAAATGTCATCCAATCCGAGTCACCATCTATCATCTACTCTACCATCTACTCTACCATCTACTCTACCATCTACTCTACCATCTACCCTACCATCTACCCTACCATCTACCCTACCATCTACCCTACCATCTACTCTACCATCTACTCTACCATCTACTCTACCATCTACCCTACCATCTACCCTACCATCTACCCTACCATCTACCCTACCATCTACCCTACCATCTACCCTACCATCTACCCTACCATCTACTCTACCATCTACTCTACCATCTACTCTACCATCTACTCTACCATCTACTCTGCCATCTACCCTACCATCTACCCTACCATCTACTCTACCATCTACTCTACCATCTACTCTACCATCTACTCTACCATCTACCCTACCATCTACTCTACCATCTACTCTACCATCTACTCTACCATCTACTCTACCATCTACTCTACCATCTACTCTACCATCTACCCTACCATCTACCCTACCATCTACTCTACCATCTACTCTACCATCTACCATCTACTCTACCATCTACTCCAGGGCTCAAGATTTCAAGTCCTGAGCTACTAGCCAGGTCTTAAGAGTTACTCGCCACCAGTTCCCCCACCCAAACCCTAACCTGCCCCTATTTCCACCCCTATACACGCCCTCGTAAATTATCTCATGAAATTACACTGCTTAATGCTTTATTCAGTATTAGGTTTTGTTTTGCCTCCCCCAGTACACCTCTACCTCCAACGCCTCCCCCCAGTACACCTCTACCTCCAACGCCTCCCCCCAGTACACCTCTACCTCCAACGCCTCCCCCCATTAAACCTCTACCTCCAACGCCTCCCCCCAGTACACCTCTACCTCCAACGCCTCCCCCCATTAAACCTCTACCTCCAACGCCTCCCCCCCAGTACACCTCTACCTCCAACGCCTCCCCAGAGTACACCTCTACCTCCAACGCCTCTCCCCAGTACACCTCTACCTCCAATGTCTCCCCCCAGTACACCTCTACCTCCAACGCCTCCCCCATTAAACCTCTACCTCCAACGCCTCCCCCCCAGTACACCGCTACCTCCAACGCCTCCCCCAGTACACATCTACCTCCAACGCCTCCCCCCAGTACACCTCTATCTCCAACGCCTCCCCCCAGTACACCTCTATCTCCAATGCCTCCCCTCAGTACACCTCTACCTCCAACGCCTCCCCCAGTAGACCTCTACCTCCAACGCCTCCCCCCAGTACACCTCTACCTCCAACGCCTCCCCCCAGTACACCTCTACCTCCAACGCCTCCCCCCAGTACACCTCTGCCTCCAACGCCTCCCCCCATTAAACCTCTACCTCCAACGCCTCCCCCAGTACACCTCTACCTCCAACGCCTCCCCCCAGTACACCTCTACCTCCAACGCCTCCCCCCAGTACACCTCTGCCTCCAAGGCCTCCCCCAGTACACCTCTACCTCCAACTCCTCCCCCCAGTACACCTCTACCTCCAACGCCTCCCCCCAGTACACCTCTATCTCCAACGCCTCCCCCCATAAAACCTCTACCTCCAACGCCTCCCCCCCAGTACACCTCTACCTCCAACGCCTCCCCCCAGTACACCTCTACCTCCAACGCCTCCCCCCAGTACACCTCTACCTCCAAAGCCTCCCCCAGTACACCTCTACCTCCAACGCCTCCCTCCAGTACACCTCTACCTCCAACGCCTCCCCCCAGTACACCTCTACCTCCAACGCCTCCCCCCAGTACACCTCTACCTCCAACGCCTCCCCCCATTAAACCTCTACCTCCAACGCCTCCCCCCCAGTAAACCTCTACCTCCAATGCCTCCCCAGAGTACACCTCTACCTCCAACGCCTCCCCCAGTACACCTCTACCTCCAACGCCTCCCACCAGTACACCTCTACCTCCAATGTCTCCCCCCAGTACACCTCCACCTCCAACGCCTCCCCCCATTAAACCTCTACCTCCAACGCCTCCCCTCCAGTACACCTCTACCTCCAACGCCTCCCCCCAGTACACCTCTACCTCCAACGCCTCCCCCCAGTACACCTCTATCTCCAACGCCTCCCCCCAGTACACCTCTATCTCCAACGCCTCCCCCCAGTACACCTCTACCTCCAACGCCTCCCCCAGTAGACCTCTACCTCCAACGCCTCCCCCCAGTACACCTCTACCTCCAACGCCTCCCCCCAGTACACCTCTACCTCCAACGCCTCCCCCCAGCACACCTCTGCCTCCAACGCCTCCCCCCATTAAACCTCTACCTCCAACGCCTCCCCCCAGTACACCTCTACCTCCAACGCCTCCCCCCAGTACACCTCTACCTCCAACGCCTCCCCCCAGTACACCTCTGCCTCCAAGGCCTCCCCCAGTACACCTCTACCTCCAACGCCTCCCCCAGTACACCTCTACCTCCAACGCCTCCCCCCAGTACACCTCTACCTCCAACGCCTCCCCCCAGTACACCTCTACCTCCAACGCCTCCCCCAGTACACATTTACCTCCAACACCTCCCCCCAGTACACCTCTACCTCCAACACCTCCCCCCAGTACAACTCTACCTCCAACACCTCCCCCCAGTACACCTCTACCTCCAACACCTCCCCAGTACACCTCCAACACCTCCCCCAGTACACCTCTACCTCCAATGCCCCCCCAGTATGCCTTTACCTCCAACACCTCACCCCCAGTAAACCTCTACCTCCAATACCTCCCCCCCAGTACACCTCTACCTCCAACACCTCCCCCAGTACACCTCTACCTCTAATTCCGCTTCCCAGCATATCTCTGCCTCCAATGCCCCCCCTTCATCTGTGCTTTTAACGACCCCCCCAGCACACCTCATCTTCTGACCTCCCCTCTCCAAAACACCTATGCCTCCAATCTTCCCCCCAATCGCATCTATGCTTTCAATATTCTCCCCAATACATCATACATTGCCTCAAATTTCACCACCACTCCCCCCCAATCTATCATATGGAAGGGGGGGTGGTGGTGAAGGCATAGGTATGATGGATTAGGAAGGGGGGGTGGAATTGGAGGCACGGATATGATTCAGACCTCCAATTCCACCACCCCCCAATCCATGACATCTATGCCTCCAATTAGCACCCCCTCCCCCATATCCAGAACATGCTTTGCTCTCAATACCACCCCCAGCAAACCAGCACACATCTTGTTTAATCCCCCAGTGTAACCTTGCCTAACAGCACACTGTCATATTTGCAATTTTGCAGCCGCGGGGGTGAGTCATCACTGTGCCCACTGAGGGCAGACCGAGACGGTTTGAGCCTGCCCACTTAGGACCGCCCCACTCCTTAGATGTGCAGCAGGAGGGAGGCGGAGGGGGCGGTCCCAGGCGGCTCTTTAATGCCTATTGATGTGCACTGAATTTGTGACTGGGTGGGGGTGTGCAGCAGAATGGAGGTGGAGAGGGGGCGGTCCCGTGCGGCTCTCTCATGCTTATTAAACAGCATTGTCTGTGTGCCTGGGCGGGGATGTGTGGCAGGAGGTGGATAGGGGCGGTCCTAGGGGGCTGACTGTGTATGTATTGCAATGGCCATGCTGCGAGACTGTGCGTGGCTGGGGCACTGGCTATACATTCCTGGGACAGCACAGCCCTGTCATTACTCGCCCTCCTCATTTGTTTATTCGCCAAATGCGAGTAGGCGAGTGCAAAAGCTTGAGGGCTGATCTACTCTACCATCTACTCTACCATCTACTCTACCATCTACTCTACCATCTACCCTACCATCTACCCTACCATCTACTCTACCATCTAACATCTACTCTACCATCTACTCTACCATCTAACATCTACTCTACCATCTACTCTACCATCTACTCTACCATCTACCCTACCATCTACCCTACCATCTAACATCTACTCTACCATCTACTCTACCATCTAACATCTCCTCTACCATCTACTCTACCATCTAACATCTACTCTACCATCTACTCTACCATCTAACATCTACTCTACCATCTACTCTACCATCTAACATCTACTCTACCATCTACCATCTACTCTGTCTTTTACTCTACCATTTACTCTACCATCTACCATTAGGGATGAGCTTCGTGTTCGAGTCGAACATACATTCGACTCGAACATCGGCTGTTCGATCGTTCGACGAAGATCGAACGATTTGGGCCGTTCGCGCCAAATTCGAGTGACGCGAACGGCCCACAATGCACTACGCCATCGCAGTGTCATCCAGGCGCTGTGATTGGCCAAGCATGCACTGTGACCCCGCATGCTTGGCCAATCACAGCGCCGGCAGCGAGGAGAGCAATGATTGGCCACAGGCAGGATGCCTGTGGCCAATTATTGCTGAGGGTGTTTAGTACACGCCCCACACTATAAAAGGCCGCCAGCACGGCGGCCTAGTGTAGTGTGTTCCGGAGCAGGGAAAGAGAAGCATAGGCAGGGACAGTGACATTTATTTGTTCTTGCTTAACCTGGATTCCTTTAGTTTAGGGAAAGAAAACTATAGGTAGGGAGAGTGTCAGTTTCTTTCACTGTGATAATCCTTGTTTCTAGGGACAGGGAAGGACAGTGAGGGAAATTCTCCTTGTGCTATAGTGTGCTTTAAAAAAACATTTTTTCTAGGGACAGAAAACTATAGGTAGGGAGAGTGTCAGTGTGTTTTACTGTGCGAATCCTTGTTTCTAGGGACAGGGAAGGACAGTGAGGGAAATTCTCCTTGTGCTATAGTGTGCTTTAAAAAAACATTTTTTCTAGGGACAGAAAACTATAGGTAGGAAGAGTGTCAGTTTCTTTCACTGTGATAATCCATGTTTCTAGGGACAGGGAAGGAAAGTGAGGGAAATTCTCCTTGTGCTATAGTGTGCTTTAAAAAAACATTTTTTCTAGGGACAGAAAACTATAGGTAGGAAGAGTGTCAGTTTCTTTCACTGTGATAATCCTTGTTTCTAGGGACAGGGAAGGAAAGTGAGGGAAATTCTCCTTGTGCTATAGTGTGCTTTAAAAAAACATTTTTTCTAGGGACAGAAAACTATAGGTAGGAAGAGTGTCAGTTTCTTTCACTGTGATAATCCTTGTTTCTAGGGACAGGGAAGGAAAGTGAGGGAAATTCTCCTTGTGCTATAGTGTGCTTTAAAAAAACATTTTTTCTAGGGACAGAAAACTATAGGTAGGAAGAGTGTCAGTTTCTTTCACTGTGATAATCCTTGTTTCTAGGGACAGGGAAGGAAAGTGAGGGAAATTCTCCTTGTGCTATAGTGTGCTTTAAAAAAACATTTTTTCTAGGGACAGAAAACTATAGGTACGAAGAGTGTCAGTTTCTTTCACTGTGATAATCCTTGTTTCTAGGGACAGGGAAGGACAGTGAGGGAAATTCTCCTTGTGCTATAGTGTGCTTTTAAAAAACATTTTTTCTAGGGACAGAAAACTATAGGTAGGAAGAGTGTCAGTTTCTTTCACTGTGATAATCCTTGTTTCTAGGGACAGGGAAGGACAGTGAGGGAAATTCTCCTTGTGCTATAAAAAAACATTTTTTCTAGGGACAGAAAACTATAGGTAGGAAGAGTGTCAGTTTCTTTCACTGTGATAATCCTTGTTTCTAGGGACAGGGAAGGAAAGTGAGGGAAATTCTCCTTGTGCTATAGTGTGCTTTAAAAAAACATTTTTTCTAGGGACAGAAAACTATAGGTAGGAAGAGTGTCAGTTTCTTTCACTGTGATAATCCTTGTTTCTAGGGACAGGGAAGGAAAGTGAGGGAAATTCTCCTTGTGCTATAGTGTGCTTTAAAAAAACATTTTTTCTAGGGACAGAAAACTATAGGTAGGAAGAGTGTCAGTTTCTTTCACTGTGATAATCCTTGTTTCTAGGGACAGGGAAGGAAAGTGAGGGAAATTCTCCTTGTGCTATAGTGTGCTTTAAAAAAACATTTTTTCTAGGGACAGAAAACTATAGGTAGGAAGAGTGTCAGTTTCTTTCACTGTGATAATCCTTGTTTCTAGGGACAGGGAAGGAAAGTGAGGGAAATTCTCCTTGTGCTATAGTGTGCTTTAAAAAAACATTTTTTTCTAGGGACAGAAAACTATAGGTAGGAAGAGTGTCAGTTTCTTTCACTGTGATAATCCTTGTTTCTAGGGACAGGGAAGGAAAGTGAGGGAAATTCTCCTTGTGCTATAGTGTGCTTTAAAAAAACATTTTTTCTAGGGACAGAAAACTATAGGTAGGAAGAGTGTCAGTTTCTTTCACTGTGATAATCCTTGTTTCTAGGGACAGGGAAGGAAAGTGAG
The DNA here is from genome assembly GCA_029206835.1 of Rana muscosa. Lineage (NCBI taxonomy): Eukaryota > Metazoa > Chordata > Amphibia > Anura > Ranidae > Rana > Rana muscosa. The sequence continues at coordinate 302,771,700 of CM055121.1, read as the reverse complement.
GGAAATTCTCCTTGTGCTATAGTGTGCTTTAAAAAAACATTTTTTCTAGGGACAGAAAACTATAGGTAGGAAGAGTGTCAGTTTCTTTCACTGTGATAATCCTTGTTTCTAGGGACAGGGAAGGAAAGTGAGGGAAATTCTCCTTGTGCTATAGTGTGCTTTAAAAAAACATTTTTTCTAGGGACAGAAAACTATAGGTAGGGAGAGTGTCAGTTTCTTTCACTGTGATAATCCTTGTTTCTAGGGACAGGGAAGGAAAGTGAGGGAAATTCTCCTTGTGCTATAGTGTGCTTTAAAAAAACATTTTTTCTAGGGACAGAAAACTATAGGTAGGAAGAGTGTCAGTTTCTTTCACTGTGATAATCCTTGTTTCTAGGGACAGGGAAGGACAGTGAGGGAAATTCTCCTTGTGCTATAGTGTGCTAAAGCATTCCTCATCAACCATCTTTGAAATTCTTGTTTTTTGGACAGTCAGGGAAATTGTCGTTGTGCTATTCTGTGCAAAAGCAATCATCCTCAACCATATTTAGAAATCCTTAAGTAAAGGGACAGAGAAGGACACCTGAAGGTAGCCCTAATTGCTTTTTTCCCATCTCCCTGCAGGCCATCTATTAGAATGTCTGGAAGGCAAACAAGGAGAGGCAGACAGTCAGGAGGCAATAAAAGAGGGCAAGCAGGCTCTGTGTCTGGGGGCAACAGTGCTGGTCGTGGACGCGGTGCATTGTCATCAGCACATGGCCATGGGACACGCTTGTCCTTCTTTTCGGCAGCTGGACATGTTGAGCCACATCATGCCGAAGACTTGGTAGAGTGGATGACCAAGCCCACCTCATCCTCCTCATCCTCTCTCACCCAGGCTCAGGGTACTGGAAAAGCAGCTGCCAAAGCGTCCTCTTCCCTGGTATCAATGTCAGACTCATCATCAGTCACTCCTTCCCTAGACCCACCATGTCCTCCTCCTGAGGAGTCCCCTGAACTGTTTGAGCACAGTGTTGGGTACCTGCTCCAGGAGGATGCCCAGCGTTTCGAAGGGTCTGATGATGAAACCCAGCTACAGGAAGGCAGTAGCGTGAGAGCAGACAGAGGGGATGCTCAAGAAGGACACCAATCTGGCAGTCATGTTCCAGCAGCTGCAGCATACTGCCAGATTGGCTCCAGTGATGAGGAGGGAGGGGATGATGAGGTCACTGACTCCACGTGGGTGCCTAATAGGAGAGAGGAGGAGGAGGAGGATGAGGAGGAGGCACATCTCCAACGAGGCAGGATGCCCTTTGGTGGCCAGCGTAAGGGCAGTACACCGACGGAATCACACCGCAGAGCTCCGCCTGTGCAGGGCGCTGCCTCTGCCCGTCATTCAAAAAGTTCTTTGGCGTGGGCCTTTTTTGAGGCTAGTGCATCAGATCGCACAGCTGCTGTTTGCAACATATGTCTCAAGCGTATATCGCGTGGCCAAAACATCAGCCACTTGGGTACCACATGCCTGACCAGACATATGTTGACCTGCCATGCAGCTCGTTGGCAAGCCTACCTCAAAGACCCACACCAAAGAACAAAGCGGACCTCTCCTTGCACCGCATCAGCTGGGATCTCCAACCCCACTATAACTTCAGTCCTCTCTGAAACATGCACTGAGAGGAATGAAGGTGTAGAATTAGGTGTGTCACAGCCAAGTACTTGCGGCCACTCTGCTAGCAGTACACCGACGTCTGATTCTAGCAGGCAAATTTCCCTGCCCCAGCTGCTGGACCGTCGAAAGAAGTTCACTCCCAGCCATCCACATGCCCAGCGGTTGAATGCTAGCTTGGCTAAATTGCTAGCGCTTCAACTGCTGCCTTTTCAGTTGGTAGACTCGGCCCCCTTCCGTGAGTTTGTGCAATGTGCGGTTCCTTAATGGCAGGTTCCCAAACGCCACTTTTTCTCACGGAAGGCTATTCCGGCTCTCTACCGGCATGTGGAAGGCAATGTCTTGGCCTCGCTGGACAGGGCGGTCAGCGGTAAGGTGCATATTACCGCTGACTCATGGTCCAGCAGGCATGGACAGGGACGTTACCTTTCTTTCACGGCCCATTGGGTCACTCTTTTGGCAGCTGGGAAGGATGCAGGACAAGGTGCAGTAGTGTTGGAGGTTGTTCCACCGCCACGCCTCCAAAATGCTACTACTGGTTGTGACACACCTCTCTCCTCCACCCCCTCCTCTTCTTCTTCCTCCATGGCCTCTTCCTGTGGTTTGTCCTCGGAACCAGCGGTGCTCCGTAGGCGTTCAAGGGGCTACGCAAGTACGCAGGCAAAAAGATGCCATGCCGTGCTTGCGCTGGTGTGTTTGGGGGACAGAAGCCACACTGGGGCAGAGGTCCTGTCTGCTCTGCAGGGCCAGGCCGAGAGGTGGTTGACGCCACGCCAGCTTAAGCCAGGAATGGTGGTTTGCGACAATGGCACCAACCTCCTCTCCGCCCTCCGACAGGGACAACTGACCCATGTGCCCTGTGTGGCTCACGTCCTTAACCTGGTGGTGCAGCGGTTCTTGGGCAGGTACCCGGGCTTACAGGATGTCCTGAGGCAGGCCAGGAAAGTCTGTGTGCATTTCCGCAGATCTTATAATGCCAGTGCTCGCCTGGCTGAGCTGCAAAAGGAGTTGAACCTGCCCAAGAACCGCCTTATATGTGACATGCCCACCAGGTGGAACTCAACGTTGGCCATGCTGCAGCGGCTGCACACGCAGCAGAGGGCCATCAATGAGTACCTGTGCGTCTACGGCACCAGGACAGGGTCAGGGGAGCTTGGTTTTTTTTCTCCACGCCAGTGGGGCATGATCAGGGATGCATGCACTGTCCTGGCACCATTTGAGGAGGCCACGAGGATGGTGAGCAGTGACAGTGCATGCATCAGTGACACTGTACCTCTTGTCCACCTGTTGGAGCACACGCTGCGTGGAATAATGGACAGGGCACTTGAGGCAGAACAGAGGCAGGAAGAGGAGGACTTCCTTGCCTCTCAAGGCCCCCTTTACCCAGACAGTGTTCCTTCTGTCCCACCCATTGCACAGGAAGAGGAGGAGGAGGAGGAGGAGGAGGAGGAGGATTGTGTCAGCATGGAGGTGGAGGCTGGCACTCAGCATCATCAGCAGCAGTCTTTTAGGGATGATTTACAGTCCCAAGAAACCAGTGGACTTGTACGTGGCTGGGAGGAGGTGGCTGCGGATCATGTCGTCCTTAGTGACCCAGAGGACTCCGGAGCGAATGCCTCAGCAAACCTACGCTGCATGGCCTCCCTGATCCTGCAAAGTCTGCGGAAGGATCCTCGTATTCTTCGGATCAAGGAGAGGGACCATTACTGGCTGGCCACTCTCCTTGATCCACGGTACAAGGGTAAGGTTGCGGACCTTATGTTACCGTTGCAGAGGGAGCAGAGGATGAGACAACTCCGGGAGGCCTTGCAGAAAGGTCTGTGCAACACGTTCCCAGAGACTGGGAGGTTACAAACTCCTGGTCCTGGACAACGAGTTGCTGAGGCTTCGGCCAGTCAAAGAAGGAGCGGTGGGGAAGGTGGCCGTCTGACCGATGCGTTCAGACAATTCTTTAGTCCGCAGCCCCAAAGTATGATCGGTTCCAGCAACCATCGCCAGCGTCTGATAAACATGGTGCAGGAATATCTAGGGGCAAGGTCAGACTTGGACACCTTCCCCACCGAAAATCCTCTGGCTTACTGGGTCTTGAGGATGGATCACTGGCCAGAGCTTGCACAGTATGCAATTGAGCTACTGGCCTGTCCTGCATCCAGCGTTCTTTCGGAACGCACATTCAGTGCTGCTGGAGGATTTGTCACGGATCACAGGGTGCGCCTGTCCACCGACTCGGTTGATCGACTGACTTTCATCAAGATGAACCAGTCTTGGATCACCACCAGCTACCACACACCTGATGCTGATATAACAGACTAATTGATTTTAACATGTCACATCCCTTCAAGACTGATGCTGATGCTGAGTGCCTGTGCTGTTATGTTGACTGGCTATCCTCCTCCTCCGAGTCCTCAATGATACGATTGATGATGATAGCTTGGAAGATCATTTTTGTTTATGGGTGCCGCCACCAGTGGCTAAGGCCCAATTTTTCAGCCCCTGTTTTACAGGGGCGTGTAATTACAATTTTTTTAGCAATAATTTGCCATAGGGCTCATTGCTGTGCTCCAAGTACAGTATCTGTGAGGGGTTGGAGTGTTGTGGCACCAGTGCCTAAGGCCCAATTTTTCAGCCCCTGTTTAACAGGGGCGTGTCATTACAATTTTTGAAGCAATACTTTGCAACAGGGCTCATTGCTGTGCTCCAAGTACAGTATCTGTGAGGGGTTGTAGTGTTGTGCCACCAGTGCCTAAGGCCCAATTTTTCAGCCCCTGTTCAACAGGGGCATGCAATTACAATTCTTGATCTAATAATTCACAGCAGGGCCCATTCCTGCACCCACCAAGAGTAACTCTGAGGGCTTACAGTGTTGTGGCAATGCCACCACCACCACCACGACGAAAGGCCCAATTTTTCAGCCCCTGTTCAAAAGGGGCATGTAATTACAATTCTTGATCTAATAATTCACAGCAGGGCCCATTCCTGCACCCACCAAGAGTAACTCTGAGGGCTTACAGTGATGTGGCAACGCCACCACCACCACCACCACCACGAAAGGCCCAATTTTTCAGCCCCTGTTCAAAAGGGGCATGTAATTACAATTCTTGATCTAATAATTCACAGCAGGGCCCATTCCTGCACCCACCAAGAGTAACTCTGAGGGCTTACAGTGATGTGGCAACGCCACCACCACCACCACCACGAAAGGCCCAATTTTTCAGCCCCTGTTCAAAAGGGGCATGTAATTACAATTCTTGATCTAATAATTCACAGCAGGGCCCATTCCTGCACCCACCAAGAGTAACTGTCAGGGCTTACAGTGTTGTGGCACCAGCACCACCATCAAAGTCCCAATTTTTACTACCACTGTTCAACAATTATATGTAATTAAAATTCCTGATATAATAGTTGACAGCAGGGCGTTCCAGCCCCAACCAAGAGTAACTGTGAGTGCTTACAGTGTTGTGCCAACACCAACAACTAAGGGGCCTATTTCTGCAGAGTATATACGGCAGGTCCCTACTTTCAAACATCCAACTTACAAACGACTCCTACTTGCAAACGCAAGAAGACAACAGGAAGTGAGAGGAAATCTACCCCTAGGAAGGAAAATTCTCTCCTGTAAGAATTAATATGGGAGAAAGGTGTCTCCTCTGTACTGATGCTTTATCACCAATCCTTGTTTCAAGAAAAACACCACATTTCAAAAACAGTTGTCATTGGGACGGAAAGTGAGGTGAAATGTCCTGAACAGGGGCACAGACAGCAAAACAAATGTTACAGGGGTGATAACCCTTACCTATGTTTTCCAAAAAGTTTAAAAATAGATTTTTGGGCTGGAGCTACACTTAAACAATGTACCTGTTCAAAATTACAAACAGATTCTACATAAGAACAAACCTACAGTCCCTGTCTTGTATGCACCGCCTGTATACGGCTGTTCAGAGTATATAGGGCCTTTTTTATTTTATGTGCGGGGTTCCCCTTAATATCCATACAAGACCCAAAGGGGCTGGTAATGGGCTGGGGTAGGGGGGGGGGGGGTCATGGGGTAGCTATGCCATTTTTCTTAAAGAATTTCATCCATATTACCGGGACCAGACATTACATTAAAGCCGCAGGCAGTTTTAAATGGCTTTTTTTTCCTTTAGAAGTGTCATTTTGTGCAGGGACAGTTCTAAACACGGGAAACACGTGGCACTTCACAGGCATACTTTAGACACCCCCCAGGTACGATATTTAAAGGAATATTTGACTTTTTTTTTTCACTTTATGCATCATTAAAATGACTGCTCCCGAAAAACGACCGTTTTTAAAACTTGTTTTTGCATTGATACATGTCCCCTGGTGCAGAACCCGGGTTCCCAAACCCTTTTTAGGACAATAACATGCATAATAGTTGTTATAATTAGCACTTTAGAATCCGAACGTTCGCATCCATTGTATTTAATAGGGTTCTAATGTTCGTACGAACTTTCGGTCCGTTCGCGGGTTCTGGTGCGAACCGAACCCGGGGGTGTTCGGCTCATCACTATCTACCATCTACTCTACCATCTACTCTACCATCTACTCTACCATCTACTCTACCATCTACCCTACCATCTACCCTACCATCTAACATCTACTCTACCATCTACTCTACAATCTAACATCTACTCTACAATCTAACATCTACTCTACAATCTAACATCTACTCTGTCTTTTACTCTACCATCTACTCTACCATCTACTCTACCATCTACTCTACCATCTACCATACCATCTACTCTACCATCTACCATACCATCTACTCAACCATCTACTCATCTACTCTACCATCTACTATACTATCTACTCTAAGACACTGCAAAGGAGCGTTTTTCCATGTTTTTTCGCCACATCCAGCAAAAAGTGTTCAGCGGTTGAATCACAGATTTCTATTGTGATAAACTGACATGGTTCCCGTCAGATTGGCAGATGGAATTTATGGTATTGATCTGATCAGATTATAATGAAGGGAAAGAAAAGAACGCGCGAGCAATCTAAACATACTGTAAGTGGTTTAATTGCGCTCAATTTGTAATGATCGGCGCTGTGTGAATTGAACTATATATCAGCCATCTAAGAACAAAGGAAGGAGGGGCCCCTCCGGAATGGGCTGCAGTTACAATAAAATAAATAAATAAAATATAATGTAAAAAAAAAAAAAAGTAATTAATTTTATTTAAAAATAACAATAATCTTAAAAATAATAATTTATAAAAATAAAAAAATAAAATCCCATTTTGGGCTGCAGTCACAATAAAAAAATAATATTAATAAAAAAATTAAAAAAATAACGTATTTATTTATTTAAAAACAATAATATTAAAAATAACAATTGATTAAAAAATAAAAAAATAAAATCCCATTATGGGCTGCAGTCACAATAAAAAGATAAATAATAACAATAATAACAATAATAATAATAATAATAATAAAAATGTATGTAGTATGTATTTATTTAAAAAAATGACAATAATATATTGTATTTTTATTATTTTCCACTTTAGGACCGGCCGCTCACGCAGGCTCAGTTGCGGGCAGGCATCGCGTGCACGCGGGTCGGGAGGATTCGATGTCCTCCGGCGGCCCACGATTGCCTTATGTAAACAAGGCATCTCCTCGTTCTGACAGGTGACAAGACAGGGATCCACTGCTCCCTGTCATTGGGAGCAGTGATCTCTGTCATGTCCTAGGGAGCCCACCCCCCCTACAGTTAGAACACAGTGAGGTAACACAGTTAACCCTTTGATCTCCCCTTGTGTTAACCCCTTTCCTGCCAGTGACATTTATACAGCAATTAGTGGCTATTTATAGCACTAATCGCTGTATAATGTCAATGGTCCCAAAAAAGTGTCAAAAGTGTCCGATGTGTCCGCCACAATGTTGCAGTTATTAAAAAAAAAATCGGAGATCACCGCATTACTTGTAAAAAATAAATAATAATAAAAATGCCATAAAAATGCCATAAATCTATTCCCTATTTTGAAGACGCTATACTTTTTGCGCAAACCAATCAATATACGCTTTTTGCGTTTTTTTTTTTAAATTAAAAATGTGTAGAAGAATACGTATCGGCCTAAACTGGTGAAGAAATATGTTTTAAAAAAATAAATGTGGGATATTTTTTATAGCAAAAAGTAAAAAATAGTTTTTTTTCAAAATTGTCGCTCTATATTTGTTTATAGCGCAAAAAATAAAAACCGCAGAGGTGATCAAATACCACCGAAAGAAATCTCTTCTTGTGGGGAAAAAAAGGACGTCAATTTTGTTTGGGTGTCACGCGCAATTGTCAGTTAAAGCGACGCAGTGCCGTATCGCAAAAAATGCTCTGGTCATTGAGGGGGGTAAAACCTTCCCGGGGCTGAAGTGGTTAACCATTTACGCAGGAATACATCGCTACTTTGAAGAGGAATACTGTTGTTATGGTAGCAGCTAGCTACCATAACCCCGGTACCCTCTTCAAGCGCGGGCGGTCATCTTTCAGATAATGGTGGTCTCTGCGGCAGATTTGCCACGAGATCACCGTTATCGGCGGCGGGAGAGGGGCCTCCCGCTGCTCTCCCGCGCCCTCCGCCGCTTACCGGAGGGGAAGATGGGCCCCCACCCGTCTCCAAATCACTGCAGGGCGGAAGCGACGTCAAAACATCACTTCCGTCCAATGCTCTTAAAGGGACAATTTTTTTTTTAAATGACATAAAAAAAAAAATATTATTTTATTTTTGCATTTTAGTGTAAATATGAGATGTGAGGTCTTTTTGACCCCCCAGATCTCAAATTTAGGAGGACCTGTCATGATTTTTTCTATTACAAGGGATGTTTACGTTCCTTGTAATAGAAATAAAAGTGATCCAAAATTTTTATTTTTTTTAAAAACCGTGTCAAAATAAAAAAATGAAAGTAACGTTTTTTTTTTAAAGCGCCCCGTCCCGACAAGCTTGCGCGCAAAAGCGAACGCATATGTGAGCAGCGCCCGCATATGAAAACGGTGTTCAAACCACACATGTGAGGTGTTGCCGTGATTGGTAGAGCGAGAGCAATAATTCTGTCCCTAGACCCTCCTCTGTTACTCAAAACATGCAACCTGTAGAATTTTTTAAATGTTGCCTATGGAGATTTTTAAGGGTAAAAGTTTGTGGCCATTCCACGAGCGGGCACAATTTTGAAGCGTGACATGTTTGGTATCAATTTACTCGGCGTAACATTATCTTTCACAATATACAAAAAAAATTGGGCTAACTTTACTGTTGTCTTATTTTTAATAAAAAAACGTGATTTTTTTTCCAAAAAAAGTGCGCTTGTAAGATCGCTGCGCAAATACAGTGTGACAGAAAGTATTGCAACGACCGCAATTCTCTAGGGTGTTAGAAAAAAAATATATAATGTTTGGGGGTTCTAAGTAATTTTCTAGAAAAAAAAAACTGATTTTAACTTGTAAACAGCAAATCTCAGAAAGAGGCTCGGTCCTTAAATGGTTAAACATGATTTAGATAGCGCCAATAGTTTTGGAGATTTCAGAAAGAGAAAAAAAAAGGAAAGTAGGGTAGCCAGGCCAGTGGCGTACTAAGTGGGGGGTGGCCCGCACCGGGGTGCCACACACTGGGGGGGTGTCAGGCCAACGCCCCCCCCCCGTGACTGAAGCGGTGACAGCATCAGCGCCGTGGACTCGGAGTGACTTAGACAGCGGCTGTCGGCGATACCGCGATACAAGGGGGGAGGGGGGTGACACCGCTGCACCATTCGTGCCCTCCTTTCACAGCCGTGGACCTGACTTCACACAGGCACAGCCAAATGAAGCCACCTCCCCTCCTCTCTGTTTATGTGTATGGAGGGGGGAGGGACCTTCTGTCCATGTGTCGCCGCTGCGCTGATCTGAGGTACTGAATGGGGAGGGTGAGTTGCACTGGGGGGGCTGCACTGAGGGGGGTCTGCACTGGGGGGGTTGCACTGAGGGGGGTTTGCACTGGGGGGGGTTTGCACTGGGTGGGTTTGCACTGGGGGGGTTTGAACTGAGGGGGTCTGCACTGAGTGGGGGGTTTGCACTGAGTGGGGATTTGCACTGAGTGGGGGGTTTGCACTGAGGGGTGTCTGCACTGAAGGGGGGTGTGAACTGAAGGGGGGTCTGCACTGAAGGGGGGTGTGAACTGAAGGGGGTCTGCACTGAAGGGGGTTTGTGTAACATGCAGGGGGTCCAGAGCTGTGGGGGCTGTATAATGTAAAGGGGTCCAGAGGTGCAGGGGGCTGTGTAATGTAAAAGGGGTGCAGTGATGCAGGGTGCTGTGTAATGTAAAGGGGTCCAGTGATGCAGGGTGCTGTGTAGTGTAAAGGGTTCCAGAGGTGCTGTGTAATATAAAGGGGTGCAGGGGGGCTGTGTAATGTAAAAGGATCCAGAGGTGCAGGGGGCTGTGTAATGTAAAAGGGGTGCAGTGATGCAGGGTGCTGTGTAATGTAAAGGGGTCCAGTGATTCGGGGTGCTGTGTAGTGTAAAGGGTTCCAGAGGTGCTGTGTAATATAAAGGGGTGCAGGGGGGCTGTGTAATGTAAAAGGATCCAGAGGTGCAGGGGGCTGTGTAATGTAAAGGGGTCCAGTTATGCAGGGGGCTGTGTAATGTAAAGGGGTCCAGTTATGCAGGGTGCTGTGTAATGTAAAGGGGTCCAGTGAAATTGAAGGATGCAGAGGTATGCAGGGGGCACAGTGGAGTGTTTTTAAATTTTAACGTGGGGGGGTGCCAGATATTGGATCCGCCCGGGTGCCAAATGCTCTCGGTACGCCCCTAAACCAGGCAGAGAAGTCATCCAGGAAGGTTGATACTGCGCAGGCAGGAGGATATATTCACTCTGACCTCCTCTTGGGATCCGCCCACCGCTCCACCTTCCTCTGCCTGCTTGGATCTGTTCTCCCTGCTTTCTCAGAGACAGCAGCTAAACAGGTAAAATAAAACCTCCACGCTGTGCCCGGTAGTCGAGAGGATTATGTTTGTCTGCTGCCTGGACTGCCTTATGGTGGTGCCAGCCCTGTGTGCCCCCTCTAAATGCTGCGCCCGGGGCAACCACACCGCCTGCCCCCTCCTACTATGCCACTGCCAGGCTGAATTTTTTTTTTTTTTTACTGGGTTTTTATTGAGGAGTTACAAATGCATTCAATATAGAAGATTATTTTTGTATGGCAGAAATACAGGAGGACACCATTGATGAGAAGCCAGGTATTCCACAATCACTCAAGGTCAGGACATAAGGAGAACAGCGAAATGCACGTCATTAATACACAAAAGGCACAAATAAGTCATTACTGCAGTGCAACGTGTAAAACAGAAAACAAATAGAACAAAAGAGATCCTCGGTTCGGTTGAACGATGGAATTTTGTTGTTTTTGTACGCAATAAAGAGATATAGAAGGAGATCAAAGCTTGTAGCTTCTATTTTCACAAACAAGGGATGGAGGTTCAAATAAGCAAGAGGGCGCCCCACAGCCTCGGATCTGCCAAGTGGTTCATCATTTAGTCAGGTGGTATTTCACAAGTGGGGAATAGTAATGGCAGTGTGTTTTTTTTTTTCCCAGCAATATAATTTCCAAATCTCTTTTCCCAGCATGCTTCTGTGCAGTCACATTGTTTTCTGAGGTCTTCTTCCCAAGCAGAGGGACTCCAGTGGGAGGGCTCACATTCCTCTGCTGGTTTAGTTTCAGTTTCAGGAGGGGAGGGGAGAGGAGAGGAGGGGAGGGGAGAGGAGAGGAGAGGAGAGGAGAGGAGGGGAGGGGAGAGAAGAGGAGAGGAGGGGAGAGGAGAGGAGAGGAGAGGAGGGGAGAGGAGGGAAGAGGAGAGAGAGGAGGGGAGAGGAGGGGAGAGGAGGGGAGAGGAGAGGAGAGGAGGGGAGAGGAGGGGAGGGAGAGGAGAGGAGAGGAGAGGAGAGGAGAGGAGGAGGGGAGAGGAGGGGAGAGGAGAGGAGAGAAGAGGAGAGGAGGGGAGAGGAGAGGAGGGGAGAGAAGAGGAGGGAGAGGAGGGAGGGAGAGGAGAGAGGAGGAGGAGGGGAGAGGAGGGAGAGAGGAGAGGAGGGGAGAGGAGAGGAGGGGAGAGAGAGGAGAGGAGAGGAGAGGAGGGGAGGGAGGAGAGGAGAGGAGAGGAGAGGAGGGAGAGGAGGGAGAGAGGGAGAGGAGGGAGAGGAGGAGGGGAGAGGAGAGGAGAGGAGAGGGAGAGGAGAGGAGGGAGAGGAGAGGAGAGGAGGGGAGAGAGGAGGGAGAGATGGGAGAGGAGAGGAGAGAGGGAGAGAGAGAGGAGAGGAGGGAAGAGAAGAGTAGAGGAGGGGAGAGGAGAGGAGAGGAGAGAGGAGGAGAGAGGGATGAGAGAGGAGAGGAGGGGAGGGAAGAGGAGAGGAGGGGAGAGGAGAGGAGGAGGGGAGAGAGGAGGGAGAGGAGGGGAGAGGAGAGAGGGGAGAGGAGGGGAGAGGAGAAGGGAGGAGAGGAGGGGAGAGGAGAAGGAGGGAGAGGAGGGGAGAGGAGAGGAGGGTGAGGGAGGGGAGGGAAGGAGGGGAGGGGAGAGGAGATGAGGAGGGAGGGGAGGGAGGGAAGGAGAGGAAGAGGTGGGAGAGAGAGGAGGGAGAGGAGGGGAGAGGAGGGGGGAGAGAGGGGAGGGGAGGAGGAGTGGGAGGGAGAGAGTAGAGGAGGGGAGAGGAGGGAGGGAGAGGAGGGAGGGAGGGATGGAGGAGGGGAGAGGAGGGAGGGAGAGGAGGGTGAGGGAGAGGAGAGGAGGGGAGAGGAGGGAGAAGGAGTGGAGAGGAGAGGAGGGGAGAGGAGGGGAGGAGGGAGAGGAGAGCGAGGGAGGGGAGAGGAGAAGGAGGGAGAGGAGGGGAGAGAGAGCGAGAGGGAGGGGAAGGAGTAGAGAAGGAGGGGAGGGAGAGAGGAGGGGAAGGAGGGCGGAAGGGCGAGGAGGGGGAGGGGAAGGAGGGAGGGGCGGGGAGAGGAGGAGAGGAGGGGAGGAGGGGAAGAGGAGAGGAGGGGAGAGGAGCGAGGGGTTCCCACAGACCATGGAAATGACATGAAAAGAGGGGAGAGATGGAGATACAGATGCATGCAGAGAGAGCAGGATGACAGAAGGTCAGTCTT